>OX421498.1:14532303-15732303 GCA_949126835.1 Anisus vortex | reverse complement strand
ATAGATAGGTCAGGGATTGGTAGACCCTATGATCAGTTTGATTAGGTAGATAAGTCAGTGATTGGTGGACTCTATGATCAGTTTGATTAGATAGATAAGTCAGTAATTGGTGGTCCCAATGATCAGTTTGATTAGATAGATAAGTCAGTGATTGGTGGACTCTGTGATCAGTTTGATTAGATAGATAAGCCAGTGATTGGTGGATCCTATGTTCAGTTTTATTAGATATATATGTCAGTGGTTTGTGGACCCTATGATCAGTTTGAATAGATAAAAAAGGAAGTGTATGGTGGACACTAAGATAAGTTTGATTAGATAGATTAAGTCAGTGATTGGCGGACTCTATGATCAGTTTAATTAGACAGATAAGCCAGTGATTGGTGGACCCTATGACAAGTTTAATTAGATAGAAAAGTCAGAGATTGGTGGACCCTATAATCAGTTTGATTAGATAGATAAGCCAGTTATTGGTGGACCCTATGATCAGTTTGATTAGATCGATAAGTAAGTGATAGGTGGACTCTATGATCAGTTTGATTAGATAGATAAGTCAGTGATTGGTGGACTCTATGATCAGTTTGATTAGATATAAAAGTCAGTGATTGGTAGATCCTTTGATCAGTTTGACTAGATAGAAAAGTCAGTGATTGTTGTACCCTATGATCAGTTTGATTAGATAGATAAGTCAGTAATTGGTGGACTCTATGATCAGTTTTATTAGATAGATAAGTCAGTGATTGGTGGACACTATGATCAGTTTGTTTAGATAGATAAGTAGGTGATCGGTGGACTCTATAATCAGTTTGATTAGATAGATAAGTCAGTGATTGGTGGACCCTATGATCAGTTCGATTACATTGATAAGTCAGTGGTTGGTGGACCCTATGATCAGTTTGATTAGATAGATAAGTCAGTTGTTGGTGGACCCTATGATCAGTTCGATTGGATAGAAAAGTCAGAGATTGGTGGACCCTATGATCAGTTTGATTAGATAGATAAGTCAGTGATTGGTAGACTCTATGATCAGTTTGATTAGATAGATAAGTAAGTGATGGGTGTACTCTATGATCAGTTTGATTAGATATATAAATCAGTGATTGTTAGATCCTATGATCAGTTTGATTAGACAGATAAGCCAGTGATTGGTGGACCCTATGACAAGTTTGATTAGATAGAAAAGTCAGAGATTGGTGGACCCTATAATCAGTTTGATAAGATAGATAAGCCAGTTATTGGTGGACCCTATGATCAGTTTGATTAGATAGATAAGTAAGTGATAGGTGGACTCTATGATCAGTTTGATTAGATAGATAAGTCAGTGATTGGTGGACTCTATGATCAGTTTGATTAGATATAAAAGTCAGTGATTGGTAGATCCTTTGATCAGTTTGACTAGATAGATAAGTCAGTGATTGTTGCACCCTATGATCAGTTTGATTAGATAGATAAGTCAGTAATTGGTGGACTATGATCAGTTTTATTAGATAGATAAGTCAGTGATTGGTGGACACTATGATCAGTTTGTTTAGATAGATAAGTAGGTGATCGGTGGATTCTATGATCAGTTTGATTAGATAGATAAGTCAGTGGTTGGTGGACCCTATGATCAGTTCGATTACATAGATAAGTCAGTGGTTGGTGGACCCTATGATCAGTTTGATTAGATAGATAAGTCAGTTGTTGGTGGACCCTATGATCAGTTCGATTGGATAGAAAAGTCAGAGATTGGTGGACCCTATGATCAGTTTGATTAGATAGATAAGCCAGTGATTGGTGGACACTATGATTAGTTTGATTAGATAGATAAGTCAGTGATTGGTAGACTCTATGATCAGTTTGATTAGATAGATAAGTAAGTGATGGGTGTACTCTATGATCAGTTTGATTAGATATATAAATCAGTGATTGTTAGATCCTATGATCAGTTTGATTAGATAGATAAGTCAGTGATTGGTGCACCCTATGATCAGTTTGATTAGATAGATAAGTTAGTATTTTGAGGACTCTATGATCAGTTTGATTAGATAGATAAGTCAGTGATTGGATGACACTAAGATCAGTTTGATTAGATAGATAAGCCAGTGATTGGTGGACTTTATGATCAGTTTGATAAGATAGAAAAGTAAGTGATTGAGGAACACTATGACCAGTTTGATTAGATAGATAATTCAGTGATTGGTGGACCCTATGATCAGTTCGATTACATAGAAAAGTCAGAGATTGGTGGACCCTATAATCAGTTTGATTAGATAGATAAGTCAGTGATTGGTGCACCCTATGATTAGTTTGATTAGATAGATAAGTCAGTATTTTGTGGACTCTATGATCAGTTTGATTAGATAGATAAGTCAGTAATTGGTAGACTCTATGATCAGTTTGATTAGATAGATAAGTCAGTGATTGGTGGACACTATGATCAGTTTTTTTAGATAGATAAGTAGGTGATCGGTGGACTCTATGATCAGTTGATTAGATAGATAAGTAAGTGATGGGTGTACTCTATGATCAGTTTGATTAGATATATAAATCAGTGATTGTTAGATCCTATGATCAGTTTGATTAGACAGATAAGCCAGTGATTGGTGGACCCTATGACAAGTTTGATTAGATAGAAAAGTCAGAGATTGGTGGACCCTATAATCAGTTTGATAAGATAGATAAGCCAGTTATTGGTGGACCCTATGATCAGTTTGATTAGATAGATAAGTAAGTGATAGGTGGACTCTATGATCAGTTTGATTAGATAGATAAGTCAGTGATTGGTGGACTCTATGATCAGTTTGATTAGATATAAAAGTCAGTGATTGGTAGATCCTTTGATCAGTTTGACTAGATAGATAAGTCAGTGATTGTTGCACCCTATGATCAGTTTGATTAGATAGATAAGTCAGTAATTGGTGGACTATGATCAGTTTTATTAGATAGATAAGTCAGTGATTGGTGGACACTATGATCAGTTTGTTTAGATAGATAAGTAGGTGATCGGTGGACTCTATGATCAGTTTGATTAGATAGATAAGTCAGTGGTTGGTGGACCCTATGATCAGTTCGATTACATAGATAAGTCAGTGGTTGGTGGACCCTATGATCAGTTTGATTAGATAGATAAGTCAGTTGTTGGTGGACCCTATGATCAGTTCGATTGGATAGAAAAGTCAGAGATTGGTGGACCCTATGATCAGTTTGATTAGATAGATAAGCCAGTGATTGGTGGACACTATGATTAGTTTGATTAGATAGATAAGTCAGTGATTGGTAGACTCTATGATCAGTTTGATTAGATAGATAAGTCAGTGATTGGTGGACACTATGATCAGTTTTTTTAGATAGATAAGTAGGTGATCGGTGGACTCTATGATCAGTTGATTAGATAGATAAGTAAGTGATGGGTGTACTCTATGATCAGTTTGATTAGATATATAAATCAGTGATTGTTAGATCCTATGATCAGTTTGATTAGACAGATAAGCCAGTGATTGGTGGACCCTATGACAAGTTTGATTAGATAGAAAAGTCAGAGATTGGTGGACCCTATAATCAGTTTGATAAGATAGATAAGCCAGTTATTGGTGGACCCTATGATCAGTTTGATTAGATAGATAAGTAAGTGATAGGTGGACTCTATGATCAGTTTGATTAGATAGATAAGTCAGTGATTGGTGGACTCTATGATCAGTTTGATTAGATATAAAAGTCAGTGATTGGTAGATCCTTTGATCAGTTTGACTAGATAGATAAGTCAGTGATTGTTGCACCCTATGATCAGTTTGATTAGATAGATAAGTCAGTAATTGGTGGACTATGATCAGTTTTATTAGATAGATAAGTCAGTGATTGGTGGACACTATGATCAGTTTGTTTAGATAGATAAGTAGGTGATCGGTGGACTCTATGATCAGTTTGATTAGATAGATAAGTCAGTGGTTGGTGGACCCTATGATCAGTTCGATTACATAGATAAGTCAGTGGTTGGTGGACCCTATGATCAGTTTGATTAGATAGATAAATCAGTTGTTTGTGGACCCTATGATCAGTTCGATTAGATAGAAAAGTCAGAGATTGGTGGACCCTATGATCAGTTTGATTAGATAGATAAGCCAGTGATTGGTGGACACTATGATTAGTTTGATTAGATAGATAAGTCAGTGATTGGTAGACTCTATGATCAGTTTGATTAGATAGATAAGTAAGTGATGGGTGTACTCTATGATCAGTTTGATTAGATATATAAATCAGTGATTGTTAGATCCTATGATCAGTTTGATTAGATAGATAAGTCAGTGATTGGTGCACCCTATGATCAGTTTGATTAGATAGATAAGTCAGTATTTTGAGGACTCTATGATCAGTTTGATTAGATAGATAAGTCAGTGATTGGATGACACTAAGATCAGTTTGATTAGATAGATAAGCCAGTGATTGGTGGACTTTATGATCAGTTTGATAAGATAGAAAAGTAAGTGATTGAGGAACACTATGACCAGTTTGATTAGATAGATAATTCAGTGATTGGTGGACCCTATGATCAGTTCGATTACATAGAAAAGTCAGAGATTGGTGGACCCTATAATCAGTTTGATTAGATAGATAAGTCAGTGATTGGTGCACCCTATGATTAGTTTGATTAGATAGATAAGTCAGTATTTTGTGGACTCTATGATCAGTTTGATTAGATAGATAAGTCAGTAATTGGTAGACTCTATGATCAGTTTGATTAGATAGATAAGTCAGTGATTGGTGGACACTATGATCAGTTTTTTTAGATAGATAAGTAGGTGATCGGTGGACTCTATGATCAGTTGATTAGATAGATAAGTAAGTGATGGGTGTACTCTATGATCAGTTTGATTAGATATATAAATCAGTGATTGTTAGATCCTATGATCAGTTTGATTAGACAGATAAGCCAGTGATTGGTGGACCCTATGACAAGTTTGATTAGATAGAAAAGTCAGAGATTGGTGGACCCTATAATCAGTTTGATAAGATAGATAAGCCAGTTATTGGTGGACCCTATGATCAGTTTGATTAGATAGATAAGTAAGTGATAGGTGGACTCTATGATCAGTTTGATTAGATAGATAAGTCAGTGATTGGTGGACTCTATGATCAGTTTGATTAGATATAAAAGTCAGTGATTGGTAGATCCTTTGATCAGTTTGACTAGATAGATAAGTCAGTGATTGTTGCACCCTATGATCAGTTTGATTAGATAGATAAGTCAGTAATTGGTGGACTATGATCAGTTTTATTAGATAGATAAGTCAGTGATTGGTGGACACTATGATCAGTTTGTTTAGATAGATAAGTAGGTGATCGGTGGACTCTATGATCAGTTTGATTAGATAGATAAGTCAGTGGTTGGTGGACCCTATGATCAGTTCGATTACATAGATAAGTCAGTGATTGGTGGACACTATGATCAGTTTTTTTAGATATATAAGTAGGTGATCGGTGGACTCTATGATCAGTTGATTAGATAGATAAGTAAGTGATGGGTGTACTCTATGATCAGTTTGATTAGATATATAAATCAGTGATTGTTAGATCCTATGATCAGTTTGATTAGACAGATAAGCCAGTGATTGGTGGACCCTATGACAAGTTTGATTAGATAGAAAAGTCAGAGATTGGTGGACCCTATAATCAGTTTGATAAGATAGATAAGCCAGTTATTGGTGGACCCTATGATCAGTTTGATTAGATAGATAAGTAAGTGATAGGTGGACTCTATGATCAGTTTGATTAGATAGATAAGTCAGTGATTGGTGGACTCTATGATCAGTTTGATTAGATATAAAAGTCAGTGATTGGTAGATCCTTTGATCAGTTTGACTAGATAGATAAGTCAGTGATTGTTGCACCCTATGATCAGTTTGATTAGATAGATAAGTCAGTAATTGGTGGACTATGATCAGTTTTATTAGATAGATAAGTCAGTGATTGGTGGACACTATGATCAGTTTGTTTAGATAGATAAGTAGGTGATCGGTGGACTCTATGATCAGTTTGATTAGATAGATAAGTCAGTGGTTGGTGGACCCTATGATCAGTTCGATTACATAGATAAGTCAGTGGTTGGTGGACCCTATGATCAGTTTGATTAGATAGATAAGTCAGTTGTTGGTGGACCCTATGATCAGTTCGATTGGATAGAAAAGTCAGAGATTGGTGGACCCTATGATCAGTTTGATTAGATAGATAAGCCAGTGATTGGTGGATACTATGATTAGTTTGATTAGATAGATAAGTCAGTGATTGGTAGACTCTATGATCAGTTTGATTAGATAGATAAGTAAGTGATGGGTGTACTCTATGATCAGTTTGATTAGATATATAAATCAGTGATTGTTAGATCCTATGATCAGTTTGATTAGATAGATAAGTCAGTGATTGGTGCACCCTATGATCAGTTTGATTAGATAGATAAGTCAGTATTTTGAGGACTCTATGATCAGTTTGATTAGATAGATAAGTCAGTGATTGGATGACACTAAGATCAGTTTGATTAGATAGATAAGCCAGTGATTGGTGGACTTTATGATCAGTTTGATAAGATAGAAAAGTAAGTGATTGAGGAACACTATGACCAGTTTGATTAGATAGATAATTCAGTGATTGGTGGACCCTATGATCAGTTCGATTACATAGAAAAGTCAGAGATTGGTGGACCCTATAATCAGTTTGATTAGATAGATAAGTCAGTGATTGGTGCACCCTATGATTAGTTTGATTAGATAGATAAGTCAGTATTTTGTGGACTCTATGATCAGTTTGATTAGATAGATAAGTCAGTAATTGGTAGACTCTATGATCAGTTTGATTAGATAGATAAGTCAGTGATTGGTGGACACTATGATCAGTTTTTTTAGATAGATAAGTAGGTGATCGGTGGACTCTATGATCAGTTGATTAGATAGATAAGTAAGTGATGGGTGTACTCTATGATCAGTTTGATTAGATATATAAATCAGTGATTGTTAGATCCTATGATCAGTTTGATTAGACAGATAAGCCAGTGATTGGTGGACCCTATGACAAGTTTGATTAGATAGAAAAGTCAGAGATTGGTGGACCCTATAATCAGTTTGATAAGATAGATAAGCCAGTTATTGGTGGACCCTATGATCAGTTTGATTAGATAGATAAGTAAGTGATAGGTGGACTCTATGATCAGTTTGATTAGATAGATAAGTCAGTGATTGGTGGACTCTATGATCAGTTTGATTAGATATAAAAGTCAGTGATTGGTAGATCCTTTGATCAGTTTGACTAGATAGATAAGTCAGTGATTGTTGCACCCTATGATCAGTTTGATTAGATAGATAAGTCAGTAATTGGTGGACTATGATCAGTTTTATTAGATAGATAAGTCAGTGATTGGTGGACACTATGATCAGTTTGTTTAGATAGATAAGTAGGTGATCGGTGGACTCTATGATCAGTTTGATTAGATAGATAAGTCAGTGGTTGGTGGACCCTATGATCAGTTCGATTACATAGATAAGTCAGTGGTTGGTGGACCCTATGATCAGTTTGATTAGATAGATAAATCAGTTGTTTGTGGACCCTATGATCAGTTCGATTAGATAGAAAAGTCAGAGATTGGTGGACCCTATGATCAGTTTGATTAGATAGATAAGCCAGTGATTGGTGGACACTATGATTAGTTTGATTAGATAGATAAGTCAGTGATTGGTAGACTCTATGATCAGTTTGATTAGATAGATAAGTAAGTGATGGGTGTACTCTATGATCAGTTTGATTAGATATATAAATCAGTGATTGTTAGATCCTATGATCAGTTTGATTAGATAGATAAGTCAGTGATTGGTGCACCCTATGATCAGTTTGATTAGATAGATAAGTCAGTATTTTGAGGACTCTATGATCAGTTTGATTAGATAGATAAGTCAGTGATTGGATGACACTAAGATCAGTTTGATTAGATAGATAAGCCAGTGATTGGTGGACTTTATGATCAGTTTGATAAGATAGAAAAGTAAGTGATTGAGGAACACTATGACCAGTTTGATTAGATAGATAATTCAGTGATTGGTGGACCCTATGATCAGTTCGATTACATAGAAAAGTCAGAGATTGGTGGACCCTATAATCAGTTTGATTAGATAGATAAGTCAGTGATTGGTGCACCCTATGATTAGTTTGATTAGATAGATAAGTCAGTATTTTGTGGACTCTATGATCAGTTTGATTAGATAGATAAGTCAGTAATTGGTAGACTCTATGATCAGTTTGATTAGATAGATAAGTCAGTGATTGGTGGACACTATGATCAGTTTTTTTAGATAGATAAGTAGGTGATCGGTGGACTCTATGATCAGTTGATTAGATAGATAAGTAAGTGATGGGTGTACTCTATGATCAGTTTGATTAGATATATAAATCAGTGATTGTTAGATCCTATGATCAGTTTGATTAGACAGATAAGCCAGTGATTGGTGGACCCTATGACAAGTTTGATTAGATAGAAAAGTCAGAGATTGGTGGACCCTATAATCAGTTTGATAAGATAGATAAGCCAGTTATTGGTGGACCCTATGATCAGTTTGATTAGATAGATAAGTAAGTGATAGGTGGACTCTATGATCAGTTTGATTAGATAGATAAGTCAGTGATTGGTGGACTCTATGATCAGTTTGATTAGATATAAAAGTCAGTGATTGGTAGATCCTTTGATCAGTTTGACTAGATAGATAAGTCAGTGATTGTTGCACCCTATGATCAGTTTGATTAGATAGATAAGTCAGTAATTGGTGGACTATGATCAGTTTTATTAGATAGATAAGTCAGTGATTGGTGGACACTATGATCAGTTTGTTTAGATAGATAAGTAGGTGATCGGTGGACTCTATGATCAGTTTGATTAGATAGATAAGTCAGTGGTTGGTGGACCCTATGATCAGTTCGATTACATAGATAAGTCAGTGATTGGTGGACACTATGATCAGTTTTTTTAGATATATAAGTAGGTGATCGGTGGACTCTATGATCAGTTGATTAGATAGATAAGTAAGTGATGGGTGTACTCTATGATCAGTTTGATTAGATATATAAATCAGTGATTGTTAGATCCTATGATCAGTTTGATTAGACAGATAAGCCAGTGATTGGTGGACCCTATGACAAGTTTGATTAGATAGAAAAGTCAGAGATTGGTGGACCCTATAATCAGTTTGATAAGATAGATAAGCCAGTTATTGGTGGACCCTATGATCAGTTTGATTAGATAGATAAGTAAGTGATAGGTGGACTCTATGATCAGTTTGATTAGATAGATAAGTCAGTGATTGGTGGACTCTATGATCAGTTTGATTAGATATAAAAGTCAGTGATTGGTAGATCCTTTGATCAGTTTGACTAGATAGATAAGTCAGTGATTGTTGCACCCTATGATCAGTTTGATTAGATAGATAAGTCAGTAATTGGTGGACTATGATCAGTTTTATTAGATAGATAAGTCAGTGATTGGTGGACACTATGATCAGTTTGTTTAGATAGATAAGTAGGTGATCGGTGGACTCTATGATCAGTTTGATTAGATAGATAAGTCAGTGGTTGGTGGACCCTATGATCAGTTCGATTACATAGATAAGTCAGTGGTTGGTGGACCCTATGATCAGTTTGATTAGATAGATAAGTCAGTTGTTGGTGGACCCTATGATCAGTTCGATTGGATAGAAAAGTCAGAGATTGGTGGACCCTATGATCAGTTTGATTAGATAGATAAGCCAGTGATTGGTGGATACTATGATTAGTTTGATTAGATAGATAAGTCAGTGATTGGTAGACTCTATGATCAGTTTGATTAGATAGATAAGTAAGTGATGGGTGTACTCTATGATCAGTTTGATTAGATATATAAATCAGTGATTGTTAGATCCTATGATCAGTTTGATTAGATAGATAAGTCAGTGATTGGTGCACCCTATGATCAGTTTGATTAGATAGATAAGTCAGTATTTTGAGGACTCTATGATCAGTTTGATTAGATAGATAAGTCAGTGATTGGATGACACTAAGATCAGTTTGATTAGATAGATAAGCCAGTGATTGGTGGACTTTATGATCAGTTTGATAAGATAGAAAAGTAAGTGATTGAGGAACACTATGACCAGTTTGATTAGATAGATAATTCAGTGATTGGTGGACCCTATGATCAGTTCGATTACATAGAAAAGTCAGAGATTGGTGGACCCTATAATCAGTTTGATTAGATAGATAAGTCAGTGATTGGTGCACCCTATGATTAGTTTGATTAGATAGATAAGTCAGTATTTTGTGGACTCTATGATCAGTTTGATTAGATAGATAAGTCAGTAATTGGTAGACTCTATGATCAGTTTGATTAGATAGATAAGTCAGTGATTGGTGGACACTATGATCAGTTTTTTTAGATAGATAAGTAGGTGATCGGTGGACTCTATGATCAGTTGATTAGATAGATAAGTAAGTGATGGGTGTACTCTATGATCAGTTTGATTAGATATATAAATCAGTGATTGTTAGATCCTATGATCAGTTTGATTAGACAGATAAGCCAGTGATTGGTGGACCCTATGACAAGTTTGATTAGATAGAAAAGTCAGAGATTGGTGGACCCTATAATCAGTTTGATAAGATAGATAAGCCAGTTATTGGTGGACCCTATGATCAGTTTGATTAGATAGATAAGTAAGTGATAGGTGGACTCTATGATCAGTTTGATTAGATAGATAAGTCAGTGATTGGTGGACTCTATGATCAGTTTGATTAGATATAAAAGTCAGTGATTGGTAGATCCTTTGATCAGTTTGACTAGATAGATAAGTCAGTGATTGTTGCACCCTATGATCAGTTTGATTAGATAGATAAGTCAGTAATTGGTGGACTATGATCAGTTTTATTAGATAGATAAGTCAGTGATTGGTGGACACTATGATCAGTTTGTTTAGATAGATAAGTAGGTGATCGGTGGACTCTATGATCAGTTTGATTAGATAGATAAGTCAGTGGTTGGTGGACCCTATGATCAGTTCGATTACATAGATAAGTCAGTGGTTGGTGGACCCTATGATCAGTTTGATTAGATAGATAAGTCAGTTGTTGGTGGACCCTATGATCAGTTCGATTGGATAGAAAAGTCAGAGATTGGTGGACCCTATGATCAGTTTGATTAGATAGATAAGCCAGTGATTGGTGGACACTATGATTAGTTTGATTAGATAGATAAGTCAGTGATTGGTAGACTCTATGATCAGTTTGATTAGATAGATAAGTCAGTGATTGGTGGACACTATGATCAGTTTTTTTAGATAGATAAGTAGGTGATCGGTGGACTCTATGATCAGTTGATTAGATAGATAAGTAAGTGATGGGTGTACTCTATGATCAGTTTGATTAGATATATAAATCAGTGATTGTTAGATCCTATGATCAGTTTGATTAGACAGATAAGCCAGTGATTGGTGGACCCTATGACAAGTTTGATTAGATAGAAAAGTCAGAGATTGGTGGACCCTATAATCAGTTTGATAAGATAGATAAGCCAGTTATTGGTGGACCCTATGATCAGTTTGATTAGATAGATAAGTAAGTGATAGGTGGACTCTATGATCAGTTTGATTAGATAGATAAGTCAGTGATTGGTGGACTCTATGATCAGTTTGATTAGATATAAAAGTCAGTGATTGGTAGATCCTTTGATCAGTTTGACTAGATAGATAAGTCAGTGATTGTTGCACCCTATGATCAGTTTGATTAGATAGATAAGTCAGTAATTGGTGGACTATGATCAGTTTTATTAGATAGATAAGTCAGTGATTGGTGGACACTATGATCAGTTTGTTTAGATAGATAAGTAGGTGATCGGTGGACTCTATGATCAGTTTGATTAGATAGATAAGTCAGTGGTTGGTGGACCCTATGATCAGTTCGATTACATAGATAAGTCAGTGGTTGGTGGACCCTATGATCAGTTTGATTAGATAGATAAGTCAGTTGTTGGTGGACCCTATGATCAGTTCGATTGGATAGAAAAGTCAGAGATTGGTGGACCCTATGATCAGTTTGATTAGATAGATAAGCCAGTGATTGGTGGACACTATGATTAGTTTGATTAGATAGATAAGTCAGTGATTGGTAGACTCTATGATCAGTTTGATTAGATAGATAAGTAAGTGATGGGTGTACTCTATGATCAGTTTGATTAGATATATAAATCAGTGATTGTTAGATCCTATGATCAGTTTGATTAGATAGATAAGTCAGTGATTGGTGCACCCTATGATCAGTTTGATTAGATAGATAAGTCAGTATTTTGAGGACTCTATGATCAGTTTGATTAGATAGATAAGTCAGTGATTGGATGACACTAAGATCAGTTTGATTAGATAGATAAGCCAGTGATTGGTGGACTTTATGATCAGTTTGATAAGATAGAAAAGTAAGTGATTGAGGAACACTATGACCAGTTTGATTAGATAGATAATTCAGTGATTGGTGGACCCTATGATCAGTTCGATTACATAGAAAAGTCAGAGATTGGTGGACCCTATAATCAGTTTGATTAGATAGATAAGTCAGTGATTGGTGCACCCTATGATTAGTTTGATTAGATAGATAAGTCAGTATTTTGTGGACTCTATGATCAGTTTGATTAGATAGATAAGTCAGTAATTGGTAGACTCTATGATCAGTTTGATTAGATAGATAAGTCAGTGATTGGTGGACACTATGATCAGTTTTTTTAGATAGATAAGTAGGTGATCGGTGGACTCTATGATCAGTTGATTAGATAGATAAGTCAGTGATTGGTGGACCCTATGATCAGTTTGATTAGATAGATAAGTCAGTGGTTGGTTGATACTATGATCATTTTTATTAGATAGATAGGTCAGGGATTGGTAGACCCTATGATCAGTTTGATTAGGTAGATAAGTCAGTGATTGGTGGACTCTATGATCAGTTTGATTAGATAGATAAGTCAGTAATTGGTGGTCCCAATGATCAGTTTGATTAGATAGATAAGTCAGTGATTGGTGGACTCTATGATCAGTTTGATTAGATAGATAAGCCAGTGATTGGTGGATCCTATGTTCAGTTTTATTAGATATATATGTCAGTGGTTTGTGGACCCTATGATCAGTTTGAATAGATAAAAAAGGAAGTGTATGGTGGACACTAAAATAAGTTTGATTAGATAGATTAAGTCAGTGATTGGCGGACTCTATGATCAGTTTGATTAGACAGATAAGCCAGTGATTGGTGGACCCTATGACAAGTTTAATTAGATAGAAAAGTCAGAGATTGGTGGACCCTATAATCAGTTTGATTAGATAGATAAGCCAGTTATTGGTGGACCCTATGATCAGTTTGATTAGATCGATAAGTAAGTGATAGGTGGACTCTATGATCAGTTTGATTAGATAGATAAGTCAGTGATTGGTGGACTCTATGATCAGTTTGATTAGATATAAAAGTCAGTGATTGGTAGATCCTTTGATCAGTTTGACTAGATAGAAAAGTCAGTGATTGTTGTACCCTATGATCAGTTTGATTAGATAGATAAGTCAGTAATTGGTGGACTCTATGATCAGTTTTATTAGATAGATAAGTCAGTGATTGGTGGACACTATGATCAGTTTGTTTAGATAGATAAGTAGGTGATCGGTGGACTCTATAATCAGTTTGATTAGATAGATAAGTCAGTGATTGGTGCACCCTATGATTAGTTTGATTAGATAGATAAGTCAGTATTTTGTGGACTCTATGATCAGTTTGATTAGATAGATAAGTCAGTAATTGGTAGACTCTATGATCAGTTTGATTAGATAGATAAGTCAGTGATTGGTGGACACTATGATCAGTTTTTTTAGATAGATAAGTAGGTGATCGGTGGACTCTATGATCAGTTGATTAGATAGATAAGTAAGTGATGGGTGTACTCTATGATCAGTTTGATTAGATATATAAATCAGTGATTGTTAGATCCTATGATCAGTTTGATTAGACAGATAAGCCAGTGATTGGTGGACCCTATGACAAGTTTGATTAGATAGAAAAGTCAGAGATTGGTGGACCCTATAATCAGTTTGATAAGATAGATAAGCCAGTTATTGGTGGACCCTATGATCAGTTTGATTAGATAGATAAGTAAGTGATAGGTGGACTCTATGATCAGTTTGATTAGATAGATAAGTCAGTGATTGGTGGACTCTATGATCAGTTTGATTAGATATAAAAGTCAGTGATTGGTAGATCCTTTGATCAGTTTGACTAGATAGATAAGTCAGTGATTGTTGCACCCTATGATCAGTTTGATTAGATAGATAAGTCAGTAATTGGTGGACTATGATCAGTTTTATTAGATAGATAAGTCAGTGATTGGTGGACACTATGATCAGTTTGTTTAGATAGATAAGTAGGTGATCGGTGGACTCTATGATCAGTTTGATTAGATAGATAAGTCAGTGGTTGGTGGACCCTATGATCAGTTCGATTACATAGATAAGTCAGTGGTTGGTGGACCCTATGATCAGTTTGATTAGATAGATAAGTCAGTTGTTGGTGGACCCTATGATCAGTTCGATTGGATAGAAAAGTCAGAGATTGGTGGACCCTATGATCAGTTTGATTAGATAGATAAGCCAGTGATTGGTGGACACTATGATTAGTTTGATTAGATAGATAAGTCAGTGATTGGTAGACTCTATGATCAGTTTGATTAGATAGATAAGTCAGTGATTGGTGGACACTATGATCAGTTTTTTTAGATAGATAAGTAGGTGATCGGTGGACTCTATGATCAGTTGATTAGATAGATAAGTAAGTGATGGGTGTACTCTATGATCAGTTTGATTAGATATATAAATCAGTGATTGTTAGATCCTATGATCAGTTTGATTAGACAGATAAGCCAGTGATTGGTGGACCCTATGACAAGTTTGATTAGATAGAAAAGTCAGAGATTGGTGGACCCTATAATCAGTTTGATAAGATAGATAAGCCAGTTATTGGTGGACCCTATGATCAGTTTGATTAGATAGATAAGTAAGTGATAGGTGGACTCTATGATCAGTTTGATTAGATAGATAAGTCAGTGATTGGTGGACTCTATGATCAGTTTGATTAGATATAAAAGTCAGTGATTGGTAGATCCTTTGATCAGTTTGACTAGATAGATAAGTCAGTGATTGTTGCACCCTATGATCAGTTTGATTAGATAGATAAGTCAGTAATTGGTGGACTATGATCAGTTTTATTAGATAGATAAGTCAGTGATTGGTGGACACTATGATCAGTTTGTTTAGATAGATAAGTAGGTGATCGGTGGACTCTATGATCAGTTTGATTAGATAGATAAGTCAGTGGTTGGTGGACCCTATGATCAGTTCGATTACATAGATAAGTCAGTGGTTGGTGGACCCTATGATCAGTTTGATTAGATAGATAAGTCAGTTGTTGGTGGACCCTATGATCAGTTCGATTGGATAGAAAAGTCAGAGATTGGTGGACCCTATGATCAGTTTGATTAGATAGATAAGCCAGTGATTGGTGGACACTATGATTAGTTTGATTAGATAGATAAGTCAGTGATTGGTAGACTCTATGATCAGTTTGATTAGATAGATAAGTAAGTGATGGGTGTACTCTATGATCAGTTTGATTAGATATATAAATCAGTGATTGTTAGATCCTATGATCAGTTTGATTAGATAGATAAGTCAGTGATTGGTGCACCCTATGATCAGTTTGATTAGATAGATAAGTCAGTATTTTGAGGACTCTATGATCAGTTTGATTAGATAGATAAGTCAGTGATTGGATGACACTAAGATCAGTTTGATTAGATAGATAAGCCAGTGATTGGTGGACTTTATGATCAGTTTGATAAGATAGAAAAGTAAGTGATTGAGGAACACTATGACCAGTTTGATTAGATAGATAATTCAGTGATTGGTGGACCCTATGATCAGTTCGATTACATAGAAAAGTCAGAGATTGGTGGACCCTATAATCAGTTTGATTAGATAGATAAGTCAGTGATTGGTGCACCCTATGATTAGTTTGATTAGATAGATAAGTCAGTATTTTGTGGACTCTATGATCAGTTTGATTAGATAGATAAGTCAGTAATTGGTAGACTCTATGATCAGTTTGATTAGATAGATAAGTCAGTGATTGGTGGACACTATGATCAGTTTTTTTAGATAGATAAGTAGGTGATCGGTGGACTCTATGATCAGTTGATTAGATAGATAAGTAAGTGATGGGTGTACTCTATGATCAGTTTGATTAGATATATAAATCAGTGATTGTTAGATCCTATGATCAGTTTGATTAGACAGATAAGCCAGTGATTGGTGGACCCTATGACAAGTTTGATTAGATAGAAAAGTCAGAGATTGGTGGACCCTATAATCAGTTTGATAAGATAGATAAGCCAGTTATTGGTGGACCCTATGATCAGTTTGATTAGATAGATAAGTAAGTGATAGGTGGACTCTATGATCAGTTTGATTAGATAGATAAGTCAGTGATTGGTGGACTCTATGATCAGTTTGATTAGATATAAAAGTCAGTGATTGGTAGATCCTTTGATCAGTTTGACTAGATAGATAAGTCAGTGATTGTTGCACCCTATGATCAGTTTGATTAGATAGATAAGTCAGTAATTGGTGGACTATGATCAGTTTTATTAGATAGATAAGTCAGTGATTGGTGGACACTATGATCAGTTTGTTTAGATAGATAAGTAGGTGATCGGTGGACTCTATGATCAGTTTGATTAGATAGATAAGTCAGTGGTTGGTGGACCCTATGATCAGTTCGATTACATAGATAAGTCAGTGGTTGGTGGACCCTATGATCAGTTTGATTAGATAGATAAGTCAGTTGTTGGTGGACCCTATGATCAGTTCGATTGGATAGAAAAGTCAGAGATTGGTGGACCCTATGATCAGTTTGATTAGATAGATAAGCCAGTGATTGGTGGACACTATGATTAGTTTGATTAGATAGATAAGTCAGTGATTGGTAGACTCTATGATCAGTTTGATTAGATAGATAAGTCAGTGATTGGTGGACACTATGATCAGTTTTTTTAGATAGATAAGTAGGTGATCGGTGGACTCTATGATCAGTTGATTAGATAGATAAGTAAGTGATGGGTGTACTCTATGATCAGTTTGATTAGATATATAAATCAGTGATTGTTAGATCCTATGATCAGTTTGATTAGACAGATAAGCCAGTGATTGGTGGACCCTATGACAAGTTTGATTAGATAGAAAAGTCAGAGATTGGTGGACCCTATAATCAGTTTGATAAGATAGATAAGCCAGTTATTGGTGGACCCTATGATCAGTTTGATTAGATAGATAAGTAAGTGATAGGTGGACTCTATGATCAGTTTGATTAGATAGATAAGTCAGTGATTGGTGGACTCTATGATCAGTTTGATTAGATATAAAAGTCAGTGATTGGTAGATCCTTTGATCAGTTTGACTAGATAGATAAGTCAGTGATTGTTGCACCCTATGATCAGTTTGATTAGATAGATAAGTCAGTAATTGGTGGACTATGATCAGTTTTATTAGATAGATAAGTCAGTGATTGGGGGACACTATGATCAGTTTGTTTAGATAGATAAGTAGGTGATCGGTGGACTCTATGATCAGTTTGATTAGATAGATAAGTCAGTGGTTGGTGGACCCTATGATCAGTTCGATTACATAGATAAGTCAGTGGTTGGTGGACCCTATGATCAGTTTGATTAGATAGATAAGTCAGTTGTTGGTGGACCCTATGATCAGTTCGATTGGATAGAAAAGTCAGAGATTGGTGGACCCTATGATCAGTTTGATTAGATAGATAAGCCAGTGATTGGTGGACACTATGATTAGTTTGATTAGATAGATAAGTCAGTGATTGGTAGACTCTATGATCAGTTTGATTAGATAGATAAGTAAGTGATGGGTGTACTCTATGATCAGTTTGATTAGATATATAAATCAGTGATTGTTAGATCCTATGATCAGTTTGATTAGATAGATAAGTCAGTGATTGGTGCACCCTATGATCAGTTTGATTAGATAGATAAGTCAGTATTTTGAGGACTCTATGATCAGTTTGATTAGATAGATAAGTCAGTGATTGGATGACACTAAGATCAGTTTGATTAGATAGATAAGCCAGTGATTGGTGGACTTTATGATCAGTTTGATAAGATAGAAAAGTAAGTGATTGAGGAACACTATGACCAGTTTGATTAGATAGATAATTCAGTGATTGGTGGACCCTATGATCAGTTCGATTACATAGAAAAGTCAGAGATTGGTGGACCCTATAATCAGTTTGATTAGATAGATAAGTCAGTGATTGGTGCACCCTATGATTAGTTTGATTAGATAGATAAGTCAGTATTTTGTGGACTCTATGATCAGTTTGATTAGATAGATAAGTCAGTAATTGGTAGACTCTATGATCAGTTTGATTAGATAGATAAGTCAGTGATTGGTGGACACTATGATCAGTTTTTTTAGATAGATAAGTAGGTGATCGGTGGACTCTATGATCAGTTGATTAGATAGATAAGTCAGTGATTGGTGGACCCTATGATCAGTTTGATTAGATAGATAAGTCAGTGGTTGGTTGATACTATGATCATTTTTATTAGATAGATAGGTCAGGGATTGGTAGACCCTATGATCAGTTTGATTAGGTAGATAAGTCAGTGATTGGTGGACTCTATGATCAGTTTGATTAGATAGATAAGTCAGTAATTGGTGGTCCCAATGATCAGTTTGATTAGATAGATAAGTCAGTGATTGGTGGACTCTATGATCAGTTTGATTAGATAGATAAGCCAGTGATTGGTGGATCCTATGTTCAGTTTTATTAGATATATATGTCAGTGGTTTGTGGACCCTATGATCAGTTTGAATAGATAAAAAAGGAAGTGTATGGTGGACACTAAAATAAGTTTGATTAGATAGATTAAGTCAGTGATTGGCGGACTCTATGATCAGTTTGATTAGACAGATAAGCCAGTGATTGGTGGACCCTATGACAAGTTTAATTAGATAGAAAAGTCAGAGATTGGTGGACCCTATAATCAGTTTGATTAGATAGATAAGCCAGTTATTGGTGGACCCTATGATCAGTTTGATTAGATCGATAAGTAAGTGATAGGTGGACTCTATGATCAGTTTGATTAGATAGATAAGTCAGTGATTGGTGGACTCTATGATCAGTTTGATTAGATATAAAAGTCAGTGATTGGTAGATCCTTTGATCAGTTTGACTAGATAGAAAAGTCAGTGATTGTTGTACCCTATGATCAGTTTGATTAGATAGATAAGTCAGTAATTGGTGGACTCTATGATCAGTTTTATTAGATAGATAAGTCAGTGATTGGTGGACACTATGATCAGTTTGTTTAGATAGATAAGTAGGTGATCGGTGGACTCTATAATCAGTTTGATTAGATAGATAAGTCAGTGATTGGTGGACCCTATGATCAGTTCGATTACATAGATAAGTCAGTGGTTGGTGGACCCTATGATCAGTTTGATTAGATAGATAAGTCAGTTGTTGGTGGACCCTATGATCAGTTCGATTGGATAGAAAAGTCAGAGATTGGTGGACCCTATGATCAGTTTGATTAGATAGATAAGTCAGTGATTGGTAGACTCTATGATCAGTTTGATTAGATAGATAAGTAAGTGATGGGTGTACTCTATGATCAGTTTGATTAGATATATAAATCAGTGATTGTTAGATCCTATGATCAGTTTGATTAGACAGATAAGCCAGTGATTGGTGGACCCTATGACAAGTTTGATTAGATAGAAAAGTCAGAGATTGGTGGACCCTATAATCAGTTTGATAAGATAGATAAGCCAGTTATTGGTGGACCCTATGATCAGTTTGATTAGATAGATAAGTAAGTGATAGGTGGACTCTATGATCAGTTTGATTAGATAGATAAGTCAGTGATTGGTGGACTCTATGATCAGTTTGATTAGATATAAAAGTCAGTGATTGGTAGATCCTTTGATCAGTTTGACTAGATAGATAAGTCAGTGATTGTTGCACCCTATGATCAGTTTGATTAGATAGATAAGTCAGTATGTGGTGGACTATGATCAGTTTTATTAGATAGATAAGTCAGTGATTGGTGGACACTATGATCAGTTTGTTTAGATAGATAAGTAGGTGATCGGTGGACTCTATGATCAGTTTGATTAGATAGATAAGTCAGTGGTTGGTGGACCCTATGATCAGTTCGATTACATAGATAAGTCAGTGGTTGGTGGACCCTATGATCAGTTTGATTAGATAGGTAAGTCAGTGATTGTTTGACACTATGATCAGTTTGATTAGATAGATAAGACAGTGATTGGTGGACCCTATGATCAGTTTGATAAGGTAGATAAGTAAGTGATTGGATGACACTAAGATCAGTTTGATTAGATAGAAAAATCAGTTATTCGTGGACCCTATTATCAGTGTGATTATATAGATAAGTCAGTGATTGGTAGACCCTATGATCAGTTTGATTAGATAGATAAGTCAGTGGTTGGTGGGCCCTATGATTAGTTCGATTATATAGATAAGTCAGTGGTTGGTGGACCCTATGATCAAATTGATTAGATATATAAGACAGTTATTGGTGGACCCTATGATCAGTTTTATTATATAGATAAGTCAGTGATTGGTAGATCCTATGATCAGTTTGATTACATAGATAAGTCAGTGATTGGTGGACCCTATGATCAGTTTGATTAGACATAAAAGTCAGTGATTGGTGGACACTATAATCAGTTTGATTAGATAGATAAATCTCTTATTGGTGGACCCTATGATCAGTTTGATTAGATAGATAAGTCAGTATTTTGTGGACTCTATGATCAGTTTGATTAGATAGATAACTCAGTAATTGGTAGACTCTATGATCAGTTTGATTAGATAGATAAGTCAGTGATTGGTGGACACTATGATCAGTTGATTAGATAGATAAGTCAGTGATTGGTGGACCCTACTATCAGTTTTATTAGATAGATAAGTCAGTGGTTGGTTGATTATATGATCAGTTTTATTAGATAGATAGGTCAGGGATTGGTAGACCCTATGATCAGTTTGATTAGGTAGATAAGTCAGTGATTGGTGGACTCTATGATCAGTTTGATTAGATAGATATGTCAGTAATTGGTGGTCCCAATGATCAGTTTGATTAGATAGATAAGTCAATTATTGGTGGACTCTATGATCAGTTTGATTAGATAGATAAGCCAGTGATTGGTTGATCCTATGTTCAGTTTTATTAGATATATATGTCAGTGGTTTGTGGACCCTATGATCAGTTTGAATAGATAAAAAAGGAAGTGTATGGTGGACACTAAGATAAGTTTGATTAGATAGATAAGTCAGTGATTGGTGGACCCTATGATCAGTTCGATTACATAGATAAGTCAGTGGTTGGTGGACCCTATGATCAGTTTGATTAGATAGATAAGTCAGTTGTTGGTGGACCCTATGATCAGTTCGATTGGATAGAAAAGTCAGAGATTGGTGGACCCTATGATCAGTTTGATTAGATAGATAAGCCAGTGATTGGTGGACACTATGATTAGTTTGATTAGATAGATAAGTCAGTGATTGGTAGACTCTATGATCAGTTTGATTAGATAGATAAGTAAGTGATGGGTGTACTCTATGATCAGTTTGATTAGATATATAAATCAGTGATTGTTAGATCCTATGATCAGTTTGATTAGATAGATAAGTCAGTATTTTGAGGACTCTATGATCAGTTTGATTAGATAGATAAGTCAGTGATTGGATGACACTAAGATCAGTTTGATTAGATAGATAAGCCAGTGATTGGTGGACTTTATCATCAGTTTGATAAGATAGAAAAGTAAGTGATTGAGGAACACTATGACCAGTTTGATTAGATAGATAATTCAGTGATTGGTGGACTACGTGATCAGTTTGATTAGACAAATAAGTCAGTAATTAATGGATCCTATGATCAGTTTGATTAGATAGAAAAGCCAGTGATTGGTGGACACTATGATTAGTTTGATTAGATAGATAAGTCAGTGATTGGTGGACCCTATGGTCAGTTTGATTAGATAGATAAGTCAGTGATTAGTGGACCCTATGATCAGTTTGATTATATAGATAAGTCAGTGATTGGTGGACCCTATGATAAGTATAATTAGATATATAAGTCAGTGATTGGTACACCCTAGGATCAGTTTGATTAGATAGATAAGTCAGTTGTTGGTGGACCCTATGATCAGTTCGATTTGATAGAAAAGTCAGAGATTGGTGGACCCTATGATCAGTTTGATTAGATAGATAAGCCAGTGATTGGTAATCACTATGATCAGTTTGATTAGATAGATAAGTCAGTGATTGGTAGACTCTATGATCAGTTTGATTAGATAGATAAGTAAGTTATGGGTGTACTCTATGATCAGTTTGATTAGATATATAAATCAGTGATTAGTAGATCCTATGATCAGTTTGATTAGATAGATAAGTCAGTGATTGGTGCACCCTATGATCAGTTTGATTAGATAGATAAGTCAGTATTTTGTGGACTCTATGATCAGTTTGATTAGATAGATAAGTCAGTAATTGGTAGACTCTATGATCAGTTTGATTAGATAGATAAATCAGTGATTGGTGGACACTATGATCAGTTTTTTTAGATAGATAAGTAGGTGATCGGTGGACTCTATGATCAGTTGATTAGATAGATAAGTCAGTGATTGGTGGACCCTATGATCAGTTTGATTAGATAGATAAGTCAGTGGTTGGTTGATCCTATGATCATTTTTATTAGATAGATAGGTCAGGGATTGGTAGACCCTATGATCAGTTTGATTAGGTAGATAAGTCAGTGATTGGTGGACTCTATGATCAGTTTGATTAGATAGATAAGTCAGTAATTGGTGGTCCCAATGATCAGTTTGATTAGATAAGTCAGTGATTGGTGGACTCTATGATCAGTTTGATTAGATAGATAAGCCAGTGATTGGTGGATCCTATGTTCAGTTTTATTAGATATATATGTCAGTGGTTTGTGGACCCTATGATCAGTTTGAATAGATAAAAAAGGAAGTGTATGGTGGACACTAAGATAAGTTTGATTAGATAGATTAAGTCAGTGATTGGTAGATCCTTTGATCAGTTTGACTAGATAGATAAGTCAGTGATTGTTTCACCCTATGATCAGTTTGATTAGATAGATAAGTCAGTAATTGGTGGACTCTATGATCAGTTTTATTAGATAGATAAGTCAGTGATTGGTGGACACTATGATCAGTTTGTTTAGATAGATAAGTAGGTGATCGGTGGACTCTATGATCAGTTTGATTAGATAGATAAGTCAGTGATTGGTGGACCCTATGATCAGTTCGATTACATAGATAAGTCAGTGGTTGGTGGACCCTATGATCAGTTTGATTAGATAGATAAGTCAGTGATTGGTGGACTCTATGATCAGTTTGATTAGATATATAAGTCAGTGATTGGTTGATCCTTTGATCAGTTTGACTAGATAGATAAGTCAGTGATTGTTGCACCCTATAATCAGTTTGATTAGATAGATAAGTCAGTAATTGGTGGACTCTATGATCAGTTTTATTAGATAGATAAGTCAGTGATTGGTGGACACTATGATCAGTTTGTTTAGATAGATAAGTAGGTGATCGGTGGACTCTATGATCAGTTTGATTAGATAGATAAGTCAGTGATTGGTGGACCCTATGATCAGTTCGATTACATAGATAAATCAGTGGTTGGTGGACCCTATGATCAGTTTGATTAGATAGATAAGTCAGTTGTTGGTGGACCCTATGATCAGTTCGATTTGATAGAAAAGTCAGAGATTGGTGGACCCTATGATCAGTTTGATTAGATAGATAAGCCAGTGATTGGTGGACACTATGATCAGTTTGATTAGATAGATAAGTCAGTGATTGGTAGACTCTATGATCAGTTTGATTAGATAGATAAGTAAGTGATGGGTGTACTCTATGATCAAATTGATTAGATATATAAATCAGTGATTGTTAGATCCTATGATCAGTTTGATTAGATAGATAAGTCAGTGATTGGTGCACCCTATGATCAGTTTGATTAGATAGATAAGTCAGTATTTTGTGGACTCTATGATCAGTTTGATTAGATAGATAAGTCAGTAATTGGTGGACCCAATGATCAGTTTGATTAGATAGATAAGTCAGTGATTAGTGGACTCTATTATCAGTTTGATTAGATAGATAAGCCAGTGATTGGTGGATCCTATGTTCAGTTTTATAAGATATATATGTCAGTGGTTTGTGGACCCTATGATCAGTTTGAATAGATACAAAAGGAAGTGTATGGTGGACACTAAGATGAGTTTGATTAGATAGATTAAGTCAGTGATTGGTGGACTCTATGATCAGTTTGATTAGACAGATAAGCCAGTGATTGGTGGACCCTATGATCAGTTTGATTAGATAGAAAAGTCAGAGATTGGTGGACCCTATAATCAGTTTGATTAGATAGATAAGCCAGTGATTGGTAGACTCTTTGATTAGTTTGATTAGATAGATAAGCCAGTGATTGGTGGACCCTATGATCAGTTTGATTAGATAGGTAAGTCAGTGATTGTTTGACACTATGATCAGTTTGATTAGATAGATAAGCCAGTGATTGGTGGACCCTATGATCAGTTTGATAAGGTAGATAAGTAAGTGATTGGATGACACTGAGATCAGTTTGATTAGATAGAAAAATCAGTTATTGGTGGACCCTATGATCAGTGTGATTATATAGATAAGTCAGTGATTGGTAGACCCTATGATCAGTTTGATTAGATAGATAAGTCAGTGGTTGGTGGGCCCTATGATCAGTTCGATTATATAGATAAGTCAGTGATTGGTGGATCCTATGATCAGTTTGATTACATAGATAAGTCAGTGATTGGTGGACCCTATGATTAGTTTGATTAGATAGAAAAGTCAGTGATTGGTGGACACTATAATCAGTTTGATTAGATAGATAAATCTCTTATTGGTGGACCCTATGATCAGTTTGATTAGATAGATAAGTCAGTATTTTGTGGACTCTATGATCAGTTTGATTAGATAGATAACTCAGTAATTGGTAGACTCTATGATCAGTTTGATTAGATAGATAAGTCAGTGATTGGTGGACACTATGATCAGTTTTTTTAGATAGATAAGTAGGTGATCGTTGGACTCTATGATCAGTTGATTAGATAGATAAGTCAGTGATTGGTGGACCCTACTATCAGTTTTATTAGATAGATAAGTCAGTGGTTGGTTGATCCTATGATCAGTTTTATTAGATAGATAGGTCAGGGATTGGTAGACCCTATGATCAGTTTGATTAGGTAGATAAGTCAGTGATTGGTGGACTCTATGATCAGTTTTATTAGATAGATAAGTCAGTGATTGGTGGACCTTATGATCAGTTTGTTTAGATAGATAAGTAGGTGATCGGTGGACTCTATGATCAGTTTGATTAGATAGATAAGTCAGTGATTGGTGGACCCTATGATCAGTTCGATTACATAGATAAGTCAGTGGTTGGTGGACCCTATGATCAGTTTGATTAGATAATTAAGTCAGTTGTTGGTGGACCCTATGATCAGTTCAATTTGATAGAAAAGTCAGAGATTGGTGGACCCTATGATCAGTTTGATTAGATAGATAAGCCAGTGTATGGTGGACACTATGATCAGTTTGATTAGATAGATAAGTTAGTGATTGGTAGACTCTATGATCAGTTTGATTAGATAGATAAGTAAGTGATGGGTGTACTCTATGATCAAATTGATTAGATATATAAATCAGTGATTGTTAGATCCTATGATCAGTTTGATTAGATAGATAAGTCAGTGATTGGTGCACCCTATGATCAGTTTGATTAGATAGATAAGTCAGTATTTTGTGGACTCTATGATCAGTTTGATTAGATAGATAAGTCAGTAATTGGTGGACCCAATGATCAGTTTGATTAGATAGATAAGTCAGTGATTGGTGGACTCTATTATCAGTTTGATTAGATAGATAAGCCAGTGATTGGTGGATCCTATGTTCAGTTTTATAAGATATATATGTCAGTGGTTTGTGGACCCTATGATCAGTTTGAATAGATACAAAAGGAAGTGTATGGTGGACACTAAGATAAGTTTGATTAGATAGATTAAGTCAGTGATTGGTGGACTATATGATCAGTTTGATTAGACAGATAAGCCAGTGATTGGTGGACCCTATGATCAGTTTGATTAGATAGAAAAGTCAGAGATTGGTGGACCCTATAATCAGTTTGATTAGATAGATAAGCCAGTGATTGGTAGACTCTTTGATTAGTTTGATTAGATAGATAAGCCAGTGATTGGTGGACCCTATGATCAGTTTGATTAGATAGGTAAGTCAGTGATTGTTTGACACTATGATCAGTTTGATTAGATAGATAAGCCAGTGATTGGTGGACCCTAAGATCAGTTTGATAAGGTAGATAAGTAAGTGATTGGATGACACTAAGATCAGTTTGATTAGATAGAAAAATCAGTTATTGGTGGACCCTATTATCAGTGTGATTATATAGATAAGTCAGTGATTGGTAGACCCTATGATCAGTTTGATTAGATAGATAAGTCAGTGGTTGGTGGGCCCTATGATCAGTTCGATTATATAGATAAGTCAGTGGTTGGTGGACCCTATGATCAAATTGATTAGATATATAAGACAGTTATTGGTGGACCCTATGATCAGTTTTATTATATAGATAAGTCAGTGATTGGTAGATCCTATGATCAGTTTGATTACATAGATAAGTCAGTGATTGGTGGACCCTATGATCAGTTTGATTAGATAGAAAAGTCAGTGATTGGTGGACACTATAATCAGTTTGATTAGATAGATAAATCTCTTATTGGTGGACCCTATGATCAGTTTGATTAGATAGATAAGTCAGTATTTTGTGGTCTCTATGATCAGTTTGATTAGATAGATAACTCAGTAATTGGTGGACACTATGATTAGTTTTTTTAGATAGATAAGTAGGTGATCGGTGGACTATTATCAGTTGATTAGATAGATAAGTCAGTGATTGGTGGACCCTACTATCAGTTTTATTAGATAGATAAGTCAGTGGTTGGTTGATTCTATGATCAGTTTTATTAGATAGATAGGTCAGGGATTGGTAGACCCTATGATCAGTTTGATTAGGTAGATAAGTCAGTGATTGGTGGACTCTATGATCAGTTTGATTAGATAGATAAGTCAGTAATTGGTGGTCCCAATGATCAGTTTGATTAGATAGATAAGTCAATAATTGGTGGACTCTATGATCAGTTTGATTAGATAGATAAGCCAGTGATTGGTTGATCCTATGTTCAGTTTTATTAGATATATATGTCAGTGGTTTGTGGACCCTATGATCAGTTTGAATAGATAAAAAAAGGAAGTGTATGGTGGACACTAAGATTAGTTTGATTAGATAGATTAAGTCAGTGATTGGCGGACTCTATGATCAGTTTGATTAGACAGAAAAGCCAGTGATTGGTGGACCCTATGACAAGTTTGATTAGATAGAAAAGTCAGAGATTGGTGGACCCTATAATCAGTTTGATTAGATAGATAAGCCAGTTATTGGTGGACCCTATGATCAGTTTGATTAGATAGATAAGTAAGTGAAAGGTGGACTCTATGATCAGTTTGATTAGATAGATAAGTCAGTGATTGGTGGACTCTATGATCAGTTTGATTAGATATATAAGTCAGTGATTGGTAAATCCTTTGATCAGTTTGACTAGATAGATAAGTCAGTGATTGTTGCACCCTATGATCAGTTTGATTAGATAGATAAGTCAGTAATTGGTGGACTCTATGATCAGTTTTATTAGATAGATAAGTCAGTGATTGGTGGATACTATGATCAGTTTGTTTAGATAGATAAGTAGGTGATCGGTGGACTCTATGATCAGTTTGATTAGATAAATAAGTCAGTGATTGGTGGACCCTATGATCAGTTCGATTACATAGATAAGTCAGTGGTTGGTGGACCCTATGATCAGTTTGATTAGATAGATAAGTCAGTTGTTGGTGGACCCTATGATCAGTTCGATTTGATAGAAAAGTCAGAGATTGGTGGACCCTATGATCAGTTTGATTAGATAGATAAGCCAGTGATTGGTGGACACTATGATCAGTTTGATTAGATAGATAAGTCAGTGATTGGTAGACTCTATGATCAGTTTGATTAGATAGATAAGTAAGTGATGGGTGTACTCTATGATCAAATTGATTAGATATATAAATCAGTGATTGTTAGATCCTATGATCAGTTTGATTAGATAGATAAGTCAGTGATTGGTGCACCCTATGATCAGTTTGATTAGATAGATAAGTCAGTATTTTGTGGACTCTATGATCAGTTTAATTAGATAGATAAGTCAGTAATTGGTGGACTCTATGATCAGTTTTATTAGATAGATAAGTCAGTGATTGGTGGACACTATGATCAGTTTGTTTAGATAGATAAGTAGGTGATCGGTGGACTCTATGATCAGTTTTGATTAGATAGATAAGTCAGTGATTGGTGGACCCTATGATCAGTTTGATTAGATAGATAGGTCAGTGATTGGTAGACCCTATGATCAGTTTGATTAGATAGATAAGTCAGTGATTGGTGGACCCAATGATCAGTTTGATTAGATAGATAAGTCAGTAATTGGTGGACCCAATGATCAGTTTGATTAGATAGAAAAGTCAGTGATTGGTGGACTCTATTATCAGTTTGATTAGATGTATAAGCCAGTGATTGGTGGATCTTATGTTCAGTTTTATAAGATATATATGTCAGTGGTTTGTGGACCCTATAATCAGTTTGAATAGATACAAAGAGAAGTGTATGGTGGACACTAAGATAAGTTTGATTAGATAGATTAAGTCAGTGATTGGTGGACTCTATGATCAGTTTGATTAGACAGTTAAGCCAGTGATTGGTGGACCCTATGATCAGTTTGATTAGATAGAAAAGTCAGAGATTGGTGGACCCTATAAACAGTTTGATTAGATAGATAAGCCAGTGATTGGTAGACTCTTTGATTAGTTTGATTAGATAGATAAGCCAGTGATTGGTGGACCCTATGATCAGTTTGATTAGATTGGTAAGTCAGTGATTGTTTGACACTATGATCAGTTTGATTAGATAGATAAGCCAGTGATTGGTGGACACTATGATTAGTTTGATTAGATAGATAAATCAGTGATTGGTGGACCCTATGATCAGTTTGATAAGGTAGATAAGTAAGTGATTGGATGACACTAAGATCAGTTTGATTAGATAGAAAAATCAGTTATTGGTGGACCCTATGATCAGTTTTATTATATAGATAAGTCAGTGATTGGTGGATCCTATGATCAGTTTGATTACATAGATAAGTCAGTGATTGGTGGACCCTATGATCAGTTTGATTAGATAGATAAGTCAGTGATTGGTGGACACTATGGTCAGTTCGATTTGATAGAAAAGTCAGAGATTGGTGGACCCTATGATCAGTTTGATTAAATAGATAAGTCAGTATTTTGTGGACTCTATGATTAGTTTGATTAGATAGATAAGTCAGTAATTGGTAGACTCTATGATCAGTTTGATTAGATAGATAAGTCAGTGATTGGTGGACACTATGATCAGTTTTTTTAGATAGATAAGTAGGTGATCGGTGGACTATATTATCAGTTGATTAGATAGATAAGTCAGTGATTGGTGGACCCTATGATCAGTTTGATTAGATAGATAAGTCAGTGGTTGGTTGATCCTATGATCAGTTTTATTAGATAGATAGGTCAAGGATTGGTAGACCCTATGATCAGTTTGATTAGGTAGATAAGTCAGTGATTGGTGGACATTATGATCAGTTTGATTAGATAGATAAGTCAGTATTTGGTGGTCCCAATGATCAGTTTGATTAGATAGATAAGTCAGTGATTGGTGGACTCTATGATCAGTTTGATTAGATAGCTAAGCCAGTGATTGGTGGATCCTATGTTCAGTTTTATTAGATATATATGCCAGTGGTTTGTGGACCCTATGATCAGTTTGAATAGATAAAAAAGGAAGTATATGGTGGACACTAAGATAAGTTTGATTAGATAGATTGTCAGTGATTGGCGGACTCTATGATCAGTTTGATTAGACAGAAAAGCCAGTGATTGGTGGACCCTATGACAAGTTTGATTAGATAGAAAAGTCAGAGATTGGTGGACCCTATAATCAGTTTGATTAGATAGATAAGCCAGTTATTGGTGGACCCTATGATCAGTTTGATTAGATAGATAAGTAAGTGAAAGGTGGACTCTATGATCAGTTTGATTAGATAGATAAGTCAGTGATTGGTGGACTCTATGATCAGTTTGATTAGATATATAAGTCAGTGATTGGTAGATCCTTTGATCAGTTTGACTAGATAGATAAGTCAGTGATTGTTGCACCCTATAATCAGTTTGATTAGATAGATAAGTCAGTATTTGGTGGACTCTATGATCAGTTTTATTAGATAGATAAGTCAGTGATTGGTGGACACTATGATCAGTTTGTTTAGTAAGATAAGTAGGTGATCGGTGGACTCTATGATCAGTTTGATTAGATAGATAAGTCAGTGATTGGTGGACCCTATGATCAGTTCGATTACATAGATAAGTCAGTGGTTGGTGGACCCTATGATCAGTTTGATTAGATAGATAAGTCAGTTGTTGGTGGACCCTATGATCAGTTCGATTTGATAGAAAAGTCAGAGATTGGTGGACCCTATGATCAGTTTGATTAGATAGATAAGCCAGTGATTGGTGGACACTATGATCAGTTTGATTAGATAGATAAGTCAGTGATTGGTAGACTCTATGATCAGTTTGATTAGATAGATAAGTAAGTGATGGGTGTACTCTATGATCAAATTGATTAGATATATAAATCAGTGATTGTTAGATCCTATGATCAGTTTGATTAGATAGATAAGTCAGTGATTGGTGCACCCTATGATCAGTTTGATTAGATAGATAAGTCAGTATTTTGTGGACTCTATGATCAGTTTGATTAGATAGATAAGTCAGTAATTGGTGGACCCAATGATCAGTTTGATTAGATAGATAAGTCAGTGATTGGTGGACTCTATTATCAGTTTGATTAGATAGATAAGCCAGTGATTGGTGGATCCTATGTTCAGTTTTATAAGATATATATGTCAGTGGTTTGTGGACCCTATGATCAGTTTGAATAGATACAAAAGGAAGTGTATGGTGGGCACTAAGATGAGTTTGATTAGATAGATTAAGTCAGTGATTGGTGGACTCTATGATCAGTTTGATTAGACAGATAAGCCAGTGATTGGTGGACCCTATGATCAGTTTGATTAGATAGAAAAGTCAGAAATTGGTGGACCCTATAATCAGTTTGATTAGATAGATAAGCCAGTGATTGGTAGACTCTTTGATTAGTTTGATTAGATAGATAAGCCAGTGATTGGTGGACCCTATGATCAGTTTGATTAAATAGGTAAGTCAGTGATTGTTTGACACTATGATCAGTTTGATTAGATAGATAAGCCAGTGATTGGTGGACCCTATGATCAGTTTGATAAGGTAGATAAGTAGATGATTGGATGACACTAAGATCAGTTTGATTAGATAGAAAAATCAGTTATTGGTGGACCCTATGATCAGTGTGATTATATAGATAAGTCAGTGATTGGTAGACCCTATGATCAGTTTGATTAGATAGATAAGTCAGTGGTTGGTGGGCCCTATGATCAGTTCGATTATATAGATAAGTCAGTGGTTTGTGGACACTATGATCAAATTGATTAGATATATAAGACAGTTATTGGTGGACCCTATGATCAGTTTTATTATATAGATAAGTCAGTGATTGGTGGATCCTATGATCAGTTTGATTACATAGATAAGTCAGTGATTGGTGGACCCTATGATTAGTTTGATTAGATAGAAAAGTCAGTGATTGGTGGACACTATAATCAGTTTGATTAGATAGATAAATCTCTTATTGGTGGACCCTATGATCAGTTTGATTAGATAGATAAGTCAGTATTTTGTGGACTCTATGATCAGTTTGATTAGATAGATAACTCAGTAATTGGTAGACTCTATGATCAGTTTGATTAGATAGATAAGTCAGTGATTGGTGGACACTATGATCAGTTTTTTTAGATAGATAAGTAGGTGATCGGTGGACTCTATGATCAGTTGATTAGATAGATAAGTCAGTGATTGGTGGACCCTACTATCAGTTTTATTAGATAGATAAGTCAGTGGTTGGTTGATCCTATGATCAGTTTTATTAGATAGATAGGTCAGGGATTGGTAGACCCTATGATCAGTTTGATTAGGTAGATAAGTCAGTGATTGGTGAACTCTATGATCAGTTTGATTAGATAGATAAGTCAGTAATTGGTGGTCCCAATGATCAGTTTGATTAGATAGATAAGTCAATGATCGGTGGACTCTATGATCAGTTTGATTAGATAGATAAGCCAGTGATTGGTTGATCCTATGTTCAGTTTTATTAGATATATATGTCAGTGGTTTGTGGACCCTATGATCAGTTTGAATAGATAAAAAAAGGAAGTGTATGGTGGACACTAAGATAAGTTAGATTAGATAGATTAAGTCAGTGATTGGCGGACTCTATGATCAGTTTGATTAGACAGAAAAGCCAGTGATTGGTGGACCCTATGACAAGTTTGATTAGTTAGAAAAGTCAGAGATTGGTGGACCCTATAATCAGTTTGATTAGATAGATAAGCCAGTTATTGGTGGACCCTATGATCAGTTTGATTAGATAGATAAGTAAGTGAAAGGTGGACTCTATGATCAGTTTGATTAGATAGATAAGTCAGTGATTGGTGGACTCTATGATCAGTTTGATTAGATATATAAGTCAGTGATTGGTAGATCCTTTGATCAGTTTGACTAGATAGATAAGTCAGTGATTGTTGCACCCTATGATCAGTTTGATTAGATAGATAAGTCAGTAATTGGTGGACTCTATGATCAGTTTTATTAGATAGATAAGTCAGTGATTGGTGGACACTATGATCAGTTTGTTTAGATAGATAAGTAGGTGATCGGTGGACTCTATGATCAGTTTGTTTAGATAGATAAGTCAGTGATTGGTGGACCCTATGATCAGTTCGATTACATAGATAAGTCAGTGGTTGGTGGACCCTATGATCAGTTTGATTAGATAGATAAGTCAGTTGTTGGTGGACCCTATGATCAGTTCAATTTGATAGAAAAGTCAGAGATTGGTGGACCCTATGATCAGTTTGATTAGATAGATAAGCCAGTGATTGGTGGACACTATGATCAGTTTGATTAGATAGATAAGTTAGTGATTGGTAGACTCTATGATCAGTTTGATTAGATAGATAAGTAAGTGATGGGTGTAATCTATGATCAAATTGATTAGATATATAAATCAGTTATTGTTAGATCCTATGATCAGTTTGATTAGATAGATAAGTCAGTGATTGGTGCACCCTATGATCAGTTTGATTAGATAGATAAGTCAGTATTTTGTGGACTCTATGATCAGTTTGATTAAATAGATAAGTCAGTAATTGGTGGACCCAATGATCAGTTTGATTAGATAGATAAGTCAGTGATTGGTGGACTCTATTATCAGTTTGATTAGATAGATAAGCCAGTGATTGGTGGATCCTATGTTCAGTTTTATAAGATATATATGTCAGTGGTTTGTGGACCCTATGATCAGTTTGAATAAATACAAAAGGAAGTGTATGGTGGACACTAAGATAAGTTTGATTAGATAGATTAAGTCAGTGATTGGTGGACTCTATGATCAGTTTGATTAGACAGATAAGCCAGAGATTGGTGGACGCTATAATCAGTTTGATTAGATAGATAAGCCAGTGATTGGTAGACTCTTTGATTAGTTTGATTAGATAGATAAGCCAGTGATTGGTGGACCCTATGATCAGTTTGATTAGATAGGTAAGTCAGTGATTGTTTGACACTATGATCAGTTTGATTAGATAGATAAGCCAGTGATTGGTGGACCCTATGATCAGTTTGATAAGGTAGATAAGTAAGTGATTGGATGACACTAAGATCAGTTTGATTAGATAGAAAAATCAGTTATTGGTGGACCCTATGATCAGTGTGATTATATAGATAAGTCAGTGATTGGTAGACCCTATGATCAGTTTGATTAGATAGATAAGTCAGTGGTTGGTGGGCCTTATGATCAGTTCGATTATATAGATAAGTCAGTGGTTGGTGGACCCTATGATCAAATTGATTAGATATATAAGACAGTTATTGGTGGACCCTATGATCAGTTTTATTATATAGATAAGTCAGTGATTGGTAGATCCTATGATCAGTTTGATTACATAGATAAGTCAGTGATTGGTGGACCCTATGATCAGTTTGATTAGATAGAAAAGTCAGTGATTGGTGGACACTATAATCAGTTGATTAGATAGATAAATCTCTTATTGGTGGACCCTATGATCAGTTTGATTAGATAGATAAGTCAGTATTTTGTGGACTCTATGATCAGTTTGATTAGATAGATAACTCAGTAATTGGTAGACTCTATGATCAGTTTGATTAGATAGATAAGTCAGTGATTGGTGGACACTATGATCAGTTTTTTTAGATAGATAAGTAGGTGATCGGTGGACTCTATGATCAGTTGATTAGATAGATAAGTCAGTGATTGGTGGACCCTACTATCAGTTTTATTAGATAGATAAGTCAGTGGTTGGTTGATTCTATGATCAGTTTTATTAGATAGATAGGTCAGGGATTGGTAGACCCTATGATCAGTTTGATTAGGTAGATAAGTCAGTGATTGGTGGACTCTATGATCAGTTTGATTAGATAGATAAGTCAGTGATTGTTGCACCCTATGATCAGTTTGATTAGATAGATAAGTCAGTAATTGGTGGACTCTATGATCAGTTTTATTAGATAGATAAGTCAGTGATTGGTGGACACTATGATCAGTTTGTTTAGATAGATAAGTAGGTGATCAGTGGACTCTATGATCAGTTTGATTAGATAGATAAGTCAGTGATTGGTGGACCCTATGATCAGTTCGATTACATAGATAAGTCAGTGGTTGGTGGACCCTATGATCAGTTTGATTAGATAGATAAGTCAGTTGTTGGTGGACCCTATGATCAGTTCGATTTGATAGAAAAGTCAGAGATTGGTGGACCCTATGATCAGTTTGATTAGATAGATAAGCCAGTGATTGGTGGACACTATGATCAGTTTGATTAGATAGATAAGTCAGTGATTGGTAGACTCTATGATCAGTTTGATTAGATAGATAAGTAAGTGATGGGTGTACTATATGATCAAATTGATTAGATATATAAATCAGTGATTGTTAGATCCTATGATCAGTTTGATTAGATAGATAAGTCAGTGATTGGTGCACCCTATGATCAGTTTGATTAGATAGATAAGTCAGTATTTTGTGGACTCTATGATCAGTTTGATTAGATAGATAAGTCAGTAATTGGTGGACTCTATGATCAGTTTTATTAGATAGATAAGTCAGTGATTGGTGGACACTATAATCAGTTTGTTTAGATAGATAAGTAGGTGATCGGTGGACTCTATGATCAGTTTTGATTAGATAGATAAGTCAGTGATTGGTGGACCCTATGATCAGTTTGATTAGATAGATAGGTCAGTGATTGGTAGACCCTATGATCAGTTTGATTAGATAGATAAGTCAGTGATTGGTGGACCCAATGATCAGTTTGATTAGATAGATAAGTCAGTAATTGGTGGACCCAATGATCAGTTTGATTAGATAGAAAAGTCAATGATTGGTGGACTCTATTATCAGTTTGATTAGATAGATAAGCCAGTGATTGGTGGATCCTATGTTCAGTTTTATAAGATATATATGTCAGTGGTTTGTGGACCCTATAATCAGTTTGAATAGATACAAAGAGAAGTGTATGGTGGACACTAAGATAAGTTTGATTAGATAGATTAAGTCAGTGATTGGTGGACTCTATGATCAGTTTGATTAGACAGTTAAGCCAGTGATTGGTGGACCCTATGATCAGTTTGATTAGATAGAAAAGTCAGAGATTGGTGGACCCTATAAACAGTTTGATTAGATAGATAAGCCAGTGATTGGTAGACTCTTTGATTAGTTTGATTAGATAGATAAGCCAGTGATTGGTGGACCCTATGATCAGTTTGATTAGATAGGTAAGTCAGTGATTGTTTGACACTATGATCAGTTTGATTAGATAGATAAGCCAGTGATTGGTGGACACTATGATTAGTTTGATTAGATAGAAAAATCAGTTATTGGTGGACCCTATGATCAGTTTGATAAGGTAGATAAGTAAGTGATTGGATGACACTAAGATCAGTTTGATTAGATAGAAAAATCAGTTATTGGTGGACCCTATGATCAGTTTGATTATATAGATAAGTCAGTGGTTGGTGGACACTATGATTAAATTGATTAGATATATAAGACAGTTATTGGTGGACCCTATGATCAGTTTTATTATATAGATAAGTCAGTGATTGGTGGATCCTATGATCAGTTTGATTACATAGATAAGTCAGTGATTGGTGGACCCTATGATCAGTTTGATTAGATAGATAAGTCAGTGATTGGTGGACACTATGATCAGTTCGATTTGATAGAAAAGTCAGAGATTGGTGGACCTCATGATCAGTTTGATTAGATAGATAAGTCAGTATTTTGTGGACTCTATGATTAGTTTGATTAGATAGATAAGTCAGTAATTGGTAGACTCTATGATCAGTTTGATTAGATAGATAAGTCAGTGATTGGTGGACACTATGATCAGTTTTTTAGATAGATAAGTAGGTGATCGGTGGACTCTATTATCAGTTGATTAGATAGATAAGTCAGTGATTGGTGGACCCTATGATCAGTTTGATTAGATAGATAAGTCAGTGGTTGGTTGATCCTATGATCAGTTTTATTAGATAGATAGGTCAGGGATTGGTAGACCCTATGATCAGTTTGATTAGGTAGATAAGTCAGTGATTGGTGGACACTATGATCAGTTTGATTAGATAGATAAGTCAGTAATTGGTGGTCCCAATGATCAGTTTGATTAGATAGATAAGTCAGTGATTGGTGGACTCTATGATCAGTTTGATTAGATAGATAAGCCAGTGATTGGTGGATCCTATGTTCAGTTTTATTAGATATATATGTCAGTGGTTTGTGGACCCTATGATCAGTTTGAATAGATAAAAAAGGAAGTGTATGGTGGACACTAAGATAAGTTTGATTAGATAGATTGTCAGTGATTGGCGGACTCTATGATCAGTTTGATTAGACAGATAAGCCAGTGATTGGTGGACCCTATGACAAGTTTGATTAGATAGAAAAGTCAGAGATTGGTGGACCCTATAATCAGTTTGATTAGATAGATAAGCCAGTTATTGGTGGACCCTATGATCAGTTTGATTAGATAGATAAGCAAGTGATAGGTGGACTCTATGATCAGTTTGATTAGATATATAAGTCAGTGATTTATAGATCCTTTGATCAGTTTGACTAGATAGATAAGTCAGTGATTGTTGCACCCTATGATCAGTTTGATTAGATAGATAAGTCAGTAATTGGTGGACTCTATGATCAGTTTTATTAGATAGATAAGTCAGTGATTGGTGGACACTATGATCAGTTTGTTTAGATAGATAAGTAGGTGATCGATGGACTCTATGATCAGTTTGATTAGATAGATAAGTCAGTGATTGGTGGACCCTATGATCAGTTCAATTACATAGATAAGTCAGTGGTTGGTGGACCCTATGATCAGTTTGATTAGATAGATAAGTCAGTTGTTGGTTGACCCTATGATCAGTAGTTAGATTTGATAGAAAAGTCAGAGATTGGTGGACCCTATGATCAGTTTGATTAGATAGATAAGCCAGTGATTGGTGGACACTATGATCAGTTTGATTAGATAAATAAGTCAGTGATTGGTAGACTCTTCGATCAGTTTGATTAGATAGCTAAGTAAGTGATGGGTGTACTCTATGATCAGTTTGATTAGATATATAAATCAGTGATTGTTAGATCCTATGATCAGTTTGATTAGATAGATAAGTCAGTGATTGGTGGACCCAATGATCAGTTTGATTAGATAGATAAGTCAGTAATTGGTGGACCCAATGATCAGTTTGATTAGATAGAAAAGTCAATGATTGGTGGACTCTATTATCAGTTTGATTAGATAGATAAGCCAGTGATTGGTGGATCCTATGTTCAGTTTTATAAGATATATATGTCAGTGGTTTGTGGACCCTATAATCAGTTTGAATAGATACAAAGAGAAGTGTATGGTGGACACTAAGATAAGTTTGATTAGATAGATTAAGTCAGTGATTGGTGGACTCTATGATCAGTTTGATTAGACAGTTAAGCCAGTGATTGGTGGACCCTATGATCAGTTTGATTAGATAGAAAAGTCAGAGATTGGTGGACCCTATAAACAGTTTGATTAGATAGATAAGCCAGTGATTGGTAGACTCTTTGATTAGTTTGATTAGATAGATAAGCCAGTGATTGGTGGACCCTATGATCAGTTTGATTAGATAGGTAAGTCAGTGATTGTTTGACACTATGATCAGTTTGATTAGATAGATAAGCCAGTGATTGGTGGACACTATGATTAGTTTGATTAGATAGAAAAATCAGTTATTGGTGGACCCTATGATCAGTTTGATAAGGTAGATAAGTAAGTGATTGGATGACACTAAGATCAGTTTGATTAGATAGAAAAATCAGTTATTGGTGGACCCTATGATCAGTGTGATTATATAGATAAGTCAGTGATTGGTAGACCCTATGATCAGTTTGATTATATAGATAAGTCAGTGGTTGGTGGACACTATGATTAAATTGATTAGATATATAAGACAGTTATTGGTGGACCCTATGATCAGTTTTATTATATAGATAAGTCAGTGATTGGTGGACCCTATGATCAGTTCGATTTGATAGAAAAGTCAGAGATTGGTGGACCCTATGATCAGTTTGATTAGATAGATAAGCCAGTGATTGGTGGACACTATGATCAGTTTGATTAGATAGATAAGTCAGTGATTGGTAGACTCTATGATCAGTTTGATTAGATAGATAAGTAAGTGATGGGTGTACTCTATGATCAAATTGATTAGATATATAAATCAGTGATTGTTAGATCCTATGATCAGTTTGATTAGATAGATAAGTCAGTGATTGGTGCACCCTATGATCAGTTTGATTAGATAGATAAGTCAGTGATTGGTGGACCCAATGATCAGTTTGATTAGATAGATAAGTCAGTATTTGGTGGACCCAATGATCAGTTTGATTAGATAGAAAAGTCAATGATTGGTGGACTCTATTATCAGTTTGATTAGATAGATAAGCCAGTGATTGGTGGATCCTATGTTCAGTTTTATAAGATATATATGTCAGTGGTTTGTGGACCCTATAATCAGTTTGAATAGATACAAAGAGAAGTGTATGGTGGACACTAAGATAAGTTTGATTAGATAGATTAAGTCAGTGATTGGTGGACTCTATGATCAGTTTGATTAGACAGTTAAGCCAGTGATTGGTGGACCCTATGATCAGTTTGATTAGATAGAAAAGTCAGAGATTGGTGGACCCTATAAACAGTTTGATTAGATAGATAAGCCAGTGATTGGTAGACTCTTTGATTAGTTTGATTAGATAGATAAGCCAGTGATTGGTGGACCCTTTGATTAGTTTGATTAGATAGATAAGCCAGTGATTGGTGGACACTATGATTAGTTTGATTAGATAGAAAAATCAGTTATTGGTGGACCCTATGATCAGTTTGATAAGGTAGATAAGTAAGTGATTGGATGACACTAAGATCAGTTTGATTAGATAGAAAAATCAGTTATTGGTGGACCCTATGATCAGTGTGATTATATAGATAAGTCAGTGATTGGTAGACCCTATGATCAGTTTGATTATATAGATAAGTCAGTGGTTGGTGGACACTATGATTAAATTGATTAGATATATAAGACAGTTATTGGTGGACCCTATGATCAGTTTTATTATATAGATAAGTCAGTGATTGGTGGATCCTATGATCAGTTTGATTACATAGATAAGTCAGTGATTGGTGGACCCTATGATCAGTTTGATTAGATAGATAAGTCAGTGATTGGTGGACACTATGATCAGTTCGATTTGATAGAAAAGTCAGAGATTGGTGGACCTCATGATCAGTTTGATTAGATAGATAAGTCAGTATTTTTTGGACTCTATGATTAGTTTGATTAGATAGATAAGTCAGTAATTGGTAGACTCTATGATCAGTTTGATTAGATAGATAAGTCAGTGATTGGTGGACACTATGATCAGTTTTTTAGATAGATAAGTAGGTGATCGGTGGACTCTATTATCAGTTGATTAGATAGATAAGTCAGTGATTGGTGGACCCTATGATCAGTTTGATTAGATAGATAAGTCAGTGGTTGGTTGATCCTATGATCAGTTTTATTAGATAGATAGGTCAGGGATTGGTAGACCCTATGATCAGTTTGATTAGGTAGATAAGTCAGTGATTGGTGGACACTATGATCAGTTTGATTAGATAGATAAGTCAGTAATTGGTGGTCCCAATGATCAGTTTGATTAGATAGATAAGTCAGTGATTGGTGGACTCTATGATCAGTTTGATTAGATAGATAAGCCAGTGATTTGTGGATCCTATGTTCAGTTTTATTAGATATATATGTCAGTGGTTTGTGGACCCTATGATCAGTTTGAATAGATAAAAAAGGAAGTGTATGGTGGACACTAAGATAAGTTTGATTAGATAGATTGTCAGTGATTGGCGGACTCTATGATCAGTTTGATTAGACAGATAAGCCAGTGATTGGTGGACCCTATGACAAGTTTGATTAGATAGAAAAGTCAGAGATTGGTGGACCCTATAATTAGTTTGATTAGATAGATAAGCCAGTTATTGGTGGACCCTATGATCAGTTTGATTAGATAGATAAGCAAGTGATAGGTGGACTCTATGATCAGTTTGATTAGATATATAAGTCAGTGATTTATAGATCCTTTGATCAGTTTGACTAGATAGATAAGTCAGTGATTGTTGCACCCTATGATCAGTTTGATTAGATAGATAAGTCAGTAATTGGTGGACTCTATGATCAGTTTTATTAGATAGATAAGTCAGTGATTGGTGGACACTATGATCAGTTTGTTTAGATAGATAAGTAGGTGATCGATGGACTCTATGATCAGTTTGATTAGATAGATAAGTCAGTGATTGGTGGACCCTATGATCAGTTCAATTACATAGATAAGTCAGTGGTTGGTGGACCCTATGATCAGTTTGATTAGATAGATAAGTCAGTTGTTGGTTGACCCTATGATCAGTAGTTCGATTTGATAGAAAAGTCAGAGATTGGTGGACCCTATGATCAGTTTGATTAGATAGATAAGCCAGTGATTGGTGGACACTATGATCAGTTTGATTAGATAAATAAGTCAGTGATTGGTAGACTCTTCGATCAGTTTGATTAGATAGCTAAGTAAGTGATGGGTGTACTCTATGATCAGTTTGATTAGATATATAAATCAGTGATTGTTAGATCCTATGATCAGTTTGATTAGATAGATAAGTCAGTGATTGGTGGACCCAATGATCAGTTTGATTAGATAGATAAGTCAGTAATTGGTGGACCCAATGATCAGTTTGATTAGATAGAAAAGTCAATGATTGGTGGACTCTATTATCAGTTTGATTAGATAGATAAGCCAGTGATTGGTGGATCCTATGTTCAGTTTTATAAGATATATATGTCAGTGGTTTGTGGACCCTATAATCAGTTTGAATAGATACAAAGAGAAGTGTATGGTGGACACTAAGATAAGTTTGATTAGATAGATTAAGTCAGTGATTGGTGGACTCTATGATCAGTTTGATTAGACAGTTAAGCCAGTGATTGGTGGACCCTATGATCAGTTTGATTAGATAGAAAAGTCAGAGATTGGTGGACCCTATAAACAGTTTGATTAGATAGATAAGCCAGTGATTGGTAGACTCTTTGATTAGTTTGATTAGATAGATAAGCCAGTGATTGGTGGACCCTATGATCAGTTTGATTAGATAGGTAAGTCAGTGATTGTTTGACACTATGATCAGTTTGATTAGATAGATAAGCCAGTGATTGGTGGACACTATGATTAGTTTGATTAGATAGATAAATCAGTGATTGTTGGACCCTATGATCAGTTTGATAAGGTAGATAAGTAAGTGATTGGATGACACTAAGATCAGTTTGATTAGATAGAAAAATCAGTTATTGGTGGACCCTATGATCAGTGTGATTATATAGATAAGTCAGTGATTGGTAGACCCTATGATCAGTTTGATTATATAGATAAGTCAGTGGTTGGTGGACACTATGATTAAATTGATTAGATATATAAGACAGTTATTGGTGGACCCTATGATCAGTTTTATTATATAGATAAGTCAGTGATTGGTGGATCCTATGATCATTTTGATTACATAGATAAGTCAGTGATTAGTGGACCCTATGATCAGTTTGATTAGATAAGTCAGTGATTGGTGGACACTATGATCAGTTCGATTTGATAGAAAAGTCAGAGATTGGTGGACCTCATGATCAGTTTGATTAGATAGATAAGTCAGTATTTTGTGGACTCTATGATTAGTTTGATTAGATAGATAAGTCAGTAATTGGTAGACTCTATGATCAGTTTGATTAGATAGATAAGTCAGTGATTGGTGGACACTATGATCAGTTTTTTAGATAGATAAGTAGGTAATCGGTGGACTCTATTATCAGTTGATTAGATAGATAAGTCAGTGATTGGTGGACCCTATGATCAGTTTGATTAGATAGATAAGTCAGTGGTTGGTTGATCCTATGATCAGTTTTATTAGATAGATAGGTCAGGGATTGGTAGACCCTATGATCAGTTTGATTAGATAGATAAGCCAGTGATTGGTGGATCCTATGTTCAGTTTTATTAGATATATATGTCAGTGGTTTGTGGACCCTATGATCAGTTTGAATAGATAAAAAAGGAAGTGTATGGTGGACACTAAGATAAGTTTGATTAGATAGATTGTCAGTGATTGGCAGACTCTATGATCAGTTTGATTAGACAGATAAGCCAGTGATTGGTGGACCCTATGACAAGTTTGATTAGATAGAAAAGTCAGAGATTGGTGGACCCTATAATCAGTTTGATTAGATAGATAAGCCAGTTATTGGTGGACCCTATGATCAGTTTGATTAGATAGATAAGCAAGTGATAGGTGGACTCTATGATCAGTTTGATTAGATATATAAGTCAGTGATTTATAGATCCTTTGATCAGTTTGACTTGATAGATAAGTCAGTGATTGTTGCACCCTATGATCAGTTTGATTAGATAGATAAGTCAGTAATTGGTGGACTCTATGATCAGTTTTATTAGATAGATAAGTCAGTGATTGGTGGACACTATGATCAGTTTGTTTAGATAGATAAGTAGGTGATCGATGGACTCTATGATCAGTTTGATTAGATAGATAAGTCAGTGATTGGTGGACCCTATGATCAGTTCGATTACCTAGATAAGTCAGTGGTTGGTGGACCCTATGATCAGTTTGATTAGATAGATAAGTCAGTTGTTGGTTGACCCTATGATCAGTAGTTCGATTTGATAGAAAAGTCAGAGATTGGTGGACCCTATGATCAGTTTGATTAGATAGATAAGCCAGTGATTGGTGGACACTATGATCAGTTTGATTAGATAAATAAGTCAGTGATTGGTAGACTCTTCGATCAGTTTGATTAGATAGCTAAGTAAGTGATGGGTGTACTCTATGATCATTTTGATTAGATATATAAATCAGTGATTGTTAGATCCTATGATCAGTTTGATTAGATAGATAAGTCAGTGATTGGTGCACCCTATGATCAGTTTGATTAGATAGATAAGTCAGTATTTTGTGGACTCTATGATCAGTTTGATTAGATAGATAAGTCAGTGATTGGTGGACCCTATGATCAGTTCGATTAGATAGATAAGTCAGTTGTTGGCGGACCCTATGATCAGTTTGATTAGATAGATAGGTCAGTGATTGGTAGACCCTATGATCAGTATGATTAGATAGATAAGTCAGTGATTGGTGGACACAATGATCAGTTTGATTAGATAGATAAGTTTAGTAATTGGTGGTCCCAATGATCAGTTTGATTAGATAGATAAGTCAGTGATTGGTGGACTCTATGATCAGTTTGATTAGATAGATAAGTCAGTGATTGGTTGACTCTATGATCAGTTTTATTAGATATATAAGTCAGTGATTGGTAGATCCTATGATCAGTTTGACTAGATAGATAAGTCAGTGATTGGTGCACCCTATGATCAGTTTGATTAGATAGATAAGTCAGTGATTGTTGGACTTTATTATCAGTTTGATTAGATAGATAAGCCAGTGCTTGGTGGATCCTATGTTCAGTTTTATAAGATATATATGTCAGTGGTTTGTGGACCCTATGATCAGTTTGAATAGATAAAAAAGGAAGTGTATGGTGGACACTAAGATAAGTTTGATTAGATAGATTAAGTCAGTGATTGGTGGACTCTATGATCAGTTTGATTAGACAGATAAACCAGTGTTTGGTGGACCCTTTGATCAGTTTGATTAGATAGAAAAGTCAGAGATTGGTGGACCCTATAATCAGTTTGATTAGATAGATAAGCCAGTGATTGGTAGACTCTTTGATTAGTTTGATTAGATAGATAAGCCAGTGATTGGTGGACCCTATGATCAGTTTGATTAAATAGATAAGTCAGTGATTGGTGGACTCTATGATCAGTTTGATTAGATAGATAAGTCAGTGATTGGTTGACTCTATGATCAGTTTTATTAGATATATAAGTCAGTGATTGGTAGATCCTATGATCAGTTTGACTAGATAGATAAGTCAGTGATTGGTGCACCCTATGATCAGTTTGATTAGATAGATAAGTCAGTATTTGGTGGACTCTATGATCAGTTTGATTAGATAGATAAGTCAGTGTTTGGTGGACACTATGATCAGTTTGTTTAGATAGATAAGTAGGTGATCGGTGGACTCTATGATCAGTTTGATTAGATAGATAAGTCAGTTATTGTTGGACCCTATGATCAGATTGATTAGATAGATAAGTCAGTTTTTGGTGGATCCTATGATCAGTTTGATTAGAAAGATAAGTCAGTGATTGGTGGACCCTATGATCAGTTTGATTAGATAGATAAATTTCTTATTGGTGGACCCTATGATCAGTTTGATTAGATAGATAAGTCAGTTATTGATGGACCCTATGATCAAGTTTATTAGATAAGCCTGTGATTGTTTGACTCTATGATCAGTTTGAGAAGATAGATATGTCAGTGAATAGTGGACCCTATGATCAGTGGTATTAGATAGATAAGCGAATGATTGATGGACACTATGATCAGTTTGATTAGATAGATACGTCAGTGATTGGCGGACTCTATGATCAGTTTGATTAGATAGATAAGTCAGTGAATGGTTGACTCTATGATCAGTTTTATTAGATATATAAGTCAGTGCTTGGTAGATCCTATGATCAGTTTGACAAGATAGATAAGTCAGTGATTGGTGCACCCTATGATCAGTTTGATTAGATAGATAAGTCAGTATTTGGTGGACTCTATGATCAGTTTGATTAGATAGATAAGTCAGTGTTTGGTGGACACTACGATCAGTTTGTTTAGATAGATAAGTAGGTGATCGGTGGACTCTATGATCAGTTTGATTAGATAGATAAGTCAGTTATTGTTGGACCCTATGATCAGATTGATTAGATAGATAAGTCAGTTATTGGTGGATCCTATGATCAGTTTGATTAGAAAGATAAGTCAGTGATTGGTGGACCCTATGATCAGTTTGATTAGATAGATAAATTTCTTATTGGTGGACCCTATGATCAGTTTGATTAGATAGATAAGTCAGTTATTGATGGACCCTATGATCAAGTTTATTAGATAAGCCAGTGATTGTTTGACTCTATGATCAGTTTGAGAAGATAGATATGTCAGTGAATGATGGACCCTATGATCAGTTTGATTAGATAGATAAGCGAATGATTGATGGACACTATGATCAGTTTGATTAGATAGATAAGCCAGTGATAGGTGGACCCTATGATCAGTTTGATTAGATAGATAGGTCAGTAATTGGTGGTCCCAATGATCAGTTTGATTAGATAGATAAGTCAGTGATTGGTGGACTCTATGATCAGTTTGATTAGATAGATAAGCCAGTGATTGGTGGATCCTATGTTCAGTTTTATTAGATATATATGTCAGTGGTTTGTGGACCCTATGATCAGTTTGAATAGATAAAAAAGGAAGTGTATGGTGGACACTAAGATAAGTTTGATTAGATAGATTGTCAGTGATTGGCGGACTCTATGATCAGTTTGATTAGACAGATAAGCCAGTGATTGGTGGACCCTATGACAAGTTTGATTAGATAGAAAAGTCAGAGATTGGTGGACCCTATAATCAGTTTGATTAGATAGATAAGCCAGTTATTGGTGGACCCTATGATCAGTTTGATTAGATAGATAAGCAAGTGATAGGTGGACTCTATGATCAGTTTGATTAGATATATAAGTCAGTGATTTATAGATCCTTTGATCAGTTTGACTAGATAGATAAGTCAGTGATTGTTGCACCCTATGATCAGTTTGATGAGATAGATAAGTCAGTAATTGGTGGACTCTATGATCAGTTTGATTAGATAGATAAGTCAGTGATTGGTGGACCCTATGATCAGTTCGATTACATAGATAAGTCAGTGATTGGTGGACCCTATGATCAGTTTGATTAGATAGATAAGTCAGTTGTTGGTTGACCCTATGATCAGTAGTTCGATTTGATAGAAAAGTCAGAGATTGGTGGACCCTATGATCAGTTTGATTAGATAGATAAGCCAGTGATTGGTGGACACTATGATCAATTTGATTAGATAAATAAGTCAGTGATTGGTAGACTCCTCGATCAGTTTGATTAGATAGCTAAGTAAGTGATGGGTGTACTCTATGATCAGTTTGATTAGATATATAAATCAGTGATTGTTAGATCCTATGATCAGTTTGATTAGATAGATAAGTCAGTGATTGGTGCACCCTATGATCAGTTTGATTAGATAGATAAGTCAGTATTTTGTGGACTCTATGATCAGTTTGATTAGATAGATAAGTCAGTGATTGGTGGACCCTATGATCAGTTCGATTAGATAGATAAGTCAGTTGTTGGCGGACCCTATGATCAGTTTGATTAGATAGATAGGTCAGTGATTGGTAGACCCTATGATCAGTATGATTAGATAGATAAGTCAGTGATTGGTGGACACAATGATCAGTTTGATTAGATAGATAAGTCAGTAATTGGTGGACCCAATGATCAGTTTGATTAGATAGATAAGTCAGTGATTGGTGGACTCTATGATCAGTTTGATTAGATAGATAAGTCAGTGATTGGTTGACTCTATGATCAGTTTTATTAGATATATAAGTCAGTGATTGGTAGATCCTATGATCAGTTTGACTAGATAGATAAGTCAGTGATTGGTGCACCCTATGATCAGTTTGATTAGATAGATAAGTCAGTGATTGTTGGACTCTATTATCAGTTTGATTAGATAGATAAGCCAGTGCTTGGTGGATCCTATGTTCAGTTTTATAAGATATATATGTCAGTGGTTTGTGGACCCTATGATCAGTTTGAATAGATAAAAAAGGAAGTGTATGGTGGACACTAAGATAAGTTTGATTAGATAGATTAAGTCAGTGATTGGTGGACTCTATGATCAGTTTGATTAGACAGATAAGCCAGTGATTGGTGGACCCTTTGATCAGCTTGATTAGATAGAAAAGTCAGAGATTGGTGGACCCTATAATCAGTTTGATTAGATAGATAAGCCAGTGATTGGTAGACTCTTTGATTAGTTTGATTAGATAGATAAGCCAGTGATTGGTGGACCCTATGATCAGTTTGATTAAATAGATAAGTCAGTGATTGGTGGACTCTATGATCAGTTTGATTAGATAGATAAGTCAGTGATTGGTTGACTCTATGATCAGTTTTATTAGATATATAAGTCAGTGATTGGTAGATCCTATGATCAGTTTGACTAGATAGATAAGTCAGTGATTGGTGCACCCTATGATCAGTTTGATTAGATAGATAAGTCAGTATTTGGTGGACTCTATGATCAGTTTGATTAGATAGATAAGTCAGTGTTTGGTGGACACTATGATCAGTTTGTTTAGATAGATAAGTAGGTGATCGGTGGACTCTATGATCAGTTTGATTAGATAGATAAGTCAGTTATTGTTGGACCCTATGATCAGATTGATTAGATAGATAAGTCAGTTTTTGGTGGATCCTATGATCAGATTGATTAGATAGATAAGTCAGTTTTTGGTGGATCCTATGATCAGTTTGATTAGATAGATAAATTTCTTATTGGTGGACCCTATGATCAGTTTGATTAGATAGATAAGTCAGTTATTGATGGACCCTATGATCAAGTTTATTAGATAAGCCTGTGATTGTTTGACTCTATGATCAGTTTGAGAAGATAGATATGTCAGTGAATAGTGGACCCTATGATCAGTGGTATTAGATAGATAAGCGAATGATTGATGGACACTATGATCAGTTTGATTAGATAGATACGTCAGTGATTGGCGGACTCTATGATCAGTTTGATTAGATAGATAAGTCAGTGAATGGTTGACTCTATGATCAGTTTTATTAGATATATAAGTCAGTGATTGGTAGATCCTATGATCAGTTTGACAAGATAGATAAGTCAGTGATTGGTGCACCCTATGATCAGTTTGATTAGATAGATAAGTCAGTATTTGGTGGACTCTATGATCAGTTTGATTAGATAGATAAGTCAGTGTTTGGTGGACACTATGATCAGTTTGTTTAGATAGATAAGTAGGTGATCGGTGGACTCTATGATCAGTTTGATTAGATAGATAAGTCAGTTATTGTTGGACCCTATGATCAGATTGATTAGATAGATAAGTCAGTTATTGGTGGATCCTATGATCAGTTTGATTAGAAAGATAAGTCAGTGATTGGTGGACCCTATGATCAGTTTGATTAGATAGATAAATTTCTTATTGGTGGACCCTATGATCAGTTTGAATAGATAGATAAGTCAGTTATTGATGGACCATATGATCAAGTTTATTAGATAAGCCAGTGATTGTTTGACTCTATGATCAGTTTGAGAAGATAGATATGTCAGTGAATGGTGGACCCTATGATCAGTTTGATTAGATAGATAAGCGAATGATTGATGGACACTATGATCAGTTTGATTAGATAGATAAGCCAGTGATAGGTGGACCCTATGATCAGTTTGATTAGATAGATAGGTCAGTGATTGGTAGACCCTATGATCAGTTTGATTAGATAGATAAGCCAGTGATAGGTGGACCCTATGATCAGTTTGATTAGATAGATAGGTCAGTGATTGGTAGACCCTATGATCAGTTTGATTAGATAGATAAGTCAGTAATTGGTGGTCCCAATGATCAGTTTGATTAGATAGATAAGTCAGTGATTGGTGGACTCTATGATCAGTTTGATAATAATAATAATAATAATAATAATAACGGTGCTTATATAGCGCATATCCCGATGGTGACAGTTCTATGCGCAGACGACAGTTACAGAATACAGACAGACAACGAAATATATAGTAATACGCTAATTCTGCTGACGAAATAGGTGAGTCTTCAGCCGGCTCCTGAAGGTGTCATAGCTAGGGCTCTGGCGAAGCTGTAGTGGGAGGTGATTCCAAGCGGACGGTCCTGCGTAGGAAAATGAACGTTCGCCAGCGGACACAAGCCTCACACGAGGGATCCGCAAGGTAAGCGCGTCAGATGCCGAACGAAGTGGGCGGGACTGGGTGTAGAGCTCCATACAAGAGCGAAGATAATCCGGGGCGCAGTTATTCAGGCACCTATAACAGAGGGAAGCCAGCTTATATGAGATCCGGTTGTTGATGGGTAGCCAGTGCAGTGATTAGATAGATAAGCCAGTGATTGGTGGATCCTATGTTCAGTTTTATTAGATATATATGTCAGTGGTTTGTGGACCCTATGATCAGTTTGAATAGATAAAAAAGGAAGTGTATGGTGGACACTAAGATAAGTTTGATTAGATAGATTGTCAGTGATTGGCGGACTCTATGATCAGTTTGATTAGACAGATAAGCCAGTGATTGGTGGACCCTATGACAAGTTTGATTAGATAGAAAAGTCAGAGATTGGTGGACCCTATAATCAGTTTGATTAGATAGATAAGCCAGTTATTGGTGGACACTATGATCAGTTTGATTAGATAGATAAGCAAGTGATAGGTGGACTCAATGATCAGTTTGATTAGATATATAAGTCAGTGATTTATAGATCCTTTGATCAGTTTGACTAGATAGATAAGTCAGTGATTGTTGCACCCTATGATCAGTTTGATTAGATAGATAAGTCAGTAATTGGTGGACTCTATGATCAGTTTTATTAGATAGAAAATTCAGTGATTGGTGGACACTATGATCAGTTTGTTTAGATAGATAAGTAGGTGATCGATGGACTCTATGATCAGTTTGATTAGATAGATAAGTCAGTGATTGGTGGACCCTATGATCAGTTCGATTACATAGATAAGTCAGTGGTTGGTGGACCCTATGATCAGTTTGATTAGATAGATAAGTCAGTTGTTGGTTGACCCTATGATCAGTAGTTCGATTTGATAGAAAAGTCAGAGATTGGTGGACCCTATGATCAGTTTGATTAGATAGATAAGCCAGTGATTGGTGGACACTATGATCAGTTTGATTAGATAAATAAGTCAGTGATTGGTAGACTCTTCGATCAGTTTTATTAGATAGCTAAGTAAGTGATGGGTGTACTCTATGATCAGTTTTATTAGATATATAAATCAGTGATTGTTAGATCCTATGATCAGTTTGATTAGATAGATAAGTCAGTGATTGGTGCACCCTATGATCAGTTTGATTAGATAGATAAGTCAGTGATTGGTGCACCCTATGATCAGTTTGATTAGATAGATAAGTCAGTGATTGTTGGACTCTATTATCAGTTTGATTAGATAGATAAGCCAGTGCTTGGTGGATCCTATGTTCAGTTTTATAAGATATATATGTCAGTGGTTTGTGGACCCTATGATCAGTTTGAATAGATAAAAAAGGAAGTGTATGTTGGACACTAAGATAAGTTTGATTAGATAGATTAAGTCAGTGATTGGTGGAATCTATGATCAGTTTGATTAGACAGATAAGCCAGTGATTGGTGGACCCTTTGATCAGCTTGATTAGATAGAAAAGTCAGAGATTGGTGGACCCTATAATCAGTTTGATTAGATAGATAAGCCAGTGATTGGTAGACTCTTTGATTAGTTTGATTAGATAGATAAGCCAGTGATTGGTGGACCCTATGATCAGTTTGATTAAATAGATAAGTCAGTGATTGGTGGACTCTATGATCAGTTTGATTAGATAGATAAGTCAGTGATTGGTTGACTCTATGATCAGTTTTATTAGATATATAAGTCAGTGATTGGTAGATCCTATGATCAGTTTGACTAGATAGATAAGTCAGTGATTGGTGCACCCTATGATCAGTTTGATTAGATAGATAAGTCAGTATTTGGTGGACTCTATGATCAGTTTGATTAGATAGATAAGTCAGTGTTTGGTGGACACTATGATCAGTTTGTTTAGATAGATAAGTAGGTGATCGGTGGACTCTATGATCAGTTTGATTAGATAGATAAGTCAGTTATTGTTGGACCCTATGATCAGATTGATTAGATAGATAAGTCAGTTTTTGGTGGATCCTATGATCAGATTGATTAGATAGATAAGTCAGTTTTTGGTGGATCCTATGATCAGTTTGATTAGATAGATAAATTTCTTATTGGTGGACCCTATGATCAGTTTGATTAGATAGATAAGTCAGTTATTGATGGACCCTATGATCAAGTTTATTAGATACGCCTGTGATTGTTTGACTCTATGATCAGTTTGAGAAGATAGATATGTCAGTGAATAGTGGACCCTATGATCAGTGGTATTAGATAGATAAGCGAATGATTGATGGACACTATGATCAGTTTGATTAGATAGATACGTCAGTGATTGGCGGACTCTATGATCAGTTTGATTAGATAGATAAGTCAGTGAATGGTTGACTCTATGATCAGTTTTATTAGATATATAAGTCAGTGATTGGTAGATCCTATGATCAGTTTGACAAGATAGATAAGTCAGTGATTGGTGCACCCTATGATCAGTTTGATTAGATAGATAAGTCAGTATTTGGTGGACTCTATGATCAGTTTGATTAGATAGATAAGTCAGTGTTTGGTGGACACTATGATCAGTTTGTTTAGATAGATAAGTAGGTGATCGGTGGACTCTATGATCAGTTTGATTAGATAGATAAGTCAGTTATTGTTGGACCCTATGATCAGATTGATTAGATAGATAAGTCAGTTATTGGTGGATCCTATGATCAGTTTGATTAGAAAGATAAGTCAGTGATTGGTGGACCCTATGATCAGTTTGATTAGATAGATAAATTTCTTATTGGTGGACCCTATGATCAGTTTGAATAGATAGATAAGTCAGTTATTGATGGACCATATGATCAAGTTTATTAGATAAGCCAGTGATTGTTTGACTCTATGATCAGTTTGAGAAGATAGATATGTCAGTGAATGGTGGACCCTATGATCAGTTTGATTAGATAGATAAGCGAATGATTGATGGACACTATGATCAGTTTGATTAGATAGATAAGCCAGTGATAGGTGGACCCTATGATCAGTTTGATTAGATAGATAGGTCAGTGATTGGTAGACCCTATGATCAGTTTGATTAGATAGATAAGTCAGTAATTGGTGGTCCCAATGATCAGTTTGATTAGATAGATAAGTCAGTGATTGGTGGACTCTATGATCAGTTTGATAATAATAATAATAATAATAATAATAACGGTGCTTATATAGCGCATATCCCGATGGTGACAGTTCTATGCGCAGACGACAGTTACAGAATACAGACAGACAACGAAATATATAGTAATACGCTAATTCTGCTGACGAAATAGGTGAGTCTTCAGCCGGCTCCTGAAGGTGTCATAGCTAGGGCTCTGGCGAAGCTGTAGTGGGAGGTGATTCCAAGCGGACGGTCCTGCGTAGGAAAATGAACGTTCGCCAGCGGAAACAAGCCTCACACGAGGGATCCGCAAGGTAAGCGCGTCAGATGCCGAACGAAGTGGGCGGGACTGGGTGTAGAGCTCCATACAAGAGCGAAGATAATCCGGGGCGCAGTTATTCAGGCACCTATAACAGAGGGAAGCCAGCTTATATGAGATCCGGTTGTTGATGGGTAGCCAGTGCAGTGATTAGATAGATAAGCCAGTGATTGGTGGATCCTATGTTCAGTTTTATTAGATATATATGTCAGTGGTTTGTGGACCCTATGATCAGTTTGAATAGATAAAAAAGGAAGTGTATGGTGGACACTAAGATAAGTTTGATTAGATAGATTGTCAGTGATTGGCGGACTCTATGATCAGTTTGATTAGACAGATAAGCCAGTGATTGGTGGACCCTATGACAAGTTTGATTAGATAGAAAAGTCAGAGATTGGTGGACCCTATAATCAGTTTGATTAGATAGATAAGCCAGTTATTGGTGGACCCTATGATCAGTTTGATTAGATAGATAAGCAAGTGATAGGTGGACTCAATGATCAGTTTGATTAGATATATAAGTCAGTGATTTATAGATCCTTTGATCAGTTTGACTAGATAGATAAGTCAGTGATTGTTGCACCCTATGATCAGTTTGATTAGATAGATAAGTCAGTAATTGGTGGACTCTATGATCAGTTTTATTAGATAGATAAGTCAGTGATTGGTGGACACTATGATCAGTTTGTTTAGATAGATAAGTAGGTGATCGATGGACTCTATGATCAGTTTGATTAGATAGATAATTCAGTGATTGGTGGACCCTATGATCAGTTCGATTACATAGATAAGTCAGTTGTTGGTTGACCCTATGATCAGTAGTTCGATTTGATAGAAAAGTCAGAGATTGGTGGACCCTATGATCAGTTTGATTAGATAGATAAGCCAGTGATTGGTGGACACTATGATCAGTTTGATTAGATAAATAAGTCAGTGATTGGTAGACTCTTCGATCAGTTTTATTAGATAGCTAAGTAAGTGATGGGTGTACTCTATGATCAGTTTGATTAGATATATAAATCAGTGATTGTTAGATCCTATGATCAGTTTGATTAGATAGATAAGTCAGTGATTGGTGCACCCTATGATCAGTTTGATTAGATAGATAAGTCAGTATTTTGTGGACTCTATGATCAGTTTGATTAGATAGATAAGTCAGTGATTGGTGGACCCTATGATCAGTTCGATTAGATAGATAAGTCAGTTGTTGGCGGACCCTATGATCAGTTTGATTAGATAGATAGGTCAGTGATTGGTAGACCCTATGATCAGTATGATTAGATAGATAAGTCAGTGATTGGTGGACACAATGATCAGTTTGATTAGATAGATAAGTCAGTAATTGGTGGACCCAATGATCAGTTTGATTAGATAGATAAGTCAGTGATTGGTGGACTCTATGATCAGTTTGATTAGATAGATAAGTCAGTGATTGGTTGACTCTATGATCAGTTTTATTAGATATATAAGTCAGTGATTGGTAGATCCTATGATCAGTTTGACTAGATAGATAAGTCAGTGATTGGTGCACCCTATGATCAGTTTGATTAGATAGATAAGTCAGTGATTGTTGGATTCTATTATCAGTTTGATTAGATAGATAAGCCAGTGCTTGGTTGATCCTATGTTCAGTTTTATAAGATATATATGTCAGTGGTTTGTGGACCCTATGATCAGTTTGAATAGATAAAAAAGGAAGTGTATGGTGGACACTAAGATAAGTTTGATTAGATAGATTAAGTCAGTGATTGGTGGACTCTATGATCAGTTTGATTAGACAGATAAGCCAGTGATTGGTGGACCCTTTGATCAGTTTGATTAGATAGAAAAGTCAGAGATTGGTGGACCCTATAATCAGTTTGATTAGATAGATAAGCCAGTGATTGGTAGACTCTTTGATTAGTTTGATTAGATAGATAAGCCAGTGATTGGTGGACCCTATGATCAGTTTGATTAAATAGATAAGTCAGTGATTGGTGGACTCTATGATCAGTTTGATTAGATAGATAAGTCAGTGATTGGTGGACACTATGATCAGTTTGTTTAGATAGATAAGTAGGTGATCGATGGACTCTATGATCAGTTTGATTAGATAGATAAGTCAGTGATTGGTGGACCCTATGATCAGTTCGATTACATAGATAAGTCAGTGGTTGGTGGACCCTATGATCAGTTTGATTAGATAGATAAGTCAGTTGTTGGTTGACCCTATTGTCAAGGAGTTGTTTTATTCGAGGCTTGGTCTCACGGCATCACAATAATATAACAGAAACATAGTTCGACTTAGGATTGTTTGGCATGGACAACTTATAGGTTTAGAGACAAGTTTAGTGTGTAGGTGTAGGCTAGTACGGACTGTAAACACCGAGACTGGAGCTAGTGTTACTTGATACTGGTGCGACAGTAAGGGGGACTCTGCATGGACAAAGAGAGACAAAATCCAGCACGCTAATAAATCTAGTTAGACACTGACAGGTGTGGGACTTGGTGGGTTCGATGCAAAACTATTTAACGCAGAGACACTGAGGGTTTGGGTACAGGACTTGGACTTGTGGTCTGATGTTTGGATCACACCCAAGCCAAGTCAACTGTCCACAGACATATGAGTGTTTTCTGACACGGGTGAGTTGAGTTTTGCATCGATACCTTCCAATAGACAATATATAATATATAGATATAGTTTAGGACAACATTAAGGGGTTTTATTGTTTATTATGTAGGTGACGGCCCGTACCCAGGACCGTGCTGAGGCTGGGGACCCATAGTTTGGTAGCGGTGGTGACCGTAGCAACATGGCCGAGAGTGGTGGTTAGCTGGTGGCAAAGTGGCTGACTACTGGTGGCAAAAGGCCGGTGGCTGGCGGTGGTTGACGTGGCAGTGGCTTAGCAGTGACGTGTAGACGGCCGCGGTGTAGACTGGTTGCTGATGGCAGTTTGGTGCATCAGTACTTCAGTAGTGCGTCCGGTGGTGCGTCAGACGAGAGGCAGTGTGATGCCGTTGAGGACCAAGCCAGTGGAGACGTGTGGCGTAGGCTATGATATTGTAACGGTTGTGTTTTGATAACATTCTTTTATATATTACGTTTCATATGCGTGTAATAACCATTTAGTATAGATATAATGTTTTCCTTTGTGTTTACTATATATCAGTTTGATATTATTTAATTTTATATTATCTCTATCCTTAAAATCACTATTAATAAAAGTATAATAGTTTATAGTAGTTCTATTAATCAAACATCATGTGTTTGTTGTTTCATTTACGTATGTGTAAATGTTTTAGTTACATTGTTTTTCTATGTAATTATTAAGATCTGGCACCTTCCTAATTAAGCGAGCCCATGACTATAGAAGTAAAGTAGTCATTTAAATGTAATTGTAATTTAATTAGAGCAAGGTCTTGACAATGGGGGCCTGTCCAAAAGAAATGGGTTTGCATAGTATATTTTACATGTAGGCCTATTTTACATAAGAAGGTTGTGTTATTCTAGGAGATCGTCTCACTTTTTTTTTTTTTCAAGTATTTTTTTTTCTCTCTTTTACACAATTAATATTGTGACATTTTGAGACCTGTTTAAAAGAAAGATTGTATTGCGAAACATATTTGAACTATTATTTGCTATAATAATTAGTTGTTGTTGAAATTTTATTTTGTAACTTTTTTTTTCTCCCTTAAAGATTTTTTCCCAGCTGTGTTTTTTTTTTCTCGTCCAACGTGAATTCCTGTCTTCTGCAAGCGGACTGTGCTCTTCCAAGTTACCTGGTGTCACGTGGTTATTGATGGGTGCTGGACGCTGGAGGTTGAATGAAAGTTGATACCATCCCTACACACGGGGGAGGCTAAGTTTGTTTTCCTTTTCTCTGTGTGTGTGTTTTTGGTGCGGGGGTGCTACCAATACAATAAGGGGGTGAAGAGTGTCCCTTAACGGTACTTAGGGTCACTTTAGTACACATCGTTTGTTTGGGTGGAATAGTTTTTTTTTCTGGGCCGTCACCGGTGTGTCAGTTTGTCTGTGTTGGGGTTGTTGGTGCTGCCTCTGAACACTGCATTGCGGTATCAGTGAGTGTTGGGTATAAAGAGGTGTTGAGTATCTTGTGAGAGTTGGGTTTCCACCACTAGATTATACAGCATCGTACATTTTGTTGTAGCGAGTGTTGGTATAGCTAGAGGGTGAAGATATCTCTATTTTGACTTGCTTTTAACCAGGGGTGTTAAGTTTGCAAGGTTGATTAGAGATATAACTACAACTGCGAGTATTGAGACAATTTGAATCATATTTGTTGTTTGGCGGTGTATTTTCCCGTCGGTTGAACAAAAGAACACATAATACACGGAAGCCCTATTTGAATTGGGAAATAGATGTTTTATTTGTAAACGAAAATCGGAGTTTAGATGTACAAAACCGTTTTTGTTAGTAGGCCTACTATTTCAATTGAATATAATAATGATAGTGATGACAGTGTACCATTTTGGTTAGAAAGCTCGAGTCCGTTCAGTAGGCCTATACTATGTCCCATATATTATAGAATGGGTTCGATTAATTTGTCGGTTCGCCTTTTGTTTGTTTGTTTGTTTCAAAGAGTTAGTAGTAGGCCTAAGTATATGAGTAGCAACTATGTTCCAAGTCAGTTAAAGTCTACGATAATAACGTGCATTACATTTGGATTTAGTGGTAGGAATAGAGCTTTAGATGGTATCTGGCGCGCTTAGTCAGTTTATAGTCGATAGTGCAGTGTGGGCTGACAAACATGTTGAATTTAAATATTTTTGTTTTCTTTACGAATCAGTTTGTCCTACAGGAATGTGGTATAGACGAAGTTGTGAGTAGGCCTACAGACATAGGCCATAGAGTTATGCGATTTTGTGTGTCCAGTGGTTGAGTGTTTTGGGGCTGAGTGTATCCACGGACGCATGTGACAGAGTGTTTGTACCTGTTTACGGCGCCTGCCTTGGTACCTAGCTGGGATGAACTTCAATACTTGGAGCACAGACCACTTCTTTATATACTATTGTCTTTGATATAAACATTAATTAGTTAGGTTTGAATTTTGTAACTTTTTATTTTTGCTGAATTTTGTATTAGTTATTTTTGAATTTGTATAATGTTAATTAAGTGATGCTTATTATTGCCTTGTGACATTCACCACTTTCTGTTTTATACTTAGACACTCAGTATCATACATAGGATGATGATGTACAATGTAGATTTATAATTCAGTTGTTTGTTTTTCTTTTAGTTGCATGTGTGACTATTTTTGGATACCAAAAATAGTCAAAGCGAAGGGGGATGATGTCAAGGAGTTGTTTTATTCGAGGCTTGGTCTCACGGCATCACAATAATATAACAGAAACATAGTTCGACTTAGGATTGTTTGGCATGGACAACTTATAGGTTTAGAGACAAGTTTAGTGTGTAGGTGTAGGCTAGTACGGACTGTAAACACCGAGACTGGAGCTAGTGTTACTTGATACTGGTGCGACAGTAAGGGGGACTCTGCATGGACAAAGAGAGACAAAATCCAGCACGCTAATAAATCTAGTTAGACACTGACAGGTGTGGGACTTGGTGGGTTCGATGCAAAACTATTTAACGCAGAGACACTGAGGGTTTGGGTACAGGACTTGGACTTGTGGTCTGATGTTTGGATCACACCCAAGCCAAGTCAACTGTCCACAGACATATGAGTGTTTTCTGACACGGGTGAGTTGAGTTTTGCATCGATACCTTCCAATAGACAATATATAATATATAGATATAGTTTAGGACAACATTAAGGGGTTTTATTGTTTATTATGTAGGTGACGGCCCGTACCCAGGACCGTGCTGAGGCTGGGGACCCATAGTTTGGTAGCGGTGGTGACCGTAGCAACATGGCCGAGAGTGGTGGTTAGCTGGTGGCAAAGTGGCTGACTACTGGTGGCAAAAGGCCGGTGGCTGGCGGTGGTTGACGTGGCAGTGGCTTAGCAGTGACGTGTAGACGGCCGCGGTGTAGACTGGTTGCTGATGGCAGTTTGGTGCATCAGTACTTCAGTAGTGCGTCCGGTGGTGCGTCAGACGAGAGGCAGTGTGATGCCGTTGAGGACCAAGCCAGTGGAGACGTGTGGCGTAGGCTATGATATTGTAACGGTTGTGTTTTGATAACATTCTTTTATATATTACGTTTCATATGCGTGTAATAACCATTTAGTATAGATATAATGTTTTCCTTTGTGTTTACTATATATCAGTTTGATATTATTTAATTTTATATTATCTCTATCCTTAAAATCACTATTAATAAAAGTATAATAGTTTATAGTAGTTCTATTAATCAAACATCATGTGTTTGTTGTTTCATTTACGTATGTGTAAATGTTTTAGTTACATTGTTTTTCTATGTAATTATTAAGATCTGGCACCTTCCTAATTAAGCGAGCCCATGACTATAGAAGTAAAGTAGTCATTTAAATGTAATTGTAATTTAATTAGAGCAAGGTCTTGACACCTATGATCAGTAGTTCGATTTGATAGAAAAGTCAGAGATTGGTGGACCCTATGATCAGTTTGATTAGATAGATAAGCCAGTGATTGGTGGACACTATGATCAGTTTGATTAGATAAATAAGTCAGTGATTGGTAGACTCTTCGATCAGTTTGATTAGATAGCTAAGTAAGTGATGGGTGTACTCTATGATCAGTTTGATTAGATATATAAATCCGTGATTGTTAGATCCTATGATCAGTTTGATTAGATAGATAAGTCAGTGATTGGTGCACCCTATGATCAGTTTGATTAGATAGATAAGTCAGTATTTTGTGGACTCTATGATCAGTTTGATTAGATAGATAAGTCAGTGATTGGTGGACCCTATGATCAGTTCGATTAGATAGATGAGTCAGTTGTTGGCGGACCCTATGATCAGTTTGATTAGATAGATAGGTCAGTGATTGGTAGACCCTATGATCAGTATGATTAGATAGATAAGTCAGTGATTGGTGGACACAATGATCAGTTTGATTAGATAGATAAGTCAGTAATTGGTGGACCCAATGATCAGTTTGATTAGATAGATAAGTCAGTGATTGGTGGACTCTATGATCAGTTTGATTAGATAGATAAGTCAGTGATTGGTTGACTCTATGATCAGTTTTATTAGATATATAAGTCAGTGATTGGTAGATCCTATGATCAGTTTGACTAGATAGATAAGTCAGTGATTGGTGCACCCTATGATCAGTTTGATTAGATAGATAAGTCAGTGATTGTTGGACTCTATTATCAGTTTGATTAGATAGATAAGCCAGTGCTTGGTGGATCCTATGTTCAGTTTTATAAGATATATATGTCAGTGGTTTGTGGACCCTATGATCAGTTTGAATAGATAAAAAAGGAAGTGTATGGTGGACACTAAGATAAGTTTGATTAGATAGATTAAGTCAGTGATTGGTGGACTCTATGATCAGTTTGATTAGACAGATAAGCCAGTGATTGGTGGACCCTTTGATCAGTTTGATTAGATAGAAAAGTCAGAGATTGGTGGACCCTATAATCAGTTTGATTAGATAGATAAGCCAGTGATTGGTAGACTCTATGATTAGTTTGATTAGATAGATAAGCCAGTGATTGGTGGACCCTATGATCAGTTTGATTAAATAGATAATTCAGTGATTGGTGGACTCTATGATCAGTTTGATTAGATAGATAAGTCAGTGATTGGTTGACTCTATGATCAGTTTTATTAGATATATAAGTCAGTGATTGGTAGATCCTATGATCAGTTTGACTAGATAGATAAGTCAGATATTGGTGCACCCTATGATCAGTTTGATTAGATAGATAAGTCAGTATTTGGTGGACTCTATGATCAGTTTGATTAGATAGATAAGTCAGTGTTTGGTGGACACTATGATCAGTTTGTTTAGATAGATAAGTAGGTGATCGGTGGACTCTATGATCAGTTTGATTAGATAGATAAGTCAGTTATTGTTGGACCCTATGATCAGATTGATTAGATAGATAAGTCAGTTTTTGGTGGATCCTATGATCAGTTTGATTAGAAAGATAAGTCAGTGATTGGTGGACCCTATGATCAGTTTGATTAGATAGATAAATTTCTTATTGGTGGACCCTATGATCAGTTTGATTAGATAGATAAGTCAGTTATTGATGGACCCTATGATCAAGTTTATTAGATAAGCCTGTGATTGTTTGACTCTATGATCAGTTTGAGAAGATAGATATGTCAGTGAATAGTGGACCCTATGATCAGTGGTATTAGATAGATAAGCGAATGATTGATGGACACTATGATCAGTTTGATTAGATAGATACGTCAGTGATTGGCGGACTCTATGATCAGTTTGATTAGATAGATAAGTCAGTGAATGGTTGACTCTATGATCAGTTTTATTTGATATATAAGTCAGTGATTGGTAGATCCTATGATCAGTTTGACAAGATAGATAAGTCAGTGATTGGTGCACCCTATGATCAGTTTGATTAGATAGATTAGTCAGTATTTGGTGGACTCTATGATCAGTTTGATTAGATAGATAAGTCAGTGTTTGGTGGACACTATGTTCAGTTTGTTTAGATATATAAGTAGGTGATCGGTGGACTCTATGATCAGTTTGATTAGATAGATAAGTCAGTTATTGTTGGACCCTATGATCAGATTGATTAGATAGATAAGTCAGTTATTGGTGGATCCTATGATCAGTTTGATTAGAAAGATAAGTCAGTGATTGGTTGACCCTATGATCAGTTTGATTAGATAGATAAATTTCTTATTGGTGGACCCTATGATCAGTTTGATTAGATAGATAAGTCAGTTATTGATGGACCCTATGATCAAGTTTATTAGATAAGCCAGTGATTGTTTGACTCTATGATCAGTTTGAGAAGATAGATATGTCAGTGAATGGTGGACCCTATGATCAGTTTGATTAGATAGATAAGCGAATGATTGATGGACACTATGATCAGTTTGATTAGATAGATAAGCCAGTGATAGGTGGACCCTATGATCAGTTTGATTAGATAGATAAATCAGTGATTGGTGGACCCTATGATCAGTTTGATTAGATAGATAAGCCAGTGATTGGTAGACTCTTTGATCAGTTTGATTAGATAGATAAGCCAGTGATTGGTGGACCCTATGATCAGTTTCATTAGATAGGTGAGACAGTGATTGTTGGACACTATGATCAGTTTGATTAGATAGATAAGCCAGTTATTGGTGGACTCTATGATTAGTTTGATTAAAAAGATAAGTCAGTGATTGGTGGACACTATGATCAGTTTGATTAGATAGATAAATCAGTGATAGGTGGACCCTATGATCAGTAATTGTTGGACTCTATGATCAGTTTGATTACATAGATAAGTCAGTGATAGTTGGACACTATGATCAGTTTGTTTAGATAGATATGTAGGTGATCGGTGGACTCTATGATCAGTTTGATTAGATAGATAAGTCAGTGATTGGTGGACACTATGATCAGTTTGATTAGATAGATAAATCAGTGATAGGTGGACCCTATGATAAGTAATTGGTGGACTCTATGATCAGTTTGATTAGATAGATAAGTCAGTGATTGTTGGACACTATGATCAGTTTGTTTAGATAGATAAGTAGGTGATCGGTGGACTCTATGATCAGTTTGATTAGATAGATAAGTCAGTGATTGGTGGACCCTATGATCAGTTTGATTAGATAGATAGGTCAGTGATTGGTAGACCCTATGATCAGATTGATTAGATAGATAAGTCAGTGATTGGTGGACCCAATGATCAGTTTGATTAGATAGATAAGTCAGTAATTGGTGGACCCAATGATCAGTTTGATTAGATAGATAAGTCAGTGATTGGTAGACTCTATTATCAGTTTGATTAGATAGATAAGCCAGTGATTGGTGGATCCTATGTTCAGTTTTATAAGATATATATGTCAGTGGTTTGTGGACCCTATAATCAGTTTGAATAGATACAAAAGGAAGTGTATGGTGGACACTAAGATAAGTTTGATTAGATAGATTAAGTCAGTGATTGGTGGACTCTATGATCAGTTTGATTAGACAGATAAGCCAGTGATTGGTGGACCCTATAATCAGTTTGATTAGATAGATAAGCCAGTGATTGGTAGACTCTTTGATTAGTTTGATTAGATAGATAAGCCAGTGATTGGTGGACCCTATGATCAGTTTGATTAGATAGGTAAGTCAGTGATTGTTTGACACTATGATCAGTTTGATTAGATAGATAAGCCAGTGATTGGTGGACTCTATTATTAGATTGATTAGAAAGATAAGTCAGTGATTGGTGGACACTATGATTAGTTTGATTAGATAGATAAATCAGTGATAGGTGGACCCTATGATCAGTAATTGGTGGACTCTATGATCAGTTTGATTAGATAGATAAGTCAGTGATTGTTGGACACTATGATCAGTTTGATTAGATAGATAAGTCAGTGATTGGTGGACCCTATGATCAGTTTGATTAGATAGATAGGTCAGTGATTGGTAGACCCTATGATCAGTTTGATTAGATAGACAAGTCAGTGATTGGTGGACCCAATGATCAGTTTGATTAGATAGATAAGTCAGTAATTGGTGGACCCAATGATCAGTTTGATTAGATAGATAAGTCAGTGATTGGTGGACTCTATTATCAGTTTGATTAGATAGATAAGCCAGTGATTGGTTGATCCTATGTTCAGTTTTATAAGATATATATGTCAGTGGTTTGTGGACCCTATAATCAGTTTGAATAGATACAAAAGGAAGTGTATGGTGTACACTAAGATAAGTTTGATTAGATAGATTAAGTCAGTGATTGGTGGACTCTATGATCAGTTTGATTAGACAGATAAGCCAGTGATTGGTGGACCCTATGATCAGTTTGATTATATAGAAAAGTCAGAGATTGTTGGACCCTATAATCAGTTTGATTAGATAGATAAGCCAGTGATTGGTAGACTCTTTGATTAGTTTGATTAGATAGATAAGCCAGTGATTGGTGGACCCTATGATCAGTTTGATTAGATAGGTAAGTCAGTGATTGTTTGACACTATGATCAGTTTGATTAGATAGATAAGCCAGTGATTGGTGGACTCTATTATTAGATTGATTAGAAAGATAAGTCAGTGATTGGTGGACACTATGATTAGTTTGATTAGATAGATAAATCAGTGATTGGTGGACCCTATGATCAGTTTGATAAGGTAGATAAGTAAGTGATTGGATGACACTAAGATCAGTTTAATTAGATAGAAAAATCAGTTATTGGTGGACCCTATGATCAGTGTGATTATATAGATAAGTCAGTGATTGGTAGACCCTATGATCAGTTTGATTATGCAGATAAGTCAGTGGTTGGTGGACACTATGATCAAATTGATTAGATTTATAAGACAGTTATTGGTAGACCCTATGATCAGTTTTATTATATAGATAAGTCAGTGATTGGTGGATCCTATGATCAGTTTGATTACATAGATAAGTCAGTGATTGGTGGACCCTATGATCAGTTTGATTAGATAGATAAGTCAGTGATTGGTGGACACTATGATCAGTTCGATTTGATAGAAAAGTCAGAGATTGGTGGACTCTATGATCAGTTTGATTAGATAGATAAGTCAGTATTTTGTGGACTCTATGATCAGTTTGATTAGATAGATAAGTCAGTAATTGGTAGACTCTATGATCAGTTTGATTAGATAGATAAGTCAGTGATTGGTGGACACTATGATCAGTTTTTTTAGATAGATAAGTAGGTGATCGGTGGACTCTATGATCAGTTGATTAGATAGATAAGTCAGTGATTGGTGGACCCTATGATCAGTTTGATTAGATAGATAAGTCAGTGGTTGGTTGATCCTATGATCAGTTTTATTAGATAGATAGGTCAGGGATTGGTAGAACCTATGATCAGTTTGATTAGGTAGATAAGTCAGTGATTGGTAGACTTTATGATCAGTTTGATTAGATAGATAAGTCAGTAATTGGTGGTCCCAATGATCAGTTTGATTAGATAGATAAGTCAGTGATTGGTGGACTCTATGATCAGTTTGATTAGATAGATAAGCCAGTGATTGGTGGATCCTATGTTCAGTTTTATTAGATATATATGTCAGTGGTTTGTGGACCCTATGATCAGTTTGAATAGATAAAAAAGGAAGTGTATGGTGGACACTAAGATAAGTTTGATTAGATAGATTGTCAGTGATTGGCGGACTCTATGATCAGTTTGATTAGAAAGATAAGCCAGTGATTGGTGGACCCTATGACAAGTTTGATTAGATAGAAAAGTCAGAGATTGGTGGACCCTATAATCAGTTTGATTAGATAGATAAGCCAGTTATTGGTGGACCCTATGATCAGTTTGATTAGATAGATAAGTAAGTGATAGGTGGACTCTATGATCAGTTTGATTAGATATATAAGTCAGTGATTGGTAGATCCTTTGATCAGTTTGACTAGATAGATAAGTCAGTGATTGTTGCACCCTGTGATCAGTTTGATTAGATAGATAAGTCAGTAATTGGTGGTCTCTATGATCAATTTTATTAGATAGATAAGTCAGTGATTGGTGGACACTATGATCAGTTTGTTTAGATAGATAAGTAGGTGATCGATGGACTCTATGATCAGTTTGATTAGATAGATAAGTCAGTGATTGGTGGACCCTATGATCAGTTCGATTACATAGATAAGTCAGTGGTTGGTGGACCCTATGATCAGTTTGATTAGATAGATAAGTCAGTTGTTGGTTGACCCTATGATCAGTTCGATTTGATAGAAAAGTCAGAGATTGGTGGACCCTATGATCAGTTTGATTAGATAGATAAGCCAGTGATTGGTGGACACTATGATCAGTTTGATTAGATAGATAAGTCAGTGATTGGTAGACTCTATGATCAGTTTGATTAGATAGATAAGTAAGTGATGGGTGTACTCTATGATCAGTTTGATTAGATATATAAATCAGTGATTGTTAGATCCTATGATCAGTTTGATTAGATAGATAAGTCAGTGATTGGTGCACCCTATGATCAGTTTGATTAGATAGATAAGTCAGTATTTTGTGGACTCTATGATCAGTATGATTAGATAGATAAGTAGATGATCGGTGGACTCTATGATCAGTTTGATTAGATAGATAAGTCAGTGATTGGTGGACCCTATGATCAGTTCGATTAGATGGATAAGTCAGTGGTTGGCGGACCCTATGATCAGTTTGATTAGATAGATAGGTCAGTGATTGGTAGACCCTATGAACAGTATGATTAGATAGATAAGTCAGTGATTGGTGGACCCAATGATCAGTTTGATTAGATAGATAAGTCAGTGATTGGTGGACTCTATTATCAGTTTGATTAGATAGATAAGCCAGTGATTGGTGGATCCTATGTTCAGTTTTATAAGATATATATGTCAGTGGTTTGTGGACCCTATGATCAGTTTGAATAGATAAAAAAGGAAGTGTATGGTGGACACTAAGATAAGTTTCATTAGATAGATTAAGTCAGTGATTGGTGGACTCTATGATCAGTTTGATTAGACAGATAAGCCAGTGATTGGTGGATACTATGATCAGTTTGATTAGATAGAAAAGTCAGAGATTGGTGGACCCTATAATCAGTTTGATTAGATAGATAAGCCAGTGATTGGTAGACTCTTTGATTAGTTTGATTAGATAGATAAGCCAGTGATTGGTGGACCCTATAATCAGTTTGATTAGATAGATAAGTCAGTGATTGGTAAACTCTATGATCAGTTTGATTAGATAGATAAGTCAGTGATTGGTTGACTCTATGATCAGTTTGATTAGATATATAAGTCAGTGATTGGTAGATCCTATGATCAGTTTGACTAGATAGATAAGTCAGTGATTGGTGCACCCTATGATCAGTTTGATTAGATAGATAAGTCAGTATTTGGTGGACTCTATGATCTGTTTGATTAGATAGATAAGTCAGTGTTTGGTGGACACTATGATCAGTTTGTTTAGATAGATAAGTAGGTGATCGGTGGACTCTATGATCAGTTTGATTAGATAGATAAGTCAGTGATTGCTGGACCCTATGATCAGTTCGATTACATAGATAAGTCAGTGGTTGGTGGACCCTATGATCAGTTTGATTAGATAGATAAGTCAGTTGTTGGTTGACCCTATGATCAGTTCGATTTGATAGAAAAGTCAGAGATTGGTGGACCCTATGATCAGTTTGATTAGATAGATAAGCCAGTGATTGGTGGACACTATGATCAGTTTGATTAGATAGATAAGTCAGTGATTGGTAGACTCTATGATCAGTTTGATTAGATAGATAAGTAAGTGATGGGTGTACTCTATGATCAGTTTGATTAGATATATAAATCAGTGATTGTTAGATCCTATGATCAGTTTGATTAGATAGATAAGTCAGTGATTGGTGCACCCTATGATCAGTTTGATTAGATAGATAAGTCAGTATTTTGTGGACTCTATGATCAGTATGATTAGATAGATAAGTAGATGATCGGTGGACTCTATGATCAGTTTGATTAGATAGATAAGTCAGTGATTGGTGGACCCTATGATCAGTTCGATTAGATGGATAAGTCAGTGGTTGGCGGACCCTATGATCAGTTTGATTAGATAGATAGGTCAGTGATTGGTAGACCCTATGAACAGTATGATTAGATAGATAAGTCAGTGATTGGTGGACCCAATGATCAGTTTGATTAGATAGATAAGTCAGTGATTGGTGGACTCTATTATCAGTTTGATTAGATAGATAAGCCAGTGATTGGTGGATCCTATGTTCAGTTTTATAAGATATATATGTCAGTGGTTTGTGGACCCTATGATCAGTTTGAATAGATAAAAAAGGAAGTGTATGGTGGACACTAAGATAAGTTTCATTAGATAGATTAAGTCAGTGATTGGTGGACTCTATGATCAGTTTGATTAGACAGATAAGCCAGTGATTGGTGTATACTATGATCAGTTTGATTAGATAGAAAAGTCAGAGATTGGTGGACCCTATAATCAGTTTGATTAGATAGATAAGCCAGTGATTGGTAGACTCTTTGATTAGTTTGATTAGATAGATAAGCCAGTGATTGGTGGACCCTATAATCAGTTTGATTAGATAGATAAGTCAGTGATTGGTAAACTCTATGATCAGTTTGATTAGATAGATAAGTCAGTGATTGGTTGACTCTATGATCAGTTTGATTAGATATATAAGTCAGTGATTGGTAGATCCTATGATCAGTTTGACTAAATAGATAAGTCAGTGATTGGTGCACCCTATGATCAGTTTGATTAGATAGATAAGTCAGTATTTGGTGGACTCTATGATCTGTTTGATTAGATAGATAAGTCAGTGTTTGGTGGACACTATGATAAGTTTGTTTAGATAGATAAGTAGGTGATCGGTGGACTCTATGATCAGTTTGATTAGATAGATAAGTCAGTTATTGTTGGACCCTATGATCAGATTGATTAGATAGATAAGTCAGTTATTGGTGGATCCTATGATCAGTTTGATTAGAAAGATAAGTCAGTGATTGGTGGACCCTATGATCAGTTTGATTAGATAGATAAATTTCTTATTGGTGGACCCTATGATCAGTTTGATTAGATAGATAAGTCAGTTATTGATGGACCCTATGATCAAGTTTATTAGATAAGCCAGTGATTGTTTGACTCTATGATCAGTTTGAGAAGATAGATATGTCAGTGGTTGGTGGACCCTATGATCAGTTTGATCAGATAGATAAGCGAATGATTGATGGACACTATGATCAGTTTGATTAGATAGATACGTCAGTGATTGGTGGACCCTTAGGTCAGTTTGATTAGATAGATAAGCCAGTGATTGGTGAACCCTATGATCAGTTTGATTAGATAGATATGCCAGTGATAGGTGGACCCTATGATCAGTTTGATTAGATAGATAAATCAGTGATTGGTGGACCCTATGATCAGTTTGATTAGATAGATAAGCCAGTGATTGGTAGACTCTTTGATCAGTTTGATTAGATAGATAAGCCAGTGATTGGTGGACCCTATGATCAGTTTGATTAGATAGGTGAGTCAGTGATTGTTGGACACTATGATCAGTTTGATTAGATAGATAAGCCAGTTATTGGTGGACTCTATTATTAGTTTGATTAGAAAGATAAGTCAGTGATTGTTGGACACTATGATAAGTTTGATTAGATAGATAAATCAGTGATAGGTGGACCCTATGATCAGTAATTGGTGGACTCTATGATCAGTTTGATTAGATAGATAAGTCAGTGATAGTTGGACACTATGATCAGTTTGTTTAGATAGATATGTAGGTGATCGGTGGACTCTATGATCAGTTTGATTAGATAGATAAGTCAGTGATTGGTGGACACTATGATCAGTTTGATTAGATAGATAAGTCAGTGATTGTCGGACACTATGATCAAATTGATTAGATAGATAAGTTAGTGATTGTTGGACACTATGATCAGTTTGATTAGATAGATAAGTCAGTGATTGGTGGACCCTATGGTCAGTTTGATTAGATAGATAAGTCATTTATTGGTGGACACTATGTTCAGTTTGATTAGATAGATAAGCCAGTGATTGGTGGACCTTATGATCAGTTTGATTAGATAGACAAGTCAGTGGTTTGTGGACCCTATGGTCAGTTTGATTAGATAGATAAGTCAGTTGTATGGTCAGTTTGGTCCGAAGTGTACTTTAATTTTTACTTTACTGGTGGACATAGAGTGTCCCAAATGATAGTTTCCACATTCCTCGGTATGCACACTCAGAGTATCCTACTGGCCACACAATCCTCTCATCACACATGGGTAGCGGATGACCTAACAAATGATTTATGTTGTAATTTTGTTTTTTAATTTTATTTACGTTATTTAAATTGTAAACTTATGAGAAAATTTGGATTTAAAACATTAATGAATACATCATTTTTGTAAATTTGAAAACTGTGATGTTAAATATCGGTTTTCTTTCGAAACAAATATTCGGTTCTAGAAACCCGATTTTCATGTCGTTTGACGAATTATAGTGACTGGAATGCAAAGTAACAACAGCAAAACACGAAAGGGTTATATTTGGTTTGTCGATAGAAATAAAAAACACATTCTTAGATAAATTTAAGCAAGTTTTACAAGTATATGAGTGAGACCAAAAAGTTCATATATAACGTGGTGTAATGTTTAAAAGTTGTACTCCAAAACTGAATTATCATACATTTATAATTTTAAATTAAATAAAATCATTCAGATCAGGGGATGTTACATTATGTTCAAATAAATAGAATGAATATATAATAATTACATAACGTATTGATGTTTTTTAAATCAAACATGTTTTTTTTTATAGTTCTTCCCTAAGAAAATATGAGACACCACATTTAATTGATTGTCTTCAAACTTCCAACAAAAACAAAAATTGTTTTTAAAGCTTTTAAGAACGAACATGGTGTTTCTGATTTTCGTTTAACATCCCCAGATGAAACATTGATGAAAATATATTGGCATTAACTGACTTACCCACCAGCTCCAAGTAATTGTTCCATCTACGTAAACACTTTTAGGTGTAGTGTCACAATTGAAAGTAATTGGTGCTTCTATTGTGTATACCCCATATAAGGCCGTAGTGCTTATGGTGACGGCAGTTATGTCAGCTGTAAGTAATCATAAAATGGTTTAAATGTACACCTGTATTTATGAAAGAAGGGTTTGTTGTCACATTACATTTACTAGCCTGTTGTTACACATGACCATGTTACAAGCTGGGCCCATGATTAGCCGCTGCGACCGGAGAACTTCACGCCATACCACGGAATCTAACAATTTACTGCGGTGATGCGAAATTAATAGAACTGCCTTGACCTACCAAATCTAAATAAATCTTACTAAATCTATCCATTGATAATCTTCTTTCTAGAAAGAACACATGTAACATATAATAATATTTGTTTAACGCTGCCAAGAAACATTTCGTAAGCTCAGAGCGCATTTAACACTGAGCAACAAACAAATAAGAGCACGGATATAACCTTTCTTAAAACTATTTGATGATTTAAAACTTTACAAACATAAGACAAATCATAAAAATAAAGCAATAACCTACCTAACATACAAGTAAGCCAGTAGGGGTTTAACGAATGTTATCTAAGGTAAATATTGAAATAATGAGTTTTTAAGTTCTATTTGAAAGTATCAATAGAGCTTTTTTGCTTGAGTTGAATAGGAAGTAGATTCCACAACTTCGGACCGGGTATTGAGAAGGCTCTAAAGACAACGGTCGTCAGAGAGAAAGGTGCATTTCCAGAAGCGAAGAGTTGGCAGAACGAAGTGTTCTTTGCCGAACATATGGTTTAATTAGTTCCTTGAGATAGGACAGCATCTCATTGTTGGCAAAGTTGCACCACTTTATCTTCAATTCTGGTTTTCAAAGGGAGCCAATGGAGATAATGCATGAGAACTGTCACAGAATCTCGCCTTGACTTACACATGACTGGGTTGGGCGGCACTGTTTTAAATACATTGTAATTTGGTGACCTAATAATTTAAGAAAATAACCAAAAGTCATCATTACAATTAAACTAATAGCCAATATAACATACTTAATTGGCTGTAAAAAAAATAAACTTCAGTCATAATTTAATTCGTATACTCTAATAAAAGTATTCGCATTTATTTATAATTAAAAACAAATAATGTATGCTATCAGACTTCACTGCGATGTTCTCTGTCATATGAAAACCTAAGTGACGTTTTCTTCAACAATAAAACAAAATATTAAGAAATATACATTGATTGTTAGATAACAGTATAAGACGATAAGTTATTGGTAATTAAATTAAGTGATACAAGGTGATATAATTCATAGAGACCACGTTTTATCGTCTATCGTATTTTGGTCTTTCACGAATAACTTCAATTATATGTTGTCTCTCAATGACTTTTATGAAAGTTCTTCACTATGTGCAATAGCTCTTAATGTTTAACTTCTATGATAAAGGTTTGACTATTTCTAAAGATTAAATGATTCCTACTATCTGTCTTCGTAAATTGCAATAGCCCCTACTAAACAAAAAATAGATCATTTAAAAAAGCAGCCATCCTCAACAACTTTCATAGCCTATACAAAGGACCTTAGCATAACAACACAAAAATGGTTAGATTACCGATTCATTAAGTTGACGAAAATTCAGTAACTTTTTCCACTTATTAGCATTTTGTCTAAAAAAAAACATATCCTTTATACAGAGCGACGGCCGAGTCAGATGGCATTGTAAGGTGGTGGCTTAAGCAGCAAAAGAGAGATACAATTTTGAAGACTTGCATTATACTGATAAAATCTACCGAATTACTCTAAGAAAAAGGCTAACAATGTTTAATTCCCTTATTATATGTAACAAATAAAGCTGTTGCCTTAAGATTATTACTTTATTTTTTTTTATTTTGTAAAAAAAAAATACTTATTAAAAACTGTTGTTTATAACATTATCTCCCCATGTTAACAAATGTAATTTTAATCTGGTACAACAGAGATACCTAGACGTTTTTCTATTAATTTAATGGATTATACGGTGCAATTGAATGTTCTATTTATTTAGTATACCATTATTTAATGTTGTACCAAGATATGATAGACTTTGGCTTTGCTACAATTTTACATGTTACGCCATGTGTTCTGACTTGCACAAAACGTCGTAAAGAAGGCATAATTATAACAAAAATCTATACAAATATATATATTTTTTTTTTATCCAGGTTTTATTAATTTTGTTATCTTCACTTTAAGTAACCCAATGTTTATATTTATCAATGGCGTACTGAGGTTTCTGAGTATGAAACATGAAAAAAAGGCTAGGGTTTTTCCCGGCTCTGAAGGGTGTTTTTAAGCCTACCTGATGTGTACCTGATATTCGTTAGGGAAAAGTAAAGGGGACTTGGAGTTGTGGGCTTTGTGCTTGTCATACAATTTTCTAGTATGCCGTAGACACATACATTTTTTAACACTGCTTTACAGTACCTATGGATCAAATTGGGCTAACGGGGATACTTTACTACTACTCGCGCGAGGCCAGATTATTATAACCATAGGGAAATGTGTGGAGGGGGGGGGGGCAAGAAGGTCGATTTTATCTTCGATTGCTGCTCCTTCATGTTTGTGGAGCAATAAGTTGTGAAGCGATACGCACGTTCGACGGAGTGGTTTATCCAACATTTAAAGAAGCTGTATCGGCACGAGGACTTCTTGAGTCAGACACTGAGTGGGCTCGCTGTTTACATGAAGCTTCCACCTATAAAATGCCAAAGCATTTGCGTGAAACGTTTGAGTATATTTGTTGCTTCTGTGAACCTTCAAAACCTATTGACTTTTGGAACAAATATGACACTAACTTTGCACTTGATTACATGCACAGTTTCACCGACGACGTAGCCATCAATATAGCTCTTCATGACATAAACTCAATTCTCAAACAACACGGACTGTCTTGCTCGCAAATCGGCCTGCCAACACCCACTGGCTTAATATCTGAAGTGCAGATCTACGAAGCAGTTGAAGTAGAAGGTGACGAATTTATTAGCAGGTTAAATGACAAGCAATTGGATGCATTCCAAATAATCATAGGTGCAATTGATAATAAAAATGTTGAGAATCGCTGCTTCTATCTTGATTGTCCCGGAGTTCTTGAAAAACATTCCTTTATACAACACTAATGGCATTTCTTAGTGGAAGAGGACAGAATGATCTACCATTTGCTACAACAGGAATCGCTGCAACCCTTCTGAAACGAGAAAAAACAGCTCATTGTGGATTTAAGCTTCCTGTTCCATTGACAGATACTTCAGTTTCAACGATGAGACCGAAATCTGCAGATGCCGACGTTCTTCGTCAAGCAACGCTCATCATCATTGATGATATTACAATGTTGCCCAACCATAGTCTTCAGTTCATCGAAAGGCTTCTTCGCAAGTTAATGAACACTGATAAGCCATATGGCAGAAAAGTTTTTGTTGTTGAGGTGACATTAGACAGACTCTTACAGTGTTGATAAGAAGCACACGAGCTGACATCATTGAATGTTGTATCAAGTCAAGTATTTTGTGGAAAATACAACTATCATTGACGGCAAATATGCGCAGCGTAGGTCAAAGCGAGCACAATAATTATTTTTTTGTCATCGCATAAGATCCAAATGATGCAGTAATCCATCCGGTGGAATTCCTAAACGAGCAGACACCTTCATGGATGCCTCCTCATATTCTGATTCTCAAGAGAGGTACAATCATTATGCTTCTAAAAAACATTAATCCGAAGAAATAATTGTGCAACAGTACTTGAATGATTGCAAGTGACCTTCAGCGAATCTTCACCAGGGCATAAAAAATTGTGGTGATACTGTTTTTATCCCGAGAATTGATTTGGCGCCATGTGATACTACTCTACCATTTATTATAAGAATAAGCCTAGCGAAGAGGCCTATCGATGCACCATAACAACATTAAAGATATTGACAACACAATTATTTATATCTCCCTTAAAAAAATCGCACTAAACCATTTAAAACACAAAATTTGCAGGTATAGACAAAAACACCTAATACTGTTGCTGCTCTTGGGTGGTGATGTAGGGTAAAAAAAATATGTATGTAGCATTAGTACAAGTGAGTCAAAACTTCGTTACAAAAACAGTAAAAATAGGGAAAAAGGCCGATTTTCCCCGTTTGGACTACCTATTAAAAGCATTTGTTCAGCTCAATCAGATAGAGTAAGTGAGTGAACATAAAATTTTGAGTTTCATAATTTCGCGGAGCACTTGCAACTACCTTGCGGAGCACCAGTGCTCCGCGGAGCATCGGTTAAGAACCTCTGCACTAGAGGACAGAAGGGCAAAGAGTAAAGTATTAATAATACATAAGGCATTAAACTCTGATTTAGAAATACAACACAATAACAACCTGTTGCAAAGCTCAGATAAACATAAAGACAAAAACACTTACCTTGTCCCTTATGCGAGAACAAATGCATATAAGTACTCTTTCTTACCGAGTGGCATTCGGGCATGAAATGGGTTGCCGGAAAGACCAGGAAAACTAGTAACTTAACATCATTTAAAACATTAATAAAAATGCAAGACTAGACTCGGACCACGAATGAACGTATGACGCAATAATCTTCTTTATATAAGGAGCGTCTGTAATGTATGAGATAAGATAAGACGTCGACAATTCCCCATTATTCCGGCTTGCATTTTTTTAATATCTAATTATTGTTCATAATTTATTGTTTAAGATTTTTTAGTTATTTATATTTGTTATTTATATTTATTATTATGATTGTTTTATCTATTTTATTTCATGAAGAAACCAGGAAAACAAACATCCTAACAACTTAAAACCCTTAATCAAAATACAAGACTTGACTTAATTCAGGATAAATGTAGGAGACACCTTAATCTTATGGACAGTAGGACCGTCTGTAATATATATCATGAGATAATAAAGATATTTTAAAAATGTATTACCTCAAGGACTTGCTTTTTTTTCTTAAAGAAATAACACATGAATGATAACAAAGCATTGTTAAACTTGTTATGATTGAAAATGTCATGTGCACAAAATGAAATGAAAAAAAAAGGTTTGGGAGAGGGGGCGGGCGTAGGGAGAACGAGTTTTCATTGGCATCGATTATATGTGTCAAGTTTGAACTAGATGGGATGATGGTGTGTCAATTAACTTACAGTAGATATTGTTTACCATAAATCAACAATTTGCGATGTTATTATAAAGGATGTTTTAATGACAGAAAAAGGATTTTAAGTTTTATGTGATTTATAAAAATGATCTTGCTCAATCTTATCTCGTTATATATTATACTTAGGACCCACTTTTACCAAAAGCTGACCATAGAGAAAAACATAAATTTTCTACTTGGTTTTTCACGGACTATTTCTAGTTAAAAGATAAGAACTCTAATTAAGATTAAAATAAAAAGTTGCATACGGTGGAAACCTTTTGGAGAGTTATTTAATGCTCACCGAAAAAAATGATTCTTAAAAAAAAAACACAAGTGGTCTTTGTATTTAAAGTTATTGATATTACGTCATCTGTCTATACTCTTGAAACCAAGTCGCTAAACGTACAGATATTTTTTATAGTATTATTATATAGAGATTCGAACTTAGAAAGAAAGAAAATAAATCAATAATCTATTACAGTATTCAGACAGACATAAGGACACAAACACTTTCTTATTTCATATGCAAAAACAAAAGCATACAAGTTATATTTCTTCATGAGTGCAATTCGGGCATGGAATGGGCTGCATGAACTAATTAGGAAAACCATCAACTTAACATAATTAAAAATATCACCAGAATGCTAGATAAGTATAATTTAACAAATAAGCGAAGAACGCAATAATCTTCTGTAAAAAAGGAGCATCTGTAATACATTATTTAAAATAAGATATGACTTCATTATTGATAATACCTCTTTATAAAGGGTTACCTAGATATATTTTATATGCAAAAAGATATAGACAAATACACAATTAAGGACGAAAGGAAAATTTTTATTTAAAAAATATGAATAACAAGTTTTCATTACTTACCGACGATTGTAGGTAAATTTCTATAAGTACCCGCAATGAAATTATAATGTGATGTCGGAGTATCAACCAAATCACATCTCACTCTTTTCCCTTCGTTCCCACTATCTATTGTGAGAGGTGACGTAATGAGGTTTTCATTTTCGTCCTGCACATATATAATATATATATATACACATGAGAAGTTAACAAAATACAAGTGAAAGCACCCCATTTATAAATAAGAAAATGCACATTTGAAATTGGTAAATCTATTATTAACCCTTTGATGCATACTGTCCATTATAATGGACAGACTTTCGGGTTTCGCCGTATAAAAACTGTTGATACCTTTATATATTTTTGTTTTCTCTTGCATCTATTCAATCCTACTTTTTAATTTTGCAACAAAAGGAAGTGAAAGTTTTGAAGAATTGTTTTTATTCTCTTGAATTGAAGATGGCGACCCCCAGAGCTAAAAGGTAAGCCTGTCATTTCCTTCTGGTTTTAATAAAATACGACTAGATCTAACTTGTGTTTTGGTTAAAATTATTTTATGATTTATGATTTATTATTTACGATTAACTTGGAGTTTTATAAGTGGTTTATTATTTAAAAATATTCAAAAAATCGTCTTGTCCATTTTAATGGACAACATGCACCTGAGATGATTTTCTAAAAATAGATGTGTCCATTAAAATGGACGCTATGCACTGGGTATGAGTTTCTAAAAATAGACCCGTCCATTTTAATGGACTCTATGCACTGGGGATAATTGATATCTTTTTCTAAAATATAAACATTTAGTCCTATTATATTTTTTTTAATAATTGTATATTAATTATTTATTTACTTTTTTAAATAATAGTAACATATTATAATTCTAGTATAGCCTATATTAATATATAATATGTGACATTTTTATGCTTTGCATTCATGGTATGCCTATTAAATAATATTTTTTTACATTTTAACAGATTACGTTACACTGCTAAAGAGGCAGTTGATATGGTTCTAGGAGACGACGATTGGCCCAGTGGAAGTGAAGATGAAAATTTGAGTGATGGAAATAATGATGATGAAATGTCTATGCCCAGACCTGACAACCAAAATTATTCTGATAGTGATACAGACAGCGAAGCCCAAAACATTGACAGCTCTTTAGTGAATGAACCAACAACGTAAGATATACTGTATAAAAAAACAACTTGTTGTAAATCACTGGTACTTCTAATGCATTATGCATTTATCATTTCAATCAATACTATAATATATATATTTTACTTTACAGCTCTTCAACTCAACTCAGAAAGGTCCACGACAATGGAGTTGGGAGATCAAAGACCTACCAAGACAGGAGAGCGAAGTAAATAGTCTTGTGCCACTAGGACCAGCTCTCCAAGCAAATAAAAGCAATAAATCTGTTACTAATATTGTTATAATTATATGATGATTGTATAAAACTATGTCATCTGCCTACCAGCTGCCTTTCAGCCTCTTTACCTACATTCTCGTCACTCTTGTCTCTTTATTATCTATGTATATGTCTATCTATTTTTCTATCTATATATATATGTCCGTCTGTCTGAATCTGTATAGAGACATTAGGTCAAAAGTATGTGTATCATTTAGATTAGTCTAGATGTAATAAGGAAATACAAATGTACTTTCACAATACTATTGTCATGTATTAATGGCACCCATCGCTCTCTCTCAACGCGAGTTTTGTGGGAGGTACTAAGCCTAGACTGTTATAAGAATACACTCTTGTGCCGACCTCAAATTCTCGGAATAGCTAGGAATAGCCTATTATATCTCGTACAGGGGAGTTCAAGTTAAAACTATCATTTTTATTAGGAGTTTTGTAATGATACCATTATTTTCACCCCTCCTAGTAATAGGTCTGATCCCCGCTCTTCTCCGCGAGTATTTAAGGCTAGGCGTTCGGCTAAGCAGTCAGTTTTTGTGCAGAGTTTTGTACATATTTTTCGCAGTGTTTAGCATAATTTATGTAGATAATTTCTTTTGAGTCTGTTATGCTCGCTTGTGTTTGCACTATTTTATTCTAACTGTATATAATCTTCATATAAGCTGAATTAAATTATCAACAACATTTACACGGAAAATTCCTCGTCAAGTCACTATTGTATTTTATTTCATTGTTTACAATATTATAATATATATATTATTTACAACTACAACGTCAAGGAAAGGAACTGAACGCAAATCCTGAATTTGTGCCCAGGACAATAAGGAGAGTTCGTATACTACTGAAATATAAATAATAATAACCAAAGTCTACCTTAGGACGAACGAGAATTATCAACAACCTTGACACGGCTCTGACCACAAGGGGATTGTGTAACATTATTCTAACTTTTGCCAAACAACCATGACGTGGGTTCATCTAAAACATTTACTTTGGGTAAACAAATATTGATAGTCATATAGACACAGTGACAATTAATTGGTTCCGGTGACTGTAAGTCCAAAATTTCCAATACTAAATTGCATGCGCTGTTTTAAGCAGTGACACAGAACGACGGTTAGGCTAATATATGTGTCTATCTTTATTTAATGTTTGTCCTCCTGACTGATTATCCACTACTCCCTCTGTCCAGCTAACTCAATCTATGTATAGAAATGTACATAACGTCACGCTTATAAGATAAAGTTTTTGAGTTATTGGAAAGAAAGAGAAACGCGAGCTCTACCATCCTATCTGACAGTACGGCCCTATTAAAATTTTTAACTTGCTGAAACTGCTCGATAATCGTTTTGCCTAAGTCAAAACAGTGAGTTAGGCATTTTACAATTTTCATCAAGGCGGGAGACAGAATGGAGAGCATGAATACTACTCAGGCTCTTGCAATGTTGTTCCAGTTTGCAAGGAAATGTTTTGTAACACTTAAGGTGTATCAAAGCAAACTATTTCAAGTTTGACCTCTGATTCATTTTTAGACGACACTGACGATGCTGATTTCCAAAACAAAGTTGAGTCTTCAAAAAGTCAAAATTCTGGAAAAACACAGAAATTTCGGAGAAAGTGTCAGAAGAAGACATGAACTACCTTAAAACCTGGTTACTTCATCTACCTACAGTATATTCCCATTAAGGCTGCCAAAGTTAAACGTACAAGAACTAGAAATTCCTCTTTCCTGGTACAAAAATAACAGACCTACTCACGCACTTTTGTCAATCAGCATGTTACGGAAAGCGTCCAGTCGGGCTCACCATGTTCCGTAAAATGTTCCAGGCAATGGTATTTTCTGTGTTCACACCCAAAAAGGATCATTGTGAACAATGCATGCAGGCAAAAGTGGGAACTCTGAGTGATAATGATTACGCTGAACATGCTGAACAAAAACATCTTGCACGAGAGAAGAAAAGTCAAGACAAAGAGAAGACAAAGACAGATAATTCAAAGTCTGTATGGACTATGGATCTCCAGGCTGTTCTTCTCTGTCCTTCTCTGTCTGACAAATGCCAGCACATCATATTAAGAAGCCAAAGTTCAGGTTCATAATATGACCTATTATAACCTGGGCACCACGGAAGGTTATTGTCTTACATGGGATGAATGTAATGGCAATTTGAGTAGCGAAATGTTCGCATACCTTCATTAGACTCATTTTAAACAGTACATTAAAAAGAACAAGAAGAAACACATTACATTATTTGGAGTGACAACTGCACTTATCAAAATAAAAATGTGACAGTTGCCCATATGTTTTATCATTTGGCAAAAAAGTACAATGTCGTCATTGAGCAGAAATTTCTACTTAGTGGACACACTCAAATTGAGTCAAATGGAATGTGATTCCGTACATAGCACGATAGAGAGGAACATAACATGTGACTTCTTCACGCCATCTGAGTAGTATATCCTGTTCAGAACAGCCAGGAGAAAGCTTCCATTTTACACTGTGAGATAAATTGAAAAAAAATCAGCCTGTTAAATTGAATGGTTCCTATTTCATAACCATCCGTCCTGGTAAGACAACTGGAGATGCCACAGTTGGTGAATTGAAGGCAATCCAATACAAACCAAGAGAGATCCACCACAAGCTCAGTCACACTGATGACTGGAAACTCTTGCCTCAGAGAATCCGAGATGTTGAGTTGGAAACAATCCAGCTGTTTCAGCATCAGCTGCCGCTCACTCAGAGAAAATTCAATGATGTCATGTTCATGGTCAAAATAATGCCCATCCAAGCCCGCAGATACTTTTAAAATCTACCTCATCATTAATTTTATAACTTTACTTTTGAAGCGGAATTGCAATGTAATGGGGTTCACCAGCTAGTTACATTTCTGTTTTCTTTGCAACAAGGGTGGTTAACCCGAAGTTGATTAATTTTTGTTAATTGAGTTGTTTTGATTTTTTTCTTTTTTTTTATATGTGCAAAACGCATTACCATTATTTGAACTAACATGATTTAAATTGCATTTAGTTTAACTCCTTTATTGTAATCCTTTATTTTAATCACAAAGCAACAGTTACTTTTTGTAGCACTCTATTTCCGCAATATAGTTCACCTAGTCCAAAAACATAAAGTTTGGTTTTATTGAAATTTGACAATTGTTTTTGTCGTAGTCGTTGCTGTTGTTGTTTTGTTTATTGTTGTTCTTATCGTTGTCGTTATGCTGCTGTTGTTGTGTTGTTGTTGGTGGTGGTGGTAGTGGTATGACCAGGCCCCACGAGAAGGGGGTACAGCCGGTACGCCTTACCGGGGCCCATGAGAGTTTAGGGGGCCCATGAATATTAAAATTTTAAATTAAATTGGCAATTACGCAAATATTTTTTAATTGCTGCTTTTAACTAAGAGGAGATGTCCCAAAACCTCCTACAATCTCACGTGTCGCTGGGGGCCCTTAATTTTGATATTCTTTGAATGTGTACTTGAACATTTTGTTAAATATGCAATGAAGCCTTTAGTTGTAATATAGGGCCTATTTTTTTTCGATAGCATTTAGGATCTTAGTTTTCGTCCTGATTCGTCTGCATGCGCTGCTAATGTTGGTGATGTGGAGGAGTGCTGTCAAACAGTTAAGGCATGGATGGCAGCAAACAGATGATGACAATACAGAGACAATTATCTGTGGTTCTGATGTCAGTCTTGGGGAAAGAGCTATTACTACGATCAAGGTTGGGTCTTCCGAGATAATAGCTGTTGTTATTCGTCCCTCATTTCCTAGAATGACCACGTCTACCAGTCGCTTTTTGGCCTCTTTGGTGGCCTATCAGTCCTATGCGAGCCTTGAAGGATCTGTTGCAGGTAGGCTACTGCAGATAAAAGATGCGGTCGTGGGGTCTAGCAGCGCCTTGCAGGTCTGCCTGGCTTTTCTTTCTGCTCGTTTTTGTTCGGCCCTAGAGATGCTGCTATATTCTGCCAACTGTGCCCCAGACGACACGACATTGCGCCACCTGCTTCTATCGGTCGCCAGTTCTTCCCATCTATCTGGGTCTACATCAAGTGCTTTCAAGGTTGCTTTCAAACTGTCTTTGAATCTTTTTTTTTTGGCCGCCGGTTCTTCTTTTCCCGTGTGCTAGCTCGCTAAATAGGAGCTTTTTGGCAGTCTGTGGTCCGGCATTCTAACTAGATGGCCGGCCCATTGGGATTTCATAAGCTGAGTCTGGATGCTGGACGTGCCTGCTCTGCGAAGCACTTCAGTGTCAGGGACTCCATCTTGCCAAACGTATTTTTAGTAATTTGCGAAGGCAAGGGACATGGAAGTGATTTAGTTGTTTTGCATGCCTACTATATTATACTGTCCATGTTTCGCTCGCATACAGCAATGTTGGCAGTATTGTTGCGTTGTATACTTTTAACTTAGTGTCTAGACGGAGTTCTTTTCTGTCCCAGGCGTTTTCCCGACGGCGCCCAAAGGTGATGCTTGCTTTTGCTATTCTTTTGGTTTGGCTATCAATGTTTACACATAACAGTGCTGTGGTTAAGGCTTGTTTCGTCTCATCTACGCACCCTGAGTCAGCTGCGACCTCAACTCAATAGAAGGACGGCCAATACCGTAGCAGTCTCTCCTATCCAGTCAAAGCTGGATTATTGCAATAGTTGCATTTTCGGTTTGCGACAGAACACCGCGGCGCGCATTGTTTCGGGGGTGAGGATCAAGATCATATCTCCCCAACACTAAGGGATGTCCAGTGGCTCCCGGTGATAAAGCAAATAGAGCACAAAATTATGTCCATTACATACGGATGCTTCTTCCTATATTCGAGAGCTTATATCAAGACATAAGCCATCTAGGGAACTGCGCTCTTCATCCGAGTCACTCATCAAAACTCCTAGTTTGGATGGACACAAAAAGAAGTACCTGGAAGTGCGCTCATTTTTATCAATGGCGCCATTTATATGGAACAGTTTACCTCAGACACTGAGAGAGTCTGGAACAAGAGAATATTTTAAAAATAACTTAAAGATTTTTCTCTTTGGCTAATACATCTGCCACTGCAAATCAAACCAAGAGCGCAAGGAAGCCCACTTTCGAAAACATTATTTTATGTTGTATTGGATAGTGTCGATAGTGTTATTGGAGGGCTTACAGTTTACAGTTCGGTTCAATTGAGTCAAAGATATTTCTGACACATTCAGCTTTCTTTGGAACTACCAAAAGATGTCAGAAGAAGACTTGAAGTATAAAGCTGCTAAGCAAGCAGAAAAGTATTATAATAACATAAGTTGTGAAGACTTTATTCAGGAAATAATTCACCTAACAATGGTTCACTATGCAAATTTTGGTAAAGAGCAGTTGGGTGCATTGGAACTGTTAAATACTTTGGCAAATTCCAAATTAGAAAATATTTTTCTTAACATAAGTGTCAGTTCGAGGATGTCCCTTACATTTATACCAGCCACAGTATCATTAGCAGAGAGGAGCTTCAGTAAACTTAAGCTCATCCAAAATTACCTTAGGTCCACCATGAGTCAGGCTCAGTATTGAGTCTGGCATTGCAAGACAAACTTTGACACGGTAATTCGTAGTTTTGCCAAGAAAAAGGCACGCAATTTAAGGCAGCCCTGTTTTAATAAAACTAGTCTTTTTCTTTTCTGTCATTTTTTATCATTCATGTAGGCCTATTGGTGTATTTTCTGTTGACTATTTCTTTTCACCAAACAGTAAGCATTCAAAAGATAAATGATTTGGGTATATTTGTAAATAAATATATCAATTCTGATCAATACTGAAGCGGAGGACCAATTAGATCTACAACAATTTAAACTAAGACCAATGTACATGATTAATGTATTTTTGTAATAGACTTATAAGGTTGTGATTGAAATTATTACACTCTATTGTTAAATGGTAACACTTATGGCAGTTTCACAAAATGATCCACAGACCTTTTAAAAAGATACCTGATTTTTCAAACGTAGGCTATGTAAGGCTTAATACAAATAAATCATCAAGATATGACTAGTGTTAAAAAAAAAGCGTTTGGCAGGGGGGGGGAGGGGCCCACAAAAGATCTCGTACCGGCATCTTTTTTTCTCTCGAGGGCCCTGGGTATGACTGGTGATGGCTCTAGTAGTGGTGGTGGTGTCAACATGCAGGGCACAATAAAATAAAGAGCTTAACTCTCTGAATGAAGAAATGCCTAAGTCATTAAATATGCTATAAAATTGCCTTCCTACAGTAAGATTGCCTAAGTCGCAGATTGAAAAATGCCTAAGTACTCTACAAATTTTGCATTAGTTTCGTACTGTAGTAATCAACAGATAATTATAATTATTTAGTTGAAATTATTGATACAAACATGAAATCACACAAGTATACCAAAAACTAGAGATTTCAGTGGGATTAACTAGGAATGAAACAGTTTTTCCCGTTTTCTCAAAATGGCTAAAAATGATTTACGCAATTATCTTATGAGCGTGACCATAAGATAATCAATTTACCCATTAATGTTGGGGGGGGGGGCTTAATGCCTTTGTCAAGATGGCGTTTAATTCTAGTCTTGGTGTTGCGACATCAAAATAACATAGCAGAAAAAAAGAGTTGACTTAGGAATGTTTGGCATGGACGACATATAAGCTTGGAAACCAGTTTAGTATGTAGTGGGGACGGTAAACACACATACTAGAGCTAGTTTATAGCTAGTTGATACTTGTGCGACCGTGAGGGGGACTATGCAGGGACAAAGCGAGATAGAATCAAGCATGCTTATAAATCTATCTAGACACTGACAGGAGCGGGACTTGGTAAGTTCGTTGAAAAACTATTTAACGTAGGTGTCATGATGTGAAATTTCGTATGCAGAGTTTAGTGCAATGTAATGTGTTGCCCATAAGTTTAAGTATAATGTGCGTGTTTGGGAGAAATCTTTTCCCCTACACACCTATCCCCCCCTTCCCCCACACTCCTACCCCTCTCTCAACCGCTTGGTCAGGCCAAGACGTACATAGATAATCTAATTTTGTCGTCGCGGGCATCTTTTCACCACACCCTCGTCGTCTATTGCTTTTGATCTGGATTGGTTATCATAGCTAGTGGGCGCCTCTGGTCCTTTCGTCCGTCGCTCGGTCGTGATAACAATTTGGGCATATTGTTTGTTCTTTTGAGTCACAGGCCGTGTCTTGTTTGGGTCATTTGTTTAAAAAACGAGATGTACAAAGTTGTTGAAAATAGAAAATATGGTAACAGACCACCCCCCTCCGCCTTTCTTTCGCACCCCACCCCTCTGGCAAAGCCAGACATTACGACTTAACCCATGGACACTAACCACGCTTCTTGACCAATCGTTGGACGGACAATTGTGCAGATATAAATGCAGACCTTTTTATATTGGTTGACGGCTTACATTGGGTCGCTTTCTCGGCCAGACCGACGGCACATAAAATGGGCAGTTTGTTCTATTCACAAAACTGTTAAAAAAAAACTGGCCTTAGCTAGCTAAGTCAGAAATTCAAGCTTGCACGTCCTGTCCTAAGTAGTCCTTGGGTAAAAGATAAAACATCTGTAATCAAGAAAAATGTCCATTTTTTGTTTTGGTCTATAAATAAATTATATCTTATTGATCTAAAGTTGACATAAACATTTCGTAAGATAATATGAATAGATAAGAAAAGGCTGTTGATTAATCTAAACCTTTTTCTAACGCCTCAAATAGTTTCTGCAAATAAAGAACAAAAAACGTCTGGCAAGCAACGTGCCACTATGTTTAGCTCATTAATCTTTCCTAACAGCTACATTTAACTATCTGACAATGATAAATGTGTTTTTGTCTAAGCACTTAATGTGCGTGTTAAATATTCATTTAAGACAACAAGTAGGGGCCTTAGTTCATAATTAAATCATTTTTTTTAATAACAGTTGCGTGTCCCAGTAACTGGTTTGGACCGTTGTGTCAGTTAGAATGTCACTGTAATGAGAATAAATGCACACATTTTATTATTTGTACACAAAAGGGTTTGAAAGAGGCTGGTTCGGTCCTCAACGTCAACACATTGAGTACAAATAAACTCATTGTCCTAATCATGATCTAGTTAAATTAGTTGTTAAATATTACTATCTGTGAGGATTAAAAATATATATGGTTGTTTTAGTAGGACACAATTTGTATAATCTCTAACACGGTGTTCATGTATGAAATAAACGAGTGACGTTTTACGATAGAAACAATGACGTAGGAGTTAGATTGAACGTAGCGTAGATTGCGCATAGAACGTTAGAGGTGCTCGGTAAATTTGGCAGCCGTATTTTCGTCAACGTTATTTTCGGCAAGGTAATTTTGGCAAAGGTAATTTCGGAATAGGTAAATTCGGCAAAACATGCAGAGCGGTAAAATTGACCACGGTATAATTGGCAATCATATAATATCGACTGTTTTTATTAAAAATATTGCTTAGACTACACTCTAGTCTATGGATAGGCAACCTATGCAATGCGTGCCATAATTGGCACGCAGATAGTTATAAATGGCACATGAAAAGCCACCAAAATGGTGAAAAGAGCATGATAACATTAAGGAGCACTTTGGCGCGTTATTTAACGTGATTTAATGATCTAAGACAAATATTTTGAATAGGCGTTAGATGTAGCCCTTCCCCAGCCCCGGCGTTTCTTCCCCCCTCCTTAATTTACGCCTCGGCAAAGGTAAAGGTAGGCCTATGTGTGTAAGGTATCTAATCTGACTTTACGCATCAAAGCATACGTTTGTCTTCCCTACAATATTACGTAACTCTGACAACCTAACCTCCACCCCTACATAGTATGATACCGGTTGTGTAAACAAGAGCCAACGTAGAATGCCCCCTCCCCTCCCGCCCCCAACCAAGACCATCGTAAGTACTTACCCGACTCCCCTTACGAAGTTCTGCCAATTCAAATATTAGTGACCCCAGGCTATAGCAGGAAAAAAGGTGTGGGGGAGGGCGGGGTTATGGGGTCAAGGAGACGTTTTTTTGTTGTTAGTTGTTGTTTTTTGTTGTTGCTAGTTAAAAGTTATTCTTTATGTCAATACATTTATATTTGATTTTATTGTAAAAATATTCACACAATATTTTATAAAATTTGTTTTTTATATTTACATTATTTTGCTTAGGATACTTGTATTTAAATAATATAAACGTATATGCCTAGTAGTATCTTCTTATCATTTTTATTCGTATATAATCAACATGTTTCATATCAATTTGATGAACAAGACATTGATATAGTTTCAAGTCAGAGATGTGGAAACAGTATGGCGGGAGAGTAGACTTACTCCCAGAAAGAGAAAAAAGTAGACTAAACAGAAATGTTATGCATTGGTGAATTTTAGGGCTTACGCCTCTAACCCGCTTTTTAAGTCTTTTGGTTAGACTACACTCTAGTCCATGGATAGTCAACCTATCCAATGCGTGCCATACTTGGCACGCAGAGCGTTTTTAAATGGAACATGAAAGACCACCAAAATGGTGAAAAGAGTATGATAGGCTAACATTAAGGAGCACTTCGGCACGTTATTTAATTTAACGTCATCTAATGATCAAAGACAAATATTTTAAATTGGCGCCAAATGTACCCCTTCCCCAGCCTCGGCGTTTCTCCCCCCCCCCCACTTAAGTTACGCCTCGGCAAAGGTCAAGGTAGGCAAAAACGAACCCAGTGGTACGCGAATGTTCTTGACCGGTTACGTCAAGGAGAGTTAAAGAATTACTTTGCTGACCTATAGACCTATTCTCTCAACACGGGTTGTTGAGTATGTGGGGGGGGGGGAAACATGGCCACCATAAAACATTTTATCACATTCCATTGCAGTCGGCTATTTGCCGTCAATCAGTACTCTACCTTTTTGTCTTTGTAGTTTTAAACCGTGTACCTTCTATGTTATAACGATACAAGTATACATTACTTAGACATATAGGCCTACAACAATACATATTTTGAGTTGGCTATATTTGATATAGAAACCTCGATAACTTACAAGAGATTTGTAGCTAAATGTGCCTTAGAGCCTAAGTAAATTGGTTTAAACATTGAAAGTACGTTTATACAATTTATTAGGCTACCTATTAAATGTTTTATTTACAACTTTCGTTTGCAATATAATTTAAATATATAAGAAAAGTAAATAACTAAATTAATTTTTCAAAATTGTAATAATAAAATAAAATCCAATATCATAATCAATGTTTTGATAGAAAGACTGATTTGTCTAACTAGCAAAAACAGTGTTCTGGGATTAAAAAAGAATTTAAACGAATACCGCCCCCCCCCAACCTCTTTTAGTTTTCCCTGCTTAGCCTGGTGCTACCAAGCTGGTCACTAACAATTTAATCGGTGGGGAGACGGGGGTGGGGAGACGGGGTGGGGAGATGGGGGTGGAGAGACGGGGGTGGGGAGACGGGGGAGGGAGGGGCTAGCGTTTGCTTTTGTTAACACGGCGAGTCTCATTCAGGTGTTTACGTAATATTGCCTTGCCTTGTTTCCTTGTGCTATAGACGGGGGGGGGGGGGGGGGTTTACATTATTTAAATGTTTTTTTTTTGTATGCATTAGTTAAATAACGTAAAAGTTTTTCTTAAATTTAATTTTCAGTCAAACGAACTAATTAACTATTTTTTGTTACCTAATTTGTTTACTTTAAATATACATTTTTAGTGTCATTTTAGCACGTCTCATAAAATCAACGACTGGGGCCCATCTCCTCCGCCTTCCTCATGTTAAGCTATTGCAAACATGTCACAAATCAGGCACTTTGTATAATGCTAACTCCATTTCGTGCCATTAGCTTCATTTAGTAGACTAGAGCAGGGGTCGACAAACTTTAGATAATAGTGTGCCAAAGTAGCATTTCTAAATCTTTCAGGATGCCAACGGCCTTAATGTCATCCTGCTCTTTTCATGCAGAAAATACTTAAACTTCCTTTTTGTTGGTCTTTTACGTGAAATTTAAAACCATACTGCGTGACAAGTCTAGCACGCATACCGTAGGCTGCCCACCACGGACTAGAGTGTAGTCCTACCAATACGGTCAATAAAAACAGTGGAAATGTTAAGTTTGCCAAATTTACCGTTGCCAAAATCACCGCTTTGATCGTTTTGCCGAAGTTACCGTTGCCGAATTTACCGTTGCCAAAATACCTTGCCAAAAATACCGTTGGCAAATTTACCGTTGCCAAATTTACAGTGATTCAACGTTAGACGACCTTAGGATTTGGTAACGACAAGACGTGATAGACTAGGCTAAAGAACTGTTGTATATTTGCATTCATCTTGTACATAATTTGTTGAAGAATTCTGAATTAAATATTACTTATCCTTTTACTACAAGCCGGCAGTTTGTTTATTGATTGTTAGTATATAATGTGATCACCCTGAGAGTTGTGTACATATAACATTTATAAAATAACGGTCACACTATCCTATTCGTGTTCTAGTTAATTTCGTTTACATGAACCTCATCGTATAAAATTGTTTAAGTCTTATATAATTGATAGTAGATTAAAGTCACAATGTAGTTCTTATTCTAGATAATTTAAGTTATTAGAGTTACTATGCGATTATTATTAAAGCTAATTTAGTTTATTAAAGTCACATTGCAATTCTTATTCTAGCTAATTTAGTTCATTGAAGTCACTATGCAATTCTTATTCTAGATAATTTAGTTGATAAAAGTCAAAATGCAATTCTTATTCTAGTTAATTTAGTTTATTAAAGTCACTATGCAATTCTTATTATAGCTAATTTACTTTTTTAAAGTCAAAATGCAATTCTTATTCTAGTTAATTGAGTAGATTTATGTCATTACATAATCTTGTTCTAGTTACTTTAGTTTGTTAATGTCTCAATGTAATTCTTATTTTAGTTATTTTTGTTTATTTAGTTGATAAATTCCATTTTTGTTCGATTCAATTTAGTTGAGGAATCTCAACTACCTGACGATGGCTGTGGAATTGATGATGATGCTTGTCTATCCCTTGCGAGGAAGATCATTCTTTGTCAGCGTCATACATGGTTGTGGGTACGAGGATGGCTGGTGAGCCCTATACTTGCCCGAAAAAGTTTGCCACGAGGCTGTCTTTTCTGGACTTTATAAATTGACATTTTGCAGTTGCGACCTTTCGCCTTTTATCCTCATGAGCTGCTGCTCCATTGAAGGTCATGTTTCGCGAAGATGATCGGTCCTCAGCCAGTCTTTTCCAGTTGTTTGGGTCGAGTTCCAGGTATTTTAGCGAGGCCTTCGGGGTTTATGTATACCTCTTCTTCTGCCCTCCTCGCAATCGCTTTGCTAGGACTAGTTCGCCATAGAATATCTTTTTTGGTAGTCGTACTTCTGGCATGCACACAACATGGCCTGCCCATCTGAGCTGGCCTTTTGCTAGTTGGGTGTATATGCTTGGCATGCCGGTCCGCGCGAGGACCACAGCGTCTGGAACCCTGTCCTGCCACCTGACCCGTGTCAGCTGTCGTAAGCAGCTCAGATGGAAGTGATTTAGCTTCCTTGCGTGACTGCTATACACGGTCCAGGTTTCACATGCATATATAAGGATTGTTAGAACGGCAGCTTAATAAACTTTTAGTTTGGTGTGCAGCTTAATGCCTCTCCGATTCCAAACATTAGACCGCAGTCTTCCAAAGGCTGTATCTATCATGAGATTTACTTCATCGTCTAGATGTACAGACTGGGACAGGGTGCTGCCGAGGTATGTTAACCTATCCACATCATTTAGCATTAGTCCATTTAAAGTGATGGAATGTTCAGTGTGCTCGCATCCAGAAGCAGGCTGGTGCAAAACCTCGGTTTACTTGATTGAGATAGTTAAACCGAAGTTTACCATAAAAGCGGTACCTAAATCCTTAAATCACTGTCTTTGAAGGCATCCAACAGCTTGGATGTTAATTCATTTGCCAAAAGAGTGTAGGGGCCAAGAAACATCCCTGCTCTGTACCGTTTGTAACCTGGAAGGGTTCTGAAAAGCTGCCCTGCTTGACCATTTCGATTAAGGTGTCTGGGCATCCAAATTTGGCCATGATTCTCCAGAGTCCCCCGCGGCTGACTGTGTCTAATGCCTTTGTCGGGTCAACAAAAGTGGCGAATAGATGTACATGTTGTTCCTGACATTTCTCTTGTATTTAGCGGGCAGCAAAGATCATGTCAATGGTTCCACTCTCCTTCTAATACGGACAGTGAATAGTGCACATTTTAATTATAAATCAAGTTCCTAACACTTACTATACTACTTCTATAAAATTATGTTGTATTAAACTACAAAAGAGAACCCAATGAAATTTTCAAATAAATATGTATATATATTTTTGCATGTGTCCATCCTAGCAGAGTATTTGAATGGAAACGAATTATAATTTAACGTTTCCAATTTTTTACATTAAATTCAAACGTTACAAAGTGTAGCGTGACGGGCACTCTACATGGTTATATGGCTCGTGTAGAGGCTGATTATTGCGATGTCACAGTGAAGTTTGGTCCTTAGAAATATTTATATTTTAGTCCGTTATCTCGCTTGGCTGGCGGGTGCTGTAAGCCTATTGGTTAGAGTAATTTCTACTACTACAAGACACGAGTGCTAATACATGAGCAGACACAAGAACAATGATTGATTCAATGCCGGGATGAATTTCAAATACTGTTTATTTAAGCCTAGGCGATAGATGGCACAAATAATCCACAATACAAATTTAAAGTGTAACAGTATAATTGGACCAGCCGTAAACACGTCTGCTTAGACCTGTGTGTTACGACTCCAATGCCGTTTCTCAGGCTATCATAGCTAAAGTGCCCTCTGTATGGAAGAGGGGGAGAAGGGAGGGGAGGGGCGATTAACCGCTTGTCTTTAATGATGAGACACCGTTATGGGGAACGGGGGGGGGAGCAAATGGGAGGGGGGCTAGATACCCTCCGGTCGGCGAGGAAGAGGAAGAATACATAATATGTGTGAATTGACCAGTTTTGGCCACCTGCGCTGGCCGTAGTATAACAGGTAAATGTTATCTACAAGACTTGGCCGGTGGCCGGTGGAGGTGGGGGAGATCAAAGGAGGGGTTACTCTTTGACGAGGGGTTGGCCGGGAAGTACAGACATGGGAGAGGGGTAAATGGAAGCATTTTGAATTATACAAGACAGATATCTATGTTTTGTGTAATAATGTATAATGCATATCTCTATACATGTAGAAACAGTTATTAAAGAGAAAGTAAATACATACATATATAAACATTACTGTAAGGAACAAATACAATCGTACATCCTTCATTCATTTGTGAGCACCGCAATGAGCCATATTTAAATGTAGTTTATAGGTTGGAGCCATTGTGAGTAAGTGCCATGGCACTAGACTGAGCGGTTGCATCTCTAGTGAATTTATCAAACAAAGAAATTACGTCTTTTATAAATGTAAAATTAATTAATTAAATATTGTTGTGTCGTAAATATTGATAATTGTAAAATTGTAAGTATTTTCTAACATATATAGGCCTATATAAATTGTAGGCTATTAATCCATTTACAGCTGGCGTCTTTTTTTAAGGACAATTCGTAAAATTCGATTTAAGACAAGAAATAAGTTAATTGTTTGCAATTTTTTTCATTGAATGTTAAGAACATATTATTATACGTATCCATCTAATTATTATCTTCATTTGTCTGTTTTAGCTTTTTTTGGGCTCGAAACAAATTTATGTCGTGAATTTGATAACATTTCGGAAAAAAAGTCAAGTCTGAATAAGTGATACTTTTCAAAAATTAAAATGCTAAAATATGACTTAAGCTTTAATATAACTTTGTTAATTAATGTTCTTAGAAGACATAAACATAGATATTTAGTTTAAAACAATAATAATAATTACACAGAGGTGTTAAAACAATATGTCTTTTTTTAAGGATGCCAGCATCAAATGATACCGTGACATGAAATTTAGTTTTTTAGTGTTTTCTTTGCTAAGACTTAGAAAAACGTTCTTTTTTATATTTTGTTTTGAATATATCATTGAGTCTTTAACAATTGAAGATAGTTGAGTAGGAATGATATGTTGTTTGTCCATATTAAAAAGTTTTAAAACCACATTGCATATTTATATACATAAACATACATTATTATACTACTTCTAGTATATAATATTTCTATTTTTTTCTCAACATATGTCACAAACTTTACTCAATTCAACATGTTATTACTTGAATAGATAAAGAATATTATATTATGCACTCAATATATTGATTCAGCTGCCATGTGATGTAATGAAGAGGATGTATCTAAAGACATTCTAGTGAATTTCTAGATTCTAGGTCTCCTAATTATCTAAAATCAAATATAAATGATGTTGAATTTGAGATGAGACTACTCAGCTTTAGAGACTGTTTGAGCTAATTTGTGTTGACTAAATCCTAAAACGCATCATAGAGCAGACAAAAACAGAGTTCTCCTTTTCTAAAGCTGACTTCTCTTTTTCTATTACAATAGGATCGACGCAAACCTTTCTTGGTATTTTTGCTGGCTTCGATACATTGCCCGAAAGACAAACCCGAAGCCCATAAGACTATCCGCTACCCAGAAGACCAATATCATGCCCAAAAGAACAATTTATTTCTCACAAAATCTGTCCGATGCCCTGAAGACCAATCCTTTGCCCAGAAGACACACAAGCGGCCCAAAATACAAATATGATGCCTAAAGACGAATACGCTGTCCATAAAACCTATCCTTTACACATAAGACTAATCCAGAGCCCATAAGACATATCTGATGCCCATAAGATTAAAATCAATATATTGCTTAGAAGACACAAACAATAAATTTGCTGACCAGAAGACTAATCTGGCGCCCAAAAGACCAAATTGTTGCCTAGAAAACAAATCCGTTGCCCTGAAGACCTATACGGTGCCCTGAAGACCTAGCCGATGCCCATAATACAAATACGCTGCCCATAATACCAATCCGCTGCCCAGAAGACCTATCCGTTGCCCAGAATACCTATACGGAATAAGATATTTACAATGCAGGCTGATGAAAACAATACGAGGAGACGCGGTCATAGAACCTATACACTCATTGGACCTATTTAATGTATTAAATGTATTAAAAGAATATCATATTTCGTTATAAGCAATGAGTGATATCAATTTCTGTTGGCTAACCTGCCTATATATTCATAGGTATCTTTATCTAGGTGATCACGCCAAGTATCACAATATCTACATCATTTTTCGCAAAAAACACACATTATTATATAAAGCATACTTTAAAAAATAAATATGATTTAAATAATCTTGTATTATAAATTATATACGCTCCTACTCTAAAGTAAATTACTGCATCATAGGCTTATCTGTAGTCAGAGTCTAGTCTTGCATTTTCATTAGTGTTTTAAATGATGTTATTGGTTTTCCTGATTTGTTCATTTAACCCATTCAGTGCCCAGGTGCCAATTTAATGTCAATGTTTTATTACGCTCCTTTATTATCTTATTAATTTGAAAAGCTATAAATTAATCATTCCAACGTGAATTGTTACAAAATATTTATTTTTTCTTGAGATAAGAGGACCTGTTTCTCACGCAAACATGCAATGTCACGTATCATTTCTTGCTGGCGTCGTTTTTTAAGGACATTTTTTTTAAAATCTAAATATTTCTTTAAAAAATTAAAAAAATAAAAAGAAATTTCATTCGTTTATCAAACTATGACTTTCTATAACATATGTAAAAATCAAGAAAAAGACCTTCGCAAGATATGGGCTTAATATCATTATATTTATAAGAATATTGCAACTTTTTATTTTGAAGACGGCCATTTTATTAAACAAGTCTAAAAATATAGAAATGTATATTTTAATCTAGTATCAACCTTTAAAAAAAGTTTTTAGTTTAAAAAGTTAGACTTCCTGAGTTGGATAAGGGATTCCTGCCACAGCCCTTCCCTTCTCTCTCCCCCAACCATCTACACTAATACACTTATGTATATACCTATAGTATACTAAGACAGAAAAGTCTTTGCTGGATTTTTTATACAGGCGTTGGCAGTGATCAGACCAAGTCACCTTGTCATTAATTATGTCTCCCATATATATTAATAACCTAATTGTGGCGTTTTGGGGTCTCTAACAAGATTAACGCTACACGAAATTAAGGAAGAATTCGTTTATATTGTACTCTCATAAAGATTAATCTACTTGTAGCCATCACCTGTACAAATTTGTTTACAATGATTGAATGCACATATCTACCTATCATTATCCCTTCTTAATCACTTAATCATTTAGCTATTGAACATGTAACATAGTTTATGTATTTATACATTGCTTATTCGTTGTCAGTATTCCTTTAAAGTTTAAATTTATAAATGATTTATATCAATATTCTCATGTGATATTGCTATTATCGTTTCTAATGTTATCATTTATTGCTATCATTATTATGCTTACATTGGTGTATATCATATTGCGGGCCGGCATGTAGCATATCCCCTCCCTCCCCCTTCGTGGTCATACCACGCACAAGCGCGAAACACGCCAGGGTCACGCGTGACGCAATCATGCTTGGTTTTGCCAGCCCAGCCCTGACCTTTCCCTTTCACCCCTTCTCTCTTCTCCCGCCACCCAACGTCCAAAATCAAAGGATGTGACATATATAAGTAAATATACCTCTCAGTGTACAGCTGGTGCGGTGCTCGGTAAGTTTGGCAATGGTAAATTCGGAACCGGTAATTAAGGCAAGGTGATTTTGGCAAAGGTAATTTCGGAATAGGTAAACTCGGCAAAACACGCAAAGCGGTAAAATTGGCAACGGTAAAATTGGCAATCATATAATATCCACTGTTTTTATTAAAAGTATTGGTTAGACTACACTCTAGTCCATGGATAGGCAACCTATGCAATGCGTGCCATACTTGGCACACAGAGTGTTTTTAAATGGCACATGAAAGACCACCAAAATGGTGAAAAGAGCATGATAACATTAAGGAGCAATTTGGCACGTTATTTAATTGAACGTCATCTAATGATCAAAGACAAACATTTTAAATAGGCGCCAAATGTACCCCTTCCCCAGCCCTGGCGTTTCTTCCCCCCCCCCTCAAGTTACGCCTCGGCAAATGTAAAGGTACGCCTATGTGTGTAAGGTAACCAAATTGACTTTAGGCATCAAAGCATACGTTTGTCTCCCCCATGATATTACGTAACTCTGACTACCTGACCGCCACCCCTACATATGATATTGGTTGTGTAAACAAGAGCAAACGTAGAGTGCCCCCTCCCCTCCCGCCCCCGACCAGACTCTCCTTTCAGGCACGACCATACTAAGTCCTTTACGAATGAGCCCAGGTTTGTTTAGATCGTACGGGAAAACTTGCAAACACATTACAACCCTCCTACTTTATATATCTATCAAAAACGAACACAGTCCTTATTCCCCTCTCCCGAGATACACGAATTTTCTTGACCGGTTACGTCAGGGAGAGTTAAGGAATTACTTTGCTGACCTATAGGCCTATTCTCTCAACACGGGTTGTTGAGTGTGTGTGTGGGGGGGGGGGGAACACTTGGCCACCATAAAACATTTTATCACATTCCATTGCAGTCGGCTATTTGCCGTCAATCAGTAGGCTAACTTTTGTCTTTGTAGTTTTAAACCTTGTACCTTCTATGTTATAACGATACAAGTATACATTACTTAGACATATAGGCCTACAACAATACATAATAGTTGGCTATATTTGACATAGAAACCTCGATAACTTACAAAATAAATGTGCCTTATAGCCTAAGTAAATTGGTTTAAACATTAAAAGAACTTTTATACAATTTAAATAATTTATCTACAACTCTCGTTTGTAATATAATTTAAATATATAAGAAACGCAAATAACTAAATTTTTTTTTTCAAAATTGTAATAATAAAATGAAATCCAATATCATTATCAATGTTTTGATAGAAATACTGATTTGTTTAAATAATAACAACAATGTTGTTGGCATCTCTGGTCCCTTACATCAGTGGATTCAGGACTTTCTTATAGGCAGAGAACAAACAGTGATAATAAATGGCTCTAAGTCATCACCAATAACAGTAAACTCAGGAGTTCCACAAGGAACTGTTCTAGGGCCCCTACTATTTCTAATTTACATTAATGATCTGCCAAATTGCATCAACACAGGCACAAAAGTAAGATTATTTGCCGATGATTGCATAATTTATAGAATAATAAAGACAGGAAAAGATAGTGAACTTTTACAAAAAGACCTAGATGAACTACAAAAATGGGAATCAAACTGGAGTATGTCTTTTCACCCAGAAAAATGCCAACTAATAAGGGTATCCAAGAAAAAGAAACAAATAATAACAAACTACTTCATTCATGGTAAAGAACTAACTCAAACTAGCAATGCTAAGTATCTAGGAGTAATAATAAATGATAAGTTATCTTGGAACCCTCACATTGATGAAGTAATTAAAAAATCAAACAAAACATTAGGATTCATAAAAAGGAATTTTTACAAATGTAATAAGAATATAAAACTAAAATGCTATCTCACATTAGTTAGGCCTATACTAGAATATGCAGGATCTGTATGGGACCCATCAACTAAAGAAAACATTAAAAAATTAGAACAAATTCAAAAAAGAGCTGCAAGGTTTATAACTAGTGAATATTCCCCATTGACAAGAGTAACACCATTAGTCAAATCACTAAACCTAGAAACACTAGAGGACAGAAGGGCAAAGAGTAAAGTAGTAATAATACATAAGGCATTAAACTCTAATTTAGAAATACAACCCAATAACAATCTGTTGCAAAGCTCAGATAAACACAGAGACAAAAACACCTTCCTTGTCCCTTATGCGAGAACAAATGCATATAAGTACTCTTTCTTCCCGAGTGGCATTCGGGCATGGAATGGGTTGCCTGAACAAACCAGGAAAACCAATAACCTAACATCATTTAAAACATTAATAAAAATGCAAGACTAGACTCGGACCACGGATGAGCGTAGGACGCAATAATCTTCTTTATAGAAGGAGCGTCTGTAATGTATAAGATAAGATAAGATAAGATGTTCTGGGATTAAAAAATAATTTAAACTAATACCCCCCCCCCCAACCTCTTTTAGTTTTCACTGCTTAGTCTGGTGCTACCAAGCTGGTCACTATCACTTTAATCGGTGGGGAGATGGGGGTGGGGAGATGAGGGTGGGGAGACGGGGTGGTGAGACGGGGTGGTGAGACGGGGGAGGGAGGGGCTAGAGTTTGCTTTTGTTAACACGGCGAGTCTCATTCAAAAAGAAGAGGGAGATGGCAACTAATCTACATTGCTTTGCCTTGTTTTCTTGTGCTATAGACAAGGAGGGGGGAGGGGTTACATTTGGCGTCTATTTAAATGTTCCTTTTTATGCATTAGTTAAATAACGTAAAGGGTTAAAAAAAAATACGGTGTTTTTATTCAATGTTTTTCTTAAATTTAATTTTTAGTCAAACGAACTAATTAACTATTTTTTGTTAACTAATTTGTATGCTTTATATATCGGGGGCGGGAGGAAATGGGGGCATTCTACGTCTGCTCTTGCAAACACTACCAGTATCATGGTGTAGGTCAAGTAGTCAGAGTTACGTAATCTCGCCAATGTGCTATAAAAGGAGGAAGTTTGTAGGGACGTATAGGATATAAGGGTATGCATTGATGCGTAAAGATCTAAACAGAACTCCAAGTGATCGTCAGTTGGGATACCTTACACACATCCCACCTTTGGCCACCTTTGGGGGTGGGGTGCGGTGGGCTGGGGGGGGGGGAAGAAACGCCTGGGGCGGGGGAAAGGGTACATTTGGCTCCTATTTAAAATTTTGGTTTTTGATCATTAGAGGACGTTAAATTAAATTACTTGCCAAAGTGTACCTTAATGTTTCCCTGCTCTTTTCACCATTTTGGTGGTCTTTCATGTGCCGTTTAAAACCGTTTTGCGTGCCAAGGATGGCACGCATTCCATAGGTTGCCGATACATGGAATAGTTTGTAGTCCTACCAATACTTTTAATAAAAACAGTGGATATTATATGATTGCCAATTTTACCGTTGCCAATTTTACCGCTTTGCTAGTTTTGCCGAATTTACCTATTCCAAATTTACCTTTGCCAAAATTACCTTGCCGAAAATACCGTTGACGAAAATACCGTTGCCAAATTTACAGTGATTCGTACAGCTTCCCTGGTTGAATCTCTTTGACGTACAACGTCAAGATGCCGCCGGCCGAGGAAACAGCGCCCTTCATGGCCCGCAGCCGCCCCCCGTTCATCATCCCACCACACCCATTCTCCCATCCGCCTGGCCAGGTAACCCCACCCTTCCCCTCTCCCTCGACTCTACCTCGACATTGTTGTATTAAACTGAAACGATGAAGCAACAGTAACATCTTGACCAATCGCATGCTTGATATAGATGTCTGACCATTTTCCCTCCACGTGAAAACCCACGCTTAAGAAATGTAACTGGAGTTTTAAGGCAGTCTGGCTTAAGGAGTCTCAAGGGTCGGATACCCTGAGCTGTGATAGTAGGACAGTCTGACTGAAGGAGCCGCGAGTAAATAGACTTACTTAACGGTGCGCCTGACACGCGGCCCGGAGTCCTCCTTAGGACTATGTATTTGTATAGTTTATGTCTACTGTATTGGACTATATCTGCTCAGCTAATGATTCCTTTGCCCATGACATTCATCATTGAATACATATTTTCATGTGAATAAAATCATCAGTCATCATCTTCGCCTTGCTTTGATTTATATAATACGTGTATGTGTGACGCCAGTGACAGTGTCAATCAGTCAGCAGTTTTAACTCAATCTACGTATTTATGCGAGCCAGAAACCTGTTTATAAATTTTGTCTTAAAAATCACCTAGAAATCACCTGCATTTCATGACCACATACCACCTAAATAACCTGCCATTTTCACCCCTCCCCATCACCTGTGTACCTGCTGAGTTATCCACTAAGTCTGCACTGATTGTCTATGCTAATTAAAGGCTCCGTGACTCATCAATTTAGACCAGCACGCCACACTAATATAGACGATGTATCTATACAATGTTTTCTTAAACAACAAAATTAAATAAAAACACAAAGTTATGGAATATATTCGCTTAAACATAGTCATTCTCAAAATTATTTAATTAAACGTATTATGCTTTTATATACCTCTATTTCGGTTTTACATGTATTCTTCTATCAGAGTGACCATAAAGAGTTAACCATAAGCTATGCCGTTAAGATTGACCGCCTAAAGTTAGTTTACAAACTCACTATTTTTGTGTAAAAAAAAGTCTATACTTCAAAACGATGTTGTTTTTTTTTGTGTGTATATTTCTTTTTTACAGTCTATTGACATATATTTTTTGAAGTATCTACATTGAAAAATAATTTGGTAGCCTGTCTAATTTTAATCCTAAGTCATTAGCTGGAGTTGGTAGTTTTGTTGTAACTATTGTGTTAATAGTTTGTGTACTTGGAGCCATTTAGTGTTTTATTCTTTAATCTTATACAAGTTTCTGTCCCTTTATTTAATCATTTGTTTAGTGATTGTGTAAATTATTATCTTTCTGAAATATGTTGTTATATAATAAAATGAATTGTATTTAATTAGTAGGCCTGTTGCAGTCCTCATATAAACATAAAGACAAAAAAAAAACTTTCTTCTTTCCTTATGCGAGAACCAATGCATATAAGTATTCTTTCTTCTCAAGTGGCATCAAAACTACGGAAGGGGTTGCCTGAACAAATCAGGAAAACCAGTAATTTAATATCATTTAAAACAATAATAAAAATGCAGGACTAGACTCAGACAACGGAACAGCGTATGACGCAATAATCTTCTTTATAGAAAGAGCGTCTATATATAACGTATAAGAAGTATCATTATAATATTTTGTTTGTTTTAGTTGTAGTACTTTATTGTTCTTTCATAAAATGGTACATGCGGTTACATTTTCCTTTCAGTTTACGGCTTCTAGCAAGGAGACGATACATTAGAGTGTCTTATAACGCCATGCATTTTTAATTAGTTGCAATTCTCTTTGTTTTAATTCTTTTTGATAAAACTGTATATTTTAAAACAATATTATTAGCCTTCTTAAATTTACTATAAAAAAACATTGAATAGTATTGTGGCGTTTGGGGAGAAGATTAACGTCACACTCAACTAAGAAAGGTTTTAGATGTAATCCGCTCTTATAAGATACTATAATATTGAATCACTGTAAATTTGGCAACGGTATTTTTGTCAACGGTATTTTCGGCAAGGTAATTTTGGCAAAGGTAAATTTGGAATAGGTAAATTCGGCAAAACTAGCAAAGCGGTAAAATTGGCAACGGTAAAATTGGCAATCATATAATTTTCACTGTTTTTATTGTTATGGCCCTTTAGGTTTGACTATTATTACGACTCGTTAAATCGGATTCAATGAATATAGTTGTATCTTTATTAGAAGTCTCTAGATTCTGCTAATCTGTAGCCCAAGCTAGGGGTTCCTTGACTGACAGGTCTATGCAGTAATGTAGTTATATTCGTGATAATTATCTTCAACACCTTTCTCAACAACGATAGATCAAACAACTCCAGTTGTTGAATAAACAATTTTATTTAAATTGTAGACTCAATATAAACGATCAATAAACTTCATCAACTGGTGGCAACATAAGTATCAATAAAATGGCATTATATGTACATGTATGAATATAGCGACTTCACTCTACAAACGTTTAAACTGAACTAACTTTAAGGAGGTCGGGACTTTACAAAGAAAACGATCATCGAAGATTCTACAGGGTCTTAATACGCATTTTAACCTCTTTCTCTATAATTACTACGATCCAGAATTATCCCCCAATTTCCACGGGATTTGAACGAATTATTTTATTTAAACTGCCCTCAGGGCATAAAGGTCAAACCTTGGTCGCTTTGGACTCTGATACGCACTTGTTAAGAGGTCAATGCCTTACTACGTCATTCATTTATGACCGATATTCGTAACATCCCCCCCCTTCTAAAGCTTTATAATTATTTCTTTTACATTTTAACCATACGAAAAAAATGTTAATTTTAAGGAATAATTATAAAAGAAAATATTCCGGGAAAACAATACAGTTCAATTGGCGATCCCAATAATTCAATCGAACTGATAACAATAACATAATAATATATGCAATATAAGTTCATCTTATCAAATGGCTTAACTACAGTCATTCAATCATTCAATTTTTAATTCAAAACAATGGACAATTAAATTGTTTATCTAAATCTTGTATACAAGAAAAATACATAGGGTTAAACATTATACAATCTAATAATTTCCATTCCATTATCATTCCACGTTAATAAAAACTCTCGCGTCTATTTAATAATAAACTAATATCTTTTACAATTTGTAATTATACAACAAAAGAAAAAATCACTTAATGTCCCTGCAGACACGACCTATTTTTTCATAAGGAGAAAAAACCAAACGTTCTGATAGAACACATGCTAGGCCTAACTCAATTACAAAACAAAAAAAAATACTAGCCCTGACCTAATTTCACTTTACAACAAAAATTTTATTGCTCGTGTAGACAGTATTTTTTTCGAGCCTGTAGGCTTTAGACAACACTGTCTGTGTCAAAACCCAAAATTTCTAGGTCAGTATTCTTTTTTCTTTCTCTCCCTCTTCCTTGCGATCACTCTCTCATTCCCTATTGATTCTAACAATATTGACATCGCTATGCAAATTTCTACCTCATCACAGCCGAGGTCAAATAAAATTGCTACGCGATTAAATAGTTATCGTATTAAATGAGCATTCTTTAACATCTATCATCTCAAAATCAAATTCATTTATTTTATTTTGAGAACATTAAACATAGTCTGTTCCAGAATTAAAATAGTTTATAGACAATTTCATTAAACATATCTCAATCTTTCATTTTACCATGACCTTTCGACGTCATTATTTTCTTTTTTAAAAGAGTTCACATCGTAGCAGGTTAAATTGAAACATTCAGACAATCATGGATTTACTTAAACAAATTTGGTTAATTTACTTAATTAACTATCAATTAAAACAAGTTATATTATCTTCATACAATCTTAGTACTACACAGTAAGTACTTATTTTCTTTAGATTACATCAAAGACATTTCAAATACAATATTATTGAAGTAGAAAAGAGTTAAGCATAGGCTACTATTAATTTTTTTCAGAGCGAAATCAATGTAACAATGTATGTACAAAACAAACTGCTGGTTTGACTGTTGTGGTAAAACATTTCATTTCCAATCTTTTCAGTGGGGTATATTGCTCTTTTCCATTTTCCACAAAAGATTTTATTCATTATTCATAGATTCTAGGTTCCTCTGTTACTTCACAGTGTTCAGGTCTACCCAATCTTTTGATTGTCGGTACAATTCATTCAATCTATTTTAACTAATACAAAAAAAAATAGATTAGTTTTACAATCTTGACATGAAATCCTTAATTAATAATACATTTGTTGAACATTGGTGTGTCAACATTATAAATTCTCAACCATGACATTCTCAACCATTCTGGTTTACAGTGTCAAGTCAGTGGCCCATATCCTAAATTTATACAAACAAGGATACAAAGTTTTATTAGTTTCTACTTTTGGTCTGCTTTTCATGTAACAGTATCCTAAAAGTGAAAAATCATATATAATACAAATCTTGGAATTCTTTTTAGTCATAGTTCTGTCTTGCTGAAACTATTTTTACCCTACATTATCATACATTCAATGATAATAGAACAAATGAATAAATTCACATAGAAGAAATTTGCATACTGACTCAGTGCAATTATTTCAACAACAGTACATGATAAAAATTTTTTCCATAGTACAATCATAAAACATTTCTCAATACTTTAGTGATAGAAAATTCTCTTTTCTTAAAATCATTTACATCTTTATCAATCAGATTATCCTCTCTGCCAAATGTTTCAATTATCATTTCCAGAGATTCTCAAACATATCTTATAATCAGTCCACATTTATAATGTCCTCTGATATAGAAACCAATTCTGCGGATAAAACTGATCTTTTTCTCTTATAGCAATTATTTTAATGCTCAACCTAACAAGTTTGTTTAGAAATATCACACTATAATGATATTTACTCTAACAATACTTTTACTCATTCCTTTTTCTCCACAAGTAAGGGATTTAGTTTTAAAATAGTAAGTTTGGTAACTAACTATCAGTGAATCTGTCATTCAATTCATCCTGAACTCCAGGCATAAATTTTACAAATAAGAGTAACAATGTTAACAACATCAAGCTTATTCCAATTGTTTTCAGAAGGTAAGGCTTTATCATTTTTAAATGATATAATATTTTTGCCTTTCTTTCATCACACAACAATGGCATCTGCATGTGAGCAGTGTACAATTTTTTTCTAACAAACACAGTTATGTCAGACAAAAATTTTATGTACTTATCTAGGTACTTGCTCAGCCCAAGGAGGTCCAATTCGGTCTGCCATTCCTCTTGAAGTAGTTTGAGTGGTCCTCGGACAGTGGGTCCAAAGATTGGTCCATAGGCTCCTCGACTTTCCGGATAGGATTCAGTTGACATCTCCTGCTCCAGGCATAAGTTCTTTAGTACTGGATTGAAGAGTTCCGAGGCGAAGTTGGTCCTTCGATCTGTCGGTATGGATTGTGGTAACCCATAGCTTTTGATAGTTTCGGTCCAGCTCTCCGCACTCGTTTCTTCAGTGATGCTCCTCCAATCTTCATCTGTACCGGCAACTGCAGGTTTGCATTGTTGTTTTAGCATGCTGTGGTCTATCTGTTCATAGACATCAGTAGTAGGAGTTTCTTCCTCGTCGACAGCTTTCTCATGCAACTGTAGCAACTCTGGGTCTACTTTCTGCTCAGCAATAAATTCATTTTGTGATGACTTCTTTGATTGTTCATTTCCTTTCGGACAATCATCAATCATGGAGAAAATAGTAGTATCACGTTCCACTTCTTCTTCCCCTTTCTTCTCTCGTGGGAGAATTTCTTCTTTCTTTTCCTTTTCTTGTGAGATAGTTTCTTCTTTCTTTTTCTGTGGTGTCATACCATTTATGACATCACCTACAGGATAAAGTTCTTTTTCTTTTCCTGTCTCCACCATAGGACTAGGGTCTGGATTTTCCTTCACAATCAGTTCAGGTCTCACCCTCCCTTTCGCCAAATCATTTGCTAGGATAACGGATATGCCCTCAACAGGAAGTTTTGATATTACTCCAACTGTCACATATCCTGTCACCAAGTCAGATGCGAGGTATATCCTATGTAGAGGTATTTCTTCTTTCCATTCAAAACCTCTCAATAGGACAGTCTGTCCTGTCAATGTATTATCATTCAATGGTAATACATCTTTAAGCAGCAGTGTTAATGATGCTCCTGTGTCTCGTAATATTTTTACGGACTTCAGTGGTCCTTCCTTTTGTAAGGCCACACAACCTTCACTAATGAACGGTTGAAAACTGCACAGGGTCTCTGTGTCAATTTTATTCTTCCCTTGACCATGACTTTCGGGTGTTGTTTCATCTTTCGATGACTTCAGACTCTTTTCCGAGTCAAAAATACTTTGGTCTACTTTTTCGTCTCTGTGGACTTGGACAATTAATCCAATAGTAGCCATTCTGTATTTATAATCAGGATATTTATCCTCATTATCTTCAGTTGTAGATTTCTCTACCTTCTGACTTTTGCTCTCAGGCAAATCCACCCTCAGTGTTTCTGGTTTAGAATAATCTTTCTTCGAATTCAGTTCGTTTGTATTTTCGCTTTCTTGTACATTCTGTATTGGTTTATGGCTAGTGCACATTACCACTTTGTTAGGTCTTTTGTCGCTTCGTATACTCCAACAGTCTTCGATGCTATGTCCTGTTCTTTTACAAAAAGTACATCGGACGTTTTTGTTGACAGGTTTCTTATTCACATCATTTTGTTTCACAAAATGCTCTTTTTCACGATGTTTCTGTGTGTTTTCTGCTTGCCGTTGTGGCCTATTAACATTCTTTTCACCAGCTGTCCTATGACACAGTGCATACTGTTCAGCTAAATCAGCAGCCTTATGTGGGTCAGTGATATCACGCTCGGATAAATACATTCTTATATCCGGCCTCACTTTGTTAATAAAATCTTCTAACAGAATGATATCTTTCATTTCTTTTAATGTGGAGATATTTCTGGATTTTATCCACTGATCCATTAGCTTTTCTTCTGCTCTAAGGAAGTCTAAGTGTGTTTGGTAAGGGGACATTGTGTACTGACGGAATCTTTTCCGATAACTTTCCGGTATTTGGTTATAGGCTTTTAGTACAGTGTCTTTAATGACTTCATAATCATTTAAATGCTCCTCTTTTAACAACAGAACACAATCTCTTGCCCTTCCCTGAGTAAAAGCTGTTCTCACTAATATTCCCCATTTATCTTCTGGGAACTTAAAATCTCTGCAAGAAATTTCAAAGGTCTGGAAGAAATTAGCTATTTCACTTTCTTTATCAATGTAGGTAGGGACTAGCTTTTTCCATCTGGCCATCTCTACATCATTATGAGATTCTTTTTTAGTAGCTCCTATCTTTGCTAGCTCTATTCTTTCCTGACTTTCTCTTTGACTTTTCTTATCTCTTTCCTGACTTTCTATTTCTCTTTGACTTTTCTTATCTCTTTCCTGACTTTCTATTTCTAGACGTCTTTGTTCCATCTCAAGCCGTTTTTCTTCCATTTCAAGCCGTTTCATTTCTAGTTGAAATCGGAACTGTTCAGACATCTGACCTTCAACTTGATATCCCTCCGCGCTTGATTCTACTTTCAACTTGCCACTCGCAATCAACACATCTTTTATCTGCTGTGTCAACACAGTCCTCGATGGTGTAGTTTCAGTAACTTCTATCTTTAAGATCTCAGCGATCTCTTTTAACTTCTTTATGGATAAAGTTTTCAAAACTTCTTCTTCTGGATTTTCAATAAATTCCATTCTTTAGTTAAGAGATTTTAAAAATGTAAATTTTTCCAACTTACGTTTTTCCAATCGGAAGAATAATTTCAGCGTTCTTAGGCTTGCTCAGTAGGTCACGGCTTTACACACAACACAACTCAACTTGAATATATGCTTCACTATACAACTATATCGGACGAAGACCCCAAACTGTTATGGCCCTTTAGGTTTGACTATTATTACGACTCGTTAAATCGGATTCAATGAATATAGTTGTATCTTTATTAGAAGTCTCTAGATTCTGCTAATCTGTAGCCCAAGCTAGGGGTTCCTTGACTGACAGGTCTATGCAGTAATGTAGTTATATTCGTGATAATTATCTTCAACACCTTTCTCAACAACGATAGATCAAACAACTCCAGTTGTTGAATAAACAATTTTATTTAAATTGTAGACTCAATATAAACGATCAATAAACTTCATCAACTGGTGGCAACATAAGTATCAATAAAATGGCATTATATGTACATGTATGAATATAGCGACTTCACTCTACAAACGTTTAAACTGAACTAACTTTAAGGAGGTCGGGACTTTACAAAGAAAACGATCATCGAAGATTCTACAGGGTCTTAATACGCATTTTAACCTCTTTCTCTATAATTACTACGATCCAGAATTATCCCCCAATTTCCACGGGATTTGAACGAATTATTTTATTTAAACTGCCCTCAGGGCATAAAGGTCAAACCTTGGTCGCTTTGGACTCTGATACGCACTTGTTAAGAGGTCAATGCCTTACTACGTCATTCATTTATGACCGATATTCGTAACATTATTAAAAGCATTGATAGGACTACAATCTATTCCATGTATCGGCAACCTATGGAATGCGTGCCATCCTTGGCACGCCAAACGGTTTTAAATGGCACATGAAAGACCACCGAAATGGTGAAAAGAGCAGGAAAACATTAAGGTACACTTTGACACGTAATTTAATATAACGTCCTCTAATGATCAAAACGAAAATTTTAAATAGGAGACAAATGTACCCTTCCCCCCCCCAGCCCACCGCACCCCACCCCCAAAGGTGGCCAACGGTGGTATGCGTGTAAGGTAGCCCAACTGACGATTACTTGGAGTTCTGTTTAGATCTTTACGCATCAATGCATTCCCTTATCTCAAAAACGTCCCTATAATTTCCTCCGTTTATAGCACATTGGCGAGATTACGTAACTCTGACTACTTGACCTACACCATGATACTGGTAGTGTTTGCAATGCAGATGTAGAATGCCCCCCTTCCCTCCCGCCCCCGATATATAAAGCATACAAATTAGGTAACAAAAAATAGTTAATTAGTTCGTTTGACTAAAAATTAAATTTAAGAAAAACTGAATAAAACCACCGTTTTTTTTTAAAACCATTTACGTTATGTAACTAATGCATAAAAAGGAACATTTAAATAGACGCCAAATGTAACCCCTCCCCCCCTTGTCTATAGCACAAGGAAACAAGGCAAAGCAATGTTACATAATGTAGATTAGTTGCCATCCCCTCTTCTTTTTTAAACACCAGAATGAGACTCGCCGTGTTAACAAAAGCAAACTCTAGCCCCTCCCTCCCCCGTCTCACCACCCTGTCTCCCCACCGATTAAAGTGTTAGTGACCAGCTTGGTAGCACCAGGCTAAGCACTGTATAAGCAGTGAAAACTAAAAGAGGTTGGGGGGGGGGGGATAATCGTTTAAATTCCTTTTTAATCCCAGAACATTGTTGTTATTAGTAAAACACATCAGTATTTCTATAAAACATTGATAACGATATTGGATTTCATTGTATTACTACAATTTTGAAAAAAATAATTTAGTTATTTACTTTTCTTATATATTTAAATTATATTACAAACGAGAGTTGTAAATAAAACATTTAAATTGTATAAAAGTACTTTCAATGTTTAAACCAATTTACTTAGGCTATAAGGCACATTTAGCTAAAGATATCTTGTAAGTTATCGAAGTTTCTATGTCAAATATACCCAACTATTATGTATTGTTGTAGGCCTATATGTCTAAGTAATGTATACTTGTATCGTTATAACATAGAAGGTACAAGGTTTAAAACTACAAAGACAAAAGTTAGCCTACTGATTGACGGCAAATAGCCGACTGCAATGGAATGTGATAAAATGTTTTATGGTGGCCATGTGTTCCCCCCCCCACATACTCAACAACCCGTGTTGAGAGAATAGGCCTATAGGTCAGCAAAGTAATTCCTTAACTCTCCCTGACGTAACCGGTCAAGAAAATTCGTGTATCTTGGGAGAGGGGAATAAGGACTGTGTTCGTTTTTGATAGATATATAAAGTAGGAGGGTTGTAATGTGTTTGCAATTTTTCCCGTACGATCTAAACAAACCTGGGCTCATTCGTAAAGGACTTAGTATGGTCGTGCCTAAAAGGAGAGTCTTCTCGGGGGCGGGAGGGGAGGGTCACTCTACGTTTGCTATTGTTTACACAACCAGCATCATACTATGTAGGTGTGGCGGTCAGGTAGTCAGAGTTACGTAATATCGTGGGGGAGACTAACGTATGCTTTGGTGCCTAAAGTCAATTTGGCTACTTTACACACATAGGCGTACCTTTACATTTGCCGAGGCGTAACTTGAGGGGGAGGGGGAAGAAACGCCAGGGCTGGGGAAGGGGAACATTTGGAGCCTATTTAAAATGTTTGTCTTTGATCATTAGATGACGTTCAATTAAATAACGTGCCAAATTGCTCCTTAATGTTATTATGCTCTTTTCACCATTTTGGTGGTCATTCATGTGCCATTTAAAAACACTCTGTGTGCCAAGTATGGCACGCATTGCATATGTTGCCTATATATGGACTAGAGTGTAGTCTAACCAATACTTTTAATAAAAACAGTGGATATTATATGATTGCCAATTTTACCGTTGCCAATTTTACCGCTTTGCGTGTTTTGCCGAATTTACCTATTCCGAAATTACTTTTGCCAAAATCACCTTGCCTTAAATACCGGTTCCGAATTTACCATTGCCAAATTTACCGAGCACCATAATGACATATCATCTGTACGTACAAACCACTGACTTTATGTGCCACAATCTTGCATGTCTGATTGGACTGAAAATGTGTCTTTCCTTTCTCTCCTATATATAACACTTAAATGTATTTCGCTTTGCATTGAATTTACATATATGTATATGTTCTGCATGCTTTTAAGTATATTACTTATCGTTATATGACTAGTTATTGATGTTAGTTTCCCATTCATGTATATTCTAAATGTTGTGGCACGTGGGTGTGTCCGCCCCCCAACCCATCGGAACAGGGCAAGGTCATAACTGACGTCATCAAGCTAAGCCCACGGTTTTCGCGCCCCTTTTCCCACCCCCCGTCCCTCATTACGTCCCCGACCAACGAGATATAGCCTGTTTTTGAAAATAGACATCTGAGATCTCCAGCTGGTCGAGTTAACCGCGGTAAACAGTGTAACGTAATCAGCCGACCGTGAACAAAGCAAATTCTGACCACGGACAAGGGCTTTAGATGTCGTCCACTCCCGCCCGCTCACCTATGGTCCGAAGCGTGGGAGAACCCCGCCCTCTCACTTGGTTTCCCAACCCCTGTCAATCAGACTATGGAAATGTGTACATTTATCCCCCCTCCCCATACATGATAGATAACGAATTAAATCGCATTACAACACTGAATATTAATGCTTTTAGATATAGATTTAACTTTTAGTTTACGGAGAGTCTAGGCTAGGAGGTCAGTCGGAAAGTGCGTGCCTTCGGACCGCTCTTGGTCCCTTTTGGCGCCCCGACACTAAGTTCATTTTGTACCCTTGCTGTTTGTATTATAGTACTATGTACCTAGAATATTATGTATGATATATAAGACGTTATACTTAGTATCACTGTGAATAAACTTCAGAATAATGTTTTTCTCTCGAGTTCTCTAGTGACTATAATCGATGTTGTGAAGTCTATATGTGTTAAGTACAGCCAAACCTCTGTATAATTGCCTCAGACGAGCCATGTAACTCTACACACATAAATATAAATTTGATCATCGATACGTTACATCTCTAGCACAGTACTTCGGCTCTTCCCTTAAGACAAAATGCAGCCAACAAGAAAAGAAAGAGAATAATTAATCTCTTATCTATTTATGCAGACCACTGTTATAAGAAAAAAATAATACAAATACGAACCTGCCTGCCACACAGCGTAACATAATTCAGTCACTTTTACTTAATCATACAGAAGGCACGACACACATCGGGCTCAGGTGCAGATTTAACCCCAACTTATAAAGTTTACGTGGTGATTAAGTGGTTTGATCACCCCCCGCCACGTGACAATTATATAGTTCTTATATACAGCAGATGTTTGTTGATTCTTTAACGTATTTGTAAATGTTTTAAATGTATTGTATTTCTATGTAATAATTAAGATCTGGGACCTAATTAAGCGAGCCATGACTATAGAAGTAAGTAGTCATATCATCTAATTATTTGTAGGAGGTCTTGACAGTCTTCACATTCTATTTACTTTAGTATATTGACAATTTAACAAGAATAGCATTAATTTATCAATTTGTTTTGATATATATTATCAATTATTTACGTATTAAAAAAAAATGAAATTTCTATTTCTACATAATATTATAAGAGAATTATTTTAATTTTATCGGATGATGAAACACATTTCTTACCTTAATTAGCACCTTGGCTGGGTCGTAACCCATAGGGATGTTAATACAACTGACAGTAACAGATTTCCCAGTAAACACTTTAGTTGTAGACAGAAATACTGTGGGGACATTGGAAATGTCACTATCTGAATCTGTTAATAGATAATTATTTGAAATCATTATGACTGCATTGAAAATATAATATATCGCTTACGTAAGGACATATACACCGGTGTATATGTATACTATACGTAATGAAAAATAAACAAACTATTCGAGTTGAATACTTATTTAAATCACTCACATTAGATTTTAAATAAATTACTTTTCCACGAACAGGCAATAGCTAACAAGAGATATTCAGATGGTTGGATTTACTAATACAAATCAAGTATTTATTATATTTGAAGTCACGTTAGAATCATAACAACATTAAGAGACCGACAGATTGCTGACAAACCTGGCAACTATTGATTATGATTTTTAATAGAAGGAATTAACATTTGATTCTGATCATAATGTGAATGCATTACTAAATTCAGTAATACATATCCATATCTAATTGATTCATACTTTCATTTCTTGAAATAATAATAATGTTACTTATTATATTTATCAATTATTTTGGTGCAGTGTTCTAGACAATATATTTTGAATGTTCTATTGTAGTTTATTTAATACATTTTATTTTAAGCATACTCGATATAAAGAAATTGTAAATAGTAAAGCGAATACGCCGTGACTTTGGCTAAAATTAAATTTTGCAAACAGGATTGGAGATGGGGCGAGAGAGATATATTCTAATTAAAATTTGTACGAAAGCAAGGAGGGTGGTGTCACAAATATACCGGTGCAGCAGAGTGACGGTTGTATACAAATATAAAAATATGATTAGTTGTGCGTACGTAATATGAGGATGACCCTTATATTGGCGATAGAAAGATCTTGTTCGGCTTAGAGTCAAAAGATACAATTTGTCTAGATGTAGTAATTCCACACACGTTCAATAAGGTAACTAATAATCCTATGTTGCTTATTTTCTCAATGGATGTTTTACATTTAAATATCCTTATAAATCCTTACATAGCTTACCAGTTTTCAAAAATATATCAATTTGAAGGGGATCACTTAGATCTGAATCCAGGTTGCTACTTTCAGAGACTTTCGCCTTGCATCTTAAAAACATAATATAGTAAACTATTTACATTAATGAGTTAATACTCTCTCTCTCTCTCTCTCTAAATATATATATATATATATAATATATTCTTTTAAAAAGCAAAGTTAGTTGTAGTAAGATCACATTTTTGCCTTGAATTCGAAGGCAGCCAAAGATGTCTATATGACTTTTTATTTGTTCAGTTTAGTGTGTTTGTAATGGTTGGTTGAGGATCGAAGGGTCCAATAATGTTTCATTGTGAAAGACTCTTGTAGTAATATGTTTTCTGTAGAACACAAGTCCCAGAGCAGTCCCAGTAGCCGGAGAAGGCGTGATGTTATAGCTTCAAGGTTCATTGAACGTTTTTAGTCTGGCGTAGATGACGTCGTGCTATATAAAAATGATGAATCCTATTTGACATACTTGATGAATTGTTTTGCATACCTTCAACTTTTTTTTGTTTTTTTTATGTCCATTCCATTCAGTTTAGAACACTTTTTATTCTTGAAAGAGACCCATTTTATATACGTGTAAAAGTTGTGTCTTATCATTTAAAATGTCCGCCTTTTTCATTGTTAAAATGGACTCACGTTTTGTCTTGAAAAGGCATATTTTTTTAGTTATTAGAAATGCCCTACTTTTTATCTTTAAAAATGCAACGTCCTATATTTTAGAGAAAAATATTAGAGTGATCGATTATACCCCTTGCTCCAGCAGGTTAGGCATCTGAGAAAGTGTACTGTATTAATTTCGTCTAACGTTTGTATGCTCAACTGCCATTTTAATATTTTTTTTATCTCTTAGAAATTAAGATAATAATTTTTGTAGCATCTTTTTTCACATTTATTGTGAGTCAATGAGCTTTAATCTTAATCAAATGCAAATTTAAATGACTATATTAAAATTCATTATCTTTGAAATGAAAATAAAAGTATTTTACTTGTAAATGCCGACATCTGAAGTTGATGCAGCTGCTATAGTGTACGTGCTCGCATTGGCTCCACTTATAACACTGTCCTTAAAACTCCATTCAAAAAGTGTGGCGCCATCTGGCGAAGAGCATGTTAGTGTGGCACTCTTTCCTTCCAACACGAGAGTACTGTAACCGGGCGGTTGTGCTATTGTAGGCTTGGTCAACTTACCTAATTAAGTGAAACATTTAGTAAACAATGACTGCTAAGGAAATGAAATATACAAATTGTTAACTATTGAAGGCTTGGCCAACTTACCTAATTAAGTAAAACAGTTAGCAAACAATGACTGCTAAGGAAATGAAATATACAAATTGTTAACTATTGTAGGCTTGGCCAACTTACCTAATTAAGTAAAACATTTAGCAAACAATGACTGCTAAGGAAATGAAATATACAAATTGTGAACTAATGTAGGCTTGGCCAATTTACCTAATTAAGTAAAACATTAAGCAAACAATGACTGCTAAGGAAATGAAATATACACATTGTAAACTATTGTAGGCTTGGCCAACTTACCTGATTAAATAAAACATTTAGTAAACAATGACTGCTAAGGAAATGAAATATACAAATTGTTAACTATTGTAGGCTTGGCAAACTTACCTAATTAAGTAAAACATTTAGCAAACAATGACTGCTAAGGAAATGAAATATACAAATTGTGAACAATTGTAGGCTTGGCTAGCTTACATAATTAAGTAAAACATTTAGCAAACAATGACTGCTAAGGAAATGAAGTATACAAATTGTGAACTATTGCAGGCTTGGCCAACTTACCTAATTACGTAAAATATTTAGCAAACAATGACTGCTAAGAAAATAAAATATACAAATTGTAAACAATTGTAGGCTTGGCCAGCTTACCTAATTAAGTAAAATATTTAGTAAACAATGACTGCTAAGGAAATGAAATATGCAAATTGTGAACTACGTAAAACTTTGAAATCAAAAGTAACACGCACTAGCCTCGTTGAAATATTAGAGTAAGCCTAATTGATAATTAATTGTATTTTGTGTATATATATACATATATATATATATATATATATATATATATACATACATATATATATATATATGTATATTTATATATATATATATATATATATATAAATGCTTTGTAGAGAGATCAAAGTAATATGTAGAGTAAGAGCAGAATAAAAGAAAAGTCTTACTTCCACATCCAGTTCGTATAGCTGCAGAAGAACTATCACAAGTACAAACTTTTGATGTTGAATCACAAGCTCCAGTTGTGTGAGTCGAAACTAAACATGTAGCGGAATTGGTACAAGTGGCTCCAAACACCGACTCTAAATCTGAGACAAAATTACATTTTCTTTCAATTCATCATTTTCTAGTCATTTTATTAGGAACATAAATGTTAAAATAGCCAATCTGCAATTTCACCACCCTTAATGAAGTTTATGTTTGGAGCAATTTATAGATGCGCTGCTTCCCTTTCAGAAACGTCATTAAAGACAACAATTGTTTAAATTCGGCCGAAGTTACTGCTAATGGTAACTAAGTGGGTGTCTGCAGCAGCTGTCAATCTGCGGGGAAAAAAAATTAATCAATATTTCGTATAAATCATTTACATGCATTTTCAGCCTTGCAAAGAATTTGCCCTTTTTACCCATATAGTCAAATAAAATACAGGGGCGAATATATACATATATATACAGCGCCGGCCTTAAGCTACTGCAGCCTATGCGGCCGCAGCGACATAAGCACTTTTATTCGCCCCGCGCTAATTGGATTGTACTCCAGGCATAAGTCACAGAGAGCATTTGTCCTTAACGATCCGGTATGTATTAGATGGGGTTAATGTGGAAGAGTGGTTGTACATAAATGTATATTAAATTTCTTCCTGTGGAAAGTACTACTGGACAGGACTAATGCGTAGTACTAGTGAATGAGCTGGAAAAGCTTAAATTAAATGTTCAAAATAATCGTGGATAAGGTTATGATAATGATGACGACATAAAAGGCGTTCATTCTGGAGTTCAAAAACGGCTTTTAAATATTAACAGCAGAGCTTTTGTTTTTAACATGTGCGCGTCATAAATACAATCTGGTTACAATCATGGAATTTGTTGCAATCTTTCCAGCCAAACGCCAAAAGAAAAGGCATTATGATAAATATGTGGAAAACTTCACACCTGGAAATGCTGAAGATGAATACAAGATAAATTGCTTAAACAGAAATGTGGACATTGCAATTCAGTCAATGCAGCCGACATTTTAACAGCTGAAATCAAACCACAATCAATTTGGGGTTCTGGTCAGCTTCATGAGCCTTCAGCGTGATGACATACGAAAGTTTAGAGAGAGAGAGTCTCGATAAAGCATTGACGTCATAAACAGACTAGGCGACAGATATATATGGGCAAGAATTAGCTGATGAAATGGAATATTTAAGGCATATTGTACCAAAGACCGCCAAAAATCAGGTAGAAATTTTGACTTATCTGTCCAATAATGAAAGACACAGATTTTCCAAACTACAATACCCGCAACTGTATCATCTGGTGCAATAATCTTGTCGCGTTTCAAACTAATCAAGAATTACTTGATGTTTACAATTTACAAAGATAGATTGATCAACTTGGCAATTATTGCTATTGAGCGTGATTTATGTAGAAAACAGAATCTTGATGATATCATGTATGAGTTCGCTACACACAAAGCTCGTTAAATAAAGTTAATTTGATCGTGATTTCGTACTTAGTAAATAAAATGCAAAGACGAATGTATTTTCTATTAAAAAGTCTTAAATTTCACTTATTATTCTTAACCCTGCCAAAACTAGGCCCCGCGTAAAGGGTCTCGCATTTAAATTATTTGTTACAGGAAAGGCATTAATACAATTAATTACAAAAAAAATAATTAAATAAATAATAAGCATATCATTTTATACATATCATGTTTTAAAGTAGCATCCTGAATGTATAAATTATGCATTTTATATTAGATCTAGTTGTCGCTATTACTTGCACATTTATTTTCATTTCTGCACTGGATCTAAGCTATACATATTTTAAGTAAATACTGTTCTTCTTTATTTTACGACTTGAATAGATACACTGTTGTTTTATCCTGTTCAACTGTAAATGTCCATTTTCTACATGTTTACTTATCTTATCTTATATATTACAGAGGCATCTTCTATAAAGAAGAATATTGCGTCCAACCCTCATCCACTTAATCACACATATAAGGGATTGAGTCAAGAAAACTATTATCTTAATTACACAAAATCTTATTTACAACTTAATGAGCCAACTGCAATGATGGATTCTGGCAAATATTATGGGATAAAACATTAACTTTTTTTTTTACAGCATGTATATATCACCTGGACATATCTAAATAATCTACAGTAAATCGACATCACGTCAAGTTTATACTAAATCATAGGTTCGTTTCCATCGTTTAATAACTGTAGGCACGCGCGTCGTATGTAATCATCAACATATCATTAACATATATAATTACTGTGAGTTTGTTTGTTTATATATATATATATATATATATATATATATATATATATATATATATATATATATATACTAGTGCTTATGCCCGTCAAAATGACGGAGAAACGAATGACTACAATGTGTTTTGTTAAGAGAGAAAGAAAAGAGACTATTACAATAAAGACAATGAACGTTTCTTTCCGGTATTTAGTTTTTGATCTTTTTAATTGTTTCTGGTCGACCTGACCCTGGCATATGCATAATAATTGTTACTGAACAGTTTCGTTGACTTGATTGTTATTAATAATTGTCTATTAAATTAACAATAATATACAATCTAAAAGAAAAAAAAACACAATACCAAACAATAAAAAGGTAAATAATAAAAAAGCGTAGAAAATAATATTTCAATACCATCAAAACTAAAGTGAGATCAATTTTTTCGGTATGTAATTTTTATTGTATCAATAAAACAGTATTAAGAAAGTTTCTTTCGGTTTTTAGTTTTTGTTATTTTCAATTGTTTCTGGTCGACCTGACCCTGGAATATGCATAAGAATTGTGGCCGCAAGGACTGGCGTAGTGTGTAAACCGACGATACATTCCCATTAAGAATACACTGGCAGGCGAACGCATGGGGCACAGCCCCCGCAGCGAGTCCGAGGTCCATTACACTGCCGAGGGGCCACTGGTCTCGGTGGGGAGGAAGCAATGGACGATGCAATGAAGTCTCGAGAACCACCCGGTGCCTGGATGCATGTGCCTATAGGATTTGTGCTACCGGGTAACAGTGCAGGTATACTGGCGAGCCACCACGATAATGATCCTTAGGGGAACCGCAGTGAACGATCGCTGGGCTGCGGGAACCTTCCCCGTTACTCGGCAAGCCACGCCTTTGGCGTGTCGTTGGGTGGCTGGAGCCCAGACAGAGATTGCTCAATCCTAAGCATTTTGCCCTGGACACAAGAGCGGAAAGGCGCGTCCGGGTTTTTTAAAGAGACTTTTATATTCGATATTAAAATGTAGCGAACAGTTGTGTTGACTTGACTTTTTATCAATAATATTAAATTAACAATAATATACTATCTGAAAGAAAATAATAAATAAATACAAAACAATAAAAAAGGTAAATTATATTTAAAAAAAAAATAGAAAATAATATTTCAATGCATTAAAAACTAAATTGAGAAAGATTTTTTCTGTATTTAATTTGTGTTCTTGCTAATTGTATCAATAAAACAGTATTGCGAATGTTTCTTTCGGTATTTAGTTTTTATTTGATACTGTTGCTGTCAAGCTTGTGATACCCGGTATTTGAAGGTAATCATTTATAGGCCTAACTTGTTTTTTTATAATTCGTATCATTTAATTTATAGAGTGTGTACAGTCGCTTATTAAAGGATATTCTCAATAGCGACGTAAATCCATTAAATAATTAAAACATTTGGTTACTTTTACTTAAAAGTATAATGCAAACATCAATAATGAAAAAAGAAATAATTTGATAGACATTACGTCATACGCTAGTATTTTTTTTAAAGTAAACCATTGAAACTCTTCAAGCCAAATTGCGGTGCGTAACTTTTAAAAAAGGTCTCGCCACATTAAAAAAACAACAGTAGAATTGGGAAAACCCGGAAAGACCCTCGCGTTCAACATAGTGAATGTCGCGTTCAACTTAGTAAATGAACGGAAGTGGCCATTTGATATGTACCGTTCTATTTATTTGCATAGATGGATATAACATTTTGGATTTTTTAAATAAACACTATAGGCTATAGGCTAGTAAGCCGTTTGACTAATCGGGACAAAAATTAAATGAATAAATCGGAAACATACCCCAAAATATAATTTATGACTTATAATAATGAATGTGATTATTTTATTAATAAAAAAAAAGTATATCCAGCTATACAAATACATTAAACCTTACGCAACAAATGGCCATTTCCTTTCCTTTACTATGTTGAATGCGAGATTCACTGTGATGAACTCGATGGTCTTTTCAGGTTTTCTCAATTCCGCTGTTGTTGTTTTTTAATTTGGTGGGACAGCTCTCTCTCAACGCGAGTTTTGTGGGCGGTTTTAAAGCCTGTACTGTTCTAAGAATCCACTCTCGTGCCGACCTCAAATTCTCGGAATGGCTAGGAATAGTCTATTATTTCTCGCACAGGGGAGTTGAAGTTAAAACTATCATTTTTATTATGAGTTTTGTAATGATACCTTTTTTTACCCCTCCTAGTAATAGGTCTGTTCCCCGCTCTCCTCCGCTAATATTTAAGGCTAGGCAGTCAGTTTTGTTCAGAGTAGTTTGTACAGAGTTTTGTACAGATTGGACGCTTGTGTTGGCACTATTTTATTATTGCTGTAAATACTACATCTATTTTACATACTTTATCACCTGAAATAATTTATCAACAACATTTACACTGAAGCTTTCTCGTCAAGCTAATGTTCTATTTTTGTTTTATTGTTTACAATACGATAATATATTTATTTACAACTAAAACGGCAAGGAAAGGAACTGTTAGAACGCAAATCCTGAGTTTGTGTCCAGGACAATAAGGAGAGTTCGTGTAATACTGAGATATAAATAATGATTGCAAAGGCTACCCTAAGATTTACGAGAATTATCAACAACATGTACACGGCTCTGACCACAAGGGGATTGTGGTCGTAACAAGATTTGGGGTCTCGTATTTGAGTTCTACTTTTCTTGACTTGGGACTAGAAAAGATTCGGCGGCTCTTACCGATATATTTGTGATCTATTTTTCCTGACCTAGCACTAGAAATATCCTGTGGCATTAGTAGTACATACAGCGGCATATTTGTGTTTCTTTTTTTAGGACTAATGCGGTTTGTAAACTAGTCAACAAACTAGTTTTGATTTCTAGGACTGTGAAACTATTATTTTAAAGACGATAGAACTGGTTTGCGTATTTATTCCTTTTGGAAGTTTGAAGATTCCACGAAGTGTGTGATATTATATTGTGCAAATTTCTGGACAAACCGTAAGTTGGGTCCTTACATTTTACTAGACTATATATTTTTCTACTATCACGAATATTACGAAAGCTATACTATGGCTTCGAATATATCAAGTGAGGAACGTAATGCCATGTCATTGGTTGAACTAAAAGAATTAGCTGAGTCCTTTGGGATTTATGCAGGGCAGACAAGTCCTAGTCGTAATCGTTTGATCAAAGAAATTATGACATGCTTGAACGGGCAGAATGCCATTAACACTGGTAATGTAGTTGAAGTGGGCGGGAACGATATCAATGATGGTAATGTAGCTCCCAGTGGGATTTAGGTATGTGCCCATGGAAATGAGGTAAGGAATATGTCATCTGGATCATCAAACAATGATGAACACGAAGCGTTGAGTGAAAAGTTAAAACTCCAATTAGCTATGAAGAGAATGGAATTAGAAAGAATGGAAAAGGAAAATGAAAGAATTAGGATTGAAAGTAGAGCAAGGATAGAGAAGGCACGCATGAACAGACCTGGCAATCGCAGGGACAGCAATGTTATGGTTAGCGCAATGAAACAACACTTGCCTATATTCACAGAAGAAAATGGACTTCAAGACTTCTTCTGGCTTTTTGAGCGGATAGCATTAAACTAACAGTTTCCGGATGATAAGATGGCCTTATTGCTAAGATCAACTCTCAACAAAGGCAAAGCATTGGGAGTTGTATTGAGTCTAACGCCCGAAGAAATGAATGATTACGAATTGATCAAGGATAGAGTTTTAAAAAGTATATTTCTTGACACCAGAAAGGTATAGAAAGATTTTTAGAGACAGTAAAAAGGAATATGAACAAACTAATGTGGACTTTTTGAGACAAAATGAGAAATTGTTAGAGCAGTGGCTAAGGTCAAAGAGTGTGAGTGTTTTTTAGAAATTCAAGAACCTAATATTTTTCGAGGAATTTAATGATTGCATTCGATTGGACATTAAAACTCACATCTCAGACCGAGGGGTTGAAGATGTGCATGAAGCTGCTATATTGGCAGATAACTATGCCATTTTTCACGCCAGCATAAAGCCATATTATGCTGAAAAACACAAAGTGCACACGCCAGAGCCCAAGGAGGCTAGTAAACCAAAAGTAACAAATAAAAACACTAATAAGAACAGTAGTGTAAATAATAATTGTAACTAAGTTCATTTTCGAAAGCAGACAGATGTAAATAAAGCAAAGGTGGTATGCTTCAACAGCAAGAAAGAGGACCACATGTAGAAAGGCTGTTGGCTCCTTACCAAGATGAAAGGTGCTATTCTACACTATGCCAGAGTGCAGAAAGACAGCAAGCAGATAGAAGAAGTGTGCAACAAAAGGTCAAAATGGTAAAAATAATTGCGGCCGGCATCGCCCATAATTGTGGAGTCGATTATTTTTTAGAACAGCCAAACTAAGGTAAAAGACAATAACTGTACTCAATCTATTATACTTTCAGAAGGCCGTGAGTAACATATGGTTGCTGTAGCCCCGGGAGAGGACGACCTATCCGATTTTCTACCTTTTGTCTACGAAGGGACAGTGTCGACAATAGTCGATGTACTCAGCAAGAAGAAAATTCAGATGTTAGGTGACACAGGTTCTGCTGTCAGCATGATCCTGGAGGGCAGTGTGCCGTTAACAGATGCCACCAGTACCGGTGAGTCTGTTGTGCTGAGGGTTGCTAGTATGGAGGCTGTGGAAGCTCCATTGCACAGAATAAAACTCGAGTCGGAGTTTTGTACAGCTATTATTGTAGTGGGAGTGTGGCGCGCACTACCTGTTAAAGTCGTTTCCATGACATTAGGAAATGACATTATGGGCGGCAGAGTCACTGTCCAGCCCATGGTTAAAGTTCTGGAGACAAAGATGGCGGAGGACAGAAACATACGTCCTACCGATAAACGCCCAACTTGTGCACTGACAAGAGCAATGTAGAAAACGAAGTCGGTAAAGACTCCTGCTACGTCGAGTAGTGCAATGAAAGATGTGTTTGTCTGTTCTTAAGACTAAGAGGCGAATGAAACAGTAGTAACAGAAATACCTGACTTCGATTTAAGTGCTACGTTCTTTGCTGAACTAACCACTGGTGAAGTAACAGAGAACAGTAACGTTTTATCACTTATGCAGGAATTGGTAAAAGAACAATTGAATGACTAAATAATAATGCAACTCAGAATGAAAGCTGTTGATTAAACGACTGCAGATGCAATGGCGGAATGTTTCTACATGAAAGATGAAGTGTTGATAAGAAAGTCGAAACTGCTCCACTCAGGTACAAATAAGTGGGACAGTAACCCTAACCCTAACCCTAACCAGATTGTAATACCTAATGGCTATCGTCAAGACATACTGTGTATGGCGCATGATCTTCCTTTCGCTGGTCACATGGGAGTTCGAAAAACACACCACCGTATACTCCCTTACTTCTACTGGCCAGGACTGAGAAGAGATGTTGAGCAATACTGCACAACTTGCCACGTATGCCAGATGGTAGGACAACTAATCAACGAATTCCTGTCGCTTCACTCCAACCGATACCAGCGTTCGACGAACCATTCAGTCATATACTGATTGTCAAAACAAAAGCCGGTTTTTAGTACCTACTCACAATCATGTGTTGTTCATCCACTCACTTCCCGGAAGCCATTCCGTTGCGTAACATACCAACAGTGAAAGTGGTAGACGCCCTGACAAATTTATTCACACGTTACGGCCTACCGAAGACAGTACAGTCCGACCAGGGGACTAACTTTACTTCCAACATTTTCAAACAAGTCATGGAACAATTAGGGATAAGCAATAGGCTAGCAAGTGCCTATCATTCTGAGAGCCAGGGAGCTCTGGAAATGTTCCATCAGACCTTAAAGTCGATGCTCGAAAAGTACTGTTATGAAAACGATAAAGACTGGGATAAGGGTGTGCCTTATGTACTGTTCGCTGCAGAAGAGGCCACTCAAGAATCTTTGGGGTTTAGCCCATTCGAACTTGTGTATGGACACTCAATCAGACGTCAGTTGAATCTGCTACATGAAACTTGGCAAACGGACTGTGAGCCAATAGGACTTTTGTCATATGTAGATACATTTGAAAATATGTTTTTTTTAACCATGTAAAGACTTATTTTCCACAGGTGCAGGAGCGTATGAAACAGAATTATGACCGGAAAGCAACAGCTAGAACTTTCGCACCAGGTGACAAAGTTCTTGTGATTCTGCCTCTGCAGAATCAACCTTTAAGTGCAAAGTTTAGTGGGCCCTTGGAGATAGAGTCAAAGCTTGACGAGGTCAGTTATTTGATAAAGACTCCTGACCGGAGACAAAAGCAGAGGGGGTGTCATATTAATTTGCTTAAGCCCTATGTTTCCAGGGAAAAGAGTAAACCACAAGAGGTCCCCATGATTTCATTAGCTAGAGTCCCGACGGACTTACCTAAGATAGAGCACAAGTTTGCAGAGAGCAAACTTAATAATTCAGAAGCCCATAAGAGCTTAGATACAAAGCTAGGACATGTTCCGGTAGAATATGAAAGGAGGATTATTAATCTGGTACATGAATATAAGTCACTGTTTACAGATGTCCCCAAGAGGACACATCTAATAGAGCGCGATGTAGTGTTAACCGAGTGTGCCAGGTCTATCAAACAGCATCCCAATAGAGTTAACCCCATCAGACTTGAGCATATTAGAGCAGAGGTGAAGTATATGTTAGAGAATGACCTAGTGGAAGAATGTGATAGCGAATGGTCTTCACCCTGAGTGCTGGTACCAAAAGAAAGCCGATCGCACATTGCGGTTTTGTACAGACTTTAGGAATTTAAATAATTTGACAAAAACCGATTCGTATCTCATTCCTCGTATTGTTGACCTAATTGATAAGATAGGTGACGCGACATATGTGACCAAAATTGATCTTCTCTCTGCGTACTTTCAGATACCTTTGACGCCACGGGCAAAGGAAGTATCCGCCTTTGTGACACCTGACTGACTTTACAGGTATAAGGTCATGCCCTTCGGACTTCGTAATACCCCTGCGACGTTTCAAAGACTTAAAAACACCCTAACTCACGGTATCTTCCAGTGTAATGCCTACCTCGACGACATTGTGGTGTACAGTACTGATTTCGAGACACATCTCAGTCAACTACGACACTTGTTTGAACGACTGAATGACGCCAATTTAACAATAAACCTGGCTAAGACTCAGTTTGGACAGGCCACTATCGAGTATCTTGGACATGTAATGGGTGGTGGGAAGGTTAAACCAGCAAAATTAAATGCTAAAATAGAAGCTTTCAGAATATCCCAGTAGCACAAACATGGAAACAGCTCCGAAGTTTCCTAGGCATGGATAGGGTATTATCGTAAGTTTTGCAAAGACTTCTCTACGGTAGCTTGCCCCTTGACTGACTTACTAAAGAAGAACAATCGTTTTGTTTGGACTGATAAGTGCCAAAGGGCGTTTAATAAGCTGAAGTTAAGGTAATCCAGGGCACCTATTTTGGTGACACCGCGTTTTGATAGTCCCTTTAAAATTGCAGTAGACGCGTGCGATTCTGAGATGGGAGCGGTGCTGACTCGGCAGGACGACCACGAAGAGGAGCATCCGGTGTGCTACCACTCACAGAAATTCAATATCCATGAACGTAATTATAGCATGATTGAAAAGGAACTTCTTGAGGTGATTCTGGGGTTAAAACTGTTTGATTTAATGTAACTAGCTCTGGGTACCCGATAGATATACTGACTGACCATAACCCTCTGACTTTTTTCTCCAGGGTCAAGCAAAATCAGATGCTTATTTTATGGTGCTTATTCATCCAAGCCTATGTTGGCATCCGTCCGTCTCATAAGACGATAGTGTAGCTTCATGGATGGGATGTCCAGCTGCACCACCGAGAATGGCTGTGTAGACCAACTCGGGAGTGGCAATCCCTGCCGTACTTGAGACATTTGAAGGCGGATGGCTGTTGTAGTAGGTGTTTCCGACCTCGCTCTCCTCTGAATGGCCGTCTCATTTCGCCCAGTTTCTGCGCAGGATGTGCCACGCCTGACTGCGAGCCTCCAGGTTGGTCGGTCAGTGGTATGACATTCCCATGTGTCGAGGTCAGTGGAGCTCTTGATCGAGTCCCTTTTGCAAAGGTCCTTGAAGCGCAATTTCGGGCGTCCTGTCTTCCTATGACCTTCTACCAGTTCTCCGTAAAGGAGGTCTTTGGGAATGCGGCCAGCATTCATTCTCCTTACATGGCCGAGCTACCTGAGGAGTTTCTCGCTGAGCATAGCATGAAGACTGCTCATGTTGGCTCTCTCTAGCATCTCTGTATTGGAGACCTTATTCTTCCACTGGATCTGCAGTTTGCGCCGTAGGCACCTCATGTGGAAGCTGTTGAGCTTCCTTTCGTGCCTCGCGTAGGTGGTCCATGACTCACAGCCATACAGAAGTGTGCTGAGTACACATGCGTGGTAGACGCGCAGTCTGGTCCTCTCGGTGAGGCTGGTATTGTCCCACACTCGCTGTTTCAGTTTGGCCATGACTGTGGCTGCCTAGGCGATCCTGCTGTTGATCTACGAGTCGATGTACTGTGAACTCGACATAGTGGACCCAATGTAGGTGAAGTTCTCGACAACCTCCAAGGTGTGTCCATCGATGACAATGTTTGGAGGGGTCTCTGTGCCCTGAGCCATAACGTTAGTCTATTTCAGACTTACAGTCAGGCCGAACTCCTTGCATGCATGGGAGAAGCAAGTGACAAGCTGCTGGAGTCCGTCTTCGGTGTGAAAAGTCAAGGCTGCATCATCAGCGAGGTGTGTTAATGTTATTATATATATATAACTATTAACTTAGTTTCTTCAGAGTGTATTATATTACAGTTGCTGAAATATTGGTCTCCAGCTAACAGACATTGAATATGATTGAACAGACGAATCCACTACAATACTTTTTATTTTGTAAGGAAATAAAAGAACGCCTTGTTGCAGCACATATTTATTTCATTCTTTTTACTCACAGTTCACATCAACGAATACACAGTTATATTTTCAACATTAATATCTTTTACTAATTCTGAGTTCATTTTGAGAATGCAATTACACGCTCATCTCTTACAAAATTCTACAGGAACTAAATTATCAAGCCTGGTCAGTCATGTGACCCTCTACTACCGATCTAGGTTTTATTTAATATACAAAAATGGGTTTTATTCCAAGTTTTATAATTTTTACTTAATATTATAATTGATTTACATGAGACATTTCCCTTTTATTATTACTTGCATCATAGCATACCCCCCCTACACAGAGAAAAAATAATAATTCATTATTATTTTTTATACGAAAAATGTTTACAAAATTGAAAAAAAAATATCTTAAAGTTAATTATCTTAATGTTAATTAATGCATATAATAATTCACTTAATAATACATACAAAAATTCATTTAATATATGTACAAACAACAGAAAAAAATTCATAGGCACAGATATAATCAAAAGACACAAAGAATAAGGTCTAATGTTATATTGACAACTAATCATAGACAATTATCTTTTTGTATTGTCTAATCAACTTCAGTAATACTGAGATAAATTATTGTATGTCAGTGATGTGTATCGACAGTCTCGACAGCACATTAGGTAAATGGTTATCTTTTCCTACAATACTTTTTATCTGAAATTTGTAATCTGATAGAAGTAAAGCGTATTTGTTTATTCTTTTGTTATTTACATTAGAGACATTAAAATTTACAAGTGGTTTATGGTCTGTGAGAAGTGTGAATTGACGACCCAACAAATAGTATTGAAACTTAAGTACAGCATAGACTATACTCAAACCCTCTAATTCTATGACACTAAAATTCCTTTCACTTTTAGTCAGTGCACGACTTACATAAAAGGCAGGTTTATATACTATTTCAGAGTCTACAATGACCTTTTTGTAAATACAAGCCCCCAAACCTGACTTTGAGGCATCACAAGCTAGAATGATGTCATCATCTTTTTGAATTGTTTCTAATATTGGTTCCTTAGAAAATGCATCTATCAGGATTTTAAATGATTTTTCACATTGGTCAGTCCAATGTACAATATTGGGTTGATACTTTTTTGTTAGATCTATAATAGGTCTGACTATTTGACTATAGTTTGGAATAAATTTACTGTAATAGTTAAATAATCCAAGTAATGCCCTTACATGCTTTTTTGTTTTAGGCGTCTGTATTTCTAGAATTTTCTTATCAAGGCTATCGAGACTATCTATTAACTATATTTATCACAAAATCTATATAGATTCCATGAAAATTTTTTCATACAACATCTATTACTTTATTCAATAAGATTAATATAACACTAACCTCAGTTTCATATTTTACAATTGTTATTTTGGATTGATATTTTCATTGATTATTATTGATTGATATTCTCAATAACATTACTTACAATGTAACATGATTATCTTTAATCTTAGTTTACAATAAAATTTTGCACAAATTATTCAAGTCTTCCCTTCAAATATATATGATTATATTACACTGCTTATCTTCCTGTGAGTCTTATATGTATCATTTATTTATTGGCTTCAATGCTTTCTGTAGTCTTATATGAATACAATACAATATTATCATCTAATGCTCTGTCTTTAGAGTCTTACATAGGCATTTAATTATTATATTATTCTTATTTCAATTGCTCTATTGCTACTTTTTAAAACTTACATAGGCATATTAATGGCATAACAGTCTCACTGTTCAGAGGCCCCAAAATTTATGTGCTTAACAGTCTCACCAAACTGTTCAGAGGCTACATAAAAAAAAATTTCAACTGATAATTATTATTTTCATCAATTAGATTATTATATACCGGTATCCATATTTACATTGTTTGTTCTTAACAAAGTAGAAAAAAAAATTTTGTCATGTCATTATATCTGTTACTGAAAATATCATATCCCATTCATAAATTTAGTTATAATTTTATTGATTATACCTGAGTTCTCTGCTAAAATTCCTTAGAATTTCACAGCATTTATTCAATGTTATTTTTCTGTGTTCAGATTTGTTAATATCATTGTCTGGTTTATTTTCAATTTCAATTATTTTGCTTTTATTTTCTATGTTATAGCTTTTTAGAATTTCACAACATTTATTTAATGTTATTTTCGCATGTTCTGATTTACTTATATCATCTTTTGATTTATCTTCAATAACTTTATTCTTATTTTCTGATTTAGTTTTAATTATTTGGTTTTCATCATAAGCTCTTAAATTGTTTAAATGAACATTTTTTTTCTTTGTCATTAATGTTAACTTTGTAACTTACATCAGATAACGTATGCACAATTTGAAAAGGTCCTTTCCATTCCATAGTATTGCCAGTACCAATTGGCAAATAAACAAGTACTTTATTACCAACTTCTAATTTTCTTATGTTCTTGTTTTTAGCATGACCTTTTTCAATTTCTGATACTATTTTAATTATGTATTGATCTTCTTTCTGTTCTCTTTTGAGAGTTTGCTCATCAAAAGGCATGTTTATTAAACTGATATTTTCAGTTTTCTTCATTTGAGTTTCCTTTTTATGAGGACTATCAATGTATGCTAATATCTCAGTCTATATTTTAGTAAAATCAGATATTTGATTTTTAGCAATGTTGAATATTTGTTTATGACCTTCTAAATGTTTACATAGTGAAAAAGCATGTAATTCTTTTGGTACATTGTTTATTTCACATTGATTTTCAAATTTGTTTACATATTGTTCTAGTTTTTCTGTTCCATTCCATTTTTGAATAGGATTATCCTTTTCATTATTTATGGATAAGTCAATATTAGGTGTCTCATGGAGAATGTTATTTTCTGATTTTCCTATTGTTTGTAAATTAATAAAAGTCTGTAGAGCAGGGTAAAATTCTTGTTCTGGTAAATCTACTAACTTTTCATTTTGCAATAGAACAGGTTTCAAATTTAAATCATTGGATTTTTCATTCATCCATTTTTTAAAAATGTCAAAACTATTATCATGTTTGACATTGAAAGCAATACCAATAATCAGAGGTGCAACACAGTTTTTTTTAAAATGGCTTCCTCTGTTTTTCCTGTAAGCCAAGGACAATCAATCTCTATTATAGTAACAGGACAATTTACAGTAGAACCATTTCCAAGTTTTATAGTATCCACTCTTATAATATTGGTGGGTTTCTGATTGGGAATGATACTTTCATCTACGCATATTATACTGCTTCCGGTGTCCCTTAAACAGAAAGTATTCTTTCCTTCCACATAAGCAGGAAAAAGTATTAATTGACCCCTATTTTCAAATATTACATTATTTGTTTGAGATGTGGAATTGTTTTGTTTTCCTCTATTTCTTCTCTTTTGAAAATTTGATGTAGGTCTATTTTGAGTATTAGGAAAATCTTGCCTTCCAAAATTTTGATTTGGCACATTGTGATTGGAAAAATTCTGATTTGGCAAATTTCTGCTATCAAAATTAGAAACATTCTGATCTGGAAAGTTTCTATTATCAAAATTAGAAAAATTTTGATTTGAAAAATTTCTATGATCAACATTTGATCTATTCAAGTTTGAATTGAAATTTCTACCTCTTTGCATTGTTATTCCTGTAAAAATATTCTGATGAATGGCTTGTACCATTGCAAAAAATACACCTATAATTATTTGATTTTGGTTGATTACCAAACTTTTTTCTATTGACAAATTGATTATGCCTTGACCTAGGTGGTGAATAACTCCTTCTTCTATGCTGAATTGTATTTAATGTTTGATTTTGTTTAGTCAGTTCTACATTAGGGTGACTATCTTTAAAATTTGAGATGGCATCTATCAAATTTTCCACAGTCTTTAGTTTTCTTTCCATAATGTGAGTAAACAATGGTTTAGAAGCTTGTTCTAATACTTTATCAACAACCATGATTTCTATAATTTCATTAGGATTTTGGTTTCTATTTTTACTAAGTCTAACCATGTAAGTAAAAATGTTTTCACTTCAGACACAAATGCTCTAGGTTCTATCTTATCTGTTAAGATAAAGTTATGAAACTTTTGTCTATAATAATCCTCAGAGTTAATAAAGAATTTAATTAACTGTTCTTTGATGATGGCATAGTCAGTTATTTCTTTATCAATATGCGATAGAGCTTCCCTACCCTTGTCTTTCAATTGTGAAATAAGGTGAATGTAATATTCTGAAATGGGAATCCCATATCCTTTACAAGTTGCTTCAAAAAGATTTAGAATATCTACAATTTTCTCTTTTCCATCAAAGGGAGGCATTTTGAATCTTACACCATGTTTAGATTTTTCATTATTTGTTTGCTCAACTTTAGTATTTTGTAATTTAGCCAAATCCAGTTCATGGTCTAATTTTAATTGAGTTTTTTTCAACTGAATTTCTTTTTCTTTATTCAATTGTAGTTCTTTTTTTTTAATTCTAGTTTTTTCAATTCTTTTTCTTTATTTATTTTTAGTTCTAGTTGTTTTTGTTTTAATTCATTTTCGAGTTCTCTTTGTTTAATTTCATGAGACCTTAATTCTGCTCTCTCATCTCTTTCTTTATCTGCTAATTCTTTTTTCAATTGCTTAACTTTATTTTCAACACATTCTTGATATTCCTTCTTATCAGTGATATCATATTCTTATGCTAACAATTTAGCCTCATCATAAAGTAATTGAATCTTTGAATCCATTATTATTTATTGTGAATGTCAAGATTTATGATCCTATAGTACAGTACAATTTTTATAAGGCACTATTTTATAGTACAGCACTCTTATAATCCTATGCTAAAGTAAGATGCTAGAATGTCAACAAATATTAGCTATGCCAAGACACATTTATTTATTATGACCTATAATTTTTTTATTATTACATAGGTTGCAACAATTATTGTTCGCAAAGCAACATACAATATTATTATCATTAATGGTAGCACACAATACCATTAGCAGGAATGATAGCACATAACAATTAGACTAATGTTATTATAAGCCATTATTCCATTATTATTTATTGCAATATCAATTAGCAAGTATTCTATTATTATTTATTGCAATATCAATCTTAGACAATAATATTTTATTAGCACTGCAAAGCACAATATTATTTTTATTTAGGCTATGTCATTTGTTATATTGTGTATATATTGTAGTTACATGTATTAGATATCAATTATTATATTGTTTATTTAAGTTACATGTATTTGGGCACTACTTAAATCATATAGTTATGAATCTGATTATTCATATTATTATTATATTGGTAAATAACTTATTATTGTTATTGTTTTTACCATAGACAATTATACCCCGAGATCATATCAATTATGTTAAAATTGGCATTATCAATGATATTTAAAAAAAAATAAAAAAATAAAAAAATATATCAAGTAACAATGAAAAACACAATCACAATATTTAAACACACTAATGCTGCTTGGACCACAATGAAAGAGGAATTTTTGACAAAGAATCACAACATGTATAACATTGACATCACTATAGTAATTTTACTTTAATAATTCTTAACAAAAACAAACAAAGTCAAGACAACTAACAGAAAAAACCCTAACAAAGAATCATTTCTAATCAATCTCTTTTAAGAAACAGAAATAGATTATAGACAGAATAAGAATAGACAAGAGATTTATTTAGAAACTACCTCCACCAAGCCCTTTATACATATAAATATATATATATATATATATATATATAATCATACAAAAAATGAATATGTATAGTAATCAATTAAAATCAGAACTAATCATTCAGAAAAATGAGAGAAAAGAAATTATTAATATTAATAAGACTAACTAATAATCCAAATGAATACACATATTCTTCGACGTATGAAATCACAGAGTGGGTAATCCAGTATACTGTTTATATCCTGAGTTGTAACAAGTTTCCAATTCAGTATGGTGTAATCCAATTCAGTGTAATCCCATTCAGTATGGTGTAATCCAAGTTTAGAAATAACACAAGAAAAAAAAATGTATACCACTATTAATATTAATGTCAAATGTTTATTTGGTATACACATTAATTATTAAAATTTAAAGTTTTTACTGTTATTTATTTATATTCGGTAAGCACATCGGACTTCAACATGTAATACATGTCACATCAGATTTCAACATATAGAAAATGTCACATCAGGCTTCAAGATAAGTGTAGGTTCATTGTTGACAACATGTGGTAACGAACTTTTTCCGGTTGCAGCAATAATGTAAAATAATGACCTATATATAGTCACTTTATTCGATTTTTTGTATCGAATTTTTTAATAAAGTTATTTTTGTCATCGGTGGACAAATTTTATATATTCTGAGAGCTAGTATGTTGCTCAATCAGATAATAATAGTTTAGTATTGAACTGTGAATATTAAAAATATATTATGGACTCAGACTTCAGTTTTGACATGTTCAAAAACTGGAATATTCACGACATGTGGTTTTCACAAATGTAGTATTTTTGATACGTCTTGAAAAATACTTTTACTTTCTTGCATAATAAAGCATCGTTTCTGAACTATAGCTGTTAGCACCGCTTACTCCCACCATTGTTAATGTTATTCCTCCTACCTCCTACATCCTACATATCCCGTAGTCTGTTAGACCGTTGGGGCGCCACAGATGACATGTAAACCAGCCTCCTCCACTCCTCCCGTCTCTCAGCCGTTCTCATTGCCTCGCACAGTTTTGTACCTGTCCATTCCTTGATATTATCTTCCCAACGTTTCTTTGGTCTTCCTCTCTTTCTGCCTCCTCTGGTGGTACCCTGCAGGATGGTCTTTGCAAGCCCGTTGGTTCTGGTGACGTGGCCATACCATTCCAGTTTTCTTTTCTTGGCTGTCGCCAGCAGGTCTTCATACTCTCCAATTTCCTGTTATATTAATGTTATTATAAATATATATAACTATTAACCTAGTCTCTTCAGAGTGTATTATATTACAGTTGCTGAAATATTGGTCTCCAGCTAACAGACATTGAATATGATTGAACAGACGAATCCACTACAATACTTTTTATTTTGTAAGGAAATAAAAGAACGCCTTGTTGCAGCACATATTTATTTCATTCTTTTTACTCACAGTTCACATCAACGAATACACAGTTATATTTTCAACATTGATATATTTTACTAATTCTGAGTCCATTTTGAGAATGCAATTACACGTTCATCTCTTACAAAATTCTACAGGAACTAAATTGTCAAGCATGGTCAGTCATGTGACCCTCTACTACCGATCTAGGTTTTATTTAATATACAAAAATGGGTTTTATTCCAAGTTTTATAATTCTTACTTAATATTATAATTGATTTACATGAGTCATTTCCCTTGTATTATTACTTGCATCATAGCAAGAGCATCTCTCGAAAGAGGACCTTTGTGACTTTAGTCTTGGCAACCCTAACCCTAAACCTAACCCTAACAAAGCCTATGACTTGAACATAAAACACCTGAGTGGTAGAGACATTATCATAGCTGATACTCTTTCTCGGGTACTACATGATTGATTGACTAACCCAATGTTTTTTTTCAGATCATCTTACTTGTTCATTAAGAATGTGTCATGATAACCTATCATTCGTTTGAATTTTGATTATATAATACCTATAGAGCACTTGTATCAGACAGAAGTCAAGTCTTTTGAAAGTATTAATTATTTTTATAATTATGCACTAGATGATACGTATTATATTTTCTGATTGATGTTCTGATATATTTAAAATTCATTTTATTCATTTTATAATGGAAAAGAAATTCCATTTAAATTTTGATGCATTATGCAATGAATAAATGTGTATGTATTTACTTGTTTTGGATGGATGAAAGTAATTGTCATTCCATGCAATTAAGGGGGGAAACTTAGTGAATCATAAACCAAGGAAATCTCTAGTAATCAGTACCAGAATTAAATATCTTATTTCGTAAATTAGAGGTAAATTATTGAAATTGCCAGAATTTGAGCAATGTTATGTTGTTTAAGTAAGGTAATTTTTTTGGTAACTTATTGGTGGAAATCAACACAACTGTACATAGTTAAAGTAGGAATGGTTGTACTTGTTGAGACATTAGTTAATTTTTAATGTTAACGCAAAAATATATGTCCATCATGTTATAGAACCACAATTACCCTTAAGTAATGATACTTTTATAATTTAATCAGGGCCGTATTTGGAATTGTGGGATCCCTGTTCCCAAATTTATGTGGGGGCCCCTCGCGGCCTCGCCCCTGCCGTCCACACACCTAAGAAAAGTGCCGTTAATTCATTTCACATTCTGTAAAATCATACATTTTATGTGGCGCTTAGCTTGGTTGGACTGGAGCGCTTAAAAATGTAGGGGAATAAATGATTATTTATTTTACATTTTCAACCAAAGAATGGGGATTTCACTAAAACAATTCTTTTTGGTATGTGTTGTTTCCCCTTTTGTGTGGGGGCCCCTGTTCCAATGGAACATGTGGAACATGCCTAAATACGCCACTGAATCTAATCATGCCACTAAGACATGTTTTTACTCTATTCTTACACCTTAAATTGTCTTATGATAGTTCTTTGATTGATGTTTGTTAAATGTAAAAGGGCAAACATAGGCGTCAAATATGTGTTAGTGTTAGGTACGAAAAATCTACCATGTTGGGTAACAGCATGGTAATTATGGTACATTATTTCTATCGTTGGGTGACGGCGTGTCATGTATTAACAGCTCTCTCTCAACGCGAGAGGCCGGCCAAAGTAGCGTAAACACTGGCAATTTCAAGCACATCGGACATTGGCCAAGCGCCTCGGCCAGATCGCGATCTGGCCGGCGAGATCTGGATCTGGCCTCACTTCGGGCTTTGGCCGTAACATATATAAACAAAACAGTTTTCATTTGACTATAACCACGCAAAATTATTAATCACTTACTTGAACAGTAAATTATGTAAATTCCAAATAAAAATTGTCCATAAAACAATTAGAAATCGGATTTAAATTCCATTTTGTAAGCCATTTTTAACTAGACTGTATGTGTATTACTTTAAGTAAAATAAACGTTTTAATGAAATTGAGAATTTTCTAAATGTAAGCTAAACCAAAAAATGCTTACCTGCAAATAGTAAACAAAATATAACCAACATTTTTGAAGGCATTCTTCCAGACATTTTGTAGACCTATTAGACTCCTAGGAGATACGACACTGTGTTATTAAATTCCTGACAGCTGATGACCACGACCGAACAAGTGTCTGTGCAAATGCAGTCGGCGGCGTTGTTTTTATTAACGCCGCCACTTCGTACGTGACTTGTCGCCGCTGGCGACCGCTCATTGGCGAGACTGCCAGGTAAACATAGTCGTCATGAGAAAACTTACCCAAGTATAACATAATCAGCAACTGCTTCTCAAACCCCTCACCTCTCTTCCCCCCCCCCCCCACTTCGCCTTCTTTAGAATTGATCGGTGTATTATATTAAAAATTGTTGTTATGTTTTATATTAAAATCAGTATTGTCTACAAGTCTAGTCTACATATGTCATGACCATATCTATTGACACCAAGTAAAGAGCTTTGACATAAACCATTACACGAGATTATTGCATTATAAAATACAGTAACTGATCATCCCCATCCCTTCCTTTTCTCCGTGTGAAACAATGGGTCCAATTTAAACGGTTTCCAAACTGTTTCACTCACGGCGCCTTTCTTAAAGTAGATCTAAGGCTTTTCATTGTTTTCAATGGGTCCCCGAGCCTAAGTCAAAACCAATGATATTGCATTTAACCTTATTGAAGCGAAAACAAAAAACAACCAGTATGAAAAATTTTGCAATAATGGGTCTGCTTTCCTGTACATACTCCGCAATAAATATATTATTTTTATTAGATTAACATATGAATAATGTAGATTAAGAAGATTTACTTATAATCTGAAATCAAGAACGACAATGGATTCAGTCAATGAAAGACTCAATTTTTTATAAAGTGTATACATGGCATAAGTATAAGTCATACGTTTTGTTGTTTTTCATTTCAGTGTCAATTTTGTGACAATTAGAGAATACATCTTTTTTTATTTTTTACCTTTGACTTTCCCCATGTAACTATAGAGTAGAAGATAGAAAATAGAGTAGAAAATAACAAGCACATGTAACTATAGAGTAGAAGATAGAAAATAGAGTAGAAAATAACAAGCACATGTAACTATAGAGTAGAAGATAGAAAATAGAGTAGAAAATAACAAGCACATGTAACTATAGAGTAGAAGATAGAAAATAGATTAGAAAATAACAAGCACATGTAACTATAGAGTAGAAGATAGAAAATAGAGTAGAAAATAACAAGCACGTGTAACTATAGAGTAGAAGATAGAAAATAGAGAAGAAAATAACAAGCACATGTAACTATAGAGTAGAAGATAGAAAATAGATTAGAAAATAACAAGCACATGTAACTATAGAGTAGAAGATAGAAAATAGAGTAGAAAATAACAAGCACATGTAACTATAGAGTAGAAGATAGAAAATAGAGAAGAAAATAACAAGCACATGTAACTATAGAGTAGAAGATAGAAAATAGATTAGAAAATAACAAGCACATGTAACTATAGAGTAGAAGATAGAAAATAGATTAGAAAATAACAAGCACATGTAACTATAGAGTAGAAGATAGAAAATAGAGTAGAAAATAACAAGCACATGTAACTATAGAGTAGAAGATAGAAAATAGAGAAGAAAATAACAAGCACATGTAACTATAGAGTAGAAGATAGAAAATAGAGTAGAAAATAACAAGCACATGTAACTATAGAGTAGAAGATAGAAAATAGAGTAGAAAATAACAATCACATGTAACTATAGAGTAGAAGATAGAAAATAGAGTAGAAAATAACAAGCACATGTACTTGCATCTGTCTATACCACTGATATATAAAAAGACTGGATAGCGCGGCGCTATTAGCGTCTCTATGTTAAATGTGTATGCGCAAATTGAAGCCCAAATGAATTCCCCTTTCCCACTATTCACTTATCTACACAAGCGAGTTACAGGAATAAACCACTTATGATTAGATGAAATCCATACGATAAAAAGGAAGTGTAAGTCACTTGAAATAAATTTACAGGTCATTGTTTAGGAAATATAATTTCATAGATAAGTGAAAGTCACGTAAAAGCCTATTTATTATGGCTTCAAGAATGTTACTTCCGTGCCTAATCCATTATTTTTACTAGTGGTCTATACTTATAAATAAACAAAGCTCTGAATATATTACATTCTCACTACTTAATAATTAAAAATTAAAAACAAAAAAAAATTAATGAATTGAAGAATAAAGTGGTGTGAGTGATATAATTTGCATGAAGCATAACTGTTAGTTTTCTTGTTAATGTTGTAGTAGCAACCACCAAAAAAGTTTTTGTAAAAGCAAAACGAATTGCTTATCTGTGGGTCTTCCGCGTGCTATTGAAATTTCGCTCTGCGTGCAACACCTGCCCTAGACATGCTTCTCTGCTTTTACTAATATATCGAAAGCCCACGTGTGTCACAACTGATTAATTCATAACCCATAAATTGATAATGTAAAGGTTGGTTACCAGAAAGCAATGAAAATAAAATAAAAAAAAACATCAACATAATAACAAGGCAAATCTTTTAAGACAGATTTCTTAGAGAACATTGTAAAAAAAAATAAAAATAATCATAAAGCTAATAATAGAAGAATATCACAAATCAATGGCATAACAACATGAGTAAATATAAATATATCGTCACATTAGAGAGGGTTGGAGGGTTGACAAACGGTGTAGGCTATTTTATCAGACAGACAGACATATGAATAGATAGATAGATAGATAGATAGACAGACAGACAGACAGACAGACAATCCTATTAAATGAATTTATTTCCCGCTTTACTGATATTGTGCCTTATAATTCACAAAAGTCAGGGTCGTCAGCGATCCTTTATTTATATCCATTTTAACGACGCCATATATGTAATACGCATGAAATAGAGTGTCATTGGCAACACGTCTATGTGCAAATTTTTAGCTGGATAGACTGATGTGAAGTTGTTCTATTTAAACGAGATTTTGCAAGCCAGAGAGCCACTGAGTTTTTCTGAGTTAATATATAGGATTTTATGAACCAAATTAAAGTATAGTATAAAAAGAATAGATAGAGGCTCCTTAAAAAAAAATTGTATTGATTTATGCAAGAGAAAACTGTAATTTTCATACATCTGACTTATCCATGTAGGCGAGTAATAGGAAAAAAATTGCTGACAATTAAAACAAACCATTACAATAAAAAGGAAGTCATAGTCACTAGAAGTGTATTTATATAATTGTATAGATAAGTGAAAGCATTTACCATTAGGCGGCGCACTGCATCAAGAATATTGTTTCCGTGTCTAACCATTTTGTTTTATAGATCAGTGATCTCAACAAGCAAAAGAACAATACTGACTTTTGTAAACATAATAATTTATGTGGATGAGTTTGACTTTTTTCTTTGTTGGTGTTAATTAAAAACAAAACAACTATTCTTCTTTGCTTGATTGTAAGCTCATAACAATTATTTAGATACAGTGATTTGAAGCTATATTGTTTATTTCACTGCAATAAAAACATTCAACTAACATTCGTGAGTAAGTGGTGGAGATAACGGTGAGACTTTAATCATTCTTTTGGTTCTCAAAGTTTTCTGCTCATCGCCCGCTCTTACAATTTTATTTTGGCTCACAGCCTCGACTTATTTAAATTAATTCACAATTACGCAGTAGGCATATAAGTCAATAGTGGAGCAGTCAATTAATTTTATATTTCTTAACCGACAAAGCTAAAGATTATCGTTATTATAATTAAAACACATGTAGGTCTACATTTCTGAAAATTTGTATTTGAAATAGCAGAGGTGTTCACGTTATTTCAGTTACATATGTACCGTTCACTTGTCCTTCAGCGATCCCTACATCTTCTCATCGCCCCCGTTGAGAACCTATGGTCTTTTTTATCTGCACCCTTTTACAGCAGCGTGTCCAAGTAATATTTTTATTTAGCGTGCCATCAGCCTGAAAGTAAACCTACTCTAGCACTCGAGCTTCTTAAAGTGACTTGTATTGCCTGTGTTGGCACTCAGCTATACATATATATATATATTATTTTATTTAATATATATTGTTACATTGCAGCTCTCACTTCAATGCTTATGGCTGTTTTGTCTAGGTATGATTCTTATTTAGGCCCAGCGGAAACCCATGTCTCTCTGACGTTGGCAATAGTTTGCACCGATTCTTTAAGTTGGTCAATCTAGCATCATTCAAATGATCTCTCAGCAACAGTTTTCAAATCAAGACAAAACCCTTTTGCTTGTAAATTAATATAGAACTTTTATTAAACAATTAGAACTCTAGTAGTAGATGTAAAATCACAATAGCATAGAGAGATATGAACAGTGCCGTAGTAATGCGATCTGTCCTGGTTGAAGGTTAGCTAGCGTCTCCTCCTTCTTGCCGGTAGTCTGAGACTATTTATTATATCCAATCACCGGCCAAACAATAAGGCGGCGCTAAGTTGGGAGAGGCGCTATATGAATAATGAAGAAAAAACTAAAAAGTGCCAGTATACGTCACAGTCTTCCCCCGCCTTCGTCCAATCAAAAACATGCATCTAGCAGACAACTAAATTGTTTCGCAGGCTTCTAGTGCAGCGACGATATTATGTCTATGAATAAACTGGTTTTGGCTGGATCATGAACAAATCATTGTTTTAAACGGGTTTAACCTTGACTTGTATGTGAAGTCAAAAGATTAATAAAAATAAAACAGTCGTGTCCTAATATATATATAGAATCACAATGTTGTGGGAAAAAGATTTAGTAAATGGGTGGTTCTAAAAATAATATTATCCATAATAACATAACACCTCCCAACCACAAAAAAAAAAAGAAAATGTGTCATCTGTGAAAGGGAATTTTCTATTAACCATCACTTTTTCTAACAGTCAGTCACATTAGGCACGTACAACGAAAAAACAATTCATGTGCACATTAGGTACACATATCAACAACTTAAGTGCACATTAGGCACATTTAATAATGAAGAACAATATTAGTGCTCATTAGGCACATATTTATATAAGAACAATGTAAGACAAAAGCACATATACATCAGTCTACAAAAATTACAGTTCCCTTTCGTTAACCCTGGTGATTGTAATGACTAATAGGTACTGATGTATGTAGTTAGCTTGTGTGTGTATGATTTAAGTCATCCATAAATAACCGTTAGTCAATAACCAATTTCATACGTATATCTTCTTAATGTTCTGTATTAATTGTTGTAGCATTGCCATTTTTGTTACCATTAAGTTATCTTATAACAACAAAGTTAGTTAGTTACCTTTTGTTACAGTTCCAACTAGTTTATGGTTTTTTCCAACTTTATTCTTAAGCCTTATTGATTTATTTATTATATAAATAATTAGCAGTTTCAAAAGAGTTTTAATACAACAGTTTTAATCTATACGGATTGCCTACATTTTACCCTTTTTCTTACAAGTAGAACTAAATATTTTAATCAGTTTGCTTCTAACGTATGTAGCCCAGGTCTCGCTTCCATAGAGGAGTGTGCTTAGCACATAGGCCTGGTAGACAGAGATTTTTGTCCTATCAGTGAGTTGGGCATTATCCCATACTCTTTGGTTTAGTCTTGCCATTAAAGATACTGCCTTGCCTGATTCTGGTTTGTATTTCTTTTTCCAGGGACGGTGAGCTTGAGATGTTGCTGCCAAGGTAAGTGTAGTCCTCGACAACATCCAAAGTGTTTCCCTCAATGGAGATTACTGGAAGGCATTCTGTACCTTGCCTCATAATATTGGTAATCCTGAGTGAGAGGCGCCTGCGATGGATAGGCCATATCCACAGGATGGGTGCGGAACGCATCCCAATAGCCCTGCTGTATGGAGAGCTGGCAGCCGGAACAAGAAAGAGAGGTCGCCCTTGCCTGCGTTTCAAAGACGTTTGCAAAAAAAGACTTATTACTGGCACGCATTGAGCATAAAACGTGGGAGAGCCTTGCTGAGGAACGCACCTCCTGGCGGTCCAAGGTGCGCAAAGGCACTCAAGCTGCAGAAGCCACCCTCAAAGAAAGAAGTGAAAAGAGACGAGCCAGAAGAAAGGCGAGAGGCAGAGAAAAAGGAGACAGCGTCATCTTCCCTTTAGGATTGAAGGATGCCATATATATAAGTGTATCAAAAAATAACGGAGAAAGTTTCCAGCCCTTACGTCCAGGACATAATGATTTTCAAGGTTAGATTAAAGATAGAGGGGGCATACTAAGATCATGTCCGAGCGCCAGTACACTGATAAGACGTGTCTCGTAAGATAGGGTAAACTCTACAATCCACACAGTACATGCACCACTCTGCGAATTCCTTCTCGAATCATTATCGTGGTGGCTCGCTCGTAGACCTGCACTGTAGCCCGTAGCACAAATCCCAGACCATAGGTCTGGGCATCCAAGCAGAGGGGCAGGGTTGAGACGGGCTTTTGTGCTCATTGTTTCCATCCCCAAAGAGTCTCAGATCCTATCGGCGGTGCATTGAGACCTTGGACGCGCAACAGGGGCTGTCCCTCCGTGCGATAGCCCGCCCGTGTATTCTTAACATGAACGTATTGGCGGTGTACACACTTCGCCCGTTCTTGAGGCCCTTGGGTACAGAGGTGCGGTACAGTAATCAGATCTCTCGTCCAATAGACGCATTTAAAAAACAAAGTTATAAATATGTAGCAATGTAGACATACACATTAAGTACGGACGGTATATCTAAAATGATAGTTTTGGTTGATTATTAAATCAATGCATGAAATTTTATATTAGCTTTAGCAAAGACTTTAATAAGATGGACCGCTTCCTTTATCTTTAAAGCTTACATTTGTTCTTTTATCTGTCTTAAATGACTTCTACGCTCCTACGTTTGCATTAAAGGTTTCCGCTGTATACAACTGTCGATTTTAATTTTAACTTTTCATAGATAAAATCATAGCGATTAAATTAAACAAAAGTGCACAGTACAAAAGGAAATCGGGAATTCTGAAAATAAAACATTAAAATAAGTCATCAAATAACAGAAATATTAAAGTAAGCGGTCCAGCTTTCTATAGTCTTTGGCTTTAGTTATAGTTTGAATAAAACATGCACAAGTATTTATAAATAAAGTGCCGAACATTGTGCAACACTGACGGGGCGCTTTTTGTTATATTTGCAATATGATACAGAAAATATCATCTCTTTATTGTGGGTCGAAACATACCCTTAGAATGCATTGCGCAGTACGTTATACGTTAATTATGGGTCGATTCATTTATATCAAGTATAGTTTATAATCTAAGAAAAAGACACCATAAGAGATTGTGTGGCCAGTAGGCCTACGCCTTAGAGTCGTTTAGGGCTGGAAAAGACAAAATCAATTAAATAGTGTTTATAGAGACTAATGAAAATAAAAATAGAAAACAAAAATGCCTACATTTTAAACGTTTATAAATTTACTAAATCTTAATTCAAAATAATAATTAATGTTTTTACCATTTATGTAAATTTATTTTATGTCAATGACTAAACTCTGTTTTAAACACTCATTAAAAAAATGCTTATACTTTAATAATATTACAATTGCCTTGTATCTGTTCTGCATGATACGGAATACAAAGTTACTTACAAGTCATTCTTACAAATAGCTCCATAAATCTAATGAGAGAAAAAGTGGAATATATAATATATAGAGAGAGGTATATAGAGATAGTCATAGAGAGTGGCAGAGAGCTGGATAGTTGGAAAGATAAATGGTAGGATAGACAGAGTGGGAGTGAGAAGGGGAGAAAGTAAGACAGAAAGAAAAAGGAAATTTTATACAGTTATCAACTCAGTCAAATATACATTAAAGTTCAAAGTTCAAAACAATTTGTTATTATTTTAAATTGTTGCCTGTTTTAATATATGTTATTGTCTTAACAAAAGGTTTTAATTTTCACGGATAGATGAATATCCAGTTAGATCAGGTGTTTCCAACCTGTGGATCGTGACTCTATGAGGGATCGAACGACCATTTCACTGGGGTCGCCTATGACCTAAGACCATCTAAATCATATAATTTCACTGATCTTATTAACCGAAACAAATATAAGCTTTCTTTAAGGATCATGACAATAAACCAGGCACATTGATAACGATGATAATTTTTTTTAAAAATAACACTTACACATGCTTGCAGACGAAATTTCACTATACTTTCCAAATCTACCTGACTCCCCATTGGCAATTGTCAGAAGGCCATTCACAGTCAAAATTGAAGGTGTTCCTAAGACAAAGAAGCTCATTGCACTGCTTATTGCACTAATCGAACGACCATTTCACTGGGGTCGCCTATGTCCTAAGACCATCAAAATCATATAATTTGGGTGGTCTTGTTAACCGAAACAAATGTATGCTTTCTTTGACGATCATGACAATGAACCATACACATTGAGAACGATGATAATTATTGTGAAATAATATTGCAAATGCTTTCAGACGAAATTTCACTATACTTTCCAAATCTACCTGACTCCCCATTGGCAATTGTCAGAAGGCCATTCACAGTCAAAATTGAAGGTGTTCCTAAGACAAAAGTAACTCATTGCACTGCTTAATACCGATGCAGCGAGATATAGTGTTTTCAGTCATATGCTGGATTGCGACTTCTCAACTTCCATTTCCAACAAACATATTGTTGCTAAAAAGGTTTTTCCAGCTCGTTGATTATCAAGTCTAAATACAGAAGTAGACTTGTTGCGGATAATGATCTCTTTTTTTTGTGGTCTTGCAAAAGAATGAACCGAAAATTTCTGATCTTGCGAGAAACAGCAATCTCAACCAACTGAAGTTCGAGTTGTAATAATAATAAAACAATTCACAATATATAATTAAATTGTGTTTTTGTGGTTAATCACTATGCTCTAATTTGTAACTATGAAAATACACTCTACATATTTGCATTACAATTAATAAAAGTAACGAATTACAATCATTAAGTTGCAACGAAAATAATTATAATTTCATGATCGAGGGTTACCAAAACACAAGGAACTGGGGTCGTTGCATTGGAACGGCTGGGATACACTGATCTAAACAAATCTGATCTAAGGGAAGTAATGAAAATGTGTATACAATTTCAAAGCTAATATGTGACATTATCTACCTTTAAATGTTTAAAAGCAAAGTAATTTTAGCGATGCTAATTTTTGGATTAATATTTGGTTATAACGAATTATTATACTTTTCTTTTCACCACACATTCCTGAAAGGGCGAAACCAGGGTGCTAGGCGCCTATCATAAAATATAGGGGTAACTGGATTAAAAAAAAATCAATAGAGCTATGGTGAGAACACAGGGGTAACTGGATTTTAAAAATCAATAAGGCTATGGTGAGAACACAGGGGTAACTGGATTTTAAAAATCAATAAGGCTATGGTGGGAATATGGGGGTAACTGGATTTTAAAAATCAATAAGGCTATGGTGAGATTATGGGGGTAACTGGATTTTGAAAAATCAATAAGGCTATGGTGAGAATGTGGGGGTAACTGGATTTTGAAAAATCAATAAGGCTATGGTGAGAACACAGGGGTAACTGGATTTTAAAAATCAATAAGGCTATGGTGAGAACACAGGGGTAACTGGATTTTGAAAAATCAATAAGGCTATGGTGAGAACACAGGGGTAACTGGATTTTAAAAATCAATAAGGCTATGGTGAGAATATGGCGGTAACTGGATTTTGAAAAATCAATAAGGCTATGGCGAGAATATAGGGGTAACTGGATTTTTTAAAAATCAATAAGGCTATAGTGAGAATATAGGGGTAAATGGATTTTTAAAAATTAACAGGGTGAGAACATAAGGGTAACTGAATTTTAAAAAATCAATAAGGCTATGGTGAGAATGTAAGGGTAACTGGATTTAAAAAAAATTAATAGGGTGAGAACATAGGGGTAACTGGATTTTAAAAAAATTAACAGGGTGAGAACATAAGGGTAACTTAATTTAAAAAAAAATCAATAAGGCTATGGTGAGAATATAGGGGTAACTGGATTTTAAAAAAATTAATAAGGCTATAGTGAGAATATAGGGGTACCTGAATTTAAAAAAATTAATAAGGCTATAGTGAGAATATAGGGGTAACTGGATTTTAAAAAATTAATAAGGCTATAGTGAGAATATATGGGTAACTGGATTTAAAAAAAATTAATAAGGCTATAGTGAGAATATAGGGGTAACTAGATTTTAAAAAAAAATAAGGCTATTGTTAATGAACATATATGTTAATGGTTCATATATTGATACAGTCTCTTCGGAGTGTTTTTTATGGTTGATGAAGTAGTAGTCTGTACCTTGTTTAGCTTATCAGACATTGAACAGACGATTCAATACAATACTTTCAATTGTAAGCAAATGAAAGAAAACGCTTTATTGCAGCATATAATATTTAATTCTTATTACTCACAATCACATTTCACATCCATGAAATAACATTTATAATTATAGTAATGATATAGTAGTTATATAGAAAATATTTCTGAGTCTAACGTAATTAACACATGCTACCATTACAAGGTTTTTCAGAAAGACTAAATTAAACGAGTGTGGTAGATCATGTGACTAACTACTTCCGATCTATCAAGCAAGACCCTAGGTTTTATTTAATATTCAAATCTGGGTTTTATTCTAAGTTTTATAACTCTTACTTAATATTACAATTGATTTACATGAGTCATTATACTTGCATTTAACTTGCATTATACTTTCATTTAACTTGTAATTTACTTGCATTATACTTGCACCATATCAGCTATGATGAGAATATAGGGGTAACTGGATTTAAAAAATCAATAGGGTGATATCATAGAGGTAACAATATAATCTTGCCTATTCTTTTATAATGTCGCAATATAAAACCCGCCCATTTGGCTGTAACTGTTTTCAAAATTTAAGAGTGATTTTAAGCAATGCAGTAATATAATATTACCCAGAGATTGTTATGGAAGAAAAAAGTAAACATTAAATACAAAAATAAAATATATTTCTTGATGCAAAGTTTTAAATTATTATTTATTTGTTTGCCTTTTACTTACAAACTTTATTTTAAAACAAATTACTATACTATTATACAGCTACGCACTTAAAAACTAAACTACGATATTGTGTTTAATAAACTAATTAATAATTGTGAAACAATGACATCATCAGTTTGATGACATCTGCAGCACACTGTACATCCAATACAAGAGACAGAGACACAAGAAGACCATTTCAGAAGTCACATAAAAAATGACATGATGTCAGATTTTCATTGTGACAATTCCAATAACATTGAAACAATCATGATATTCTTATGTTCCTCTCAATATGACAGATGCACATAGCTACTTGTATAATCAATCAACACTATAAACCATTTTATTGTTACGTTAAGTATATCATAAGATAGCACTTTTAATTTTAAAGGGTTTTTTCCTAAAATAAAAGTGTAACTGTTTTTTTCTAAATCCAAATCAATGTTAACAATAATTCTTTCAGAAAATGTGTATTAAAAAATTGACTAGCAAACAAAAAATAAATAGACCTATATATATGTTGTTACATTATCATGTATATCAATATTATTTAAACCATCTTTCCCATCTACATTGTACAATTACATTGTGCGTTAATACTATTTGGGTCACCCTACTTAATTTACTCCTTTTAACTTGGGCAAACAAAGGCCAAGGCTATTTAAAAGTACTATTGGCAATTGTGAAACCAGTTCATTCCGGCTTAGACCCAGATAGGCCATTATCCAATAGATGAGTATAATATTCGCGCTGCATATTGATATTCCTGGGCGCAAAGGTCACCACGGGAAGAATGCACGTTTTTCATTGGGTCCGCCACCACTTTTTTAGTGACGTACTATTAATTATCCCCTCCCACTTTTGTCAGCTGCCAGCAAACGACCGTGCGAGCTCAGTTCTGCTTCAGACTCCCTTGGGGTAGGTCGGATAATTATTGTCTACACCCATTGTACAAAATCTTCATATTACAACATCGTAAACTTGTTGCCTCGTTGATCTGTATTAAACGTTCATCTTGTTTTACTACGGACTTTGTTTTAATTGTTGAAACTACAAGCTAGGTTGGAAATTAATGCTATTTAGTTACACAGAGAACTGCTGGTATAATAAACAACACTATCGTCAGAGGGACATAGGGGATACGGCGACCTCAATAGAATTATACCTAGACACTAGACAAACGCTGCCAAACCTGAAGGGCTATCTACAAGCAGATAGTTCTAATGTAACATTGTATATTCAATATGTCAGTTAAATGGACGGAAAGTTGACAACACATGAATTAAACTTGAACAATACGATTAAACGAAATGACTGAATTGTTTATATGCCAGCCTTAAATTATTGAAGTACTTTCAAAAATTGGCTTTACAAAATCAATTATTGTGTCTGAGAAAAACAAATTCAGAAGGTAATACCTCAAAAAAGTATTACACAACTTAGTATATAGCGTTATCTTTGTGTGAAATTTTCGTTAAGTTAGTTTAAAAGTTAGCGTTTTCTTATCTCAAATTTGTTTACATGTGTCTCATTATTACAAAACCACTAATGTACCGGCTATATATAATGCCATTAAGATAAACATAGACGCATTTAACTATTAGAAATTATTAATTTTTTTAGTTCAAGGGAGATAATTCAATTTACTGTCGTATTTTTGTTTGTTGCCCTTTTTAAGCGAAGACTTTAGACATCAGAAGTGTCAATCCCAACACAAACCTTGAAACTTTGACACTCTTATGACCAGCTGAACTGTAATAACGATTCATATTATTTTAACATCTAGTATTATTTAAAAGCGAAACGACTATTATAATAACTAAACATGCAGATTAGATAATGATCCTAATCGATTAGTGACATAGTTCTAGGAAGTAGGAACCTGACAGGGTAGATGATTTTTGTCGTGTTTGTGTATTTGTGTTTATTTTTTCTTCTTCCTATTATTCGTAATATTGTAATAAAGTTTAATAGAGGCCATCGTTTCACGTGTTGTGGGGTGTCCAGCTCACAGACAGAGCCTAGTTTTGCCTTCATTCCCCTTGGTTCACCCCTGAACTTTGTTACGCCCCTGGACCCAAGATCTGGAAGGCTTGTTCGGTATTTTATTTTTTAGACGTTATAAATTCATCTTCTTGCAGCCGATACTGACAGTGAAGGAGTCAGAGTTCTGAGTGATCATGCTAATTTTAGCCGTGCAGACGTACACCACCCCAGCGTCACTGGTTGTTGCATTATCCATCTGTATGATCTGCTCAAATTCGCGGGCTATTTCCGTGCCGTTTGTCGTCCAAGAATACGTCGCGTCGTTCACTGCGCTACCGCAGGCTAGTGAAAGACGACTGCTCAGTACAGGAGTTGCAGGATCAGCTTTAATAACTGGTTTGTTCAGGTAAGTACTGTCTGTGGTGAAATAAATAAAATAGAGATTTGAAGATATCTCACAAGACTGTTAAATGTATGCAAAAGTAATACATTTAAAAATATTTAGTTAACTTAAATTTTAATACACACTCGTTTTTTATTTATTATATCTATGGGTTTCATTGTTGTTTTTATTTCTCCAGTCTCCATTATTTGCTGCAAACAGCAAATTTAGGCAAATTTAGGCAAACTAAATGATTTGTAGAACACTTTTTAAAAAATGAGGCACGGTTGCCGAGCAGCAGAGCGTTCGGATGTCGTACCGAGGTCCCGGGTTCGAATCCTGCTTGAGACTAGGAATTTTCCCCGGATCTGGAGGGTGTCCCTGAGTCTACCCAGCTCTGATGGGTACCTTACCTTAGAATAAAGTAAAGGCAGCTTTGCATTGTGCTGGCCCCACCATCAACAGTATACCCACAATCACCTTGTATGCCGTGGCCACAGAAACTGGTGAACGCTGCTTCAACAGCCATATGATCAGTTTGGTCCGAAGGGTACTTTACTTAATTACTCTTAACGTGGCCTTTAATATTAGCAATCACCAATTAAATCCAATGTTTTGAAATGTAATTAACATAAGTGTTTTGCTTCGTAAAGCATTTATCACTGCAGAAAACTGTATGAATCTATTGAGATAAGATTTTTACGTACCTAAATGTTTTTTTTTTTTTTTAACTAAATTAATTAATATGTATTTAAATCAGAGTTGTTGTTTTTTTGCTTGTAAACTAGTGTTGTTAATTTTTAATTCATTCGTCAAAAAGAAAAGAATTTCAATTGAATTTGTATGCAATCTTGAACCCAGAAATAAAGCGTATTTCACTTAATCAATTTCTTGTCTCACTTATCGCCATTCATTGGGTTATCATGTTATCACTTTTTAATGTGATAAAAACTTCAACATGTTCTATCTAGATTTATAGGTTCAATAAAAGAAAAAACAATACTTACTTCTTGTAATGGTTATCGCCGCTGACTGAACAGAAGCCGTGTTGGTGGCTTTGACATTTAATTACATAGACACCTTCTGTCGTTTGTATATCATAGGTTTGTAAGATTGCTCCACTAATAGTTTGAGCATTATTCTGAAATAACGTATTTCATTTCACAACAATGTAAATGATTATTATAAATACTAATCTTAGTTGCTATAAAACAAAAATGTAACATTTTTAGTACACTTTCTTATTATATACTTTATGTGCAGCATATTCTTCTTGCATTTGCACCACTGCTTAAACTTTATATTTAAGTTGTAGATAATGTAGGAGTGTGAATGTGATGAGCCTTAACGTGACAATTTGTTGGACGAGCACATTGTATTTATTGATAATACAATCTTCTTGTCACTTCCACTCTTATTTCCACATGCGCTGGCTTAGACGGGAGCACATAACCAACGGGCAAACATGCCTAGTATGGTAACTCTCCTCCGCTAGCGATGCTCAGAAGGCTTGGCCATGTTTCCAGGATGGTGAATAGGCGAATCTGAATCCAAAAAGACATGCTCTATGCAGAACTCGGTGAAGGCAAAAGCGCTTTTGGCCGTCCCAAACGAGGATTCAAAGACGTCGTTTGCAAGTGCGATCTAAAGGCTTTAGATGAAAACACAAGGATAAGGATCCGTTTTCTGAGATTACAGAGCCAATGATGACAACTTTACCCATTAAACAAAGATCACAAATACATACATCACTCTCTCGTTTAGATCAAATGGTGATGAAATTTGAAAGGGATCAATGTTTGATACTCTAATACGGTAAAGGCATGTATTATATAAGTATTATATTTAATGAATGATGAGGCTTATTATAATTTTATTTTACATTTACTTCTTTACGTTCAGAATTATCATATTCGAAAAAGGGAATGGATAAGGGATAAAAAAAGATCAAAGACATAAAGGACTGTTCCACTTTCTTGATATGAATTAGGGTGGGGTGGGAGCGTTCGACATTGAAACAATAATTAATACGTTCCAATTGAGAGAACACCGGTAGGCTAACGGATGGGGGGGGCTGTCCATGTTGTGCGTCCGATGTTTTATTGCACTGCCGAGAGGCACCGATACACGGTGGAGAGGAAGCAATTTGCGCAATAGCCCATCTTACCAAACCATGTCTGGAAATTGTGCTACCGGCCGACAGTGCAGGTATGAGAGCGAGCCATCCCGTTCATGAACCAGGAAGAATCCGCAGATTAGTTCACGTGACTACGTAGAACGTAACTTTTGTTACGCGGCACTACTTAACGGAATGCCACGTGGTGGATAGTCTCGGAAAGGATCATGGTGTGCCTCACCCGCCCTCTCTTTGAGTCACCCCTGGACATAAGAGCCGGAACGCTCGCTCGTTTTTTTTTATTGTATGAGACTTATTAGACTTACCGTCCAGACGTAGGTAATGACTTTAGCTGCTGTATCAATGTATGGAACATCAGGAGTAGTCACACATTTCAAAGTGATAGTTTCATCTACTGTGTATACTTGTCCGTCCGCTGCCGTTGATGACACAACGGTGTTTCCATAGACATCTTGTTCACAGTATTATAGGATACGTTATCATAACACAACCCTTTATGGATCAGAAGTGTGCTTTAAAAACAAGTGAAACTACAAGCAATGTAAATACCAATTGTGGTATGCGCTAACAGGTATTTTATTTGTTTGTTATTGTTTTTGAATGGTGTACTTTGATGTTATCTGCGCATCGATTGCCTTTGAGCCACTTTACCTACGAATTTGTCACTCAGTCTGTTTATTATCTATCTATATACTTGTGTTTTTATCTAAATGGCTAAGTCAGTTTATCATTCTCTGTATAGAGACAATAGGTCACAACTATGTAATTATCCCAAAAAACAGTGGGTGAGGTGTGGACAAAGAACAGTAGAACAACAAATCATAGGAAAAAAAAGTGGATTTGGATTGGACCCTCCCTCAGGAAAGATAACAACAACAGAGCTAGACGGGCCTTAGAGTAGAGCTACCCCCCCCCCCTATCAGGGCAATCAACATAGAGGAAGATCCACAGCAAACATGGAGACGAAGCATATTGGATGAGGCTGGAAGAACTGGAAAGAGCTGGGAAGAATGGAAGCGTCTGGCAAGAGACCGTGGAGAGTGGCGTGTTTTGACAGAGGCCCTATGTTCCAGGTGGAACCCAACGGTCAGATGATGTTTATGTATATTTAGTAGGCTAATGTGGATTTTATAAAAAATAATACAACTTTCCTTGGAAAAAACTATTCTAATTCTCGCCCATCAACCCAGAAGTAGGCTCATATATTAATTTTGGTAATCAAATTAACGGCCCTGTAGACACTGTGCGTCAACTTGCCTCGGTGAGATTTAAGCCACAGTTTCTCCATTTTAAAATTGCATACAATCCGTAATTAAAGTAGTGACGCAGTCAAAACGACGGTTAGACTTGGTGCCAGGACGCACCCCTGTTTGACCCCGCTACACACTGGGAATGGTTCTGATGTGGAACCATCGAAAAGATCTGTGCTGTGCATGTTGTTATGAAAAGCCTCAAACAGGCTGCGTCCTGGCACCAACACTCTTTGGTATCTTCTTCTCAGTACTCCTCCGATATGCGTTTGAGAACTGCCCCGAGGGCGTGAACATCCATACTAGAGCCGATGGAAATCTCTATAACATAGCCCGGCTCCGTGCAAAGAGCAAAGTGGAAACCGTATTAATCAAAGAATTGCTATTCGCTCATAATGCAGCTCTTGCTTCACATACAGAGGAAGGGCTCCAGCAACTGGTCAGTAGATTCTTAGAGGCGTGCAAAGAATTTGGCCTAACAATAAGCCTAAAAAAGACCAATATTATGACGCAAGGTATAGAATACCTCCGAGCAATCTGCATTGAGGAAAACACTATGGATGTTGTCGAGGACTACACTTACCTTAGCAGAAACATCTCAAGCTCACTGTCCCTGGAAAAAGAAATAGAAACCAGAATCAGCAAGGCAGTATCTTTAATGGCAAGGCTCAACCAAAGAGTATGGGATAATGCCCAACTCACTGATAGGACACAAATCTCTGTCTACCAGACCTGTGTGCAAATCACACTCCTCTATGGAAGCGAGACCTAGGCTACAAACGCTAAGCAAATAAAGCAGCTCAATAGCTTTCACCTGCGATGCCTGCGCAGGATACTCCACATCAAATGGCAGGAAAGAGTCACATATGTGGAGGTGCTCAGGAGAAGCCACATGCTGAGCATAAACTCAATCCTGAGTGAGAGGCGCTTGCGATGGCTAGGCCATGTCCACTTGATGGGTGCGGAGCGCACCCCAAGAGCCCTGCTGTATGGAGATCTGGCAGAAGGAACAAGAAAGAGAGGTCGCCCTTGCCTGCGTTTCAAAGACGTTTGCAAAAAAGACTTATTACTGGCTCGCATTGAGCCCAAAACGTGGGAGAGCCTAGCTGAGGAACGCACCTCCTGGCGGTCCAAGGTGCACGAGGGCACTCAAGCTGCAGTAGCCACCCTCACAGAAAGAAGTGAAGAGAAAAGAACCATGAGAAAGGCGAGAGGCAGAGAAAAAGGAGACTACGCCATCGTTCCTTGAGGATGGAAGGATGCCATATATATATATATGTATGCTATTTGATTATGACTGATTGTTATTAGACTTTTTTCCTAGGCAAAACATAGAAATTCACAAACATAATAAATATATATAATAACCGTCAATAAATGTATAACGAATCGGGGGTATACAATAAACTTTAACGTTCACGCTAGATCTGATAATCTTATTAGAATTATTATTATTAGGCCTACGCATGACAAACCATTATTCAATAAATGTTTGAAAAATTACTTAGCCCTACCGATGAATTATTAAACATATGCCAGTGTACAAATATTCTTCAAGTACAGATATAATAATAGTATTGTATTATTCTAAAGAGTAAAATATGTCTTTTATTACCCACATTAGACTTGTTGGAGTAGGCCTCATAGCTATTGCATTTTGTAGGCCTTATGTGTGTAGACTAGAAAATATTTTTTGTACATTTATTTTCTGAAAATAGCTTCGCTTCCACGAAAAAACTAAATAAAATACCATCTGGTTCAATTAAAATGTTATCATAAGTGAGTAGAACTACTTAATTTTATACTTAATTCGTTTGATTCCTAATATTTTCTATAGCTTCGCTAGTCAACCAATGGTCAAATTTTTTATTGTTTACATTGACAACAGATGGAAGATCTCGTTTGCATGCCAAATTACATATTATAATATTATTTCCTGGAAATAAAAAGTACCAATTCAATATCTTTAGCATTTCTACTTTAAAACAAATGTAATTTTAGTTTATTTTATGGCAAGAAAAAAATTAGCCTTATCCTTAAGCTTAATAGGGGTTTGGAGACTCGAGAAGAAGTGATTTAAGGTGATAAATCTAAAACAATTTTATTAAAATACAATAAATATAATAATAATATATATATTTTTTAACATAATATTCATTTTATATTATTAATCTATGATATTGAAAAGTTTCACTTAACTACTAAAGTGATTATTGGTAACGACCCTCCAAATAGCGGAGATCGAGGCAGACAAGTTTTTACAACAGAAAAATACTATTTCATTGGGTTTATCTTGCGCGTTGGGCAGAATGTGCCATAATTTATAGACTAACAGTTATTTCATATTTTTACAGGAAAATGGACCAGCATTTTGATCGTTTTTATAAAAAATCTTAAAAACGTTTTTTTCTTAAAACATAAACAATTTTTCTTAGATCATTTAAAAATTAAAAATGTTTAACATAAACAATCAATTTTAAATACATATGGTGATAAAGGCCATTGATTCCTGTACAATCGACTGAACAAATTATCTTTCTATCATGAATGGCACATTTTGCCTAGACGATTTAGTACGAGGGGTGTCTAAAACTTTTAAAACGCGCTAAAAACAGAAGCCAGTTTTGAGTACCTACTTCTAGGGAGACTGTATAGTCACGTGAACAGTTAAAATACTGGCAGCTGTTCACTGTGATCTAACAAATGTCTGAACGAATGTCGTCTGCGAGCTTCCTGTTAAACGTTTGCATTGCGTGGTACAAAAAACAAAACAGATAAACAAGGGACTTGTCTCCTCTGGCAATTGCGTTGCTCGGCATCGCAACGCTTCCGCTCAAACATCGTCTTTTAATACCTGGAAAAACGTGCCCAACAATAAACCAAAGCACTTTGCTGACAAGAAATGATATTACCTTTAGAATAGAACGTTTCTATTTTAATGTCTTGAGTAGTCTTGGAATTATTTGGAGTAGTCCATGTATGACATGGTCAAATTCTGTATTATCATAATGAACACACGCCCAGAATCAAACTATTGAAATATTACAAACATATATACAGACTTCCTTCTACTCCATGTTAATGTATGGGTTGTGTCCATGGTTCGCAAACTGTGTCTACTAGCCTCAGTCTTGTTGAAATAAGATTCACCCTTGTTGAAGTAAGACATTGCAACGGTGCCTCCACCCTTCCCGAAGTCGCAAACTAAGGCTTGCGGAACCGGGGATCTTGGGAATCGAAGTCTGGGTGAATTACTGGCATCATTTGGGACATACCTCAGCCCTTATGTAACTATTAATATTTGGCAAATATTGAAACATTAAAGCTAAAAAATGAAATGATTATACACTATGTTACTATCTACGGGCTCTCTGGGACATGGTTTGACCCTGGAGAAATATTCTGGGGTCAACCTTTTTTTCCTCAGCCCTATGTAAGAATTATTTTGTTAATCGTTAAGATAATGTCTTAGCGGTTAGCGGGACATTTGAAAACTGTCATTTGTCGGGCTAAAAGATCCTTCGTGTTGTCTCTATACAGTTCAACAAGACGCGAGCTTTGTCTTCACATAATGATCTGTACTTTCTTAAAAGTCTTACAAAACAAGAACACTAGGTAGACCTACTTTATGGAGGTTTAATTGCTGGTTTGGATTGTATTAGCTATTGTAAATGGCGTTTAAAAATTAAAAATTATTGTACATCTTTTGCATATATGTTTGTGTAAATTTCTATGAATTCTAACGATGTCTGATTTAGTTTTTCTTAAAACATGACATTCTTGTGTAATGAGGTCTATGCAGAATGATATCCCTATCACGTGATGTTGACTAGATACACTTAGAAACATTAAACATGTTTTAATGCGCTGCTTGTTGGGTGCGCTAATTCTACTGCTAAATTATTATGTAAAGAATATAAAAATACAAAATATATTAAATCGATTTCCTTTGAAAGATCAACAAATAGGTGTTGTTCTTTAATAATTGAATGTCTATAATCATTGTTGCTTCCGTGAGCATCATTTATAATATCACAATAATCAAAGATATGTGAAAAATTAACATTTTTAATAATCATAGGTGCCGATAAGATCAATGTAAAATCAGCCTTTTTTTTTTAGTTTAGACAACATCACGTGATATATTTTCTGTCTCTAAGGAATTGTGCATAGACCTCATTTTAAAAGAACTCCCATAAAAAAAACTTGTGAAATAGAAAGTAATCTTGTCGGACAAATGTGATCCATAGGGCTAATGAAGAAGAATTCACTAGATTTTTTGGCCACGGCATACAATGGGATTGTGTGGCACAATGTCTGGTCGCCTTTACATTGCCCCAACTCATGTCAGGTAACAATCAGAGGTGGGTGGACGCTATCTATTCTCTGGTCATTTTTAAATACTTTTTATAAACTTTGAATATTTGTATAAAAGTATGTATAGTTCTGGTGGGCCAAATCTTCGGAAGGCTAACTGGCCCCTTACCGTCATCCAATCAAGATGAAATTCGTCCAAACCAACATCCATAATCAGTTTTTACTTTTTTAAAATACAGTTTCAGGTGCGCATTTAAAATTCTGATTGAACCCACACGAATGACACATTTTTCAATATTTTAAACTTATAAGACGAGAATATAGCTGTAGGCCTATCTTATTTATTGCAGATGGCAGACGTTCTTTCTATGAATAAAATTATTACACTATACAAATCCAGATAATATATTAAATGTAATCTTGATTTGCGATAAGTGGTTTAAATGATCATAGCAATGCATTACACGCCTTAAAGCTTATTGTAGTGTATTACGAAAAAGGGATGAAAAAAAAATTCATTCCAGATAACTCATTAATATGTATTCTCAAAATTTCCTTTAAAAGTCTTAGAGTATATTTAATTAAATTATTTAAATAAATAAGTAAACAAATTTTGCAACAGGTTTTTTTTCCATAATTTTTTTGGAGAGGGAGGGCTATTTAAAGGAAAATTGACACTTACCAGTCTGTTATGAAATTTTTCAAAAACATTTTTCCTGATACTGGTAGATCGAGCTCACTTCTGGGATTAAATGACAGGGACTTGTGACAAATCCAGGCAGCTAGGTGACGAATCCAAATAGCAAAACCAGGGTCTGCACAAATGTCGTCTGCGCGACCTTTTTTAAACGGTCGCGTTGCGAGGCGGGAATATAAAAAAACAACTTTCGATGAACACGTGACTTGTCCTGCTGACTACCGAAACACCTCGCCAACGTCTTTGTTTGTGGAAAACATAAAAAAGTGCATAGCGCAGTAATTTTCGTGTGCAGACCACTTGACACAGTAGTAAAAAGCAGTTCTGCACAAAAACAAGTTCAAGCACTGGGCATGCGCTGTTGTCTAATTACAACACAATGTCATCACTGATACAAGAGGATTATTTTAACAACTACACCGATTGGTTTCATGTTAATATTATAACTATTTTCGTGTTTAAATTTCAAGCAATTAGTGTAGTACTGCTATCGTGGTCAAAAACTCAAATATTTATCAAAAAGTATCTGTTAAATAATGATGTGTTATGATCACTGAGTTATGTATAATAAAAATAACATTCTAGGTTCGAAATTGATGGCATTTTCTATATATTTCTAAACATATAATTATAATTTGGGTAAAATCATAGGGCAATCTATTTTGTCTATTTTGGTAGGCTTTTCAAATATTGATTTAAAACTTACTTGTAAGTACACCTGAATTGTTATATAGCCCAGTGAATGTAATGAAGACATCACTAAAACTTTATTGTGACCGAAAATCGTGAAAATAAAGTATTAATATATTATGGTTTGCGTATTGTATTTAACTTGTTACAGTAGAACACCATCAGTTTGATGTACTTTTAACATCAGAGACAGAGAACAAATAAAACCATTTCATAAGTCACATCAAAAATGACGATGTCAAATTTTCATGGTGCCAGTTCCAGTAACATGGGAACAATCATGATTTGCATTGGTTTCTGTATCAATCTTACCGATAAACATAGTTATTTTACAATCAATCACCTCCCAGTTCTAAGGCAAGTTAAAGTTTACCTTATGTATACCATATTAGTTTTAGTATTAGTATTAGTAATATAAAGTAATACAATTATATAGAAATATATTTTTATATGTTCTCTTTTGCTGTAGAGTCTGTATAGACTAAGAATGTTATAGTAGATTTGGGTGGCATTAAAGCATGACTGGAGTCAAGTATTTTTTGAGGGGAAATATATAAACAAGAAGTGATCAACTGTTTTCTGTAAATGGTGGAATGTCCTCAGTCAAGTGTATGTTTGGTATTGTTTCTTTTGTTCAACAAATAAAATGTCCAATATGAAAAAAAAAAGTAAAATATCCCGTCGGACCAACTTGATCAATGGGGACAGTGAAGCAGCGTTCACCAGTGTTCGTGGCTGCGGCCAATGCCAAACTGCATTTACTTTACCCCAACTAAAGGCAGGTACCCTCCAGACACTTGAATAAATTCAACATGATTCGAACGCAGGATCTTCGGTACGCAAGACGAACACGCTGTCGCTCGGTCACTATACCCCATGTTCAATGTGATCTTTGACGTAACTAATAATAACTGTAACTTAATTATTTTGGTTTAATTAAAATAGCTTAAGTTTAAGTTGCCTTTTAATAATTATTTCATGTTTGCAAAAAAAAACTGTCTAGATTTTGTTCAAAGGATTTTTACTTCGGAATGTCACTTCGAAGTGACACAAGTCTACTTTTTTTTTTGTTAATTGGCTTTTTTGACAATATCAAATTACTCTATTAGATTTAACATTGAGATTTAAGGGTAAAAAAATAATACAATAACTTTTTTTTTATGGCAACTATAAAAACACATTTTTTGAAAAAATTACTTTTATTTTGTTTACTGTTAGGTCAGTTCTGTTCTTGATCTTTTTTTCTGTAAATTTTTACTACCTTTCATTACATGCAAGTTTTTAAAAGTCTAATAGCTTTGAAACAAAAATTCTACTGGAAAATGCATGCATTTAGCAAATCAAATCTTGTATTGATAATTATTGTATCTTTAGTCTGTGTATGGCTATAGTTGCTAAAAAAATGTAACAATTTCGCAAACATTTCTTTTGACAAATCGGCACATTGTATGTCCTTAAAAATTATATCTTTTCTTTTTGCAGAAGCTTCTTCTACTATATAAGGGACACGGTAGCCAAGCGGCAGTGCGTTCGACTGGCAATCCAAGGGTCCTGGGTCCCAACCTGTTGGAGGCTAGGATTTTATCCCATGATTTGAGGGTATCCCTGAATCTACCCAGAAGCTTTAATGGGTACCTGACCTTCGTTGGGGTAAAGTAAAGGCGGCTGTGCATAGTGCTGGCCACACAATAACCTAGTACGCCGTGGCCACGGAAACTGGTGAACGCTACTTCACCGGCCCTAAGGATCAATGTTGGTCCGACAGGGATACTTCTTCTACTATATTAATCACATTTATCCGCGTTTTGTGTCTGCTCTAGTCTTTTCAGATTTATTTGTTTTCCTTACTAGTTTAGGAAAACCTTATCCCACCAAATATCAGCCAGGAAGTAAGAAATTGTTTTTATTGTTTATATCCCTATTATTATAACATTAAAAGCTTATATTTTTAGGTTGGAATCGAATACTTTATGTCTTATATCTTATCGTGCTACTTTGATTTTAAAATCGTCTTTACTGGAGTCTTTTTAAATCTACTAATATGACTTGTGGTTTTACACTTGTTCCAAGTCTCTGCAGAGCTAGACCTGGACATTCTTTGTTTGGTTTGAATTGACTTTTTATTCCACTGATTAGAACTGTTTTTTGTTATGTGATCGTCGAAGAAAACGTTGTAAATATTTAGTGTCACAGTTAGTGTCACATTTAGTGTCACATTTAGTGTCACATTTAGTGTTACATTTTATGTCACATACTTACCACTGACGTTAACAGTGAAGGAGTCAGAGATCTGAGTGACCATACTTTTTTTAGCTGTGCACACGTATACTCCATTGTCACTGGTTGTTAAGTTATCAAGCTGTATGATTTGCTCAAACTGACGGGCAATGTCGGTGCCGTCTTTCTTCCAAGAGTACGTCGCCTCGTCCACTGCGCTACCGCAGGCTAGTGAAAGACGACTGCCCACAATAGGAGTTGTAGGATCGGCTATGATAACTGGCTTAGTCAAATAAGCACTGACTGTGGAATTAGCAAATATAGATTTATGTAGATTGCAGATTAGGATATTCCAACCGAAAGTATTAATAAAATTCAGTCTCAAGAAATAGATGTATGAGTACGTAGTAAACCATGAGAGAAAATAAAAATATAGTATTTTATAATTATGTTTAACTTTAAATGTTCAATAATTTTTATGCTTTCCACAAACCTGAAACTAATGCAAACTTAATTGTTAATGACCACTTTAGAAAAACGTTACCTAGGCTTTTTTTTTTTTTTAAAGAAAAACCTGCAATACTAAAATGCAATGCTTTTATCTACATTTAATTCTAAATTGTTTGAGTAGTGTGTCTGTACCTTGATTATAGTTTTTCTGGTATTTAGAAACAGACTTGTGAGGTTTTTTATTTAAATGCTCTTTAAACTGTTTTACTTGTTGAAAATTGTTTTATCCCTATATGTTGTAAGCACATAGTTATCAAGTGCTATGTCTTTGTTTTTAAATACTATAAGATATTTCTGATGTTGTAAATGTGGTCTTGCTTTATAGGCGGAGCCACCTAAAGTCCAACTAGGCGGAGGTGGCTCAAAATCATGTGTGCTCATACTCGATTTGAATAATTGTATACAAAGAAGATAAATGTTAAAAATTAAGAATTGTGTACAATTTCTCATCCTCATTTTCGGGATTGACGAAGCAGTATATACACTGATTTATGGCACAATCACATTATATATTTATATTTCCTACTATTTAAATGATGTTTTACATTTGTCCTGGGCAGCGGCCGCATGCTAATGTCCATGCTACGACTAAAGTCTTTATTGTATTAATTAGTAGGCTATGCCTATCTTGTATATTGTATTATTAGCACCTAAATCCCATTTTCTTTCTTTTGGGGATTGTGTGGGTTGTAAATAATTCACAAGTGGGATAGCCAAGGCCATGGGGCCTCAACCGACCTGAATTCAAAGCTTAGGTCTGTGGTTTTTGTGGTTTGATTGTCACCTAATTACATTGCTTTGGTACTTAATTTCTTTGAGAAAAAATAATCCGTTTTTTTTTTTGTGTGGTCTACTGCGTTCCATTAAAAATCGCTTAGCGTGGTACGCGTGCCATACGTTGCCGATTCCTGACCTAGTATATAATGAGAGGTTTTGTTCAAGCCGTGAGTAAATGCATTGTGTGGAATACTATTTAAAAAAGAAAGCTCTATGTCGCCAAACTGATTTCTTCCATCAATACATGTAAATAAATTGTTTTCGAAAATCACTAACATTGTCAATACATTCTACTTGTTTACATTACATTCTGATATTTTCAATATATTCTAATGATTTTCACTACAATCTGTTTTCGTATCAATTTTTTTTATTTTAATTTTTTTTTTAGTCCCTGGTTCCAATTAGCACAACTTGTATGCAACTATATGCAAATGATAATTTATTTTAAGGGTTCCAAATATCGAGTAGCTTGTTGTTTTTTTCTGTTCATGATAGCAAAACAGATTTATTAGTTAGATCTACATAAAGGAAAGCAATACTTACCCCGTATATAATCCATCCATTCTGAATAAAAAGTAGACCCTTTGGTAGTGGCAGCTTGACATCTTATTATAAGACGTCCTTCTTCATGTGGTAAATCATAGGTTTGTGTATTGGCCCCAGTAATAAATGACTTATCGTCACCCTAGAATAACAAGGTTCTAACAAGCATTTTGGTGAAACGGAGATATTTGAGTTTTAAAATTTTGGTGTTTGGTTTGTCTAAACTATACATTATTTTAAAAATTTTTGGTTTGAATTATGTTTATAGTGTTGATTTAAGGTCAGGCTGTAAATATTACGGCTATTTGATTTGAAATAGAACTTTGATGCAGTTTTGAAATTTTCGATAGAACCTTGTAGCACTGAAATCATGAAATAGAACCTTGTAGCACTGAAATCATGAAAATCCTTTAGGATTAAAAAGTTCAATGTTTTTAAATATTATTATTAATATATTTTTTTTTTATAGTAGCAATTCAGTATTCTTTAATTTTATATAATATATAATTAATATTATGCCAAAAATGATTATACGTCAATCAAAGAGAAAAAAAGATTTTTATATTTAAAAAATTATTACTTTATTGTATGGAAAATTAGTAAAGACTAAATAACAATACAAATGAAATTACACATACTTAACAAAACAGTTTACTATATTTAATTATAGTTGCATAAATTTTTCTAAAATAAGCTATTATTTTTATAACAAATTATCAAAACAGCAGCAACTGGAATGACAAATACTTCGCTATACACATTTTTGAACATTTTTTAAAAATATATTTTCATATAGCTGCTTAGCCAACTTAGACATGCTACATTAATTTTGTGGAAACATAGAAAAGAAAACAGTTGAAATTGTAAATACTTGGTTATAGTTTTTTTTTTACATAAAAGTCTGTCTATTTAAAGTATTGTTGCATAGAACTGACGTCAGCCATTTTGTTAGTAAACAAACTGAGTTATACCGTAGACCTGTTCAACAAGCTCACCGATTGGCTGAAAATTATAAAAGCCTATTTCTGATTGGCTCATCAAAATAGAACCTTGTTATTTTAATAAAATACGATAGAACTTTGTAATACTCAATCTTTAAGTCAATTTTAAGTTAGAACTATGTTACATTGGACTTTGTGACAAAATGAAAGAACTAAATGATTCCAACTTTTGTCAGATTAAAGAACAGTCGTTTAAAATTATCACAGGGCCCATAACTCATTTTTTCAAAAAATCGCAGTTAGAACCTTGTTATTCTCACCTGACGATATCTCTCTGAAATTGTGGATGTTTATGTCAGAATGCACATTGAACAAAATCTTTATTATAAATAGTATAACAATCTTGATAGAAATCAAACATTTAAATAACACTAAAAATGTTTTCTTATAATACAATTATTTATGCATTCTTTTTTATGATAGCGAACAGGTGTTGAATTTTATCCTCTATAGACCTACCAGCTTACGTCATCTTAGAGGGCAGCAGGACTAAATGCAATGGAAAGTCAGTTCTAGCTAATAATAACCGAAATTAGAGACGTTTCATATTATCGTTACAGTCTAAGAAAATATATGATAAAACCATTTTTTAGTATTGCATTCATACAATTATATTTATATAACACAATAATTGTTTGTAACGTTTTAATGCAATTTTATCTACATTATACAATGTTTGCTTGCCATGCGGTTATATGTATATCACACGACGCTGGTGTCGCATTCATATAATTATACTGCTGGTGTTATGGAGTTTACATTGTTATGGAATAATACAATAATGTAAAAAATTTTCGAACCCTAAACAAAGAAATTATTTTATAACGTGCAAGCCGTTATATTTTGTCGTGTCTCTTGTGAGCGTTTCTTGTCTTTCGGGCGCGAAAATTAAAAAGTAATTAAAAAGTAATTACCGGCGGCTAACAGTTCACTGACGTTAGCCTTTTTTTTTACATAACGCCACTTAGTTGACCAATGGTAGACCAATGGCTAGGCTTTGCCGAGCAAATCAGTCTTGTAGAATCGATCTGCCGAACTATCTGGGAAGCTCGTCGCTGCTTTTCGCGGACGATCTTGTGGTCTGGTCGACCGGGAGGGAAGCGCCTGCTCTACAGCGGACCCTCCAGCAGGATTTGAACGCAGTAGCCTGTTACGCCAAGCTTTGGGGTATGGAGGTAAACTGCCTAAAACAGTTTATTCGCTCTTTACCCTTTCAATCGATATCCTCAAAGAGCCGGTCTATCTCGGAGTGACACTAGACCGAAAGCTAACGATGTACGACCATGTGAGGTTGGTCCAAGAGAAAGCTTCTTAGAAGCTGAACATTGTCAAGAGACTGGCCAGTACTAGCGGTGGTGCAAAGGCGAGTGTGTTGAGAAATCTTTACCTAGGAGCGGTAAGATCTCAGATCGATTATAGCCTCCCGGTGCATATCTATGCGTCTGATACTGCATTGAAGACGTTGGACTCTGTACAAAATCAATCCCTCAGACTAATATGTGGAACGTTCTGAACCGCCCCAACATCGGCTGTTGAAATCATGGTAAACGTGCCGCCTGTGAATGGGAGAAGGAAAAGGGCCGTTATTACTGCATACGAGCGGTATAAAAGGTTGGAGGAAAGTTCGCCTCTCAGGAAGCTCGTAGATTCCTGGCAGGGTAGAGCTCGGATCTCAATGCAGTCCTTCGTGCACCATGCATTGAAGCTCAGTGCAGTGATCGGACTCCCGGTCGACAACATGCCCCTGCGGACGGGAGAAGAACCTCCTCCTCACCTATCTTTCAACCTAGCAGAGATACGGACGAACCTGACGGAAGTAGTCGGACCCAGCGCTTGCCTGACTGAGAGGCGCGCAGCTGCTCTAAGGACGGTACGGGCATACTCGGGATTCGTTGATGCATACACTGATGGGAGCGCGATCAGTGGGACCTAAGCGCGTTCTGGGTAATGTGCTCTTGTGTCGTACCCGAAGGCAGATGATAAACGGATTGAGCTAAATGGGCCTTGCGGGCAAATATGCATCTTTGATGCGGAGATTGAAGCCATCAGAATTGTTGTGGCGGCAATAGGGAAAACTTTCGAAGACACACCAGCTGCTCGTGCTGATGTGGTAATCTTCACTGATGCGCTTTCAGTACTCCAAGCCATCGACGGCTTGGGGTCATGGCCCGATCTGCTTATCCGACTGTTGGCTGCTATTTCCGATCTGATCCTCAGGTACGAGGTAAAGGTCATTTTGCAGTGGATTCCAGGTCATGCAGGAGTCGCTGGCAATGAGATAGTGGATGCCTTGGCCAAGAAGGGATCCCTGGTACCCACTCCAGAGGGTCCGTCCACCTTTGAGAGTGCCCGCAGAACGATCCGTGAGTGGGAGACAAGACAATGATTTAAGAACTGGGACGAATCTGACAAGGGTTGAGGTGTGTGGCAGCAACTAAAACGGCCAAATTGAGCTGATCCGTGGTGGATGCTCCGCAGGAGAGAACAGGCTACGATAGCCCAGTTCCGCACAGGGCACTGCCCTATTGGTGCCTATTTCGGACGATTTAGGCCCAATTTCGATTTGCGGTGCCGACACTGCTTTGAAGCAGAAGAGACGGTCGAGCATTTGCTTTTAGATTGCCCTGCCTTGCAGGAGAAAAGAGTAGATTGGAATGGTCAACAGTTTGCACCACCCTTTATGGTAACCTGGATGTGCTACGTAGTACAAGTGTGTTTGTCATCTGAATACTAAGAGATTAGTCTCGATTCGATCACTCCGGTGAAGTGAGGTTTAAAGTCTGGCTGTGCTACGTAGTACAAGTGTATTTGTCATCCGAATAATAAGAGATTAGTCTCGATTCGATCACTCCGGTGAAGTGAGGTTTAAAGTCTTGTAGCATCGGCAGATTGGTTAAAATTACAATGAATGAATTATCTTTTGGGTCATATTCTCAACATTAGCTTTGGACCAGCTTTAATATGTTTAAACATTGAGAGTGAATTACTAATGCCTGTTTATTGTACATGTAGACTCTATATATCTATGCATTGATAAATTAATATTTCTTTTTAGTGAAGTGGATACATTTATCTTTGAGTTCCTATATGAATTGTGCATAGTTTCGTGTATGTTCATTTACTCATATACAAGAAATCAAGTTTAACTAACACGGAGTTTCTCTGAAACGAACCGATAGAAACTTATTGAATTTTACAAGTTTGATAATTTTTCTTCTGGGCCTATTACATGTAGTAATGTCATGCTCTGCACATCTTTGTTCTTGTTGTCCGATCCACTGGCTATCTTGTATATCTGAAATGACTGCTTAAATCTTTTCCAGTTTTCGGCAACATTTCCCGTCAATTCAAGCGTTGCAGCGTGTGGAGTCTGTCCATCTGACACCATGTAAAAGTAATTCAGTAACAACTTACTTTTATTCTCTTTCCTACAAGCCTTTTATAGTACATTACATTCGCCCACGTAACCCCTATTCCTACAACTCCACGAGACATTCACGAGACATCCATGAACTCTGTCAAGCCATTCACATACACAATAACACAGACATCTCAGGTAAACATCCGGTCAACACATACACACTCACAGTTACACAGTCACTAATACTATCACATAGCTCAATAATAACAATTTATTGTGTGTGTTTTTTGTTTGTTTGTGTTTCGTTGTAGTTTTTTTCTTTATTTGTTTGTTGTTGTTTTTTTTCACGTGGGGGAGGGGTAAAAAAAATCTCGTTAGCATATTAAGATTTTTTATTTCTAGCCACAAAGGGATGTAATATCATGATTTTGGCAATTTGTATAGGAATAAACCATATTGCCACATGTTTTGAATGTATTACCACGTGTTTTGAATGTATTGCCACGTGTTTTGAATGTATTGTCACGTGTTTTGAATGTATTGCCCCGTGTTTTAAATGTATTGCATCGTGTCTGAATGTACTTCCACAAGTTTTGAGTGTATTGCCACGTGTTTTTAATGTATTGCCACGAGTTTTTAATTGTATTGCTTCATGTTTTGAATGTATTGCCACGTGTTTTGAATGTATTTTCACGAGTTTTAATGTATTGCCACGTGTTTTGAATGTATTGCCACGAGTTTTTAATTGTTCTGCCTCGTGTTTTGAATGTATTGCCACGAGTTTTTAATTGTTTATTTTGTTCCTCTGCAAAACGTCACTTCGGTATGATGATATTTCAAACCTGTTGTCTTTAAGAAAAACCTCTTTAGGTGTCAATTTTTCAGCTAAGCTACATATATTATTTACGAAGTCATTGACATAGTCGATTCTCCTAGTTAACAAGGTAGTGATTACCCAACTAAATAGTATGTATTATAGGTGAAAGTTTTTAGAGTTTAAAATAATACTTGTAGTCATTGTGAGAACATTTCATGTGCGTCAGTTTGGTAAACAGAATACTAAAACAGTGTAACTGGAGTAAGATAGTGTTTAATTATGTCACAAAATAGGACCTGTTTTTTATAATAATCCGATTCATTCATTGTATTATTACGTAAAAGTTAGGCAGTTGTTTTCTTTGTGTGTGCAGCCTATATATTTAGCGAAAGCTGTCTGTTTGCATTAAATAAAAATATCTTGCCATAACTCCGACCAAACACAAGATACAACTTCTTCCATCATAAAAATTAGATAGATAAGTCAGTGATTGGTGGACTCTATGATCAGTTTAATTAGATAGATAAGTCGGTGATTGGTGGACTCTATTATCAGTTTAATTAGATAGATAAGTCAGTGATTGATGGACTCTATGATAAGTTTAATTAGATAGATAAGTCAGTGATTGGTGGACCCTATGATCAGTTTGATTAGATAGATAAGTCAGTGATTGGTGCACCCTAGGATCAGTTTGATTAGATAGATAAGTCAGAGATTGGTGGACCCTATGATCAGTTTGATTAGATAGATAAGCCAGTGATTGGTGGACCCTATGATCAGTTTGTTTAGATAGATAAGTCAGTGATTGGTAGACTCTATGATCGTTTGATTAGATAGATAACTAAGTGATAGGTGGACTCTATGATCAGTTTGATTAGATAGATGTCAGTGAATGGTGGATCCTATGATCAGTTTGATTAGATAGATAAGTCAGTGATTGGTGGACCCTATGATCAGTTTGATTAGATATATAAGTCAGTGATTGGTGGACACTATAATCAGTTTGATTAGATAGATAAATCTCTTATTGGTGGACCCTATGATCAGTTTGATTAGATAGATAAGTCAGTGATTAGTGGACCCTATGATCAAGTTTATTAGATAGATAAGCCAGTGATTAGTGGACTCTATGATCAGTTTGATTAGATAGATAAGTCAGTGGTTGGTGGACCCTATGATCAGTTTGATTAGATAGATAAGCCAGTGATTGGTGGAGCCTATGATCAGTTTTATTAGATAAGTCAGTGATTGGTGGATCCTATGGTCAGTTTGATTAGAAAGATAAGCCAGTGATTGGTGGACCCTATGATCAGTTTTATTATATAGATAAGTCAGTGATTGGTGGATTCTATGATCAGTTTGATTAGATAGATAAGTCAGTGATTGGTGGACCCTATGATCAATTTGATTAGATAGATAAGTCCGTGATTGGTGGACACTAAAATCAGTTTGATTAGATAGATACATCTTTTATTGGTGGACCCTATGATCAGTTTGATTAGATAGATAAGTCAGTGATTAGTGGACCCTATGATCAATTTTATTAGATAGATAAGCCAGTGATTAGTGGACTCTATGATGAGTTTGATTAGATAGATTAAGTCAGTGATTAGTATACTCTATGATCAGTTTGATTAGATATATAAGTCAGTGATTGGTGGACCCTATGATCAGTTTGATTAGATAGATAAGTCAGTGATTAGTGGACCCTATGATCAAGTTTATTAGATAGATAAGCCAGTGATTAGTGGACTCTATGATCAGTTTGATTAGATAGATAAGTCAGTGGTTGGTGGACCCTATGATCAGTTTGATTAGATAGATAAGCCAGTGATTTGTGGAGCCTATGATCAGTTTTATTAGATAAGTCAGTGATTGGTGGATCCTATGGTCAGTTTGATTAGATAGATAAGCCAGTGATTGGTGGACCCTATGATCAGTTTTATTATATAGATAAGTCAGTGATTGGTGGATTCTATGATCAGTTTGATTAGATAGATAAGTCAGTGATTGGTGGACCCTATGATCAATTTGATTAGATAGATAAGTCCGTGATTGGTGGACACTAAAATCAGTTTGATTAGATAGATAAATCTTTTATTGGTGGACCCGATGATCAGTTTGATTAGATAGATAAGTCAATGATTAGTGGACCCTATGATCAAGTTGTTTATTAGATAGATAAGCCAGTGATTAGTGGACTCTATGATGAGTTTGATTAGATAGATAAGTCAGTGGTTGGTGGACCCTATGAGCGGTTTGATAAGATAGAAAAGCCAGTGATTGGTGGAGCCTATGATCAGTATGATTAGATAAGTCAGTGATTGTTGGATCTTATGGTCAATTTGATTAGATAGATAAGCCAGTGATTGGTGGACTCTATGATCAGTTTGATTAGATAGATAAGTCAGTGATTGGTGGACTCTATGATCAGTTTGATTAGATAGATAAGTCAGTAATTGGTGGACTCTATGATCAGTTTGATTAGATAGATAAGTCAGTGATTGGTGCACCCTATGATCAGTTTGATTAGATACATAAGTCAGTATTTGGTGGACTCTATGATCAGTTTGATTAGATACATAAGTCAGTAATTGGTGGACTCTATGATCAGTTTGATTAGATAGATAAGTCAGTTATTGGTGGACACTATGATCAGTTTTTTTAGATAGATATGTAGGTGATCGGTGGACTCTATGATCAGTTTTATTAGATAGATAAGTCAGTGATTGGTGAACCCTATGATCAGTTTGATTAGATAGATAAGTCAGTGGTTGGTGGGCCCTATGATCAGTTCGATTATATAGATAAGTCAGTTGTTGGTGGACACTATGATCAAATTGATTAGATATATAAGACAGTTATTGGTGGACCCTATGATCAGTTTTATTATAAAGATAAGTCAGTGATTGGTGGATCCTATGATCAGTTTGATTAGATAGATAAGTCAGTGATTGGTGGACCCTATGATCAGTTTGATTAGATAGATAAGTCAGTGATTGGTGGACACTATAATCAGTTTGATTAGATAGATAAATCTATTATTGGTGGACCCTATGATCAGTTTGATTAGATAGATAAGTCAGTGATTAGTGGACCCTATGATCAAGTTTATTAGATAGATAAGCATGTGATTAGTGGACTCTATGATCAGTTTGATTAGATAGATAAGTCAGTGGTCGGTGGACCCTATGATCAGTTTGATTAGATAGATAAGCAAGTGATTGGTGGAGCCTATGATCAGTTTGATTAGATAAGTCAGTGATTGGTGGATCCTATGGTCAGTTTGATTAGATAGATAAGCCAGTGATTGGTGGACGCTATGATCAGTTTGATTAGATAGATAAGTCAGTGATTGGTGGACACTATGATCAGTTTGATTAGATAGATAAGCCAGTGATTGGTGGACTCTATTATCAGTTTGATTAGATAGATAAGTCAGTGATTGGTGGACACTATGATCAGTTTGATTAGATAGATAAGTCAGTGATTGGTGGACCCTTTGATAGGTTTGATTAGATAGATAAGTCAGTGATTGGATGACACTAAGATCAGTTTGATTAGATAGATAAGCCAGTGATTGGTGGACACTATGATCAGTTTGATTAGATAGAAAAGTTAGTGATTGAGGGACACTATGACCAGTTTGATTAGATAGATAATTCAGTGATTGGTGGACTCCGTGATCAGTTTGATTAGACAAATAAGTCAGTAATTAATGGATCCTATGATCAGTTTGATTAGATAGAAAAGCTAGTGATTGGTGGACACTATGATTAGTTTGATTAGATAGATAAGTCAGTGATTGGTGGACCCTATGATCAGTTTGATTAGATAGATAAGTCAGTGATTAGTGGACCCTATGATCAGTTTGATTATATAGATAAGTCAGTGATTGGTGGACCCTATGATAAGTTTAATTAGATAGATAAGTCAGTGATTGGTGCACCCTAGGATCAGTTTGATTAGATAGATAAGTCAGTTGTTGGTGGACCCTATGATCAGTTCGATTTGATAGAAAAGTCAGAGATTGGTGGACCCTATGATCAGTTTGATTAGATAGATAAGCCAGTGATTGGTGGACACTATGATCAGTTTGATTAGATAGATAAGTCAGTGATTGGTAGACTCTATGATCAGTTTAATTAGATAGATATGTCAGTGATAGGTGTACTCTATGATCAGTTTGATTAGATATATAAATCAGTGATTGGTAGATCCTATGATCAGTTTGATTAGATAGATAAGTCAGTGATTGGTGCACCCTATGATCAGTTTGATTAGATAGATAAGTCAGTAATTTGTAGACTCTATGATCAGTTTGATTAGATAGATAAGTCAGTAATTGGTAGACTCTATGATCAGTTTGATTAGATAGATAAGTCAGTGATTGGTGGACACTATGATCAGTTTTTTTAGATAGATAAGTAGGTGATCGGTGGACTCTATGATCAGTTGATTAGATAGATAAGTCAGTGATTGGTAGACCCTATGATCAGTTTGATTAGATAGATAAGTCAGTGGTTGGTTGATCATATGATCAGTTTTATTAGATAGATAGGTCAGGGATTGGTAGACCCTATGATCAGTTAGATAAGGTAGATAAGTCAGTGATTGGTGGACTCTATGATCAGTTTGATTAGATAGATAAGTCAGTAATTGGTGGACCCAATGATCAGTTTGATTAGATAGATAAGTCAGTAATTGGTGGACTCTATGATCAGTTTGATTAGATAGATAAGCCAGTGATTGGTGGATCCTATGTTCAGTTTTATTAGATATATATGTCAGTGGTTTGTGGACCCTATGATCAGTTTGCTCAGATAAAAAAGGAAGTGTATGGTGGACACTAAGATAAGTTTGATTAGATAGATAAGCCAGTGATTAGTGGACTTTATGATCAGTTTGATTAGATAGATAAGTCAGTGGTTGATGGACCCTATGATCAGTTTGATTAGATAGATAAGCCAGTGATTGGTGGAGCCTATGATCAGTTTGATTAGATAAGGCAGTGATTGGTGGATCTTATGGTCAGTTTGATTAGATAGATAAGCCAGTGATTGGTGTACTCTATGATCAGTTTGATTAGATAGATAAGTCAGTGATTGGTGGACACTAAGATCAGTTTTATTAAATAAATAAGCCAGTGATTGGTGGACTCTATTATCAGTTTAATTAGATAGATAAGTCAGTGATTGGTGCACCCTATGATCAGTTTGATTAGATACATAAGTCAGTATTTGGTGGACTCTATGATCAATTTGATTAGATACATAAGTCAGTAATTAGTGGACTCTAGGATCAGTTTGCTTAGATAGATAAGTCAGTGATTGGTGGACACTATGATCAGTTTTTTTTTAGATAGATAAGTAGGTGATCGGTGGACTCTATGATCAGTTTGATTAGATAGATAAGTCAGTGATTGGTGAACCCTATGATCAGTTTGATTAGATAGATAAGTCAGTAGTTGGTGGAACATATGATCAGTTTGATTAGATAGATAAGTCAGTGATTGGTAGACCCTATGATCAGTTTGATTAGATAGATAAGTCAGTGATTGGTGGACTCTATGACCAGTTTGATTAGATAGATAAGTCAGTAATTGGTGGACCCAATGATCAGTTTGATTAGATAGATAAGCCAGTGATTGGTGGATCCTATGTTCAATTTTATTAGATATAAATGTCAGTGGTTTGTGGACCCTATGATCAGTTTGAATAGATAAAAAAGGAAGTGTATGGTGGACACTAATATAAGTTTGATTAGATAGATTAAGTCAGTGATTGGTAGATCCTATGATCAGTTTAATTAGATAGATAAGTCAGTGATTGGTGGACCCTATGATCAGTTTGATTAGATAGATAAGTCAGTGATTGTTGGACCCTATAATCAGATTGATTAGATAGATAAACACGTTATTGGTTGACACTATGATCAGTTTTTTTAGATAGATAAGTTAGTAATTAGTAGACCCTAGGATCAGTTTGATTAGATAGATAAGTCAGTGATTGGTGGACACTATTGTCAGTTTGATTAGATAGATAAGTCAGTGATTGTTGGACTCTATGATCAGTTTGATTAGAAGGATATGTCAGTGATTGGTGGACCCTATGATCAGTTTGATTTGATAGAAAAATCAGTTTTTGGTGGACCTTATGATCAGTTTGATTATATAGATAAGTCAGTGATTTGTGGACCCTATGATCAGTTTGATTAGATAGATTAGTCAGTGATTGGTGGACCCTATGATCAGTTTGATTAGATAGATAAGTCAGTGATTGGTGGACACTATAATCAGTTTGATTAGATAGATAAATTTCTAATTGGTGGACCCTATGATCAGTTTGATTAGATGGATAAGTCAGTTATTGGTGGACCATATCATCAGTTTGATTAGATAGATAAGTCAGTGATTGGTGGACCCTATGATCAAGTTTATTAGATAAGCCAGTGATTGGTGGTCTTTTAGATCAGTTTGAGTAGATAGATATGTCAGTGATAGGTGTACTCTATGATCAGTTTGATTAGATATATAAATCAGTGATTGGTAGATCCTATGATCAGTTTGATTAGATAGATAAGTCAGTGATTGGTGCACCCTATGATCAGTTTGATTAGATAGATAAGTCAGTAATTTGTAGACTCTATGATCAGTTTGATTAGATAGATAAGTCAGTAATTGGTAGACTCTATGATCAGTTTGATTAGATAGATAAGTCAGTGATTGGTGGACACTATGATCAGTTTTTTTAGATAGATAAGTAGGTGATCGGTGGACTCTATGATCAGTTGATTAGATAGATAAGTCAGTGATTGGTAGACCCTATGATCAGTTTGATTAGATAGATAAGTCAGTGGTTGGTTGATCATATGATCAGTTTTATTAGATAGATAGGTCAGGGATTGGTAGACCCTATGATCAGTTAGATAAGGTAGATAAGTCAGTGATTGGTGGACTCTATGATCAGTTTGATTAGATAGATAAGTCAGTAATTGGTGGACCCGATGATCAGTTTGATTAGATAGATAAGTCAGTGATTGGTGGACTCTATGATCAGTTTGATTAGATAGATAAGCCAGTGATTGGTGGATCCTATGTTCAGTTTTATTAGATATATATGTCAGTGGTTTGTGGACCCTATGATCAGTTTGCTCAGATAAAAAAGGAAGTGTATGGTGGACACTAAGATAAGTTTGATTAGATAGATAAGCCAGTGATTAGTGGACTTTATGATCAGTTTGATTAGATAGATAAGTCAGTGGTTGATGGACCCTATGATCAGTTTGATTAGATAGATAAGCCAGTGATTGGTGGAGCCTATGATCAGTTTGATTAGATAAGGCAGTGATTGGTGGATCTTATGGTCAGTTTGATTAGATAGATAAGCCAGTGATTGGTGGACTCTATGATCAGTTTGATTAGATAGATAAGTCAGTGATTGGTGGACACTAAGATCAGTTTTATTAAATAGATAAGCCAGTGATTGGTGGACTCTATTATCAGTTTAATTAGATAGATAAGTCAGTGATTGGTGCACCCTATGATCAGTTTGATTAGATACATAAGTCAGTATTTGGTGGACTCTATGATCAATTTGATTAGATACATAAGTCAGTAATTAGTGGACTCTAGGATCAGTTTGATTAGATAGATAAGTCAGTGATTGGTGGACACTATGATCAGTTTTTTTAGATAGATAAGTAGGTGATCGGTGGACTCTATGATCAGTTTGATTAGATAGATAAGTCAGTGATTGGTGAACCCTATGATCAGTTTGATTAGATAGATAAGTCAGTAGTTGGTGGAACATATGATCAGTTTGATTAGATAGATAAGTCAGTGATTGGTAGACCCTATGATCAGTTTGATTAGATAGATAAGTCAGTGATTGGTGGACTCTATGACCAGTTTGATTAGATAGATAAGTCAGTGATTGGTGGACCCAATGATCAGTTTGATTAGATAGATAAGCCAGTGATTGGTGGATCCTATGTTCAATTTTATTAGATATATATGTCAGTGGTTTGTGGACCCTATGATCAGTTTGAATAGATAAAAAAGGAAGTGTATGGTGGACACTAATATAAGTTTGATTAGATAGATTAAGTCAGTGATTGGTAGACTCTATGATCAGTTTGATTAGATATATAAGTCAGTGATTGGTAGATCCTATGATCAGTTTAATTAGATAGATAAGTCAGTGATTGGTGGACCCTATGATCAGTTTGATTAGATAGATAAGTCAGTGATTGTTGGACCCTATAATCAGATTGATTAGATAGATAAACACGTTATTGGTTGACACTATGATCAGTTTTATTAGATAGATAAGTTAGTAATTAGTAGACCCTAGGATCAGTTTGATTAGATAGATAAGTCAGTGATTGGTGGACCCTATTGTCAGTTTGATTAGATAGATAAGTCAGTGATTGTTGGACTCTATGATCAGTTTGATTAGAAGGATATGTCAGTGATTGGTGGACCCTATGATCAGTTTGATTTGATAGAAAAATCAGTTTTTGGTGGACCTTATGATCAGTTTGATTATATAGATAAGTCAGTGATTTGTGGACCCTATGATCAGTTTGATTAGATATATTAGTCAGTGATTGGTGGACCCTATGATCAGTTTGATTAGATAGATAAGTCAGTGATTGGTGGACACTATAATCAGTTTGATTAGATAGATAAATTTCTAATTGGTGGACCCTATGATCAGTTTGATTAGATGGATAAGTCAGTTATTGGTGGACCATATCATCAGTTTGATTAGATAGATAAGTCAGTGATTGGTGGACCCTATGATCAAGTTTATTAGATAAGCCAGTGATTGTTTGTCTTTTAGATCAGTTTGAGTAGATAGATATGTCAGTGGTTGGTGGACCCTATGATCAGTTTGATTAGACAGATAAGCCAAAGATTGATGGACCCTATGATCAGATTGATTAAATAGATACGTCAGTTATTGGTGGACCCTATGGTCAGTTTGATTAGATAGATAAGCCAGTGATTGGTGGACACTAATATAAGTTTGATTAGATAGATTAAGTCAGTGATTGGTAGAGTCTATGATCAGTTTGATTAGATAGATAAGTCAGTGATTGGTGGACTCTATGATCAGTTTGATTAGATAGATAAGTCAGTGGTTGGTGGACCCTATGATCAGTTTGATTAGATAGATAAGTCAGTGATTGTTGGACCCTATAATCAGATTGATTAGATAGATAAACACGTTATTGGTGGACTCTATGATCAGTTTGATTAGATAGATAAGTCAGTGGTTGGTGGACCCTATGATCAGTTTGATTAGATAGATAAGTCAGTGATTGTTGGACCCTATAATCAGATTGATTAGATAGATAAACACGTTATTGGTGGACACTATGATCAGTTTGATTAGATAGATAAGTCAGTGATTGGTGGACCCTATGATCAGTTTGATTAGATAGATAAGTCAGTGATTGGTAGACCCTATGATCAGTTTGATTAGATAGATAAGTCAGTGATTGGTGGACTCTATGACCAGTTTGATTAGATAGATAAGTCAGTAATTGGTGGACCCAATGATCAGTTTGATTAGATAGACAAGTCAGTGATTGGTGGACTCTATGATCAGTTTGATTAGATAGATAAGCCAGTGATTGGTGGATCCTATGTTCAATTTTATTAGATATATATGTCAGTGGTTTGTGGACCCTATGATCAGTTTGAATAGATAAAAAAGGAATTTTATAGTGGACACTAATATAAGTTTGATTAGATAGATTAAGTCAGTGATTGATAGACTCTATGATCAAATTGATTAGATATATAAGTCAGTGATTGGTAGATCCTATGATCAGTTTGATTAGATAGATAAGTCATGATTGGTGGACCCTATGATCAGTTTGATTAGATAGATAAGTCAGTATTCGGTGGACTCTATGATCAGTTTGATTAGATAGATAAGTCAGTAATTGGTGGACTCTGTGATCAGTTTGATTAGATAGATAAGGCAGTGTTTGGTGGACACTATGATCAGTTTGTTTAGATAGATAAGTAGGTGATCGGTGGACTCTATGATCAGTTTGATTAGATAGATAAGTCAGTTATTGGTGGACCCTATGATCAGTTTGATTAGATAGATAAGTCAGTGATTGTTGGACCTTATAATCAGATTGATTAGATAGATAAACACGTTATTGGTGGACACTATGATCAGTTTTATTAGATAGATAAGTTAGTAATTAGTAGACCCTAGGATCAGTTTGATTAGATAGATAAGTCAGTGATTGGTGGACCCTATGGTCAGTTTGATTAGATAGATAAGTCAGTGATTGTTGGACTCTATGATCAGTTTGATTAGAAGGATATGTCAGTGATTGGTGGACCCTATGATCAGTTTGATTAGATAGATAAGTCAGTGATTGGTGGACACTATAATCAGTTTGATTAGATAGATAAATTTCTAATTGGTGGACCCTATGATCAGTTTGATTAGATGGATAAGTCAGTTATTGGTGGACCATATCATCAGTTTGATTAGATAGATAAGTCAGTGATTGGTGGACCCTATGGTCAGTTTGATTAGATAGATAAGCCAGTGATTGGTGGACCCTATGATCAGTTTGATTAGATAGAAATGCCAGTGATTGGTGGACCCTATGATCAGTTTGATTAGATAGATAAGTCAGTGATTGGTGGACTCTATGATCAGTTTGATTAGATAGATAAGTCAGTAATTGTTGGACCCAATGATCAGTTTGATTAGATAGATAAGTCAGTGATTGGTGGACTCAATGATCAGTTTGATTAGATAGATAAGCCAGTGATTGGTGGATCCTATGTTAAGTTTTATTAGATAGATAAGCCAGTGATTGGTGGAGCATATGATCAGTATGATTAGATAAGTCAGTGATTGGTGGATCTTATGGTCAGTTTGATTAGATAGATAAGCCAGTGATTGGTGGACTCTATGATCAGTTTGATTAGATAGATAAGTCAGTGATTGGTGGACACTAAGATCAGTTTTATTAAATAGATAAGCCAGTGATTGGTGGACTCTATTATCAGTTTAATTACATAGATAAGTCAGTGATTGGTGCACCCTATGATCAGTTTGATTAGATACATAAGTCAGTAAATGGTGGACTCTATGATCAGTTTGATTAGATAGATAAGTCAGTGATTGGTGGACACTATGATCAGTTTTTTTAGATAGATAAGTAGGTGATCGGTGGATTCTATGATCAGTTTGATTAGATAGATAAGTCAGTGATTGGTGAACCCTATGATCAGTTTGATTAGATAGATAAGTTAGTGGTTGGTGGACCCTATGATCAGTTTGATTAGATAGATAAGTCAGTGATTGGTAGACCCTATGATCAGTTTGATTAGATAGATAAGTCAGTAATTGGTGCACCCTATGATCAGTTTGATTAGATAGATAAGTCAGTATTTTGTGGACCCAATGATCAGTTTGATTAGATAGATAAGTCAGTGATATGTGGACTCTATGATCAGTTTGATTAGATAGATAAGCCAGTGATTGGTGGATCCTATGTTCAATTTTATTAGATATATATGTCAGTGGTTTGTGGACCCTATGATCAGTTTGAATAGATAAAAAAGGAAGTGTATGGTGGACACTAATATAAGTTTGATTAGATAGATTAAGTCAGTGATTGGTAGACTCTATGATCAGTTTGATTAGATATATAAGTCAGTGATTGGTAGATCCTATGATCAGTTTGATTAGATAGATAAGTCAGTGATTGGTGGACCCTATGATCAGTTTGATTAGATAGATAAGTCAGTATTCGGTGGACTCTATGATCAGTTTGATTAGATAGATAATTCAGTAATTGGTGGACTCTGTGATCAGTTTGATTAGATAGACAAGACAGTGTTTGGTGGACACTATGATCAGTTTGTTTAGATAGATAAGTAGGTGATCGGTGGACTATATGATCAGTTTGATTAGATAGATAAGTCAGTGATTGGTGGACCCTATGATCAGTTTGATTAGATAGATAAGTCAGTAATTGTTGGACCCTATAATCAGATTGATTAGATAGATAAACACGTTAATGGTGGACACTATGATCAGTTTTATTAGATAGATAAGTTAGTAATTAGTAGACCCTAGGATCAGTTTGATTAGATAGATAAGTCAGTGATTGGTGGACCCTATGGTCAGTTTGATTAGATAGATAAGTCAGTGATTGTTGGACTCTATGATCAGTTTGATTAGAAGGATATGTCAGTGATTGGTGGACCCTATGATCAGTTTGATTTGATAGAAAAATCAGTTTTTGGTGGACCCTATGATCAGTTTGATTATATAGATAAGTCAGTGATTTGTGGACCCTATGATCAGTTTGATTAGATAGATTAGTCAGTGATTGGTGGACCCTATGATCAGTTTGATTAGATAGATAAGTCAGTGATTGGTGGACACTATAATCAGTTTGATTAGATAGATAAATTTCTAATTGGTGGACCCTATGATCAGTTTGATTAGATGGATAAGTCAGTTATTGGTGGACCATATCATCAGTTTGATTAGATAGATAAGTCAGTGATTGGTGGACCCTATGATCAGTTTGATTAGATAGATAAGTCAGTGATTGTTGGACCCTATAATCAGATTGATTAGATAGATAAACACGTTATTGGTGGACACTATGATCAGTTTTATTAGATAGATAAGTTAGTAATTAGTAGACCCTAGGATCAGTTTGATTAGATAGATAAGTCAGTGAATGGTGGACCCTATGGTCAGTTTGATTAGATAGATAAGTCAGTGATTGTTGGACTCTATGATCAGTTTGATTAGAAGGATATGTCAGTGATTGGTGGACCCTATGATCAGTTTGATTAGATAGATAAGTCAGTGATTGGTGAACCCTATGATCAGTTTAATTAGATAGATAAGTCAGTGGTTGGTGGACCCTATGATCAGTTTGATTAGATAGATAAGTCAGTGATTGGTGGACCCTATGATCAAGTTTATTAGATAAGCCAGTGATTGGTGGTCTTTTAGATCAGTTTGAGTAGATAGATACGTCAGTTATTGGTGGACCCTATGGTCAGTTTGATTAGATAGATAAGCCAGTGATTGGTGGACCCTATGATCAGTTTGATTAGATAGATAAGTCAGTGAGTGGTGGACTCTATGATCAGTTTGATTAGATAGATAAGTCAGTAATTGGTGGACCCAATGATCAGTTTGATTAGATAGATAAGTCAGTGATTGGTGGACTCTATGATCAGTTTGATTAGATAGATAAGCCAGTGATTGGTGGATCCTATGTTAAGTTTTATTAGATAGATAAGCCAGTGATTGGTGGAGCATATGATCAGTATGATTAGATAAGTCAGTGATTGGTGGATCTTATGGTCAGTTTGATTAGATAGATAAGCCAGTGATTGGTGGACTCTATGATCAGTTTGATTAGATAGATAAGTCAGTGATTGGTGGACACTAAGATCAGTTTTATTAAATAGATAAGCCAGTGATTGGTGGACTCTATTATCAGTTTAATTAGATAGATAAGTCAGTGATTGGTGCACCCTATGATCAGTTTGATTAGATACATAAGTCAGTAATTGGTGGACTCTATGATCAGTTTGATTAGATAGATAAGTCAGTGATTGGTGGACACTATGATCAGTTTTTTTAGATAGATAAGTAGGTGATCGGTGGATTCTATGATCAGTTTGATTAGATAGATAAGTCAGTGATTGGTGAACCCTATGATCAGTTTGATTAGATAGATAAGTTAGTGGTTGGTGGACCCTATGATCAGTTTGATTAGATAGATAAGTCAGTGATTGGTAGACCCTATGATCAGTTTGATTAGATAGATAAGTCAGTGATTGGTGGACCCTATGATCAGTTTGATTAGATAGATAAGTCAGTATTCGGTGGACTCTATGATCAGTTTGATTAGATAGATAATTCAGTAATTGGTGGACTCTGTGATCAGTTTGATTAGATAGACAAGACAGTGTTTGGTGGACACTATGATCAGTTTGTTTAGATAGATAAGTAGGTGATCGGTGGACTATATGATCAGTTTGATTAGATAGATAAGTCAGTGATTGGTGGACCCTATGATCAGTTTGATTAGATAGATAAGTCAGTGATTGTTGGACCCTATAATCAGATTGATTAGATAGATAAACACGTTATTGGTGGACACTATGATCAGTTTTATTAGATAGATAAGTTAGTAATTATTAGACCCTAGGATCAGTTTGATTAGATAGATAAGTCAGTGATTGGTGGACTCTATGATCAGTTTGATTAGATAGATAAGTCAGTAATTGGTGGACCCAATGATCAGTTTGATTAGATAGATAAGTCAGTGATTGGTGGACTCTATGATCAGTTTGATTAGATAGATAAGCCAGTGATTGGTGGATCCTATGTTAAGTTTTATTAGATAGATAAGCCAGTGATTGGTGGAGCATATGATCAGTATGATTAGATAAGTCAGTGATTGGTGGATCTTATGGTCAGTTTGATTAGATAGATAAGCCAGTGATTGGTGGAATCTATGATCAGTTTGATTAGATAGATAAGTCAGTGATTGGTGGACACTAAGATCAGTTTTATTAAATAGATAAGCCAGTGATTGGTGGACTCTATTATCAGTTTAATTAGATAGATAAGTCAGTGATTGGTGCACCCTATGATCAGTTTGATTAGATACATAAGTCAGTAATTGGTGGACTCTATGATCAGTTTGATTAGATAGATAAGTCAGTGATTGGTGGACACTATGATCAGTTTTTTTAGATAGATAAGTAGGTGATCGGTGGATTCTATGATCAGTTTGATTAGATAGATAAGTCAGTGATTGGTGAACCATATGATCAGTTTGATTAGATAGATAAGTTAGTGGTTGGTGGACCCTATGATCAGTTTGATTAGATAGATAAGTCAGTGATTGGTAGACCCTATGATCAGTTTGATTAGATAGATAAGTCAGTGATTGGTGGACCCTATGATCAGTTTGATTAGATAGATAAGTCAGTATTCGGTGGACTCTATGATCAGTTTGATTAGATAGATAATTCAGTAATTGGTGGACTCTGTGATCAGTTTGATTAGATAGACAAGACAGTGTTTGGTGGACACTATGATCAGTTTGTTTAGATAGATAAGTAGGTGATCGGTGGACTATATGATCAGTTTGATTAGATAGAAAAGTCAGTGATTGGTGGACCCTATGATCAGTTTGATTAGATAGATAAGTCAGTGATTGTTGGACCCTATAATCAGATTGATTAGATAGATAAACACGTTATTGGTGGACACTATGATCAGTTTTATTAGATAGATAAGTTAGTAATTAGTAGACCCTAGGATCAGTTTGATTAGATAGATAAGTCAGTGATTGGTGGACCCTATGGTCAGTTTGATTAGATAGATAAGTCATTGATTGTTGGACTCTATGATCAGTTTGATTAGAAGGATATGTCAGTGATTGGTGGACCCTATGATCAGTTTGATTATATAGATAAGTCAGTGATTTGTGGACCCTATGATCAGTTTGATTAGATAGATTAGTCAGTGATTGGTGGACCCTATGATCAGTTTGATTAGATAGATAAGTCAGTGATTGGTGGACACTATAATCAGTTTGATTAGATAGATAAATTTCTAATTGGTGGACCCTATGATCAGTTTGATTAGATGGATAAGTCAGTTATTGGTGGACCATATCATCAGTTTGATTAGATAGATAAGTCAGTGATTGGTGGACCCTATGATCAGTTTGATTAGATAGATAAGTCAGTGATTGTTGGACCCTATAATCAGATTGATTAGATAGATAAACACGTTATTGGTGTACACTATGATCAGTTTTATTAGATAGATAAGTTAGTAATTAGTAGACCCTAGGATCAGTTTGATTAGATAGATAAGTCAGTGAATGGTGGACCCTATGGTCAGTTTGATTGATTAGATAGATAAGTCAGTGATTGTTAAACTCTATGATCAGTTTGATTAGAAGGATATGTCAGTGATTGGTGGACCCTATGATCAGTTTGATTAGATAGATAAGTCAGTGATTGGTGAACCCTATGATCAGTTTGATTAGATAGATAAGTCAGTGGTTGGTGGACCCTATGATCAGTTTGATTAGATAGATAAGTCAGTGATTGGTAGACCCTATGATCAGTTTGATTAGATAGATAAGTCAGTGATTGGTGGACTCTATGACCAGTTTGATTAGATAGATAAGTCAGTAATTGGTGGACCCAATGATCAGTTTGATTAGATAGATAAGTCAGTGATTGGTGGACTCTATGATCAGTTTGATTAGATAGATAAGCCAGTGATTGGTGGATCCTATGTTCAATTTTATTAGATATATATGTCAGTGGTTTGTGGACCCTATGATCAGTTTGAATAGATAAAAAAAGGAAGTGTATGGTGGACACTAATATAAGTTTGATTAGATAGATTAAGTCAGTGATTGGTAGACTCTATGATCAGTTTGATTAGATATATAAGTCAGTGATTGGTATATCCTATGATCAGTTTGATTAGATAGATAAGTCAGTGATTGGTGGACCCTATGATCAGTTTGATTAGATAGATAAGTCAGAATTCGGTGGACTCTATGATCAGTTTGATTATATAGATAAGTCAGTAATTGGTGGACTCTGTGATCAGTTTAATTCGATAGATAAGGCAGTGTTTGGTGGACACTATGATCAGTTTGTTTAGATAGATAAGTAGGTGATCGGTGGACTCTATGATCAGTTTGATTAGATAGACAATTCAGTGATTGGTGGACCCTATGATCAGTTTGATTAGATAGATAAGTCAGTGATTGTTGGACCCTATAATCAGATTGATTAGATAGATAAACACGTTATTGGTGGACACTATGATCAGTTTTATTAGATAGATAAGTTAGTAATTAGTAGACCCTAGGATCAGTTTGATTAGATAGATAAGTCAGTGATTGGTGGACCCTATGGTCAGTTTGATTAGATAGATAAGTCAGTGATTGTTGGACTCTATGATCAGTTTGATTAGAAGGATATGTCAGTGATTGGTGGACCCTATGATCAGTTTGATTTGATAGAAAAATCAGTTTTTGGTGGACCCTATGATCAGTTTGATTATATAGATAAGTCAGTGATTTGTAGACCCTATAATCAGTTTGATTAGATAGATTAGTCAGTGATTGGAGGACCCTATGATCAGTTTGATTAGATAGATAAGTCAGTGATTGGTGGACACTATAATCAGTTTGATTAGATAGATAAATTTCTAAGTGGTGGACCCTATGATCAGTTTGATTAGATATATAAGTCAGTTATTGGTGGACCATATCATCTGTTTGATTAGATAGATAAGTCAGTGATTGGTGGACCCTATGATCAAGTTTATTAGATAAGCCAGTGATTGGTGGTCTTTTAGATCAGTTTGAGTAGATAGATATGTCAGTGGTTGGTGGACCCTATGATCAGTTTGATTAGATAGATAAGCCAAAGATTGATGGACCCTATGATCAGTTTGATTAGATAGATACGTCAGTTATTGGTGGACCCTATGGTCAGTTTGATTAAATAGATAAGCCAGTGATTGGTGGACCCTATGATCAGTTTGATTAGATAGATATGCCAGTGATTGGTGGACCCTATGATCAGTTTGATTAGATAGATAAGTCAGTGATTGGTGGACTCTATGATCTGTTTGATTAGATAGATAGTCAGTAATTGGTGGACCCAATGATCAGTTTGATTAGATAGATAAGTCAGTGATTGTTGGACCCTATAATCAGATTGATTAGATAGATAAGCCAGTGATTGGTGGATCCTATGTTCAGTTTTATTAGATATATATGTCAGTGGTTTGTGGACCCTATGATCAGTTTGCATAGATAAAAAAGGTAGTGTATGGTGGACACTAAGATAAGTTTGATTAGATAGATAAGCCAGTGATTAGTGGACTCTATGATCAGTTTGATTAGATAGATAAGTCAGTGGTTGGTGGACCCTATGATCAGTTTAATTAGATAGATAAGCCAGTGATTGGTGGAGCCTATGATCAGTATGATTAGATAAGTCAGTGATTAGTGGATCTTTTGGTCAGTTTGATTAGATAGATAAGCCAGTGATTGGTGGACTCTATGATCAGTTTGATTAGATAGATAAGTCAGTGATTGGTGGACACTAAGATCAGTTTTATTAAATAGATAAGCCAGTGATTGGTGGACTCTATTATCAGTTTAATTAGATAGATAAGTCAGTGATTGGTGCACGCTATGATCAGTTTGATTAGATAGATAAGCCAGTGATTGGTGGATCCTATGTTCAATTTTATTAGATATATATGTCAGTGGTTTGTGGACTCTATGATCAGTTTGAATAGATAAAAAAGGAAGTGTATGGTGGACACTAATATAAGTTTGATTAGATAGATTAAGTCAGTGATTGGTAGACTCTATGATCAGTTTGATTAGATAGATAAGTCAGTGATTTGTGGACCCTATGATCAGTTTGATTAGATAGATAAGTCAGTGATTGGTGGACACTATAATCAGTTTGATTAGATAGATACATTTCTAATTGGTGGACCCTATGATCAGTTTGATTAGATGGATAAGTCAGTTATTGGTGGACTATATCATCAGTTTGATTAGATAGATAAGTCAGTGATTGGTGGACCCTATGATCAAGTTTATTAGATAAGGCAGTGATTGGTGGTCTTTTAGATCAGTTTGATTAGATAGATATGTCAGTGGTTGGTGGACCCTATGATCAGTTTGATTAGATAGATAAGCCAAAGATTAATGGACCCTATGATCAGTTTGATTAGATAGATAAGCCAGTGATTGGTGGACCCTATGATCAGTTTGATTAGATAGATATGCCAGTGATTGGTGGACCCTATGATCAGTTTGATTAGATAGATATGCCAGTGATTGGTGGACCCTATGATCAGTTTGATTAGATAGATAAGTCAGTTATTTGTGGACACTATGATCAGTTTGATTAGATAGATAAGCCAGTAATTGGTAGACTCTTTGATTAGTTTGATTAGATAGATAAGCCAGTGATTGGTGGACCCTATGATCAGTTTGATTAGATAGGTAAGTCAGTGATTGTTTGACACTATGATCAGTTTGATTAGATAGATAAGCCAGTGATTGGTGGACTCTATTATTAGATTGATTAGAAAGATAAGTCAGTGATTGGTGGACACTATGATTAGTTTGATTAGATAGATAAATCAGTGATTGGTGGACCCTATGATCAGTTTGATAAGGTAGATAAGTAAGTGATTGGATGACACTAAGATCATTTTGATTAGATAGAAAAATCAGTTATTGGTGGACCCTATGATCAGTGTGATTATATAGATAAGTCAGTGATTGGTAGACCCTATGATCAGTTTGATTAGATAGATAAGTCAGTGGTTGGTGGGCCCTATGATCAGTTCGATTATATAGATAAGTCAGTGGTTGGTGGACACTATGATCAAATTGATTAGATATATAAGACAGTTATTGGTGGACCCTATGATCAGTTTTATTATATAGATTAGTCAGTGATTGGTGGATCCTATGATCAGTTTGATTACATAGATAAGTCAGTGATTGGTGAACCCTATGATCAGTTTGATTAGATAGATAAGTCAGTGATTGGTGGACACTATAATCAGTTTGATTAGATAGATAAATCTCTTATTGGTGGACCCTATGATCAGTTTGATTAGATAGATAAGTCAGTGATTAGTGGACCCTATGATCAAGTTTATTAGATAGATAAGGCAGTTATTGGTGGAGCCTATGATCAGTTTGATTAGATAAGTCAGTGATTGGTGGATCCTGTGGTCAGTTTGATTAGATAGATAAGCCAGTGATTGGTGGACACTATGATCAGTTTGAGTAGATAGATAAGCCAGTGATTGGTGGACTCTATTATCAGTTTGATTAGATAGATAAGTCATTTATTGGTGGACACTATGATCAGTTTGATTAGATAGATAAGTCAGTGTTTGGTGGACCCTTTGATAGGTTTGATTAGATAGATAAGTCAGTGATTGGATGACACTAAGATCAGTTTGATTAGATAGATAAGCCAGTGATTGGTGGACTTTATGATCAGTTTGATAAGATAGAAAAGTAAGTGATTGAGGAACACTATGACCAGTTTGATTAGATAGATAATTCAGTGATTGGTGGACTCCGTGATCAGTTTGATTAGACAAATAAGTCATTAATTAATGGATCCTATGATCAGTTTGATTAGATAGAAAAGCCAGTGATTGGTGGACACTATGATTAGTTTGATTAGATAGATAAGTCAGTGATTGGTGGACCCTATGATCAGTTTGATTAAATAGATAAGCCAGTGATTGGTGGACCCTATGATCAGTTTGATTAGATAGATATGCCAGTGATTGGTGGACCCTATGATCAGTTTGATTAGATAGATAAGTCAGTGATTGGTGGACTCTATGATCTGTTTGATTAGATAGATAGTCAGTAATTGGTGGACCCAATGATCAGTTTGATTAGATAGATAAGTCAGTGATTGTTGGACCCTATAATCAGATTGATTAGATAGATAAGCCAGTGATTGGTGGATCCTATGTTCAGTTTTATTAGATATATATGTCAGTGGTTTGTGGACCCTATGATCAGTTTGCATAGATAAAAAAGGTAGTGTATGGTGGACACTAAGATAAGTTTGATTAGATAGATAAGCCAGTGATTAGTGGACTCTATGATCAGTTTGATTAGATAGATAAGTCAGTGGTTGGTGGACCCTATGATCAGTTTAATTAGATAGATAAGCCAGTGATTGGTGGAGCCTATGATCAGTATGATTAGATAAGTCAGTGATTAGTGGATCTTTTGGTCAGTTTGATTAGATAGATAAGCCAGTGATTGGTGGACTCTATGATCAGTTTGATTAGATAGATAAGTCAGTGATTGGTGGACACTAAGATCAGTTTTATTAAATAGATAAGCCAGTGATTGGTGGACTCTATTATCAGTTTAATTAGATAGATAAGTCAGTGATTGGTGCACGCTATGATCAGTTTGATTAGATAGATAAGCCAGTGATTGGTGGATCCTATGTTCAATTTTATTAGATATATATGTCAGTGGTTTGTGGACTCTATGATCAGTTTGAATAGATAAAAAAGGAAGTGTATGGTGGACACTAATATAAGTTTGATTAGATAGATTAAGTCAGTGATTGGTAGACTCTATGATCAGTTTGATTAGATAGATAAGTCAGTGATTTGTGGACCCTATGATCAGTTTGATTAGATAGATAAGTCAGTGATTGGTGGACACTATAATCAGTTTGATTAGATAGATACATTTCTAATTGGTGGACCCTATGATCAGTTTGATTAGATGGATAAGTCAGTTATTGGTGGACTATATCATCAGTTTGATTAGATAGATAAGTCAGTGATTGGTGGACCCTATGATCAAGTTTATTAGATAAGGCAGTGATTGGTGGTCTTTTAGATCAGTTTGATTAGATAGATATGTCAGTGGTTGGTGGACCCTATGATCAGTTTGATTAGATAGATAAGCCAAAGATTAATGGACCCTATGATCAGTTTGATTAGATAGATAAGCCAGTGATTGGTGGACCCTATGATCAGTTTGATTAGATAGATATGCCAGTGATTGGTGGACCCTATGATCAGTTTGATTAGATAGATATGCCAGTGATTGGTGGACCCTATGATCAGTTTGATTAGATAGATAAGTCAGTTATTTGTGGACACTATGATCAGTTTGATTAGATAGATAAGCCAGTAATTGGTAGACTCTTTGATTAGTTTGATTAGATAGATAAGCCAGTGATTGGTGGACCCTATGATCAGTTTGATTAGATAGGTAAGTCAGTGATTGTTTGACACTATGATCAGTTTGATTAGATAGATAAGCCAGTGATTGGTGGACTCTATTATTAGATTGATTAGAAAGATAAGTCAGTGATTGGTGGACACTATGATTAGTTTGATTAGATAGATAAATCAGTGATTGGTGGACCCTATGATCAGTTTGATAAGGTAGATAAGTAAGTGATTGGATGACACTAAGATCATTTTGATTAGATAGAAAAATCAGTTATTGGTGGACCCTATGATCAGTGTGATTATATAGATAAGTCAGTGATTGGTAGACCCTATGATCAGTTTGATTAGATAGATAAGTCAGTGGTTGGTGGGCCCTATGATCAGTTCGATTATATAGATAAGTCAGTGGTTGGTGGACACTATGATCAAATTGATTAGATATATAAGACAGTTATTGGTGGACCCTATGATCAGTTTTATTATATAGATTAGTCAGTGATTGGTGGATCCTATGATCAGTTTGATTACATAGATAAGTCAGTGATTGGTGAACCCTATGATCAGTTTGATTAGATAGATAAGTCAGTGATTGGTGGACACTATAATCAGTTTGATTAGATAGATAAATCTCTTATTGGTGGACCCTATGATCAGTTTGATTAGATAGATAAGTCAGTGATTAGTGGACCCTATGATCAAGTTTATTAGATAGATAAGGCAGTTATTGGTGGAGCCTATGATCAGTTTGATTAGATAAGTCAGTGATTGGTGGATCCTGTGGTCAGTTTGATTAGATAGATAAGCCAGTGATTGGTGGACACTATGATCAGTTTGAGTAGATAGATAAGCCAGTGATTGGTGGACTCTATTATCAGTTTGATTAGATAGATAAGTCATTTATTGGTGGACACTATGATCAGTTTGATTAGATAGATAAGTCAGTGATTGGTTGACCCTTTGATAGGTTTGATTAGATAGATAAGTCAGTGATTGGATGACACTAAGATCAGTTTGATTAGATAGATAAGCCAGTGATTGGTGGACTTTATGATCAGTTTGATAAGATAGAAAAGTAAGTGATTGAGGAACACTATGACCAGTTTGATTAGATAGATAATTCAGTGATTGGTGGACTCCGTGATCAGTTTGATTAGACAAATAAGTCATTAATTAATGGATCCTATGATCAGTTTGATTAGATAGAAAAGCCAGTGATTGGTGGACACTATGATTAGTTTGATTAGATAGATAAGTCAGTGATTGGTGGACCCTATGATCAGTTTGATTAGATAGATAAGTCAGTGATTAGTGGACCCTATGATCAGTTTGATTATATAGATAAGTCAGTGATTGGTGGACCCTATGATAAGTTTAATTAGATATATAAGTCAGTGATTGGTACACCCTAGGATCAGTTTGATTAGATAGATAAGTCAGTTGTTGGTGGACCCTATGATCATTTCGATTTGATAGAAAAGTCAGAGATTGGTGGACCCTATGATCAGTTTGATTAGATAGATAAGCCAGTGATTGGTGAACACTATGATCAGTTTGATTAGATAGAAAAGTCAGTGATTGGTAGACTCTATGATCAGTTTGATTAGATAGATAAGTAAGTTATGGGTGTACTCTATGATCAGTTTGATTAGATATATAAATCAGTGATTAGTAGATCCTATGATCAGTTTGATTAGATAGATAAGTCAGTAATTGGTGCACCCTATGATCAGTTTGATTAGATAGATAAGTCAGTATTTTGTGGACTCTGTGATCAGTTTGATTAGATAGATAAGTCAGTAATTGGAAGACTCTATGATCAGTTTGATTAGATAGATAAGTCAGTGATTGGTGGACACTATGATCAGTTTTTTTAGATAGATAAGTAGGTGATCGGTGGACTCTATGATCAGTTTATTAGATAGATAAGTCAGTGATTGGTGGACCCTATGATCAGTTTGATTAGATAGATAAGTCAGTGATTGGCGGACTCTATGATCAGTTTGATTAGACAGATAAGCCAGGGATTGGTGGACCCTATGACAAGTTTGATTAGATAGAAAAGTCAGAGATTGGTGGACCCTATAATCAGTTTGATTAGATAGATAAGCCAGTTATTTGTGGACCCTATGATCAGTTTGATTAGATAGATAAGTAAGTGATAGGTGGACTCTATGATCAGTTTGATTAGATAGATAAGTCGGTGATTGGTGGACTCTATGATCAGTTCGATTATATAGATAAGTCAGTGGTTGGTGGACACTATGATCAAATTGATTAGATATATAAGACAGTTATTGGTGGACCCTATGATCAGTTTTATTATATAGATTAGTCAGTGATTGGTGGATCCTATGATCAGTTTGATTACATAGATAAGTCAGTGATTGGTGGACCCTATGATCAGTTTGATTACATAGATAAGTCAGTGATTGGTGGACTTTATAATCAGTTTGATTAGATAGATAAATCTCTTATTGGTAGACCCTATGATCAGTTTGATTAGATAGATAAGTCAGTGATTAGTGGACCCTATGATCAAGTTTATTAGATAGATAAGCAAGTGATTAGTGGACTCTATGATCAGTTTGATTAGATAGATAAGTCAGTGGTCGGTGGACCCTATGATCAGTTTGATTAGATAGATAAGCCAGTTATTGGTGGAGCCTTTGATCAGTTTGATTAGATAAGTCAGTGATTGGTGGATCCTATGGTCAGTTTGATTAGATAGATAAGTCAGTGATTGGTGGACCCTTTGATAGGTTTGATTAGATAGATAAGTCAGTGATTGGATGACACTAAGATCAGTTTGATTAGATAGATAAGCCAGTGATTGGTGGACTTTATGGTCAGTTTGATAAGATAGAAAAGTAAGTGATTGAGGAACACTATGACCAGTTTGATTAGATAGATAATTCAGTGATTGGTGGACTCCGTGATTAGTTTGATTAGACAAATAAGTCAGTAATTAATGGATCCTATGATCAGTTTGATTAGATAGATAAGCCAGTGATTAGTGGACACTATGATTAGTTTGATTAGATAGATAAGTCAGTGATTGGTGGACCATATGATCAGTTTGATTAGATAGATAAGTCAGTTGTTGGTGGACCCTATGATCAGTTCGATTTGATAGAAAAGTCAGAGATTGGTGGACCCTATGATCAGTTTGATTAGATAGATAAGCTAGTGATTGGTGAACACTATGATCAGTTTGATTAGATAGAAAAGTCAGTGATTGGTAGACTCTATGATCAGTTTGATTAGATAGATAAGTAAATTATGGGTGTACTCTATGATCAGTTTGATTAGATATATAAATCAGTGATTAGTAGATCCTATGATCAGTTTGATTAGATAGATAAGTCAGTGATTGGTGCACCCTATGATCAGTTTGATTAGATAGATAAGTCAGTATTTTGTGGACTCTGTGATCAGTTTGATTAGATAGATAAGTCAGTAATTGGTAGACTCTATGATCAGTTTGATTAGATAGATAAGTCAGTGATTGGTGGACACTATGATCAGTTTTTTTAGATAGATAAGTAGTTTATCGGTGGACTCTATGATCATTTGATTAGATAGATAAGTCAGTGATTGGTGGACCCTATGATCAGTTTGATTAGATAGATAAGTCAGTGGTTGGTTGATCCTATGATCATTTTTATTAGATAGATAGGTCAGGGTTTGGTAGACCCTATGATCAGTTTGATTAGGTAGATAAGTCAGTGATTGGTGGACTCTATGATCAGTTTGATTAGATAGATAAGTCAGTAATTGGTGGTCCCAATGATCAGTTTGATTAGATAGATAAGTCAGTGATTGGTGGACTCTATGATCAGTTTGATTAGATAGATAAGCCATTGATTGGTGGATCCTATGTACAGTTTTATTAGATATATATGTCAGTGGTTTGTGGACCCTATGATCAGTTTGAATAGATAAAAAAGGAAGTGTATGGTGGACACTAAGATAAGTTTGATTAGATAGATTAAGTCAGTGATTGGCGGACTCTATGATCAGTTTGATTAGACAGATAAGCCAGGGATTGGTGGACCCTATGACAAGTTTGATTAGATAGAAAAGTCAGAGATTGGTGGACCCTATAATCAGTTTGATTAGATAGTAAAGCCAGTTATTTGTGGACCCTATGATCAGTTTGATTAGATAGATAAGTAAGTGATAGGTGGACTCTATGATCAGTTTGATTAGATAGATAAGTAAGTGATGGGTGTACTCTATGATCAGTTTGATTAGATATATAAATCAGTGATTGTAAGATCCTATGATCAGTTTGATTAGATAGATAAGTCAGTGATTGGTGCACCCTATGATCAGTTTGATTAGATAGATAAGTCAGTATTTTGTGGACTCTATGATCAGTTTGATTAGATAGATAAGTAAGTAATTGGTGGACTCTATGATCAGTTTTATTAGATAGATAAGTCAGTGATTGGTGGACACTATGATCAGTTTGTTTAGATAGATAAGTAGGTAATCGGTGGACTCTATGATCAGTTTGATTAGATAGATAAGTCCGTGATTGGTGGACCCTATGATCAGTTCGATTAGATAGATAAGTCAGTGGTTGGTGGACCCTATGATCAGTTTGATTAGATAGATAGGTCAGTGATTGGTAGACCCTATGATCAGTTTGATTAGATAGATAAGTCAGTGATTGGTGGACCCAATGATCAGTTTGATTAGATAGATAAGTCAGTAATTGGTGGACCCAATGATCAGTTTGATTAGATAGATAAGTCAGTGATTGGTAGACTCTATTATCAGTTTGATTAGATAGATAAGCCAGTGATTGGTGGATCCTATGTTCAGTTTTATAAGATATATATGTCAGTGGTTTGTGGACCCTATGATCAGTTTGAATAGATACAAAAGGAAGTGTATGGTGGACACTAAGATAAGTTTGATTAGATATATTATGTCAGAATTGGTGGACTCTATGATCAGTTTGATTAGACAGATAAGCCAGTGATTGGTGGACCCTATGATCAGTTTGATTAGATAGAAAAGTCAGAGATTGGTGGACCCTATAATCAGTTTGATTAGATAGATAAGCCAGTGATTGTTGCACCCTATGATCAGATTGATTAGATAGATAAGTAAGTGATAGGTGGACTCTATGATCAGTTTGATTAGATAGATAAGTCATTTATTGGTGGACTCTATGATCAGTTTGATTAGATATATGAGTCAGTGATTGGTAGATCCTTTGATCAGTTTGACTAGATAGATAAGTCAGTGATTGTTGCACCCTATGATCAGTTTGATTAGATAGATAAGTCAGTAATTGGTGGACTCTATGATCAGTTTTATTAGATAGATAAGTCAGTGATTGGTGGACACTATGATCAGTTTGTTTAGATAGATAAGTAGGTGATCGGTGGACTCTATGATCAGTTTGATTAGATAGATAAGCCAGTGATTGGTGGACACTATGATCAGTTTGATTAGATAGATAAGTCAGGGATTGGTAGACTCTATGGTCAGTTTGATTAGATAGATAAGTAAGTGATGGGTGTACTCTATGATCAGTTTGATTAGATATATAAATCATTTATTGTTAGATCCTATGATCAGTTTGATTAGATAGATAAGTCAGTGATTGGTGCACCCTATGATCAGTTTGATTAGATAGATAAGTCAGTATTTTGTGGACTCTATGATCAGTTTGATTAGATAGATAAGTCAGTAATTGGTGGACTCTATGATCAGTTTTATTAGATAGATAAGTCAGTGATTGGTGGACACTATGATCAGTTTGTTTAGATAGATAAGTAGGTGATCGGTGGACTCTATGATCAGTTTGATTAGATAGATAAGTCAGTGATTGGTGGACCCTATGATCAGTTTGATTAGATAGATAGGTCAGTGATTGGTAGACCCTATGATCAGTTTGATTAGATAGATAAGTCAGTGATTGGTGGACCCAATTATCAGTTTGATTAGATAGATAAGTCAGTAATTGGTGGACCCAATGATCAGTTTGATTAGATAGATAAGTCAGTGATTGGTGGACTCTATTTTCAGTTTGATTAGATAGATAAGCCAGTGATTGGTGGATCCTATGTTCAGTTTTATAAGATATATATGTCATTGGTTTGTGGACCCTATAATCAGTTTGAATAGATACAAAAGGAAGTGTATGGTGGACACTAAGATAAGTTTGATTAGATAGATTAAGTCAGTGATTGGTGGACTCTATGATCAGTTTGATTAGACAGATAAGCCAGTGATTGGTGGACCCTATGATCAGTTTGATTAGATAGAAAAGTCAGAGATTGGTGGACCCTATAATCAGTTTGATTAGATAGATAAGCCAGTGATTGGTAGACTCTTTGATTAGTTTGATTAGATAGGTAAGTCAGTGATTGTTTGACACTATGATCAGTTTGATTAGATAGATAAGCCAGTGATTGGTTTACTCTATTATTAGATTGATTAGAAAGATAAGTCAGTGATTGGTGGACACTATGATTAGTTTGATTAGATAGATAAATCAGTTATTGGTGGACCCTATGATCAGTTTGATAAAGTAGATAAGTAAGTGATTGGATGACACTAAGATCAGTTTGATTAGATAGAAAAATCAGTTATTGGTGGACCCTATGATCAGTGTGATTATATAGATAAGTCAGTGATTGGTAGACCCTATGATCAGTTTGATTATATAGATAAGTCAGTGGTTGGTGGACACTATGATCAAATTGATTAGATATATAAGAAAGTTATTGGTGGACCCTATGATCAGTTTGATTAGATAGATAAGTCAGTGATTGGTGGACACTATGATCAGTTCGATTTGATAGAAAAGTCAGAGATTGGTGGACCCTTTGATCAGTTTGATTAGATAGATAAGTCAGTATTTTGTGGACTCTATGATCAGTTTGATTAGATAGATAAGTCAGTAATTGGTAGACTCTATGATCAGTTTGATTAGATAGATAAGTCAGTGATTGGTGGACACTATGATCAGTTTTTTTAGATAAATAAGTAGGTGATCGGTGGACTCTATGATCAGTTGATTAGATAGATAAGTCAGTGATTGGTGGACCCTATGATCAGTTCGATTGGATAGATAAGTCAGTGGTTGGTTGATCCTATGATCAGTTTTATTAGATAGATAGGTCAGGGATTGGTAGACCTTATGATCAGTTTGATTAGGTAGATAAGTCAGTGATTGGTGGACTCTATGATCAGTTTGATTAGATAGATAAGTCAGTAATTGGTGGTCCCAATGATCAGTTTGATTAGTTAGATAAGTCAGTGATTGGTGGACTTTATGATCAGTTTGATTAGATAGATAAGCCAGTGATTGGTGGATCCTATGTTCAGTTTTATTAGATATATATGTCAGTGGTTTGTGGACCCTATGATCAGTTTGAATAGATAAAAAAGGAAGTGTATGGTGGACACTAAGATAAGTTTGATTAGATAGATTGTCAGTGATTGGCGGACTCTATGACAAGTTTGATTAGATAGAAAAGTCAGAGATTGGTGGACCCTGTAATCAGTTTGATTAGATAGATAAGCCAGTTATTGGTGGACCCTATGATCAGTTTGACTAGATAGGTAAGTCAGTGATTATTGCACTCTATGATCAGTTTGATTAAATAGATAAGTCAGTAATTGGTGGACACTATGATCAGTTTGTTTAGATAGATAAGTAGGGGATCGATGGACTCTATGATCAGTTTGATTAGATAGATAAGTCAGTGATTGGTGGACCCTATGATCAGTTTGATTACATAGATAAGTCAGTGTTTGGTGGACCCTATGATCAGTTTGATTAGATAGATAAGTCAATTGTTGGTGGACCCTATGATCAGTTCGATTTGATAGAAAAGTCAGAGATTGGTGGACCCTATGATCAGTTTGATTAGATAGATAAGCCAGTGATTGGTGGACACTATGATCAGTTTGATTAGATAGATAAGTCAGTGATTGGTAGACTCTATGATCAGTTTGATTAGATAGATAAGCCAGTGATTGGTGGACACTATTATCAGTTTGATTAGATAGATAAGTCAGTGATTGGTGCACCCTATGATCAGTTTGATTAGATAGATAAGTCAGTAATTAGTGGACTCTATGATCAGTTTGATTAGATAGATAAGTCAGTAATTGGTGGACTCTATGATCAGTTTTATTAGATAGATACGTCAGTGATTGGTGGACACTATGATCAGTTTGTTTAGATAGATAAGTAGATGATCGGTGGACTCTATGATCAGTTTGATTAGATAGATAAGTCAGTGATTGGTGGACCCTATGATCAGTTCGATTAGATAGATAAGTCAGTGGTTGGCGGACCCTATGATCAGTTTGATTAGATAGATAGGTCAGTGATAGGTAGACCCTATGATCAGTATGATTAGATAGATAAGTCAGTGATTGGAGGACCCAATGATCAGTTTGATTAGATAGATAAGTCAGTAATTGGTGGACCCAATGATCAGTTTCATTAGATAGATAAGTCAGTGATTGGTGGACTCTATTATCAGTTTGATTAGATAGATAAGCCAGTGATTGGTGGATCCTATGTTCAGTTTTATAAGATATATATGTCAGTGGTTTGTGGACCCTATGATCAGTTTGAATAGATAAAAAAGGAAGTGTATGGTGGACACTAAGATACATTTGATTAGATAGATTAAGTCAGTGATTGGTGGACTCTATGATCAGTTGGATTAGACAGATAAGCCAGTGATTGGTGGACCCTATGATCAGTTTGATTAGATAGAAAAGTCAGAGATTGGTGGACCCTATAATCAGTTTAATTAGATAGATAAGCCAGTGATTGGTAGACTCTTTGATTAGTTTGATTAGATAGATAAGCCAGTGATTGGTGGACCCTATGATCAGTTTGATTAGATAGATAAGTCAGTGATTGGTGGACTCTATGATCAGTTTGATTAAATAGATAAGTCAGTGATTGGTTGACTCTATGATCAGTTTAATTAGATATATAAGTTAGTGATTGGTAGATCCTATGATCAGTTTGACTAGATAGATAAGTCAGTGATGGGTGCACCCTATGATCAGTTTGATTAGATAGATAAGTCAGTATTTGGTGGACTCTATGATCAGTTTGATTAGATAGATAAGTCAGTTATTGGTGGACTCTATTATTAGTTTGATTAGAAAGATAAGTCAGTGATTGGTGGACACTATGATCAGTTTGATTAGATATACAAGTCAGTTATTGTTGGACCCTATGATCAGATTGATTAGATAGATAAGTCAGTTATTGGTGGATCCTATGATCAGTTTGATTAGAAAGATAAGTCAGTGATTGGTGGACCCTTTGATCAGTTTGATTAGATAGATAAATTTCTTATTGGTGGACCCTATGATCAGTTTGATTAGATAGATAAGTCAGTTATTGATGGACCCTATGATCAAGTTTATTAGATAAGCCAGTGATTGTTTGACTCTATGATCAGTTTGAGAAGATCGATATGTCAGTGGTTGGTGGACCCTATGATCAGTTTGATTAGATAGATAAGCGAATGATTGATGGACACTATGATCAGTTTGATTAGATAGATACGTCAGTGATTGGTGGACCCTATGGTCAGTTTGATTAGATAGATAAATCAGTGATAGGTGGACCCTATGATCAGTAATTGGTGGACTCTATGATCAGTTTGATTAGATAGATAAATCAGTGATTGGTGGACCCTATGATCAGTTTGATTAGATAGATAAGCCAGTGATTGGTAGACTCTTTGATCAGTTTGATTAGATAGATAAGCCAGTGATTGGTGGACCCTATGATCAGTTTGATTAGATAGGTGAGTCAGTGATTGTTGGACACTATGATCAGTTTGATTAGATAGATAAGCCAGTTATTGGTGGACTCTATTATTAGTTTGATTAGAAAGATAAGTCAGTGATTGGTGGACACTATGATCAGTTTGATTAGATAGATAAATCAGTGATAGGTGGACCCTATGATCAGTAATTGGTGGACTCTATGATCAGTTTGATTAGATAGATAAGTCAGTGATTGTTGGACACTATGATCAGTTTGTTTAGATAGATATGTAGGTGATCGGTGGACTCTATGATCAGTTTGATTAGATAGATAAGTCAGTGATTGGTGGACACTGTGATCAGTTTGATTAGATAGATAAGTCAGTGATTGTCGGACACTATGATCAAATTGATTAGATAGATAAGTCAGTGATTGTTGGACACTATGATCAGTTTGATTAGATAGATAAGTCAGTGATTGTTGGACACTATGATCAGTTTGTTTAGATAGATATGTAGGTGATCGGTGGACTCTATGATCAGTTTGATTAGATAGATAAGTCAGTGATTGGTGGACACTATGATCAGTTTGATTAGATAGATAAGTCAGTGATTGTCGGACACTATGGTCAGTTTGATTAGATAGATAAGTCATTTATTGGTGGACACTATGTTCAGTTTGATTAGATAGATAAGCCAGTGATGGGTGGACCTTATGATCAGTTTGATTAGATAGACAAGTCAGTGGTTTGTGAACCCTATGGTCAGTTTGATTAGATAGATAAGTCAGTTGTATGGTCAGTTTGGTCCGAAGTGTACTTTAATTTTACTTTACTGGTGGACATAGAGTGTCCCAAATGATAGTTTCCACATTCCTCGGTATGCACACTCAGAGTATCCTACTGGCCACACAATCCTCTCATCACACATGGGTAGCGGATGCCCTAACAAATGATTTATGTTGTAATTTTGTTTTTTAATTTTATTTACGTTATTTAAATTGTAAACTTTTGAGAAAATTTGGATTTAAAACATTAATGAATACATCATTTTTGTAAGTTTGAAAACTGTGATGTTAAATATCGGTTTTCTTTCGAAACAAATATTCGGTTCTAGAAACCCGATTTTCATGTCGTTTGACGAATTATAGTGACTGGAATGCAAAGTAACAACAGCAAAACACGAAGGGTTATATTTGGTTTGTCGATAGAAATAAAAAACACATTCTTAGATAAATTTAAGCAAGTTTTACAAGTATATGAGTGAGACCAAAAAGTTCATATATAACGTGGTGTAATGTTTAAAAGTTGTACTCCAAAACTGAATTATCATACATTTATAATTTTAAATTAAATAAAATCATTCAGATCAGGGGATGTTACATTATGTTCAAATAAATAGAATGAATATATAATAATTACATAACGTAGTGATGTTTTTTAAATCAAACATGTTTTTTTTTATAGTTCTTCCCTAAGAGAATATGAGACACCACATTTAATTGATTTTCTTCAAACTTCCAACAAAAACAAAAATTGTTTTTAAAGCTTTTAAGAACGAACATGGTGTTTCTGATTTTCGTTTAACATCCCCAGATGAAACATTGATGAAAATATATTGGCATTAACTGACTTACCCAGCTCCAAGTAATTGTTTCATCTACGTAAACACTTTTAGGTGTAGTGTCACAATTGAAAGTAATTGGTGCTTCTATTGTGTATACCCCATATAAGGCCGTAGTGCTTATGGTGACGGCAGTTATGTCAGCTGTAAGTAATCATAAAATGGTTTTAATGTACACCTGTATTTATGAAAGAAGGGTTTGTTGTCACATTACATTTACTAGCCTGTTGTTACATATGACCATGTTACAAGCAGGGCCCATGATTAGCTGCTGCGACCGGAGAACTTCACGCCATACCACGGAATCTAACAATTTACTGCAGTGATGCGAAATTAATAGAACTGCCTTGACCTACCAAATCTAAATAAATCTTACTAAATCTATCCATTGATAATCTTCTTTCTAGAAAGAACACATGTAACATATAATAATATTTGTTTAACGCTGCCAAGAAACATTTCATAAGCTCAGAGCGCATTTAACATTGAGCAACAAACAAATAAGAACACGGATATAACCTTTCTTAAAACTATTTGATGATTTAAAACTTTACAAACATAAGACAAATAAGATAAATAAAGCAATAACCTACCTAACATACAAGTAAGCCAGTAGGGGTTTAACGAATGTTATCTAAGGTAAATATTGAAATGATGAGTTTTTAAGTTCTATTTGAAAGTATCAATAGAGCTTTTTTGTTTGAGTTGAATAGGAAGTAGATTCCACAACTTCGGACCGGGTATTGAGAAGGCTCTAAAGACAACGGTCGTCAGAGAGAAAGGTGCATTTCCAGAAGCGAAGAGTTGGCAGAACGAAGTGTTCTTTGCCGAACATATGGTTTAATTAGTTCCTTGAGATAGGACAGCATCTCATTGTTGGCAAAGTTGCGCCACTTTATATTCAATTCTGGTTTTCAAAGGGAGCCAATGGAGATAATGCATGAGAACTGTCACAGAATCTCGCCTTGACTTACACATGACTGGGTTGGGCGGCACTGTTTTAAATACATTGTAATTTGGTGACCTAATAATTTAAGAAAATAACCAAAAGTCATCATTACAATTAAACTAATAGCCAATATAACATACTTAATTGGCTGTAAAAAAATAAACTTCAGTCATAATTTAATTCGTATACTCTAATAAAAGTATACGCATTTATTTATAATTAAAAACAAATAATGTATGCTATCAGACTTCACTGCGATGTTCTCTGTCATATGAAAACCTAAGTGACGTTTTCTTCAACAATAAAACAAAATATTAAGAAATATACATTGATTGTTAGATAACAGTATAAGTCGATAAGTTATTGGTAATTAAATTAAGTGATACAAGGTGATATAATTCATAGAGACCACGTTTTATCGTCTATCGTATTTTGGTCTTTCACGAATAACTTCAATTATATGTTGTCTCTCAATGACTTTTATGATAGTTCTTCACTATGTGCAATAGCTCTTAATGTTTAACTTCTATTATAAAGGTTTGACTATTTCTAAAGATTAAATGATTCCTACTATCTGTCTTCGTAAATTGCAATAGCCCCTACTAAACAAAAAATAGATCATTTAAAAAAGCAGCCATCCTCAACAACTTTCATAGCCTATACAAAGGACCTTAGCATAACAACACAAAAATGGTTAGATTACCGATTCATTAAGTTGACGAAAATTCAGTAACTTTTTCCACTTATTAGCATTTTGTCTAAAAAAAAACATATCCTTTATACAGAGCGACGGCCGAGTCAGATGGCATTGTAAGGTGGTGGCTTAAGCAGCAAAAGAGAGATACAATTTTGAAGACTTGCATTATACTGATAAAATCTACCGAATTACTCTAAGAAAAAGGCTAACAATGTTTATTTCCCTTATTATATGTAACAAATAAAGCTGTTGCCTTAAGATTATTACTTTATTTTTTTTTATTTTGTAAAAAAAAAATACTTATTAAAAACTGTTGTTCATAACATTATCTCCCCATGTTAACAAATGTAATTTTAATCTGGTACAACAGAGATACCTAGACGTTTTTCTATTAATTTAATGGATTATACGGTGCAATTGAATGTTCTATTTATTTAGTATACCATTATTTAATGTTGTACCAAGATATGATAGACTTTGGCTTTGCTACAATTTTACATGTTACGCCATGTGTTCTGACTTGCACAAAACGTCGTAAAGAAGGCATAATTATAACAAAAATCTATACAAATATATTTTTTATTTTTTTTTATCCAGGTTTTATTAATTTTGTTATCCTCACTTTAAGTAACCCAATGTTTATATTTATCAATGGCGTACTGAGGTTTCTGAGTATGAAACATGAAAAAAAGGCTAGGGTTTTTCCCGGCTCTGAAGGGTGTTTTTAAGCCTACCTGATGTGTACCTGATATTCGTTAGGGAAAAGTAAAGGGGACTTGGAGTTGTGGGCTTTGTGCTTGTCATACAATTTTCTAGTATGCCGTAGACACATACATTTTTTAACACTGCTTTACAGTACCTATGGATCAAATTGGGCTAACGGGGATACTTTACTACTACTCGCGCGAGGCCAGATTATTATAACCATAGGGAAATGGGGGGGGGGGGGGCAAGAAGGTCGATTTTATCTTCGATTGCTGCTCCTTCATGTTTGTGGAGCAATAAGTTGTGAAGCGATACGCACGTTCGACGGAGTGGTTTATCCAACATTTAAAGAAGCTGTATTGGCACGAGGACTTCTTGAGTCAGACACTGAGTGGGCTCGCTGTTTACATGAAGCTTCCACCTATAAAATGCCAAAGCATTTGCGTGAAACGTTTGAGTATATTTGTTGCTTCTGTGAACCTTCAAAACCTATTGACTTGTGGAACAAATATGACACTAACTTTGCACTTGATTACATGCGCAGTTTCACCGACGACGTAGCCATCAATATAGCTCTTCATGACATAAACTCAATTCTCAAACAACACGGACTGTCTTGCTCGCAAATCGGCCTGCCAACACCCACTGGCTTAATATCTGAAGTGCAGATCTACGAAGCAGTTGAAGTAGAAGGTGACGAATTTATTAGCAGGTTAAATGACAAGCAATTTGATGCATTCCAAATAATCATAGGTGCAATTGATAATAAAAAATGTTGAGAATCGCTGCTTCTATCTCGATGGTCCCGGAGGATCTGGAAAAACATTCCTTTATACAACACTAATGGCATTTCTTTTTGGAAGAGGACAGAATGATCTACCGTTTGCTACAACAGATATCGCTGCAAACCTTCTGAAACGAGGAGGAACAGCTCATTGTGGATTTAAGCTTCCTGTTCCATTGACAGATACTTCAGTTTCAACGATGAGACCGAAATCTGCAGATGCCGACGTTCTTCGTCAAGCAACGCTCTTCATCATTGACGAGATTACAAAGCTGCCCAAGCGTGGTCTACGGTGCATCGATAGGCTTCTTCGTGAGATAATGAACAATGATGAGCCGTTTGGCAGAAAAGTTTTTGTTGTTGAGGTGACATTCGACAGGCTCTTCCATTGGTGATAAGAGCACACGAGCTAACATCATTGAATGTTGTATCAAGTCAAGTATTTTGTGGAAAATGCAACTATCATTGACGACAAATATGCGCAGCGAAGGTCAAAACGAGCCCAATAATTGGTTTCTTCGAGTTTTCATTGGCATCGATCATATGTGTCAAGTTTCAACTAGATGTGATGATGGTGCGTCAATTAACTTACAGTAGATATTATTTACCATAAGTCAACAATTTGCGATGTTAATATAAAGGATGTTTTAATGACAGAAAAAGGATTTTAAGTTTTATTGTGATTTATACAAATGATCTTGCTCAATCTCATCTCATTATATACTATACTTAGGACCCACTTTTCCCAAAAGCGGATCAAAGCGATAAACACAAATTTTCTATTCGGTTTTTCACCGGCTATTTCTAGTTATAAGATAAGAATTAAGATTGAAATAAAAAGTTGCATACGGTGGAAGCCTTTTAAAGAGCTTCTTGATGCTCGTCGAAAAAACGATTCTTAAAAAAAAAACGCGCAAGTGGTCTTCTTATTTAAAGTCATCGATATTACGTCATCTGTCTATACTCTCAAAACCAAGTCGCTAAGCGTTCCGATACACAGACTGACTGACAGATTCTTTTTATAGTATTATTATATAGATATTCCAACTTAGAAAGAAAGAAAATACCTCAATAATCTATTTCAGTATTCAGACAGACATAAGGACACAAGCCACTTTCTTATTTCATATGCAAAAACAAAAGCATACAAGTTATCTTTCTTCCTGAGTGAAATTCGGGCATGGAATGGTTTGCATGAACTAATTAAGAAAACCAACAACTTAACATAATTAAAAACATCATCAGAATGCTAGATACGTATTAATTAACAAATAAGCGAAGAACGCAATAATCTTCTGTAAAAAAAGGAGCATCTGTAATACATTATATAACAAAAGATATGACTTCATTATTAATAATACCTCTTTATAAAGGATTACCTAGATATATTTTATATGCAAAGAGATATATACAAATACACCATTAAGGAGGAAACAAACATTTTAATAAAAAAAATAATATGAATAACAAGTTTTTATTACTTACCGACGATTGTAGGTAAATTTGTATAAGTACCGTAGATCTCTTCATAATGTGATGTCGGAAAATCAACCATAAGACATCTCACTTTTGTCCCTGCGTTCCCACTATCTATTGTAAGAGGTGACGTAATGCGGTTTGCATTTTCGTCCTGCACACAGTTATATATATATATATATATATATATATATATATATCAGAAGTTAACATATATATATTAATATATATATATATATATATATCAGAAGTTAACAAAATACACGTGAAAACACCCCATTTATAGATAAGAAAATGCAGATTTGAAATTGGTAAATCTATTCTTGAAATAAAACCAATAAATATGTTACCTATAATGTTATAATTATTTGTTGCATAAAACTATGTCAACTGCCTACAAGCTGCCTTTGAGCCTCTTTACATACATTTTCGACACTCTGTCTCTTTATTATCTATGTATCTGTCTATCTGTGCATCTATCTATATAGATATGTTCGTCTGTCTGAATCTGTATAGGGACATTAGGTCAAAACTACGTATATTAGTTAGGTTAATCTAGATGTTATAAGGAAATACAAATTTACTTTCACAATACTATTCTAGCTTTTGCCAAGCCTCTACGACGTGGTTTTATCTAAACAATTTACTTTGGGTAAACAAATATTGAAGGCCATATAGACACAGTGACAATTGGTTCCGGTGACTGTAAGTCCCAAATTTCCAATACTAAACTGTATGCGCTGTTTTAAGCAGTGACACAGTGACAATTGGTTCCGGTGACTGTAAGTCCCAAATTTCCAATACTAAATTGTATGCGCTGTTTTAAGCAGTCACACAGAACGACGGTTAGGCTAATATATATGTTTATCTTTATTTAATGTTTGTCCTCCTGACTGATTATCCACTATTCCCTCTGTCCAGCTCACTGAATCTATGCATGTACATAAATTAATCAATTTACCAATAATGTTCGTCTGGGGTGGCTAAATGTCTTTGTCAAGGTGGCTTTTAATTCTAGGCTTGGTCTATCGACACCACCATAACATTGCAGAAAATAAAGAGTTCGACTTAGGAATGTTGGCATGGACGACTTATATGCTTGGAGACCAGATTAGTATGTAGTGGGGACAGTAAACACACATACACTAGAGCTAGTTTAAAGCTAGTTGATACTTGTGCAACCGTGAGGGGAACTATGCAGGGGACAGATAGAAGGGGCAGTTTGTTCTATACACATAACTGGATACTTCACCTTAAAATGTTGTAGTATGTCATTCCATTTTGCATTATTTAAATAATTGTTCACTTTAAATTGCTGTTTTGTGAAGTCGTACCTATATTTATTTTCCATGTATTAACGTTTAAGTGATTGAGTATTATTGACGTGTTGTGGACACTTTATATTCACTATATGTAAGTGTGACTTTGTAAAATCATCATATTAATACCTGCAATAAACGTTCAATTTATATTACTACTTAACCTGAAATCGGTTGTTCTATTGTAATGTGTGTGAGAATACATGCAACAAGGAAGTTGAACTGCAAGTGAAATGGCACATTAAATACAAATATCGAGCAAGTCCAATTCAGCCAGCAGCCGTCATTGCCCATAAACAACGAACATAGTGAGTTGAGAATACAGTGTGTGAGCATTGAAGTCACGGGAGCATCACCACGGTATAGACACTGAAGATTTGGGTACAGAACTTTGTGCTTGTGTTCTGGTGTTTGGTTCACATCCAAGCCAAGTCAACTGTTCACAGACAGGTGAGTGCGTTTTGAGTTCTGACACGGGTGAGTTGAGTTTTGCATCGATACCTTCCAGTGTCCGCTGGCGAACGTTCATTTTCCTACGTAGGACCGTCCGCTTGGAATCACCTCCCACTACAGCTTCGCCAGAGCCCTAGCTATGACACCTTCAGGAGCCGGCTGAAGACTCACCTATTTTGTCAGCAGAATTAGCGTATTACTATATATTTCGTTGTTTGTCTGTATTCTGTAACTGTCGTCTGCGCATAGAACTGTCACCAACGGGATATGCGCTATTTAAGCACCGTTATTATTATTATTATTATTAATAGCCAATATATGATATATAGATATAGTCTAGAACAACATTAATGGTTTTTATTGACTATTATTTAGGTGATGGCGCGTACCCATGCCCATAGCCCGTGTCCAGGGACCATAACTCGTGACCGGTGGCTGTAGCAACATGTCCGAGAGCGTTGGCCAACTACTGGTGGCAAAGTGGCTGATTACTGGTGGCAAAAGGCCTGTGACTGACGGTGGTTCAAGTGACAGTGGCCAGTTTTTTAGAAGACAGTCACGGTCTTGATAGTGACGTGTAGACGGCCGCGATGTAGACTGGTTGCTGATGGCAGTTTGGTGTATCAGTACGTCAGTAGTGCATCGGGTGATGCGTCAGAGGAAAGGCAGTGTAATGCCGTAGCGTACCAAGCAAGTAAAGACGGGTGATTTTAAGATATGTAACTGTAACGGTCATACAATTGATACCTTTTCTTTAAATAATACATTTATAATGATTTAATACAAATTAGATATTTCTTACGTGTTTATTTCAACTTATTGAATTGCTTAGTGACCTAGAAACATTTTAACTGCTTTGCTCCAACAGATCTGTCAACAGTGGCAAAAGTAAAGGTAGAGTGCTGGCTATTTATATAAACAAACAATATTGCAATATCAACTGCATTACAACAAAGTGAAGGATATGCACAACGGACATATAATTATTGTGCGTCAACCTCGGGCCATGCTATCTACCATGAGAATTCACAAAAAGTATTCGTAACAAGATACATATCTTCAATATTTCAGTCAGCCAGAATACAATAGCTTAATACTAATGAACATATTCGTGTATGAAAAATTGTGTGACTGTTTGCATGCATGTGTATTTTTATACCGGTAGTTATATTTCTGTGCCTTTTATAAATAGTTCTTTTATATTGTTTAAAAATTTGCTAAAAGATAAAACATCTGTAATCAAGAAAAATGTCCATTTTTTTTTATCAATAAATAAATTGTATCTTATTATTCTAGAGTTGACATAAACATTTTGTACAATAATGTGAATATATAAGAAAAGGCTGTTGATTAATCTAAACCTGTTTCTAACGCCTCAAATAGTTTCTGCAAATAAAGAACAAAAAACGTCTGACAAGCAACGTGACACTATTTTTAGCTCATTAATCTTCCCTAACAGCTACATGTAACTAACTGACAATGATGAATGTGTTTCTGTCTAAGCACTTAATGTGCGTGTTAAATATTCATTTAAGACAACAAGTAGAGGCCTTAATTCATAATTAAAGCATTTTTTTACATAACAGTGTCGTGTCCCAGTAGCTGGTTTGGACCGTTGTGTCAGTTAAAATGTCACTGTAATGAGAAAAAAGGCACACATTTAATTGTTTGTGCACAAAAGGGTTTGAAAGAGGCTGGTTCGGTCCTCAACGTCAACACATTGAGTACAAATAAACTCATTATCCTAATCATGATCTAGTTAAATTAGTTGTTAAATTTTACTATCCTATTCTTGTTTAGTTAATTTCGTTTACATGAACCACATTGTACAAAATTGTTCAAGTCTTATATAATTGATAGTAGATTAAAGACACAATGCAATTCTTATTCTATCTAATTTAGCTGATTAAAGTCACAGTGCGATTCTTATTCTGGCTAATTTAGTTGATTAAAGTCACAAAGCAATTCTAATTCTAGCTAATGTAGTTGATTGAAGTCACTATTCAATTCTTATTCTAGCTAATTTAGTTGATTAAAGTCACAAAGCAATTCTAATTCTAGCTAAAGTAGTTGATTGAAGTCACTATTCAATTCTTATTCTAGCTAATTTAGTTGATTAAAGTCACAATGCGATTCTTATTCTAATTAATTGAGTAGATTTATGTCATTACATAATCTTGTTCTAGTTACTTTAGTTTGTTAATGTCACAATGAAATTCTTATTTTAGTTAATTTAGTTGATAAATTCCATTGTCCATTTTTGTTCGAGTCAATTTAGTTGAGGAATCTCAACTACCTGACGATGGCTGTGGAATTGATGATGATGCTTGTCTATCGCTTGCGATGAAGATCATTCTTTGTCAGCGTCATAGATGCTTGTGGGTACAAGGATGGCTGGTGAGGCCTATACTTGCCTGAAAAAGTTGCCGCGAGGCTGTCTTTTCTGGACTATCTAAGTTGACATTTTGCAGTTGCGACCTTTCGCCTTTTATCCACATGAGCTGCTGCTCCATTGAAGGTCATGTTTCGCCAAGATGATCGGTCATCAGCCAGTCTTTTCCAGTTGTTTGTGTCAAGTTCCAGGTATTTTAGCGAGGCCTTCAGGGTGTCTTTATACCTCTTCTTCTGCCCTCCTCGCAATCGCTTTCCTAGGACTAGTTTGCCATAAAAGATCTTTTTGGGTAGTCGTACTTCTGGCATGCACACAACATGGCCTGTCCATCTGAGCTGGGCTTTTGCTAGTTGGGTGTACATATTGGCATGCCGGTCCGCGCGAGGACCACAGCGTCTGGAACCCTGTCCTGCCACCTGCCCGTGTCAGCTGTCGTAAGCAGCTCAGATGGAAGTGATTTAGCTTCCTTGCGTGACTGCTATACACGGTCCAGGTTTTACATGCATATAGAAGGATTGGTAGAACGGCAGCTGCATACACATTTAGTTTGGTGTGCAGCTTAATGCCTCTCCGAGTCCAAACATTATACCGCAGTCTTCCAAAGAAGGAACTGGCTCTGGCTATCCTGAGATTTACTTCATCGTCTTTATGTACAGACTGAGAGAGGGTGTTGCCGAGGTATGTGAACCTATCCACATTATTTAGCTTTAGTCCATTTAAAGTGATGGAAGGTTTAGTGTGCTCGCATCCAGGAGCAGGCTGGTGCAAAACCTCGGTTTTCTTGATTGAGATAGTTCAACCGAAGTTGGTGCATGCTGCTGAGAACACGTCCAGACTGCGCTGCATGTCTGCCTCCGTGGAGGCTATCAGGGCGCAATCATCTGTATACAAAAAGTCCCGTATTGTCTCAATGCGGGTCATAGATTTGGCCTGCAGTCTCCTTAGATTGAACAGCTTACCATCAAAGCGGTATCGGAGTTCGATCCCTACATCACTGTCTTTGAAGACATCCAACAGCTTGGATGTTCATTCATGAGGCTAAAGAGTGTAGGGTCCAAGACACATCCTTGATTTACGCCGTTTGTAACCTGGAAGGGTTATGAAAAGTTGCCCTGGTCTTGAACTCTGGCAAGCATGCCGTCGTGGAATTTCTTGACCATTTCGATGAAGGTGTCTGGGCATCCAAATTTGACTGTGTCTAATTCCTTTGTCAGGTCTACAAAAGTGTCGTATAGATAGATGTACATGTTGTTCTTGGCATTTCTCTTGCATTTGGCGGGCAGCGTAGATCATGTCAATGGTTTCTCTCTCCTTTTAATACGGACAGTGAATAGTGCACATTCTAATTATAAATCAAGTTCCTAACAATCACTATAATACTTTTATAACATTTTGTTGTAATAAACTAAAAAAGAGAACTCAATGAAATATTTAAATAAATGTGTACATATATTCATGCATTTGTCCATCCTAGCAGAGTATTTGAATGGAAACGCTTTATAATTTAACGTTTCCAAATGTTTGCATTAAATTCAACCGTTACAAAGAAATTACTTCTTTTATAAATGTAGAATTAATTAATTAAATTATGATGTGTCGTAAATATTGATAATTGTAAAATTGTAAGTATATTCTAACATATATAGGCCTATATAAATTTTAGGCTAATAACCCATTTACAGCTGGCGTCCTTTTTTAAGGACACTTCGTAAAATTCGATTTAAGACAAAAAATAAGTTAATTGTTTGCAATTTTTTCATTGAATGTTAAGAACATATTATTATACGGATCCATCTAATTATTATCTTCATTTGTCTGCTTTTATTTTTATTTTATTTTTTTGGGGGGGGGGGCCTCGAAACAAATTTATGTCGTGAGTTTGATAAAATTGCGGAAAAAAAGTCAAGTCTGAAAAAGTGATACTTTTTTTAAAATTAAAATGATAAAAATTGACTTTAGCTTTAAAATAACTTTGTTAATTATTGTTCTTAGAAGGTATAAACATAGATATTAAGTTTAAAACAATAATGATAATTACACAGAGGTGTTAAAACAATCTGTCTTTTTTTAAGGACGCCAGCAACAAATGATACCGTGACATGAATTTTAGTTTTTTAGTGTTTTCTTTACTAAGACATAGAAAAACTTTCTTTTTTTATATTATGTTTTGAATATATTATTGAGTCTTTAACATTTGAAGGTAGTTGAGTAAGAATGATATGTTGTTTGCCATATTAACTAGTTTTAAAACCACATTGCATATTTATATACATAAATATACATTATTAGACTACTTCTAGTATATATTTATATTTTATTATCAACATATGTCACACAATTTACTCAATTCAACATGCTATTACTAGATGAAGAATATTATATCATGCACTCAATATATTGATTCAGCCGCCATGTAATGCAATGAAGAGGATGTAACTAAAGACATTCAAGTGAATTTCTAGATTCTAGGTCTCCTAATTATCTCACATCAAATATAAATGATTTTGAATTTGAGAGGAGTCATTCAGCATTACTGATTGTTTGAGCTAATTTGTGTTGACTAAATCCTACAATGCATCATAGAGCCGACAAAGGCAGAGTTCTTCTTTTCTAAAGCTGACTACTTTTTCTATTACAATAGGATCGACGCCAACCTTTCTTGATATTTTTTGTCTTTTGCTGGCTTCGATACATTGCCCGAAAGACAAACCCGTTGCCCATAAGACTATCCGCTACCCAGAAGACCAATATCGTGCCCAAAATAACAATTTATTTCTCACAAAATCTGTCCGCTTCCCTGAAGACCAATCCTTTTCGCAGAAGACACACCAGCGGCCCAAAATACAAATATGATGCCTAAAGACGAATGCGCTGTCCATAAAACCTATCCGTTACACATAATACTAATCCAGCGCCCATAAGACCTATCTAATGCCCATAAGATTAAGATCAATATGTTGCACAGAAGACACATCTGCTGCCCAGAAGATGAATTAGCCCCCCAAGCCCCCAAATAGCCTGCCAAGAAGACTAATCTGGCGCCCATAAGACCGAATTGTTGCCCAGAAAACCAATCCGATGCCTTGAAGACCTATACGATGCCGTGAAGACCTAGCCAATGCCCAGAATACCTATATACTCAGTGGACCTTTTTAATGTATTAAAGGAAAGAATATCAGATTTCGTTATAAGCAACGAGTGATATCAACTTCTGTTGGCTAACCTGCCTATATATACATAGGTATCTTTATCTAGTTGATCACGTCAAGTATCACAATATCTACATTATATTATGCAAAAAACACATCTATTATTATATAAAGCATACTTTTAAAAAATAAAAACGATTTATATAATCTTATATTATAAATTACATACGCTCCTACTGTAAAGAAAATTATTGCATCCTAGGCTTATCTGTAGTCAGAGACTAGTCTTGCATTTTTATTAGTGTTTTAAATGGTGTTATTGGTTTTCCTGGTTTGTTCAGTTAACCCATTCAGTGCCCGGGTTCCAATTTAATGTCAATGTTTTATTAGGCTCTTTTCTTATATTATTGTTTTAAAAAGCTATAAATTAATCATTCCAACTTGAATTGTAAAAAAATATGTATTTTTTCTTGAGATAAAAGGACCTGTTTCTCACGCAAACATGAAATGTCACGGTATCATTTCTTGCAGCGTCCTTTTTTAAAGACATTTTTTTTTAAATCTAAATATTTCTTTAAAAAATAAAAATGTTCAAAGACAAACTTTCATTCGTTTATTACACTATGACTTTCTATCCTATATTTAAAAATCAAGAAAAAGATCTTCGCAAGATATGGGTTTAATTATAGTTTAATATCATTATATTTTTAAGAATCTGCAATTTTTTATTTTGAAGTCGACAATTTTATTAAAAGCCCAAAAATATAGTCATTTATATTTTAATCTAGTATCAACCCTTAAAAAAAAAGATTTTAGTTTAAAAGGTTAGTCTTCCTGAATTGGATAAGGAACTCCTGCCACAGCAACCCCCCCTCTCTACACCAACCATCTACACTAATACACTTATGTATATATCTATAGTTTACTAGGACAGAAAAGTCTTTGCTGGATTATTTTCTTATACAGGCCTTGGCAGTGATCAGACCAAGTTACCTTGTCATTAATTGTTTCTCCCAGATATTTATAACATTATAGGGACGATGTATCTGTACAAAGTTTTCTTAACCAACAAAATAAAATACAAACATGCATACAATATTATTTAATTAAACCTAATACGCTTTAATATACCTATATTTCGGTTTTACATGTATTCTTCTATCAGTGACCATAATGAGTTAACCATAAGCTACGCCACTATTTTTGTGTACAAAAGTCTATGCTTCGAAACGATATATTTTTTTTTTTTTATATTTCCTTTTAACAGTCTAATGACATATGTTTTTTTGAAGTATCTACATTGAAAAGTGACTACTAATTTGGTAGCATGTATAATTTTAATCCTGAGTCATAATCTGGAGTTGGTAGTTTTGATGTAACAATTGTGTTAATATATTTGTGTACTTGGAGCCATTTAGTGTTTTATTCTTTAATCTTATACAAGGTTTTGTCCCTTTTTTAATAATTTATTTTGTGATTGTGTAAATTATTCTCTTTCTGATATATTTTTTTATATAATAAAATGAATTGTATTTAATTAGTAGGCCTGTTGCAGTCCTCATATAAACATAAATTTAAAAAATACACGTTCCTCATTCCTTATGCGAGAACAAATGCATATAAGTACTCTTTCTTCTCGAGTCGCATCAGGACTACTTAATAGGTTGCTTGAACAAATCAGGAAAACCAGTAATTTAATATAATTTAAAATAATAATAAAAATGCAGGATTAGACTCAGACAACGGAACAGCGTAGGACGCAATAATCTTCTTTATAGAAAGAGCGTCTGTAATGTATAAAGAAGAAATATCATTATATTTTGTTTGTTTTAGTTGTAGTACTTTATTGTTCTTTCATAAAATGTTATATGCGGTTACATTTTCCTTTCAGTTTACGGCTTCTAGCTATGAGACAGTATAATATTATAGTGTCTTATAACGCCATGCATTTTCTATTAGTATCCATTCTCTTTGTTTTAATTCTTTTGTATAAAAGTGTATATTTAAAAACAATATTATTAGCCTTCTTAAATTTACTATCAATAAACCTTGAATAGTATATAGTTATTATATTCAAACAGCAGGTGTTTGTTGAGTCTTTAACGTATTTGTAAATGTTTTAATTGTATTGTATTTCTATGCAATAATTAGGATCTGCGACCTAATTAAGCGAGCCATGACTATAGAAGTAAGTAGTCCTATCATCTAATTAATTATAGGATGTCGTCACAGTCTTTACATTCTATTTACTTAGTATATTGACATTTAACAAGAATAGCATTAATTTTATCAATTTGTTTTGATATATATATTATCAACTATTTACGTATTAATAAAAATGAAATATCTATTTCTATATAATATTCTAAGACAATTATTTTAATTTTATCGGATGATGAAACACATGTCTTACCTCAATTATCACCTTGGCTGGGTTGTAACCCATAGGGATGTTAATACAACTGACAGTAACAGATTTCCCAGTAAACACTTTAGTTGTAGGCAGAAATACTGTGGGGCCATTGGCAAGGTTCATATCTGTGTTAATAGATAATTATTTGAAATCATTATGAGTGCATTGAAAATATAATATATCGCGTACATAAGGACAGATAAACCAGTGTATATATGTATACTATACGTAAACTATGAAAAATAAACAAACTATTCGAGTTGATTACTTATTTAAATCACTCACATTAGATTTCAAATAAATTAATTCTCCACGGACAGGCAATAGCTAACGTGAGATATTCAGATGGTTGGACTTACTACAACAAATCAAGTATTTATTATATTTGAAGTCACGTTAGAATCAGAACAACATTAAGAGACCGACATATTGCGGGCGAACCTGGCAACGATTGGTTATAATGGCAAAGCAAATTATGTTGTTTTGTTTTTTTTTAATTCGGAGGACTTAACATTTGATTCTGACCAGAATGTGCATGCATTACTAAATTCAGAAATGCATATCCATATCTGATTGATTCATATTTTCATTTCTTGAAATAATAAGAATGTCACTTATTATATTTTATCAATTATTTTGGTGCAGTGATCTATACAATATATTTTGAATGTTCTATTGTAGTATAATGTAATATAATTGTAATTTTAAAAAAATTGTAAATAGTAAAGCAAATACGCCATGACTTTGGCTAAAATTAAATTTTGCAAACAGGATTGGAGATGGGGCGAGAGAGATATATGCTAATTAAAATTTGTACGAAAGCAAGGAGGGTGGTGTCCCAAAATATACTGGTGCAGCAGAGTGAGGGTTGTATACAAATATAAAAATATGATTAGTTGTGCGTACGTAATATGAGGATGACCCTTATGTTGGCGATAGAAAGATCTTGTTCTGCTTAGAGTCAAAAAATACAATTTGTCTAGAAGTAGTAATTCCACACAAGTTCAATAAGGTAACCAATAATCCTATGTTGCTTATTTTCTCAATGGATGTTCTACATTTAAATATCCATATAAATCCGTACATAGCTTACCAGTTTTCAAAAATATATCAATTTGAAAGGGATCACTTAGATCTGAATCCAGGTTGCTATTTCCAGAGAATTTCGCCTTGCATCTTAAAAAACATAATAATATAGTAATCGTTTTACATTAATGAGTTAATACTCTCTCTCTCTCTCTCTCTCTCTCTAAATATATATAATATATATAATATATATATATATATTATATATATATATATATTCTTTTATTAAGCAAAGGTAGTAGTAAGATCACATTTTTGCCTTGAATTCGAAGGCAGCCAAAGATGTTTATATGACTTTTTATTTGTTCAGTATAGTGTGTATGTAATAGTTGGTTGAGGATCGCAGGGTCCAATAATGATGTCTAGAGTTGGTAAGCTTTGCATATTCTGGTAGGAAGTGGTATATTGTTTTCTATATTTTCGGGCATTATCAACAGCAGGTATGTCAAACGTGCGGCCCGCGGGCCCTTTGCAAGCATATGTGCGGCCTTCACAAAGGATACTATAATTGTCTCATTTAATGGCGAAAATTTCAGTTTTAATACTTTCTATCTGGGTGTATACAATAGAAATCTGGACATTATGAAACCAACCATCGATACTGCGATAAATATGAGGGCTTAATGTGTGTTTCAAGTTTCAAGGCTCAGGGAATTGAAAGCTAACTTGATAAAGCAACAGGCATGTTTTACAAAAATAGATCAAGCCAATGTCGCTTCTGTTACTGCAAGCTATGAACTAAGCCGAATGGTCGCCATGAGTGGGAAATCTTACAAGTGAAAGGATTTCTTAAAGCATTGCCTTGTGAAAGCGGCTGACATTGTGTGCCCACAGTAGGCACAGTTATTTAAGATTATTTGTTAACCAGGAACACTTTTGCTGAACGGATTGATGAAATGGCAGATGATTTGAAACAACAGTTGAAGGCTGCATTATCCAAATTTGAACATTTTGCTTTTGATGATACCGTTGGCATCACTGGAATAGCACAGCTTGCATTTTTTTTTATTAGGGCCTGTGACAGTGAATTTAATATTTATGAAGAACTGATTGAACTAATCCCAATACATGACACTCCAGCAAGTGAGGACAGCTTTGAAAAAGTCGAGCAGATTCTGAATTATTATGATTTTGATTTAAGTAAACTTGTATGTTTATCTACTGACGGTGCTGCAAATATGGTTGGCAGACATAATGGTGTTGCTGTTAAGTTGCAAAAACTCGTAACCAGATTCATCATTTGCACATTTTTACTGCATTATTCATCAGCAAAATTTGTGTTCAAAGACTCTAAAATTGAATCACGTGCTTAGTGTGGTCACAAAAAAAGTGAACTTTATCAAATGCAATGCTCTCAATCAGCGTCAATTCAGTCAGCTGTTAGAAGACATGGATAGTCAGTTCACGGATGTTCCATTCTACACTGTAGTCCATTGGCTGTCGTGTCACAAAGTGCTGAAAAGATTTTAATTGCTTAGACCAGAAATTACTTTATCTTTGGAGATGAAAGGTTAAAAACACAGATGAAATAAAAGATGAAAGTTGGATCCAGGATCTAGCGTTTGCTGTGGACATTACTGCACATTTAAGTGATCTTAATTTGAAATTAAAAGGCAAAAACAAACTCATTACTCAGTTGTACGACGACATAAAGTGTTTCATTACAAAACTAAGCTTATGGAAGACACATTTCTCGGCACCATTCAACTTTGATGTTGTCAAAGCAGAGAAAACTTCCAGATGGAGCTATTAGAAATGCAGTCTGATTCTATACTCAAAGCAAACTATCTAGAAGTCGGGATACCTGGCTTCTATTCATACCTTCCTGAAAAGTTTACAAACTTCAAAAAGTTTTCAACTAGGATTATGGCAATTTTCGGTTCCACCTATATGTGTGAACAGTTATTTTACTTCATGAAATTAACAAAACCTTCCCAAAGAACAACGCTGACCGATAATTACTTGTCATCCCTGATGAAGGTCGGAGCTGCAAATACATTTCAGCCAGATATATAAAAAATTGTCATGAAAAGGAGGCATCAAGCCTCAGGATAAAACACTGATTAAAGTGTAAAGATGATTGAATGTTCTTTAAAAAAATTTCAATTACAATTGTTATACTTGGCGTTGTGTGGAGTTAGCTTAATAAAGCCGTTGTAGTATGGGTGCAAATTAATTAAATATAATTCAATAAGATTACAGTATTCCTCAGATTAGTTGGTGTGGCCCGCCGGTATATTCAAAGTATCTTATGCAGCCCATGGTGCCTATTGAGTTTGACATGCCTGATCTACAGTAAATTCAGTGCATTGGTTTATCCTGTTTAGGTGCTAGTTACTCTAACTGTGCACGCCTTGTGTCTTCTATGTAAAAGCCTTTTGAAGTAATATGTTTTCTGTAGAAGACAACTTCACTCCCAGAGCAGTCCCAGTAGCCAGAGAAGGCGTGATGTTATAGCTTCAAAGTTCATTGAACGTTTTTAGTCTGAAGTAGATGACGTCGTGCTATATAAAAATTATGCATCCTATTTCGCATACTTGATGAACTGTTTTGCATACCTTCAACTTCTTGTTGTTCTTTTTATGTCCATTCCATTCAGTTTAGACCACTTTTTATTCTAGAAAGAGACCCAATTTATATACGTGTAAAAGTCCCGTGTCTTATCATTTAAAATGTCCGCCTTTTTCATTGTTAAAAGGGCCTCACGTTTTGTCTCGAAAAGGCATATTTTTTTAGTTATTGGAAATGCCCCACTTTTTATCTTTAAAATCGCAACATATATTTTTTTTAAACGCCCCATATTTTAGAAAAAGTTCTTAGAGTGAGCGATTGTACCCCTTGCTCCATCAGGTTAGGCATCTGAGAAAGGGTACTGTATTATTTTCGTCTAACGTTTGTATGCTCAACTGCCATTTTAATATTTTGTTATCTCTTAGAAATTAAGATAATACTTTTTATAGCATTTTTGTTTACATTAATTGTGAGTCACTCACATTTAATCTTTATCAAATGTACATTTTAATGAAAAAAAAAAAAGTATTATCTTTGAAAGGAAAAAAAAACGTATTTTACTTGTATATGCCGACATCTGAAGTTGATGCAGCTGCAATAGTGTACGTGCTCGCATTGGCTCCATTTATAACACTGTCCTTAAAACTCCATTCAAATAGTGTGTCGCCATCTGGCGAAGAGCATGTCAGTGTTGCACTCTTTCCTTCCAGCACGACTGTACTGTAACCGGGCGGTTGTGCTATTGTAGGCTTGGCCAACTTACCTAATTAAGTAAAACATTTAGTAAACAATGACTGCTAAGGAAATGAAATATACATATTGTGAACTATTGTAGGCTTGGCCAATTTACCTAATTAAGTAAAACATTTAGTAAACAATAACTGCTAAAGAAATGAAATATACAAATTGTGAACTATTGTAGGCTTGGCCAACTTACCTAATTAAGTAAAACATTTAGTATACAATGATTGCTAAGGAAATGAAATATACAAATTGTGAACTATTGTAGGCTTGGCCAACTTACCTAATTAAGTAAAACATTTAGTAAACAATGACTGCTAAGGAAATGAAATATACAAATTGTGAACTATTGTAGGCTTGGCCAACTTACCTAATTAAGTAAAACATTTAGTAAACAATGACTGCTAAGGAAATGAAATATACAAATTGTGAACTATTGTAGGCTTGGCCAACTTACCTAATTAAGTAAAACATTTAGTAAACAATGACTGCTAAGGAAATGAAATATACAAATTGTGAACTATTGTAGGCTTGGCCAACTTACCTAATTAAGTAAAACCTTTAGTAAACAATGATTGCTAAGGAAATGAAATATACAAATTGTGAACTATTGTAGGCTTGGTCAACTTACCCAATTAAGTAAAACATTTAGTAAACAATAACTGCTAAGAAAATGAAATATACAAATTGTGAACTATTGTAGCCTTGGCCAACTTACCTAATGAAGTAAAACATTTAGTAAACAATGACTGCTGAGGAATTGAACTATACAAATTGTGAACTATTGTAGGCTTGGCCAACTTACCTAATTAAGTAAAACATTTAGTAAACAATGATTGCTAAGGAAATTAAATATACAAATTGTGAACTATTGTAGGCTTGGTCAACTTACCTAATTAAGTAAAACATTTAGTAAACAATGACTGCTAAGGAAATGAAATATACAAATTGTGAACTATTGTAGGCTTGGTCAACTTACCAAATTAAGTAAAACATTTAGTAAACAATGACTGCTAAGGAAATGAAATATACAAATTGTGAACTATTGTAGGCATGACCAACTTACCTAATTAAGTAAAACATTTAGCAAACAATGACTGCTAAGGAAATGAAATATACAAATTGTGAACTGCGTAAAACGTTCGGAATCAAATGTAACACTGACTAGCCTCATTATGACATGAAAGTAAGCATAATTGGTTATTAATTGTATTTTAGGATATATATATGTATATATGTATATATATATATATATATATATATATATATATATATATATATATATATATATATATATATATATATATATATATATATATATATTGTTATGGCGTCTCTATGATGACTATAATTACGACTCGTTAAATCGGATTCAATGTATATAGTTGTATCTTTATTAGAAGTCTCTAGATTCTGCTAATCTGTAGCCCAAGCTAGAGGTTCCTTGACTGACAGGTCTATGCATTAATGTAGTTATATTCGTTATAATTATCTTCAACACCTTTCCCAACAATGATAGATCAAAAAACTCCAGTTGTTGAATAAACAATTTTATTTAAATTGTAGACTCAATATAAACGATCAATAAATGCATCAACTGATGGTAACATAAGTATTTCAATAAAATGGCATATAATATACAAATCAATATAGCGACTTCACTCTACAAACTTTCAAACTGAACTAACTTTAAGGAGGTGGGGACTTTACAAAGAAAACTATCATCGAAGATTCTACAGGGTCTTAATACGCATTTTAACCTCTTTCCCTATAGAATACTACGATCCAGAATTATCCTCCAATTTCCACGGGGTTTGAACGAATTATTTTATTTAAACTGCCCTCAGGGCATAAAGGTCAAACCTTGGTCGCCTTGGACTCTAATACGCACTTGTTAAGAGGTCAATACCTTACTACGTCATTCCTCTTTGACCGATATTCGTAACACCACCACCCTTCAAAAGTTTTATAATTATTTCTTTTACATTTTAACAATACTAAAAATGTTAATTTTAAGGAAGAATTATAAAAGAAAATATTTCGGGGAAAACAATACATACATACATACAGTTCAATTGGGTATTCCAATAATTCAATCGAACTGATAACAATAAAATATTATATATGCAATATAAGTTAACCTTATCAAATGGCTTAACTACAGTCATTTAATCATTCAATTGTAATTCAAATAATGGACAATTAAATTATGTCTATCCAAATCTCGTACACAAAAAAAATACTTAATCATTCTAAATAGATATAATACAATACAATTTAATCATTTCTATTACATGAACATTCCACTGTAATAAAAACTCTCGCGTCCATTTAATTATTAACAATTATCTTTTACAATTAAACAACAAAAGAAAAAAAATCACTTAATGTCTATTCAGACACGACTTATTTTTCATAAGGAGAAAAAAAACGCTAATAGAAACACATACTAGACCTGACCTAATTACACGTTACAAAAAAATTCTCGGCATTATTTTTTTCCAGCCTGTAGGCTTAGACAACACTGTCTGTGTCAAAACAAAAGATTTCTAGGTCAGTATTCTTTTTTCTTTCTCTCCCTTTTTTTCACTCTCTCATTCCCAATTGATTTTAACAATGTTGACATGGCTATGCAAATTTTTACCTCATCACAGCTTAGGTCAAAATAATCTCTACGCGACCAAAACGTTATCTTGACTAAATGAGCATGATTTAACAACTATTATCTCAAAATTACATTCATTTTTGTTATTTTAAGAAAATGAAACATAGTATGTTCCAGAATTAAAATAGTTTATAGACAATTTCATTAAAAATATTTCAATTTCTCATTTTACCATGACCTTTCTACGTCATAGGTTTGTTTAGAATAGTTCACAGCAGTTTTAAATTGAAACATTCTATCTTTCATGCAGACATGGATTTACTTGAAACAAATTTGGTTAATTTACTTAATTAACTATCAATCAAAGCAGATTATATTATCTTCATACAATCTTAGTACTAAACAGTAAGTACTTATTTTCTTTAGATTACATTAAAGACATTTCAAATACAATATTATTGAAGTACAAAAGATAAAAGAGCATAGACTATATTTGTTCAGACAGAAATCAATTTAACAATTTTTACAAAACAATTGCTGGTCTGAATGGTTCCATATCCAAGCTTTTCATTTATGGTAAGGTTGGAATCCATTGCTCTTGTCCATTCCATAAAGGTTTTATTCATAGCTTCTAGGTTCCTGTTACTCACAGTGTTCAGGTCTACCCAATCTTTGTTTGTCAATACAATTCATTCAATCTATTTTAACTAATACAAAAAAAAATAGATTAGTTTTACAATTTTGACATGAAATCCTTAATTAATCATACATTAGTTGAGCATTGGTATGTCAACATTATAAATTCTCAACCATGAATTTTCAACCATTCTGGTTTACAGTGTCAAGTCAGTGGCACATCCTATTTTTATACAAGATAAAGATAAGTTTTATTAGTTTCTACTTCTGATCTGCTTTTCATGTAACAGTATCCTAAAAGTGAAAAATCATATATAATACATTTCTTGGAATCTTGTTAGTCATAGTTCTGTCTCGCAGCAACTATTTTTACCCTACATTATCATACATTCAATGATAATAGAACAAATGAATAAATTCACATAGAAGAAATTTGCATCTTGAATCAGTGCAATATTTCAACAACAGTACATGATAAAATAAATTTCCATAGTACAATAATAAAACATTTCTCAATACTTTAGTGATAGAAAATTCTCTTTTCTCAAAACCATTTACATCTTTTTCAATCAAATTATCCTCTCTGCCAAATGTTTCAATTATCATTTCCAGAGATTCTCAAACATATCTTATAATCAGTCCACATTTATAATGTCCTCTGATTTAGAAACCAATTCTGCGGATAAAACTGATCTTTTTCTCTTATAGCAATTATTTTAAATGCTCAACCTAACAAGTTTGTTTAGAAATATCACACTATAATGATATTTACTCTAACAATACTTTTACTCAGTCCTTTTTCATCACAAGTAAGGGATTTAGTTTTACAATAGTAAGTTTGGTAACTAACTATCAGTGAATTTCTCATTCAATTCATCCTGAACTCCAGGCATGAATTTTACAAATAAGAGTAACAATGTTAACAACATCAAGCTTTTTCCAATTGTTTTCAGAAGGTAAGGCTTCATCATTTTCAAATGATATGATATTTGTGCCTTTCTTTCATCACACAACAATGGCTTCTGCATGTGAGCAGTGTACAATTTTTTTCTAACAAAAACAGTTATGTCAGACAAAAAATTTATGTACTTATCTAGGTACTTGATCAGCCCAAGGAGATCCAATTCGGTCTGCCATTCCTCTTGAAGTAGTTTGAGTGGTCCTCGGACAGTGGGTCCAAAGATCGGTCCATAGGCTCCTCGACTTTCCGGATAGGATTCAGTTGACATCTCCTGCTCCAGGCATACGTTCTTTAGGACTGGATTGAAGAGTTCCGGGGCGAAGTTGGTCCTTCGATCTGTCGGTATGGATTGTGGTAACCCATAACTTTTGATAGTTTCGGTCCAGCTCTCCGCACTCGTTTCTTCAGTGATGCTCCTCAAATCTTCATCTGTACCGGCAACTGCAGGTTTGCTTTGTTGTTTTGTCATGCTGTGGTCTATCTGTTCATAGACATCAGTAGTAGTAGTTTCTTTCTCGTCGACAGCTTTCTCATGTAGCTGTAGCAACTCTGGGTCTACTTTCTGTTCAGCAATCAATTCATTTTGCGATGACTTCTTTGATTGATCATTTCCTTTCGGACAATCTTCAATCTTGGAGAAAATAGTAGTATCAAGTTCCACTTCTTCTTCCTCTTTCTTCTCTCGTGGGAGAATTTCTTCTTTCCTTTCTTGTGAGAGAATTTCTTCTTTCTTTTTCTGTGGTGTCATACCCTTTATGACATCACCTACAGGATAAAGTTCTTTTTCTTTTCCTGTCTCCACAATAGGACTAGGGTCTGGATTCTCCTTCACAATCAGTTCAGGTCTCATCCTCCCTTTCGCCAAATCATTTGCTAGGATAACAGATATGCCCTCAACAGGCAGTTTTGATATTATTCCAACTGTCACATATCCTGTCACCAAGTCAGATGAGAGGTATATCCTATGTAGAGGTATTTCTTCTTTCCATTCAAAACCTCTCAATAGGACAGTCTGTCCTGTCAATGTATTATCATTCAATCGTAATACATCTTTAAGCAGCAGGGTTAATGATGCCCCTGTGTCTCGTAATATTTTTACGGACTTCAGTGGTCCTTCCTTTTGTAAGGCCACACAACCTTCACTAATGAACGGTTGAAAACTGCACAGGGTCTCTGTGTCAATTTTATTCTTCCCTTGACCATGACTTTCGGGTGGTTTTTCATCTTTCGATGACTTCAGACTCTTTTCCGAGTCAAAAATACTTTGGTCAACTTTTTCGTCTCTGTGGACCTGGACAATTAACCCAATAGTAGCCATTCTGTATTTATAATCAGGATATTCATCCTTATTATCTTCAGTTGTAGATTTCTCTACCTTCTGACTTTTGCTCTCAGGCAAATCCACCCTCAGTGTTTCTGGTTTAGAAGAATCTTTCTTCGAATTCAGTTCGTTTGTATTTTCGCTTCCTTGTACATTCTGTATTGGAGTAAGGCTAACACACAGTACCACTTTATTAGTTCCTTTATCTTTCCTTATGCTCCAACAGTCTTCTATGCTATGTCCTGTTCTCTTACAAAAAGTACATTGGACGCTTTTGTTGACAGGTTACTTATTAACATCATTTTGTTTCACAAAATGCTCTTTTTCACGATGTTGTTGTTGTGTGTTTTCTGCTGGCCGTTGTGGCCTATTAAAATTCTTTTCACCAGCTGTTCTATGACACAGTGTCTATTGCTCCGCTAAATCAGCAGCCTTATGTGGGTCAGTGATGTCACGCTCGGATAAATACATTCTTACATCCGGCCTCACTTTGTTAATAAAATCTTCTAAAAGAATGATATCTTTCATTTATTTTAATGTGGAGATATTTCTGGACTTTATCCACTGATCCATTAACTTTTCTTCTGCTCGAAGGAAGTCTAAGTGTGTTTGGTACGGGGACATTGTGTACTGACGGAACCTTTTCCGATAACTTTCCGGTATTTGGTTGTACGCTTTCAGTACAGAATCTTTTATGATTTCATAATCATTTAAATGCTCCTCTTTTAACAATAGAACACAATCTCTTGCCCTTCCCTGAGTAAAAGCTGTTCTAACTAATATTCCCCATTTATCTTCTGGGAACTTAAAAACTCTGCAAGAAATTTCAAAGGTCTGGAAGAAATTAGCTATTTCACTTTCTTTATCAATGTAGGTAGGGACTAGCTTTTTCCATCTGGCCATCTCTACATCATTATGAGATTCTTTTTTAGTAGCTCCTATCTTCGCTAGCTCTATTCTTTCCTGACTTTCTCTTTGACTTTTCTTATCTTCCATTTCACGATCAAGACGTTTTTGTTCTATCTCAAGACGTTTTTCTTCTATCTCACGATCAAGACGTTTTTCTTCCATCTCCATCTGTTTCATTTCTAGTTGAAATCGGAACTGTTCGGACATTGAAGATTTCGACGTCTGACCTTCAACTTGATATCCCTCCGCGCTTGATTCTACTTTCAACTTGCCACTCGCAATCAAGTTCTCTTTTATTTGCTGTGTCAACACAGTCCTCGATGGTGTAGTCTCAGTAACTTCTATCTTCAAGATCTCAGCGATCTCTTTTAACTTCTTTATGGATAAAGTTTTCAAAACTTCTTCTTCTGGATTTTCAATAAATTCCATTCTTTAGTTAAAAGATTTTTAAAATGTAAATTTCCAACTTACGTTTTTCCAATCGGAAGAATGAATTCAGCGTTATTAGGCTTGCTCAGTAGGTCACGGCTCCAACACACAACACAACACAACTTGAATATAGGCTTCACTATACAACTATTCGGACGCAAGCCTTCAAATTGTTATGGCGTCTCTATGATGACTATTATTACGACTCGTTAAATCGGATTCAATGTATATAGTTGTATCTTCATTAGAAGTCTCTAGATTCTGCTAATCTGTAGCCCAAGCTAGGGGTTCCTTGACTGACAGGTCTATGCAGTAATGTAGTTATATTCGTGATAATTATCTTCAACACCTTTCCCAACAATGATAGATCAAACAACTCCAGTTGTTGAATAAACAATTTTATTTAAATTGTAGACTCAATATAAACGATCAATAAATGCATCAACTGATGGTAACATAAGTATTTCAATAAAATGGCATATAATATACAAATCAATATAGCGACTTCACTCTACAAACTTTCAAACTGAACTAACTTTAAGGATGTGGGGACTTTACAAAGAAAACTATCATCGAAGATTCTACAGGGTCTTAATACGCATTTTAACCTCTTTACCTATAGAATACTACGATCCAGAATTATCCTCCAATTTTCACGGGGTTTGAACGAATTATTTTATTTAAACTGCCCTCAGGGCACAAAGGTCAAACCTTGGTCGCCTTGGACTCTAATACGCACTTGTTAAGAGGTCAATGCCTTACTACGTCATTCCTCTATGACCGATATTCGTAACATATATATATATATATATATATATATATATATATATATATATATATATATATATATATATATATGCTTTCTACAGAGATCTAAGTAATATTTAAAATAGGAGCAGAATGAAAGAAACGTCTTACTTCCACATCCAGTACGTATAGCTGCAGAAGAACTATCACAAGTACAAACTTTTGATGTTGAATCACAAGCTCCAGTTGTGTGAGTCGAGACTACACATGTAGCAGAATTGGTACAAGTGGCTCCAAACACCGACTCTAAAACTGAGAATATAATAATATAATAAATGTTAGAATAGCCAATCTGTATTTGTGCCACCCTTAATAAAGTTTATGTGTGGAGCAGTTTTCCGATGCATTGTTTCCCTTTCAGAAACGCCATTAAAGAAAAAAAAGTTTTAAAATCCTGCCGAAAACCTGCAAATGGTAACTAAGTGGGTGTCTGCAGCAGCTGTCAATCTGCTGGGAAAAAAAACACAATATTTCGTATAAATCCTTTACATGTATTTTAAGCCTTGCGAAGAATTTTCCTTTTTACCCATATAGTAAAATAAAATACAGAAGCGAATATATATATGTATACATATATATATATATATATATATATATATATATATATATATATATATATATATATATATATATATATATACTAGCACCAACCAAAGATGGATGGAGGATGCGCACCAACAGAGCGGTCTACTGGCTACATGAAGACCTTACTATTGTGACCGAAAAAAAAAGGGCAGACTACACTAGACATGCCACCTGGAACGAATGCCTAGCAGCAGATGAGCGAAAGTGATTTATACTCAGAACCCCAGAGTAAAACGACATAAAGGCAGACCCAGACTGAGATGGTTGGAGGATGTCGAGATGGATCTGCAACAGATCGAAGTACAGGCCTGGAATAAGAAGGCAATGGAGGGGTCCGAGTGGAAGGAGGTTGTGAGGCAGGCCAGAACCCTCCATGGGCTGTTGCGCCAGAGATGATGATGTTAAAAATTATCTCGCCGCATCTTTTATTCTCGCTTATTTTTAGCGCGTTCGATCGAATAGTGATACAAATTTGGAAGTGAAAATTTTATCATGTAACGAAAGATGTATTTTTTTCCCTTTTTTGACCAAACTGACCACTTCGGTCATTTAAAAAAAATGTAAAACTTTGACAATGTTCACCACACTAACACAAAGAATATTTCTAGCAAGTTTTACGTCATTCTGTTCAGTTTTAAAAAACAACAACCTATATGGAATGTACACACGTAGGCTATATATTATATATTATATACCCACTTTCACACATACCCAAATACTCCTTTTGATATATATATATATTATTATTATTATTATGGATAATATATAAAGATATATTGGTCGTGATCTATGTAGAAAACATATTTTTGATGACATCATGCTTGAGTTTGCTACACGCAAAGCTCGTTAAGTAAAGTTAATTTGACTGTGGGTTTTGAAATTACTAAAGAATTAATAGAATGCAAAGACGAATTTATTTTATATTAAGAAATATTAATTCTCACTTATTATTCTTATCCCTATTCAGACTGGGCACGCGCAATCGGTTTCGCATAGGGCCTCGCAATTGTTAAGGCCGGCTCTGTGTGTATATATATATATAATATATTTTCTTAAGGAACTGTCATGACGTCTTTGCTAATGAAGCAATAAATTAATTAGTTCACAATTCGGTAATTAATTAATAATAATAATAATAATAATATTTGTGTAGCGCTGCCAACAAACATAATGTAAGCTCAGAGCGCGTTTAACATACAACTAAGAATACGGATATTACCCTAGCCCAGGTGACAGAGCTAAATTGATGATTAAAAAAAGACAAAACAAATAAATTTAGCATTAACCGACACAACCCATAAATAAGACAGTAAGTTTCTAAAGCATGTTAAATGTTATCTAAGGTAAATATTGAAATAATGAGTTTTTAAGTTCTTTTTTAAAGAAACAGTACAACTAGTTAGCCTCAGTTGAATGGGAAGTAGATTCCACACTTTCGGACCGGATACTGAGAAGGCTCTAAGGCCAACGGTCGTCAGAGAGAAACGGGGCTCTTCCAGAAGCGATGAGTTGGTAGAACATAGTGTTCTTTACGACACATAAGGTGTGATTAGTTCCGTGAGATAGGACGGAAACTCGTTAAGAATGCACTGATGGCAAAGCAGCGCCACTTTGTACTCAATTCTGGCTTTCACGGGGAGCCAATGGAGCGAGCGTAGAGGGGCGGTTCCAGGGTCTAGTTTTTGACTTGCACATAACCAAACGCGCAGTAGCCTGGCGATTTTGTCTACAGGCAGGCCGGCTAGCAGGGCGTTGCAATAGTCAATACGCGAAAGTATCAGGGCGACTGCCAGTGTCATTGCAGAATCAGTGGACAAATAGGGGCGTATTTGGCCGAGTCTACGCAGCTGTAGATATAGACATCTGCACATATGAGATATATGATGGTTAAAAGACAGCGTGGGATCCAATACAACACCATGATTCTTAATTTTGTCAACAAATGGCACTTGACAGTTTATCGCGGTGATAGGTCAAATTTTAATAACTCTTGGTTCCAATTCTGATTTTCTCTGTTTGTTCCTCATTCATTTTAAGTCCATTAATTGGTGTGCAACCTTAATAATATAGGCGCTTTGTTAACTTCTCTTCGATCGTCATACATGGCCGGTTTCTCCCCCACCACCCCCTTTTCAATAGGGGGGGAGGTGGCAAGCCGTTGTGCTCTCCCTTCTCGATAAGCCATCTGGGAAGGCCGAGGTCATCTCATCTATATATATAAAAAGATCGTGTTTGTGTCCCCACGGATCCCCATTGGGCAATTTGAAAACATGGGAGTTTGTGTCACTGATCTATTTCGGCCTAGGCATATATACTGTCTAATAATTATTTTTCACATTGTACATGTGCCTTCGCTAGATCAGTGGTTAACATAGCGGACAGCTATTCGGGCGACCCGGGTTCGATTCTCCAGTTAGACTATACCTTTTTTTTCTACATTTTTTTTTGCAAACTTTTAAAAACAAAAGATATTGTAAATGAACGAGCAATTTAGATTTTTGTTAAATAAAAATACTTTTCTATTTTTTTTATACCCGATTACAATATTTTTTTTAACTTACTTTCCTAAAAGTCTTCAGTAAAAAAATATTAGTTCAATATTAGATTTATAGCTTTCTTTTAATTGTAGTTTATACAATTTGTATCTGCACCTTATACAGTCCTGTTTTTTTTAACCCGGGCAACGCCGGGCAATGAAGCTTGTTATCCATATTGTGAGCTAGTGTAAACATAGACCTCACCGCGCTGGCTTATGATATGCTTGAACAATTGAGAATTAGACAATGTGTTACCATGCTATACAGCCCTTTGTTCCCCCGACTGACCGTAGTGACCAGAGGCCCCACCCCGAACGACACTCCTACCCACCCCTTTCCTCACATGACACGCGTTCTCGCGCAACATTGTCAAAACCACCTGACCACTGACGTCAGCACTGAACTTTATTTTCATTAGTTAAGTGGGCAAGCCCTTCTTCCTTAGACCCGCCTCTTCTGACAGCATATTTAAGTATACAGATTTATCCTTTTAGTTTAGTCGACCTAAGTTTACCCAGTCTAAATTTTCGACAAGAGTCTACCTCAGTCTTCTACTGGTCCTACACGAGACCGACGACTGCACGTCTCGATAGTACTACCGAGTTGTTATAACGCTGCAACGCCACTTAGACACTGGGTTATTTTATTTGCTGTTTATGTGGGACTATTATTCTACTATTTAGGACGTGGACGTAGGCCTACATGATTAACCCTCTATCGTTAGATGTTAAGATTCCCCGCTATTGGTGGATGTTCTTTGATGTACGACACTGAGTAATAATCGTTCCGAGACCATTATTAGAGTTCCGCAACATGTCTCTGTGAGTTTTCAGAGCTTAGAACAAGATACTTTGTGTAATGAGAATTTAGCCATATCATTAAAAGAAACTTGTTCGTGCCAATAAACAAAATCATCAGCCTAAAGAGTGTTTTGTGAAGTTTTTTCCTGGTGTGCAAGTTTGTACGCTAGAAGATATAGATAAAAAGCTGCTGTCCGTTAAATATAAAATTCGGGAAGCGAATTCAATAGTGCTGAAGAGTAACTCGGCAAATCACGCCCTTAGACTAACAGGCCAATAGTGTAGTGCGGGCGTAGTGACCTTACGGGCAGTACCATTACACGGAGCCGGTCCACGCTTAGATTGGGCTTGCGACATCTTGCACCCTGTTGGCAACGCCATCACCTGTCATAACATTACAGGAACGACCCTTTAATTATGTGCTTAGGAAAGACCCTTAATAAAATAAAATTTAAAAAAATAACCTCGAGGAAACTTCAGCCCAGTCATAAATAACTCAAGGTTAAGCTAGACACGCCTACACATCTAGACAAGTGTGACACTTTACACGTATTATGTTTTAAAAGTAGCATCCAGGATGTATAAATTATGCATTTTATATTAGATCTACATGCAGTGCCCTCACATAGGGTAGGGAAGAGGGGGCATATGCCTGGGGCGACACTTCAATGGGGGTAGAGCGGCAAATGTAGTATAAATATTGCAAATATAGCAATAAACAAGCAGTCACGGTATGAAAAGGGGTGGTGCTAAATATTTTGCCCTGGGGCGCTACATAAGCTTGTAAAGGCTCTGTCTACATGTCGCTATTACTTGTACATTAATTTTTATTTCTGCACTGGATCTAAACTATACATATTTTATTAAATAAAGTTCTTCTTTGTTTTACGACTTGAAAAGATAGACTTGTTTTATCATGTTCAACAGTAAATGTCCATTTTCTACATGTTTACTTACCTTATATATTACAGACGCTCCTTCTATAAAGAATAATATATAATGCGTCCTACGCTCATTCACTCAAACACATATAAGGGATTGAGTGAAGAAACATAATATATTATTTATACAGAATCTTTTTAACTGCTTAATGAGCCAACTGTAAGGATGGATTCTGGCATATATAAGGGATAGAACCTGAACTTTTTTTTTACTGCCTGTATATATCAGCTAGACATATTGTTACGACCTTAATCCCCTTGTGGTCAGAGCCGTGTAAATGTTGTTGATAAATCTCGTTCGTCCTAGGGTAGACTTTGGTTTATTATTATTATTATTTCAGTATTACACGAACTCTTTATCTGCCTGGGAACAAACTCAGGATTTCCTTTCCTTGACGTTGTAGTTGTAAATAAATATATTATCGTATTGTAAACAATGAAACAAAAATAGAATAGTAACTTGACGAGGAAACTTCAGTATAAATGTTGTTGATAATTTAATTCTTGTGGTAAAGTTTATACAATAGATGTAGTATTTACAGCAATAATAGAATAGTGCCAACACAAGCGTCCATAACAAGCTCAAAGAAAAGAATCTACAAAACTAACTCTCTGCGAAAACTCTGCAGAAATTGACTGCTTTGAAAGACAACGCGAATCATTAAATACTCGCGTAGTAGTGCGGGGAAAAGAGCTACTACTAGGAGGGTTGAAAATAATGGTATCATTACAAAAATTATAGGAACTCCCCCGTACGAGAAATAATAAACTATTCCTAGCCATTCCGAGAATTTGAGGTCGGCGTAAGCGTGGAATCCCAAGATTACTAAGAATATTTCGCCTTCGTTACTAAAAGTCAAGGGAATGGAAAACTTAGGCCTCGCCCACAAAACTCGCGTTGACAGAGAGAGAGAGAGAGAGGGAATAAATAATGTGCGTTCCAATATTTGGAACTACCAATATGTGATTATATGTTTATAATCTAAAGTAAGAGAGAGAGCGAGAGAGAGAGAGAGAGAGTGAGAGAGAGAGGACGAGAGAGGGAGCGAGAAAGAGAGCGAGAGACATAAAGAGAGAGACATAGAGTGAGAGAGTGAGAGAGAGAGAGCGAGAGACACCGAGAGAGCGAGAGACACAGGTAGCGCGAGAGAGAAAGCGAGAGACAGCGAGTGAAAGAGAGAGAGAGAGTGAGCGAGATAAAGAGCGAAAGAGAGAGAGATAAAAAGAGTAAGTGAAATGACACATTTTTTCTTTATAAAGGATTGTTTACTGAAAACATTTTGGATATTACGGTACCAGAATTACTAGAATTTTTTTTCCAATCCATTTGTGAAGTTTGATAGTACTTGCTAGAGGCCGCTTTGTGGTCCTTCTAGTTTAGAAAAAGCTATCTGAAACCATTTTTTCAACTAAGTTTATCAAGTGCACCTCCGTCAGCAAAAAAAAACGTTTAAAACTATTTTAAAATGTCTTTGTCGTTTCGTGTCTCCATTGGCCGAAACCTTGTTTAAAACTATTTTAGAATGTTTTTGTCGTTTTGTTTTTATGAGCGCGCTGAGCATGCTTGCATTAGCATGGTGTCACAGTTTTGCAAGTAACTCTGACTACTAGCACATAGATAGATTATAGCGTAAGAAGTAGTGTAGAACTAGAACCATAGGTTAGCGAAGAGTTTAGATTAGGGAGTAGAAAAGTAGCCTGAAGCTATTATCTTCTCCCTCTCTTACGCAATTGAAACACCCCACCCCACTCTTCTTCACCTCTTTCTCTATCCTTCACTACACTCTTTTAGTCCCAATTCAGAGTTTGCTAATTAAATACGATCAAATTGGTACCGAACCGTGAATGAATGAAGTGTGCATGTTGTGAATACCTTAATGTATATATTTATATTGTATTTCCAACTATTTATTCATGCTGTATTTTAATGTGTTTGTATAGTAATATTCATTCATGTTGTTATTTCAACATGTTGTATGTAGACATTACGCTATAAAACCCCTTTGTACACACCCCTACCCATCTCTACCCACCCCCGCTTGGGCCCCGAACCCCCCCCCTACTTACCTCCCTTCCCCTACTCGGAGCAGTGGCCGTAGTTAAGATAAGATAAGATAAGTTTGCTTTATTGATCCAACTGAATGGAAAATTGACTTGATTACATAAATTCCGTCTTTCAGCATAGCTAAAACAATATTAAAGAACCATTTGTACTCAAACACATAAGACATTCACGCATACTATCATACCATTTATCATACAAGAAAAAAGTAGGCCTATTATTTAGGAGTCAGCTGGTGCATTTTCTTACAGAGGCTTTGGCAGTGGTCAGACCAAGTCAGTTTGTCAGTAATTGTGACGCCAAGATATTTATATTGCGAGACTTGGTCTATTATTTGGTTGTTTATGTGCAAATCAGTCAGCGAGTGTTTCTCCTTCCGGAAGTCTACAATCATTTCTTTCGTTTTTGTGATGTTCAATATCAGGTAGTTCTCTCCGCACCATTTGTAGAAATCTGACGTCGTTCTGTGATAGAGACTGTCGTCACTGGAAACAAGGCCAACAATGGCTGTATCATCGGTGTATTTGATTACAGATACTGTATCCATTGCCGAACTTTGAATGTCATTGGTGTAAATTGTGTATAGAACGGGAGAGAGGACACACCCTTGAGGCGCTCCAGTGCTTATTTCTCTTATTTGTGAGGTACATCCCTCTACTCTGACAAAGCCCCTTGATCCACCCGCTCGACAGGAAATTGACCGGGAACCAATTCGAACCTATATACTATTTCTCGTCCAAACCCCCCCCCCACCCCCACTTGAGATGACCACGTAAAATTATATTAAAGGGAGATAATTTCCATCCACTCAGCATGACGTCTGTATCAATCGTCTTTTATCTAGACTACCCCCACCCACTTTGACCCCCCCCCCGTCTCCCTTGTTCACCCCCGCTGAGTTGCGGGCGGTAGTATATATTTCATCTACACCCCACCCCTCCCCGGATGCTGGTGGTGTAATTGTTCACTTAAACCCATTCCATTCTCCCTCCAATACATCTACCTTTATGTAAATATATGTTCGAAAGGACCAATGGGAATTATCTGTAAATCTAAACTAATGTAATCACCCAATCAAACTGAGGAACTTCACGTGACTAATGTTCACGAAAAGCCCGCTCAACTAAAACTTAGTCAGTTCTGGCCAGCTCATCAGGCTAAACGCATCGTCTTAGCTTAACTCCCAACCTGTACACTTGGACATGTAGATAGTTAGTCAGTAATAGTAATTTCGTTAGTATAGTTGTGTAACCTAAAGTTGGATTCCATAACATCACCGTATACTAATGTTAGACATTTCTGCGCAAATTCATATATATTTTAAGTAGTATATCGCACTACATGTTAGATATATATAGCGGTCTAGCCAGTATTCGTATTTTTCACCAGTATAAGTTTTGTAACCTAACGTTGGATTCCAAAGCACTATCATATACTAGTGTCAGCATTACTGTACAAATTCATATGTGTATCTCATCATTGGATATTTGAACGTAAATAAACACCTGAACTGTAACCAGCGATTTGCTTGATTATCTTAGAACTGTCTGTTTGTGAACGTTGTAACATCTTAACGAGCCAGGAGAAACGTAATCATTGTTCAAGGACGATTGTATCATCGGTACCTCATACACCACGACAACCAGCCACCATTAACCATTAACCCCACGAAAACCAGCCACCATTAACCCCACTCAACCACCACCCCGCACCCCTCTCAGTGTCAACATTGTGGCGAGTTGGTGTCCCGCCCGGGATACATCGTGACAAATTGGGACCTCGCCGCGGGATCCTGAACTCAAGCCGTTCAGTGCACTAACAACAGCATCAACCCGAGGACTACGCCGACTCTGAAATCGATCCTGGATGGGGGCTCATCTCTCCATCACAAAAAGTTTCTAAGCTACAGCAACCAAACCCGCCACCCCAACGCCAGCCAAGACACCCCAGTAAGCCAGGCTAGCCACTTTACGCAGCCTACGTCACCCCATCACGCCAGCCTACGTCACCCCTGATACGCCAGTCAAGACACCCCATTAAGACAGATTCGCCACTCTAAGCAATCTACGTCAACCCAGATACACCAGCAGCCAGATTCGTCACCCTACGCCACCTGCGTCACCCCATCAAGCCAGATTCGAAACCCCGACCGCCAGATCGTCACCCCAGATACACCAGCAGCCAAATTCGTCACCCTACGCCACCTGCGTCACCCCATTACGCCAGATTCGCCACCCCAACCGCCAATCGTCACCCGAGACACCGCACCGACGTGTCTGCCCGACAACTATCCACCCAGAGAACCCGACAACCGCTATCAGCCTCCCCGAAGGAACCGCCGTAGTCTCCGGTACCTAAACCCGTAAAAATAGACAATAACATTATACACTAATCCAGTCCCGGCATGGGGAGAACAGAATCTCTGACCAGCCCGAAGTTATCCACACCAACAGAGCGCTAAGCGCCATAAAACAATAACTTTATGATTGGATACGTGTATATGTGAGTGAAATTCTAGGAATTGCTGTTGGTGAGTACCATTTTGAGTAGTATTACGATTAGATAAACTCTAAACCCCCCCCATCCCCTCTCACATTCCCTCTCTCTATCTCGTTATATCTCTGTCAGTTTACTGCCTTACTCTGTCACTATGGCTGAAGGTGTACTATTGCGTAAGTAGCTGAGAGAAGAGGCTATAGCGATTGGCTACAGTGACGGAGACGTCACTAAATACGTAGTCGAACAAGTAGCGGCCCATGAAGCCAAAGCAGAGAAGATTAGATTAGAACAACTAGAGAGAGAAGACAAACTTAGAATAGAACAGTTAGAGGAGAAACGTAGACTAGAGCAGAGAGAAGAGAAACTTAGATTGGAACAATTAGCTAGGTAGGAGAGAGCAGAACAAGTAGTTAGAGAGGAGAGAGCAGAACAAGTAGCTAGGGAGGACGCACTTAGGTTAGAACAATTAGCTAGGGAAGATAGAGTTAGAGAAGAGAATAGATTAGATGAGGAGGCACGCAGGATACATGAATTCAGATAAGCTGAATTACCAGCAAGCACTAGGCCCCCCGACAACAGCGACAACCCAAACTCCCCTTCATCATTTAGATCAGCCACCCCCAACCCTCCCCTCCCCAGACATGTTTCTCTATGGACCGACGCTCACGCCCTCCGGCTAGAACAGGTCGACATTTACCTCCGACGGTTTAGCGACTGTATGGAGTTAAATGAGGTCCCCCCAGAATTACATTGTAGGATCCTCGTCTCCACTCTGAGAGGAGAGGACTACAAGACATATTGTAAACTGTCCCCAGAAGATCGGGAGTCATGCGCTGCACTGAATAACGCGCTGCTAAATCGGCACGCGTCCCATTATCAGAAGAAATTCCGTTCAGCCACGTTACGGTCAGAGGAAAATTACACACAATTCGCAGAGCGAATCCAGTCCTACCTACTCAAGTGGGTAGAACTAGGCTGTATCGAACAATCCTTTGAAGGCATGGTCACCCTTTTAATGACAGAACAGAGAGTCGCAAATGCCCCCGAAACTAAGGGCCTTCCTTATACAACACGGGATCGAAGGGTTACCCTCCTCCCTGCAGGGCGCAGATAGATTTTTGCAAGCAGACATAATAGCGTCATCCTCCCGCCCGGGACACCCACAGCCGCACGGACCTTATGGGGACAACCACCGCGTCAACCCTCCCCCTCAATCAACCGCTCCCCAGTCACACGCGCCCCACCACGGGCGACTACGTCCTCACATTCCACGCGTAGACCACCGCCACACCAGACCCACCCCTCAGTTAGCTCACGACAGGAACAGACGCGACCCCACCCCCTATTTGGCCGCCGGTGCATTTTACGCCACGACAGAGCCCGTAAGCCTTTAACAGCTGTATACTAACGGTCCGGCAGAGCACGAAACAGAAGCCCCTTACCCCAACCACTTAACCGAAAACACCGGCCAGTGGAATAGCCAGGAAACACACAGCGACTTGGATCAAGTCCATCACGTATTTTCCATCTCCTCAGTAGACGGACCCCACGAACCCAGCAACAACTGTGTCGACGAGATAGTCCGAATCAATGACCACCTGGGCTCGTGTACGTATGATTCAGGGCTCAGCTATGAGGCACTAGTAACGGAGTCAATGATCGACCCCCGCGACTATACGGGCCGCCATGTTAGACTTCAAGGGCCATCCCATAACTCCCCCATCCTGCGTTTACCGACGGCAGTCGTACATATCGACTCCACATTTACAGCAGGCCCCATCGAAGCAGCCGTGACTAAAGACGGGAAAGTAGACATTTTACAAGGCAGGCCAATCGTAGGCAAACCACTCCCGCACCGACCCACACAGGTGAGCCACGAGCCACCGCGCCTCACCCACAGTCCGATCCGCCCTCCCCAATTCGTGTCCATTAAAGACAGACTCCGCAACGCAAACCTGCCCCAAACCAGAAGCGAGCTAAAGCGCATACCTCAAGAATTCAGTTACTATGAAAGGAATGCTATACGCGGCTTCCGGCAACTCGCAACGCCCTTATTCGATCTACTGAACGCTACCACACGTCCAAAATTACATTGGAACAAAGACGCCACATTTGCCTTCGACCTGTTAAAATGTTTCTTAGGTCCAAAACCTTTTTTGAGTCCACCCTGACGACGAGAACTAGCGGTGCCCATAAACGCCGATGGGCTGGGTAATAATCCAACCTGGCGCCACAACCGCCCCCAGAAGATAACTTAACGCGTCCTCTTGTTCCCTCCGACCCCTACCCGTCAGAGACCCACCACCAATACCTGTTCACGCCAGATACCACTCGCAAATACTATCCCGGTACTCCCACTCAGATCCCACCCCCGACAACACAGTACCGACAAACCCCTCATCCACGCCCCAGACACAGTAAATTAGGTATGAATTCACCCCTGGGTGAATTCCAAGTTTGCCAGGCAGAGTGTCACATTTTTGCAAGTAACTCTGACTACTAGCACATAGATAGATTATAGCGTAAGAAGTAGTGTAGAACTAGAACCATAGGTTAGCGTAGAGTTTAGATTAGGGAGTAGAAGAGTAGCCTGAAGCTGTTATCTTCTCCCTCTCTTAAGCAATTGAAACACCCAACCCCACTCTTCTTCACCTCTTTCTCTATCCTATACTACACTCTTTTAGTCCCAATTCAGAGTTTGCTAATTAAATACGATCAAATTGGTACCGAACCGTGAATGAATGAAGTGTGCATGTTGTGAATACCTTAATGTATATATCTCTATTATATTTCCAACTATTTATTCATGCTATATTTTAATGTGCTTGTATAGTAATATTCATTCATGTTGTTATTTCAACATTTTGTAGTTAGACATTACGCTATAAAACCCCTTTGTACACACCCCTACCCATCTCTACCCACCCCATGCTTGGGCCCCGAAACCCCCCTACTTACCTCCCTTATCCTACTCGGAGCAGCGGCCGTAGTTAAGCCCCTTGATCCACCCGCTCGACAGGAAATTGACCGGGAACCAGTTCGCACCTATATACTATTTCTCGTCCAAACCCCCCCCCCCCCCACTTGGATGACCACGTAAAATTCTATCAAAGGGAGATAAATTCCCTCCACTCAGCATGACGTCTGTATCAATCGTCTTTTATCTAGACTACCCCTACTCACTTCGACCCCCCCCCCCGTCTCCCTTGTTCACCCCCGCTGAGTTGCGGGCGGTAGTAATTATTTCATCTACACCCCACCCCTTCCCGGATGTTGGCGGTGTAATTGTTCACTTAAACCCATTCCATTCTCCCTCCAATACATCTACCTTTATGTAATTATATGTTCGAAAGGACCAATGGGAATTATCTGTAAATCTAAACTAATGTAATCACCCAATCAAACTGAGGAACTTCACGTGACTAATGTTCACGAAAAGCCCGCTTAACTAAATCTTAGTCAGTTCTGGCCAGCTCATCAGGCTAAACGCATCGTCTTAGCTTAACTCCCAACCTGTACACTTGGACATGTAGATAGTTAGTCAGTAATAGTAATTTCGTTAGTATAGTTGTGTAACCTAAAGTTGGATTCCATAACATCACCGTATACTAATGTTAGGCATTTCTGCGCAAATTCATATATATTTTAAGTAGTATATCGCCCAACATGTTAGATATATATAGCGGTCTAGCTAGTACTCGTATTTTTCACCAGTATAAGTTGTGTAACCTAACGTTGGATTCCATAACATTAGCATATACTAGTGTCAGCATTACTGTACAAATTCATATGTGTATCTCATCATTGGATATTTGAACGTAAATAAACACTTGAACTGTAACCAGCGATTTGCTTGATTATCTTAGAACTGTCTGTTTGTGAACGTTGTAACATCTTAACGAGCCAGGAGAAACGTAATCATTGTTTTAGGACGATTGCAGCATCTGTACCTCATACCCCACGACAACCAGCCACCATTATCAATTAGCTCCACGACAACCAGCCACCATTAACCCCACTCAACAAACACACCTCACCCCTCTCAGTGTCAACAGTGTGACGAGTTGGTGTCCCGCCCAGGATACATCGTGACACATGGAGTGAGGCGCTATATAAATTTTAATGAGCAATTTTTATTATTATTATATTGCAGTTCCTTAGTGAATTATAACTATTGTGACTTTCGTGATTTTACAAGGTGTTAGCCAGATCAATACACCCATCCAGCTTCTGTGAATAGCAATACATGTATACCGGACCACACAAAGAATATTAATTTGTAAACGTCGGTGCGTGAGAATGGAACACGCCGTTTGAGCTGATGACCTTCTATAGAGCGAGACACTTGTTGAGTGCGACCTGACTGTATGGACATGTCCACGTGGCCATTCTTGATCTTGCACATGAAGGTTACTTTGTCTCCCGCTCGGCGGTGTTATAGGGGTTCAAGATCGAGTTTGGCCACGAAACCAGAGGCGCTCGTTTTGAGGTCGTAGTCCTGTAGGATACGACGTGCTGCACATCGTTGGGTCCGGTACTTGACGTTTAGGCGCGGGACGTTTTGGAGCAGCCGTTTTGGCGCGAGGAAATAATTGAGGGAAACATTAATTTTTTTTTGTATAATAAATGAAACTAAAAATAAATAAACTTTACAAACTTTGTTTTTTATATATGCATAAAGACATCTATCTATTTATCTATTTATATATATTTGTCGTATTAATATGGAAGTTTTTTGTTGTAGTTTTTTTGCTCCACACATAGAACGTTAGGCTTATTTGCCAAAATTACGCGTGCTAGTTTTTCAATAAAATTCTAATAACTACACACATGTTCATGAAGTAACTCAGTAGCTACACTTTTCAAATAACTTGAATGTTGTAAAATAGTTGGGAGTGTTTAAGACCAGGGTCAATCGTAGACAAGATTGTCAGAGAATTAATGATAGCAATGGATGTTTTCGAATACTGGGTGGGTAGTAAAAAGATAAAAAAAAACTTTTTTTTTATTTGGGATGGTCAATGAGGAGTAGTCATCGCGTCCAGTCAACAACAAGTAGTATAGTGGGTCACAATGGGGTATTATTTATGGCGCGCGCCACAGCGCCACGGTTGACCTTTGACCCCGTGACCTTGTGACCCCGTGACAGCTCCTCGTGTTATACACGAGTTTTTTTTAAATTAATGGTATTTTGAAAGCGGTTCTAAAATTAATTTTTCCCCATTCAACCGGGCCATTGTCTTGATTGACACATTTGATATTTTTTCTCCCATTTTTTTATAATGGTGTTTATAAGGTTCAGCGGTTCTAAATTTTTATAATTAATTAATAATATTAATTAATTAATCACTTGTATAGTGTTCTTAATAATTTTCAATACTAAACGCCTTTTTTTTCAATAAGTTTATTGTGTTTTTTGCCCTAATTATCACATTTTAATCGATAATTGACTTGTAAGGGTCATTTTTACTTACTTGGATACAATAATGTTCTTAACTTTATACCTAATTAATTAACTAATTATTATTTTATAATAGACCACATTTTTTTTTACTTTTTTACCTTTTTAACTTACTTGGATAGAGTAATTTTTCTTTATTTTATTATTTTATACTTAATGAATGAACAAATTATTATTTTTATAACCATAATTAGCGTGTAAAGGGGTGTTTTTTAATTGCAAAGAGCTGTAATGATCACTAAATAGACCACATTTTTTACTCTTTTACATTTTTACTTACTGGGATAGAGTCATTTTATTTATTGTATACTTAGTTAATTAACTAATTATTAATTTTATAGCCATAATTAGCGTGTAAATGGGTGTTTTTTTTTATTACAAAAGGGATGTAATTATCACTAAATAAACAACATTTTTTTAACTTTTTTACCGTTTTACTTATTGGGATAGAGTAATTTTTCTTTATTTTACACCTAATTAATTAACTAATTTTAATTTTTCATTCATTAATTAGCGTGTAAATGGACGTCTTTAATTACTAAAGGCCGTAATTAGTACAATTTAATCGATAATTCTCTTATAAGGAACGCATATTTACTTACTTGGATATAGTAATTTTCTGTATTGTATACTTAACTAATTAACTAATTTTAATTTATATAGCATAATTAGCGTGTAAATGGGTGTCTTTAATTACTAAAGGCCGTAATTAGCTATAAGCAGGCCACACTTTTTTTACCTTTTTAATTACTGGGATATAGTAATTATCTTAATTGTATACTTGATTAATTAACTAATTATATTTTTTATAGTCATTATTAACTTGTTAAAGGGAGTTTTTTAATTACTAAAGGCCGTTATTATCACTAAATAGGCCACAATATTTTAACTTTTTTACATTATTAATTACTTGGATATAGTAATTTTCTGTATTGTATACTAAACTAATTAACTAATTATTATTTATACCCTAAGTAGCGTGTAAATGTGCGTTTTTAATAACTAAAGACCGTAATTATCACTAAATAGACCACATTATTTAACTTTTTTACATTATTATTACTTGGATACAGTAATTTTCTTAATTGTATTCTTAATTAATTAACTAATTGTAGTTTTTAGCCATAATGACTATTTTCTAATTTTCTTTTAAACATAATTATGTTAAATTTAAGCGCTATAGGGTACATATTTTAGAAAGCCTAAAACTTATCGCTAAACATTTTTAGAACCCCTCGATTCACCAAAAAGCTCTCGTCTACCTGTGTTGTTTTTATTATCGCTCACGCTGTGCGCTCGGGCGCTTTTTTTTCTTTCATTTTTTTAACTCGACTGGACCGTGCGCGCTGACCAAGTTAATGCCTTTCTCTTGTCCAGATGGTCTTGATTGTGAGAAATCACAGAGTACATTATTTTAGTGTATGTGTGCCTGTGTGTGTGTGTGTATACAAACCAGATAATTCTTTTAAGTTTCTAAAATACTATACTACAATAGTTTATTATATTTTAATTTACAACTGTCTAATAAGTATCTCTTTAACTATTAAAAGTCAGTTTGTTATAATTAAATGGTCAATATTTGTATCGTTTCATTTTTCTCGTGTAATGTTTACTTACTAGGATTAAACAATTAAAAATTTAAGAGTTTATTGAAAGATACATATTCTCCCCCTCTTTTTGTATGTTGTATTAAGTGAGAATATTGGAGTATGACAATAATAAAAACAAGGGCGATAATCATATAATTATTATTATTTTTTTTTTTTGTATTTTTAATTAATTAATTAATAAACATATAATTAAATTTGTATTTTTTATTTTAAATTAATTTTTATGATTGTATACAAGATGATGCAAGGGGTGTATTGACTTCGTTGGCTCCACTGTCCCGCGGGCTTGACAACCGAAAACAAGATGCCGTCCGATCCACGTAGTATACAAGGGCAGTAACCGTGTAATGTAATAGTTTTATTTTTAAACAGTAAACAAAGAAAGTTTAATTTTTTAAAGTTTTTTTTGCATTCAAGTACAGCAAACAGGGAATAAAACAACAACATGACAGGTAGTTTTTCTATATTTCTTTATGTTTTACATCTAACTAAAGGTATATTTACAATACAAGCATGGTCATTTATTAATATAATAAATACGACCATGGTTAATTTCTTATGTACATGAAAATAGTCAAAAGTCGACAATTAGTAGTAAATATGTGCGTCTAGCCTGTGTTTGTCTGTTTGTGTGTTTGTCTGTATGGCTTTGTCTGTGTTTGTCTGTGTGTGTGTGTAGTACATAGGAAATAGGGGTTCCAAAAGAAAATTATACTAGTAAAGGTATTGTCTTTACATTGTCTGAGTACATCTGTCTCTTTATGTAAAAATAAGAACGTTTATTTCTGTGTAGTTATAGTATGTATGAAGCAAAGGCGTTATGTGTAACAAACTTTTTTTATATAAAAAAAAGTAAATCAGACATTCAGGCTAAACTAAATTATCAATTTAATGTTTATGTTACAAATGGCGACTCTTACAAATGTTGCGACAAGGTTTTCTGTAAGAATCTTGCATTATCATCCGAACGTTATGTTTTTTCATTTGTTTCCTTTTAGTTAGTTACTTTGAGTTTGCTTCAGCTTACTTACTACAGCTTTTCAACTTGTTTGGCATAAGGAAGGCATATGCAGGATACGACAAGTAGTAGTAGTCTATACCCACCATACTTGTTTCTGTGACAGGGAAGTTGTTTTTAAAACAACTAGGAATAGCATCTTACATGTTATAGACCTCCTCTTGGTACATTACAGTGACGTTAATTTTTATACAACTAAGACAGGTCAAACAAACTCAACATTTTGTTTCCTGAACTAGAAACTTTTTCAATTGGACACAAATTTTTAGAGACCCTTCCATGTTTGACAGGCATAATGTTAACTTTTACAACAAGAATGACTAGTGTCTTTTTATTCCTTGATCAATCTTTTTATCGCTTACTACTTTCTTCTATCGCTCTCTCTTTCTCTTTCTCTCTCGAAAAACTTTGTAGGGAAACTTTTCAAACTCTTTCACACTATCAAAAAACATTGTAGGGCAAATTTTTAAAAATATTTCACACTATGAAAAGCTTTGTAGGTCAACTTTTTAAAAAATCTTTCACACTATAGAAAGCTTTGTAGGGCAACTTTTTTAAAAATCTTTCACACTATCGAAAGCTTTGTAGGGCAAATTTTCTAAATCTGTTACATCCTCGAAACATTTTTTTAAGTACAACTTTTCAAATTCTTTGACACCCTAAAAAAAACTTTTTTAAGTACAATTTTTCTACATCTGTTTAACACTCTCATAAACAAACTTTTTAAGCACAAATCCCCAAAATCTTTTACACTCTCATCGACACACTTTTAAAGTACACCTTCTCAAAATCTTTAACACTCTCATCGAAAAAACTTTTTAAGTAAATTTTCTGAAACGCTCGATATCGCTCTCTGTCTCCAACTTACTCTAACAAAACTTTATGTTACCCCAAACCTTATCATTTCTCTCTCAGAAACATTCTCCTTTTTTGTCTTGTTCAATCTCGCTCCCCTTTAATACATTCACCTCTCTTTCAGTATATAAAACATTTTAGAACACCTCTCTATGGACTTCTTTCTAACAGTATCCATCTCTATGTCTCCAACTATTTCTCTCTCCATCTCTTTATCTAACAAAACTTTAAGTTAACCCAACCCTAACCATTACTCGCTCCATCTTTCTGCCTTGATCAATCTCTGCATATCTTATATCAAGCTTTACTCCCTCTCTAAAACGTTAAGGCCATCAATACCAAAAAAATAATTGCTCCACATCTTTCATTCTGTCTTCCTTTTTCTTTTCTTTTTTTCGAAGTGCCATCTTTTAATTTCTCATTCTCAGTGACTTTTTTCCTTACTATGTCTACACTTATTTCTCTCTCCGTCTCTTTCTCTAACAAAAATTTAAGTTAACCCAACCTTAACCATTACTCGTTTCTTCTTTCTGCCTTGCTCAATCTCGGTATTTCTTACTTCTCCCTTACGATCTCTCTCAAAAAACGTTATGGTCAACAAAACCTAACACATATTGCGCGCCACAGCTTTCCTTTTCTTTTTCCGTGTGCCATCTTTTACTTTCTCATTCTCAGTGACTTCTCTCCTTTCTCTGTATATACTTATTTCTCTCTCCATATCTCTTACTTCTCTATTACTCTTTGGCTAAAAAACTGAGTGTTTCGCTCCACATCTTTCCTTTTTTTTATTTCCGCGTGCCATCTTTTACTTCCTCATTCTCAGTGACTTCTTTACTTACCATGTCTACACTTATTTCTCTATCCGTCTCTTTCTCGAACAAAAATTTAAGTTAACCCAACCCTAAACATTACTCGTGCCTTCTTTCTGCCTTGCTCAATCTCGGTATCTCTTACTTCTCTCTTAAGATCTTTCTTAAAAAACTTTATGGTCAACAAAACCTAACACGTATTTCGCGCCACAGCTTTCCTTTACTTTTTTCCGCGTGCCATCTTTGACTTTCTCATTCTCATTTACTTCTTTCCTTATTCTGTATATACTTATTTCTCTCTCCGTATCTTTTACTTCACTATTACTCTTTGGCTAAAAAAAATGTATGTTCCGCTCCACATCTTTCCATTTCTTTTTTTTTCGCGTGCCATCTTTTACTTTCTCAATCTCAGTGACTTCTTTCCTTACAATGTCTACACTTATTTCTCTATCCGTCTCTTTCTTTAACAAAAAACTTTAAGTTAACTCAACCCTAACCATTACACGTTCCATCTTTCTATCTAGTTCAACCTTACTTTACGCTTTCTCTCGCTCTCTAGAAAAAATATCTTTATAATCAGCAAAGCCTAACACATATTCCGCACCACATATTTCACCCTGTCTTTTCTTTTTTCGTTTTCTTGCGTGCCATCATTTACTTTTCTCATTCTCAGTGACTTCTTTCATTACTCTGTCTACACTTATTTCTCTCTCCGTCTCTTTCTCTAACAAAACGTTAGGTCACTCCAACCCTAACCATTACGCGTTCCCTTTTTCTGCATTGCTCATTATCTGTATATCTTATTTCATGCTCTAAGGCCTTTCTTAACCGGGCCGAACCCTAGGTTCGCAAACCAGATCGTCGATCCTACCCGAACCATTCTCCGTATTAACCTGCCGGTCTTGGGTTGGCGATCTCAGGTTGGAATGGATTGCGAACCATGGTTGGAGATTTGCACGTCGTGTTGAGCAAACCTAGGCCGAACATGGCACTTTTTTTAGCGGAAAGGCGCAGGAAGGTGCAGAAAGACGCAAATGCATAGTTAAGGTAATCAACATGGCGGAACTGTACTTAAACGCTGATGAGACCATATCTGTTTACGTTTCCAGAGAAGTACGTCAAATGTAGGATCGGCCTTGTTAAGATTGCAAAACCCGATCTGCGACCTCATAGAAAGGTTAGGGGTTTGTATTCGTTCACGTGACTATGGTTTGCAAACTAGATCACCTATCTCAGGTTCGACCCGGTTAAGAAAGGCCTTTACTCTTTCTCTCGCTCTGTAGAAAAGCTTTATTGTCAGCAAAGCCTAACACATAATTTGCTCCACATGTTACATTCTGTCCTTCCTTTTCTTTTTCCAGCGTGCCATCGTTTACATAATTAGTCTCTGTGACTCCTTTCCTTACTCTTGTCTCGAGAGCTTTCTCTCACAAAACGTTGAGTTAAACAATGTGGTCTATTTAGTGATAATTACAGCCCTTTGAATTTAAAAAAATACCCTTTTACACGCTAATTATGGCTATAAAAATATTAAATAGTTAATTAATTAAGTATAAAATTAAGAACATTGTTGTATCAAGTAAGTAAAAATTACCCTTACAAGTCAATTATCGATTGAAATGTGATAATTAGGGCAAAAAACACAATAAACTTATTGAAAAAAAAAAGGCGTTTAGTATTGAAAATTATTAGGAACACTATACAAGGGATCAATTAATTAATTAATAATTCAATATTAATAAATTATAACATTTTAGAACCACTGAACCTTATAAAGACAAGTATAAAACAATAGGAGAAAAAATATGACATGTGTCAATCATTGTAAGACAATGGGGGAAAAAATAATTTTAGAACCGCTGTCAAAATACCATTAATTTAAAAAAAACTCGTGTAACAACACGAGGAGCGGTCACGGGGTCAACTGAGGAGCGGTCAAAGGTCAACTGAAGAGCGGTCACTGGGTCACTAGGTCACGGGAGCCAAAGGTCACTTCCGGGTCAAAGGTCAAGGTGTCACTTCTGGGGTCAAAGGTCACGGCCGGTCACGTAGTCAAAGGTTAACTGTGGCGCTGTGGCGCGCGCCACAAATGATACTCCATTACGACCTACTATACTTCTTGCGTACAAATTAGAGATAACTATTTGGCTGACGTTATCTAGATTGGTAAATAAGCAGTTTTAGTTTAGTTTAGTCCTCATTTCAATAAATATATTGTGATTTGCCAAGCACACATCAGGTGATTTTGGTATTCATTGGATTACTGTTACCGTTTCAATATTTATTCAAGTGTTACTATGCAGTGATTCCTCAGTTGGAATAAAATTGTATCAAAATCTTAAAATGGATACTATTTGTTTCATTCAATATACCAAAAAATATTGTTTTCCCCAAATGACGTTATTAAGTTACTTTTAAAAATGATGTGATATGTTTTTATTAAAACGTCCCGCGCCGAAATGGCGGCGCCAAAACGTCCTTCGCGTTGGGTCATCTCCAAAAATGTGTGCAACTATTAAATCTGAGAGGGGTGAATTTGATTAATGAAACTAGTTTTGCACATTTATATAAACAAAACAGTTTTAATTTGACCAGAGCGAAGCAAAATTATTAATCACTTGGACATTCTATATTTTATTTTGTAAGCTTTTTCCTTATTAACATAATTATATGAGCGACTTTTCTGTAAATGCCAAATAAAAATTGGCCATAAAACAATTATAAATTTGGATTTAAATTCCATTTTGTAAGACATTTTTATTTACTATACTTTATGTGTATTACTTTAATTATAATAAACGCCTTCATGAAATTGAGAATTTTCGAAGTGTAAGCTAAACAAAAAATGCTTACCTGTAAAAAGTAACCAAAATATAACCAACATTTTTGAAGACATTCTTCCAGATATTTTGTAGACCTATTTGACTCCTAGGAGACACTGTTATTAAAATCCTGACAGCTGATGACAACGGCCGAACATATGTCTGTGCAACTGCAGTCTGCGGCGTTGTTTTGATTATTGCCGCCACTTCGCAAGTGACTTGTCGCTGCTGGCGACCGCTCATTGGCGAGACTGCAGGTAAACATAGTTGTCATGAGAAAACTTTCCCAAGAATAACATATCAGTAACTGTTTCACTAACCTTACCTCTCTCTCACTCTCTTTTCTCCCCCCCCCCCCCCCCATAGGCCTTCTTTAGAAAGGATCGCTCTATTATATTAAAAATTGTTATGTTTTATATTAAAATCAGTATTGTCTACAAGTCTAAATATGTCATGACCATATCTATTGACCCCAAGTAAAGAGCTTTGACATAAAACATTATACGAGATTATTGCATTATAAAATACATTTACTGATCCTCCCCACTCCTTCCTTTTCTCCTTGTAAAATAATGGGTCCAATTTAAACGGTTCCCAAACTTTTTTACTCACGGCGCCCTTCTTAGAGCAAGGCTTTTCTATGGGCCCCCGAGCATAAGTCAATGATATTTCATTTAACCTTATTGAATCGAAAACAAAAACAACCAGTTTGAAAAGTTTAGCAATAATGGGGCTGCTCTCCTGTACAGACTCCGCAATAAATGTATTATTTTTCTTAGATTAACATATGAATAATATTGATTAAGAAGCTTTACTTATAATCTGAAATCAAGAGTGCCAATGTACTCAGCCAATGAAAGACTCATTTTTTTATAAAGTGTCTACATGGCATAAGTCATAAGTTTTGTTGTTTTTCATTTCAGTGTCAATCTTGTGACAATAAGAAAATAAATCGTCTTTATTGTTTATCTTTGACTTTCTCCATGTAACTATAGAGTAGAAAATAGAAAATAGACTAGAAAATAACAAGCACATATAACTGCATCTGTCTATACCACTGATCTTTAAAAATTCTGATAGCGCGGTATAAAATGTGTATGCGCAAATTGAAGCCAAAAGGAATTCCGCTTTTCCAGTATTTACTTATCTACATAAGCGAGTTACATCTATGATTAGATGAAATCCATACGATAAAAAGAAAGTCTAAGTCACTTGAAATGTATTTACAGATCATTGTTTAGGAAAGAGAATTTCATAGATAAGTGAAAGTCACGTAAAAGCCTATTTATTATGGCTTCAAGAATGTTACCTCCGTGCCTAATCCATTATTTTTACAGTGGTCTATTCCTAAAATAAACAAAGCTCTGAATATATTACATTCTCACTACTTAATATTTTAAAATTAAAAAAAATGATAAAAAAATAAAAAAAATAATGAATTGAAGAATAAAGTGGTGTGAGTGATATAATTTGCATGAAGCATAACTGTTAGTTTTCTTTTTAATGTTGTAGTAGCAACCACCAAAAAAGTTTTTGAAAAAGCAAATGAATTGCTTATCTGTGGGTCTTCCTGGTGTTATTTAAATTTCGCTCTGCGTGCAACCCCTGCCCTAGACATGCTTCTCTGCTTTTACTAATATATCGATAGCCCACGTGTGTCACAACTGATTAATCCATAACCAATAAATAAATAATGAAAACGTTGGTTACCAGAAAGCAATGAAAATATGAACAAAACAACAACATCAACATAATAACAAGGCATATCTTTTAGACCAATTTCTTAGAGAACATTAAAAAAAACGAATCATAAGACTAATAATAGAAGAATATCACAGATCCATGGCATAACAACATGACTAAATATAAATATATCGTCACATTAAGGAGTGGGGGGGGGGGTCGACAAACGGTGTATTTTATCAGACAGACAGATATATGAATAGATATATAGATTGATAGACCGACAGACAGACGACAGACAATCCTGCTAAATGAATTTTTTTCACATTTTACTGATATTGTGCCTTATAATTCACAAAAGTTCAGGGTCGTCAGCGATCCTTTATTTACTATAGGCCTACATTTTAACGACGCCCTATATATAATACGCATTATTTTGTACACTAATTTTTATTTCTGCACTGGATCTAAACTATACATATTTCAAGTAAATAAAGATAGATTCATATGAAGTTGTTCTATTGCAACGAGATTTTGCAAGCCAGAGAGCCAGTGAGTTTTTCTGAGTTAATATAAAGGATTTCATGAACCTAATTAAAGTATAGTATAAAAAGAATAGATAGAGGCTCTCACAAAAATTGTTTGTACCGATTTATGCAAGAGAAAACTATAATTTTCATACACCTCACTTATCCATGTAGGCGAGTAATAGGAAAAAATCGCTGACAATTAGAACAAGCCTTTACAATAAAAAGGAAGTCATAGACACTAGAAGTTTATTTATATAATTGTATAGATAAGTGAAAGCATTTACCATTAGGCGGCGCACTGCATCAATAATATTGTTTGCGTGTCTAATGCATTTTGTTTTATAGATCAGTGATCTCAAACATCACATCACATTACATATGATTGTAAACATAAATATAGTCTATAGGTAATTAATACATCAATTTTCACTCATTTATTTAATTCCGGGGGAGGGGGCGTAGGGGTGTGCCCAATGGCGGTTTTGGAGAAATGAAGTCAGCTGGAAAGAAATGTAAAAGGGGCTGTGAGCCGAAAAAAGATTTAGAACCTATGAATGTATGTAGTCTAGTAGATACTACATATTTTGAAACCTCTCTTTCATTTAATTATGGAGCCTTTTGTTATACAATGCTGTACAAAAAGTAACGATATGACGTATTTTCCACAAAGTATCGATGAGTAAATGCGTGCTAATGATAACAAATGTGTAGTTTGAAAGATTTTCTATGTTTTACATTTATAGTGCATAATAAATAGAAAATAAAATTTTGTATGTATTTAGTCATAAATGTGATTAACAGCATTACATTTCTTTCTTGTGCGCAATCAGATAAACAATTGACAACATACGAAATATTCAATAAAATATTAAAACAAATAAAAAAGATTTGATAATTTCCCTTGATTTAAAACAAAAAACAGGTTTGACATTAAAATTGTATAATAGAGATGCATAAAATTAGATTTATATAGAAATGTATATATTGTTACCGATTATGTTAATTGAGGAAAAAACAATGAAACTTATTAAAAAAACTGTTTGAATAACTAATAATTTGTACATGCATTGCAAACATCAATAAAATTAATTTGTGTTTTTATAAAACTAACTTGACTAAATGTTGAATTATCGTAGCTTAATACAGGTGCTAATTAACAAAGCAAAATAATTTTCTCGAGTCTTCACGGAAAGAAAAAAAAAGGGTGGGGTACCACAAATATTCTCTGTAGCACATATCTCATTTGATCCCTGGCCCATTTATTACAATCTGCAAATGGTGTAGAGCTGAACCAAGGCGTGTACATTAATCTCCCTCACCTCTCCCTTTTCACAAACATAAGCAATCAATAAAAACATAACTACATACATAAAATATATATTAATTTATTTCGTATTTGTCAAAATTTAAAAGCACCAGAAAGGAAGGACGACTATTGTATTACTTTAGCCATGGTCAACTCTCTGTGTTGTGGGGAGGAGGTATATGACAAAAGTACTGGTGTCATTCAAAATGTCCGTTAAATAAAATAGGCTATTTTATTATTATCATAGACATAGATCATAGACGATGTGAGCCTATTAGTGACTTGACTAGATAGCCTATTCACCAACACTATCACTTGGCATCGTAGCTGCCCTACTTAGCCATTAGCCTAGCCTACGAAACATTAAAAGTGTAGGCCTATAAAGTGAAATTGAAAGTGTAAATAGGTCTAGCCGGCCCTAGCCTAATCACATTAATCAATTAATCTACAGTAATACTATTTACTTCCTTATTTTTGAGTAGGCTAGCCAATATTCATATGTGAATTTGGCATGATAAGAAACTTCACCATATGCCATATTTGTTCCTCTATTTACAAATGACGTCACCAAAAAAACTTAAGCTCCGCCCATTGCAAACGCTCTATTGATTTTAAATTCAATTTTTTCATGAGTCTTTATTTTTTTTTTACAGTTTTTCATAACCAATTATATTTTAAAATGTAAAAACAGGATTTAATTGTTAAAGTCTTGAGAGGGACAGTTTATGTCATTGACGTTTCGCCTGACTCTAATTCTGGACTGTTATTGATTAATACGCGTGCCACTAATCTTCTACGTTCTCAAAAGTTATGATTTGGAGGCTTCAGACAACAAGTTCGATAGTTATAATGAATTGCGCATTGGCTGTCGGCTTATCAAGTCCACCATACAGTTTTGTCTTTGATGGTAATTTCCTGGGGCCATATGGCTGACCGGGTAGAGTGGTACAGGGAGCGGGTCTAAAAGAAATGTTCTGCATTTTCGGTAGCATTTCCGCAGGGGCACATTTCGCTTGCTCGGATTCGTAGTTTGCTTAACATGTGTTGCTGTTATGAATAGTTCTTAGTCTGAAGATGATGTCTTAAAATTGGCGGGAGAGTTTGAAGTAAGCATTGTTGCAGCTCAGATCATTTTTTGGATTCATTCCATTTGAGTATTACCTTGATTTATTCTGCCACTAAACAATTGTAACGAGTGATTCTTTAATAAATAATAAGACTAACCCATAAAAACTAAGTATTTATTATACTCCCTTTCTTTGTAAACTAAGTTTATATTTGATTTATATTTTGATAGATTAAAATAAATATAAGGTATATCAGACCTTATGAATTTCCACACTAAAATATTGCGCATCCTTTTTTTTTCTAGCTTTTGCCCGCAAAAAAAATAAATAAAAAGATAGCTCGCTTTGTTTCGGCTACATTGTGTCGTTTTCATTCTATTTATTTCCTAAAAACTAACATATCCGAAAAGTTTATTTACTGTCGTCTCTTCCAATAGAGGCAGCCATGTTTGAAGAAAAATATTTTCCTCGATTCGCAAATTGGTCGAATGAATTCGTGACTATTCCAAACGCTATGATGCTGAAAATTTGATAGAATGTATTGTTAGTTGAGACAAGACTGCTGGCCAAGTTTCGGCTCGATTGGACGACGGGAAGTGGTCAGAAAGCGATGCAAAGTTTTGCAAGCAGACAATCAGACAAACAAACAGACAGCGCAAGATAATAGAAAGGGAGTAAAAATAGTGAACTTGGTCCAGTAAGAAAATAATAATTAAAAGTAAGGCATCCCTCTTTGACTATTTTGGTACACGGAGAAAAAAATTAACAGCGTTTATCAGTTTATGTGGTCACGGTAATAATGAGCCAGAAGGCTTTTTATTAATAATGCACTGTATATGTAAAACTTAAAACTTATTTTAAACCACTTATTTATTGTCAATATTATACACTAACGTATAAAAAAAAATATATATAATTTTTCTCCTTCTTCTTCATTGAATTGCAAAGGAATATTTTTGAACAGCCTTTGAAAAGAAAAGGCTTCATGATCAAAATATAATTTAGCTTCAGTTAATAACTATTCTCTATATATAGTTGTGAGTGTAATTGAAAATCATCCACACAAATTATGAGGTTTACAATAATCAATATAATTCTTTTGCTTGTTGATATCACTGATCTATAAACAAAAAATGCATTAGACACGGAAAAAATAGTCTTGATGCAAAGCTCCCGCCTATGGTAAATGCTTTTACTTATCTATAAAATAATATAAATACACTTCAAGTCACTATGACTTCCTTTTTATTGTAAAGGTTTATTCTAATTTTAGGTTGTTTTTTTTCCTATTACTGACTTAGATTGATGAGTGAGGTATATAAACATTATAGGTTTCGCTGGCACATTTAAACACATTTATTTGAGGAGGCTCTATGAATTCTTGATTACTGGCTAGATTAACGCTACTAGTTTACTTTAATTTGATTCGTGAAATAGTTTATATTAACTCTGAAAAACTCAATGGCTTTCTGGCTGGCAAAATTTCGTTGGAATAAAACCACGTCAGTTTATCCAGCTAAAAATTGTCACATAGACGTGTTGTCAATGACACTCTATTTCACGCGCCCTATATTCAAGGCGTCGTTATCTGAATAGTACATAAAGGAGTGCTATGATCCTGAATTTTTGTGAATTAGAAAGCACAATATCAGTGAAGTGCGAATTGAATTCATTTAGCAGGATTGAAAACACATTACATTTTCTCTGTCTTTCCACGAGGTCTGCATTCCAATGGGCAAGATGATGAGGGACATGGACCTAATGCAGCTATGTTTCTCAGAAAGAATCAGCTTTGCTACGATTGCCCTCACGTAAGGTTTCATGTTGTGATGGGCACGTCCGATCCTTGAAATTTATGGTCAATGATGAGCGGTTATATCAATGTGAAAGTCGAATGGATAAAAGTCAAACCTAGTCTGTGAACATTAGATCAAATATCCCTTTCGTAGCCTCCCCCCCTCCCCCCCCCATACACAACCCTTACTGTGGGGGTGAGGGGAGGTCATGTTTAGTGCCTCTGATCTACGTAATTCGTCTAAATCTTAAATTTAAATACATGTATAGTATATTGTAACGGGTCGTGGTGGCCGAGCGTGGCGTACCGATGGTCCCGGGTTCAAATCCTTGTGAAGACTAGGATTTTTTCCCGAGTCTGGAAGGTGTCCCTTAGTCTACCCAGCTCTGATGGGTACCTGACCTTTGTTGGTGTAAAGTAAAGGTGACTGTGCATTGTGCTGGTCCCACAATCACCTTGTATGCCGTGGCCACAGAAACTGGTGAACGTTGCTTCACCGGCCCAATGATCAATTTGGTCCGATGGGTACTTTACTTTACTGTATACAATATTGTAAATTGTTTAAATGTAAATGAAATTTTTGACAAGTACGAATTTTATTGAAGGTTTCACATGCAACAATTAGTCATAAAACAAACCATACAATTTAACCAAATGATAACTAATGACAATTTGAACGTTTTATAACTATTTATGTTAAAAGTTATGTGTTATAATTTTCAATAAATATGTACATTATCTCATGACTGTGAGTATTATATTTGATCATTATATGTACAAGTGAATGTCACAATTTCATAAGCTGTCCTCATTGACCATAAGTCTTTTTGGGGGAGCCCACAATTTTGACACACTTCCTCCATTGCCAGGCTGGATGAATGTAGGTCAGAATGGACAGGACAAGGAGAAATAGGTTGACCTGTGCGAAAGAAAATTAGGCAAAATCTGGCACCAATTAACATTTGATACTGAGCTGTGACTAAATACCTGAGAGAGAGAGAGAGAGAGAGTGTGAGAGAGAGAGTATTTTTTAAGAGGAAGTGAGGTGAAGGAGAGGGCGGAGATGCCAAGGGCAAAGAAGAGAGGGAGAACTCAATAGATGAAAAGCTAGAGAGCGAAAGACTGGCTAGACTCGGCTAGAAAGATAGATAAATATAACAAGAGAGTGATAGAGTTGGAGAGAGAGAGAGAGAGAGAGATAGAGAGATTAAAGGATATAAGGGAATATCTTTAGAGAGATGGGGAAAGAGGGAGACAATGATCGAGTGCTGGAGATAAAGAGAGAAAAGATGGGAGAGCGGTAGTTTTGGAAAGAGAGAGGGGGTGGATAGTTGTTGCGAGATTGTGGGAGGGAGAGAGAGTGAAATAGAGAGAGAGAGACAGAACATGAGAGAGAGGGGAGAGAAGGAATGAGAGAAATATATCTAGGCAGAGGGAGAGAGAGAGAGAGTCTGTGTTGGAAAGAGCCAGAGAGAGAGAGAGAGAAAGAAACTGAGAGAGATAGAGAGAAGACAAGAGAGAGTTAAAAAGAGACAGAGCAACAGCCCAGGAGTTGTAGTATGGCAGAGGGCAGGAGAGAAGGATAGAGAGAGAGAGATTGAAGACACTTACCTCCATAGGATCCCTCCTTCCGGCCCACTCAAACATTGCGTGCTGGAACATCCCCACACAGCAAGCACTCAACATGAGGATTCCGATCAAACTGCCAAGGTAGGCGCTGGGAAATCTGGAAATGATTTACAAAGGAAAACGCTTAAAGTCATATGTCACACATTAAATACAGCTCGTCATTGAATGGAGAATTCCAGCTTATTCTTAACATATAGGGAATATCCGTTCATTCTTCACCTCAAACTCAGTAGTGCATTTTTTTAATGAGTAAGGCACTAGACAAGTTGATTTTTTTTAGTCACGCTAATTAAATTGGAAATGCATCAGGCGCACTAGTGTCAAAAGGTTGTCGACTCATGCACTAGATAACCCCACGTGGGCATAGCCTGTTATTATGTCCAATAGAAACTCAGCTAGACCTTTGGACCTAAACTACTTCTCTAGTGAACTTTTCAGTGGAACACCAGAGACGGATCTACGCTACTACTTGTTCTTTCAAATTGTAACCTATATTAATATGTTAATATGTCTTTTGAACTCTACGTTCTACGTGGATTAAAAGTATCGTCTTGTTTTTACTAATTATGTGGCAGTTCTCGTTTCTTCTTTATTAATTGAACGTTTGGATGGGTTAAGTTGTATTTTTGTTTCTTCCAGGAAACATTATTCCTAATTTAAGATAAACCTACATCCCCACCCTCAACCTCACCGATTAGACTCAGACTTAACAATGGGTATTACAGCCATGGTGCGTTTATTTAAAACTATTGTGCGTTTATTTAAAACTATTGTAACCCATTTTTTATACAGCCACAACAAAGTTACTTCTTGCGGCTGCTCTTTTTGTTTTCTTTGTAAACATTGTTCTGTTTGGGGCTTGTCCTGTAGTTTACGTCTGTTGTCTGCATGTGTTTGTAAAGAATAGAGAGGTAGTGATATATATAGTGTAAGAGACAGAGAGAGAAACAGAGAGAGAGAGAGAGATAATGCAGGGGCTGACTATACTGATAATTTATTGGAGACAACACGGTGGTTAATACATGTTACGGTAGATTGTGTGTTTGTTTGTTGTGATATGTTGTTACGGATGTTTTGGCTTATGCTTATAATCCATTACATTTATTGTATAAACAATAATATGTTATTTTACATACAAGCCCGTTCAGCTCAGCATTTTTATTTGACCATTTGTCTATAAATAAAATATACATGAGCTTTTTTTTTCTGTGTATTCATTTTTGACTGAAAACATTGAATAATTCCGTTCTATTACATTGGTTTTGACAGTTGTACTTTCACCGAGTAGAGGTACTTAGACTTTCATCAAGTAGTGGTACTTACACTTTCATTAAGTAGTGGTACCAACACTTTCACCAAGTAGTGGTACAAACACTTTCACCAAGTAGTGGTGCAAACACTTTCACCAAGTAGTGGTGCAAACACTTTCACCAAGTAGTGGTGCAAACACTTTCACCAAGTAGTGGTACAAACACTTTCACCAAGTAGTGGTACTTACACTTTCACCAAGTAGCCAGTGGCCAGCGTGTATAGAAAAGATCTAAACACCAGGAGTAGGGCGAAGATGTAGTATAAATGCGAAGGGTTCTCAAGCAGTATGAGGACGGACATGACGACACACAAGGTCGTAGTCAATGCCAGTGGTAAGATGGTTGGTTGAACTGATTGAACGAATCTATTGGTAGTCTCTAAACAAAATAGACAAGAAAATCAATATTTAAAATGCAATGCCTATTCTGGAATATTTTTTTTAAAACTAACTGTTAACGTTTATGTCTGTGTAGGCTATTAACAGAAGTAACATTATATCAGAATGTTCGTGATTATTAAAATCACAACATATGCAACCAATTCATATAATTAAAAAAATGTTACGCTCAATATTTGGTAAATGTTTTACTGTTGATAATGTTTTACCTGTTAGAATAACGTGTCTTTTTATTTAGATTGTTAATTGTTTACAGATCATCAATTAAAGAAATTAGTTTAGTTTGTGTCAATCTAAGTTTTTCGTGTTCAATTGTTTACTTTGTATTACCATGTATGATACCATAATTGAAAGAGAGCCAACAGCTCTGTGGTCTGGTTAGAATAATATAATACAATATTATGATGATACTTTTCAATAACCGTAACATCCGAGGATTAACAAAGTTATCTGACTTCACGATTCTGTCGTTCTTTCAGAAATTATTGCATTTCATCCAAATAAAATTTTTCACTGAGAACTGTAAGATCTATTCACCGAGTTCTATCAAAACATTTTTAACAAGATGTATACACAAAATGTAAATGCACTGTTTAAAATGTGCTAAAAATGTACAAATACAAATAATACAAAACTTACTTATGCAAGTCTTATTGTTAAGCTCAACGAACGCTCCAGCCAATGGCGAAACCACAATGCCGCCCATCATGATGTACAGTAATACATTGGTGTATTCACTTACTGTTGACATTTAAATAAAAACTTACATTAAAGATAAAGTAAAATCCAATATCATAGTGAAAGAAGTTACATTAAAGTAAAAGTTATTTCAACTCCCTGAAATAAAAATAAAGTCATTCAAGGACATGTAAGTTCTGAAGTTTTGGGCTTTTTACCTTCTTCTTGAGACTTGAGCTGTTTCTCTAATGTATGATTCATGGAACCCAGGAGACAGTAAAACCTCAGCTGTAGAGCTGACAACCAGAGCACGTGCAGGAGAAATGTTGGCGTCATCACATGACGAACTAGAGCCCCAACATTCTCTTTCTGCTCGGTCTCCATAGTAGAGTAGTTCTTCTCCATCTCAATGGACTTCAGACCTGGCAATTTGGGGGTGGGGGGAGGCAAATAAAAGGTTTGTATTGACACATTATGTCATATTATATTCAGAATATCCTCAATTGCAGACCCTCAAGAAAATATTATGACCATCAACAAACGGCGAAAACTGACTTGGTTCGGTCATGTGTAGCGGCATAAACACTTGCCAAAAACATTTCTCCAGGGCACGGTTAAAGATGGATGTCGGAGACGCCGTCAGCGGAGATGCAGTTTTGACAACATAAAATACTGGACAGGGCTCAAGATAGGCAAAAGTGGAGAAAGTTGACCGCTGAGTTGTCCATTCGCTCCCCAGTCAACGACCACAACGGTCATGGGATTGTCGATGACCATGATTATGCGTCAGACTCAATGAGTCGCCATCAAAGCGACAGAGACATGCAATGGTGTAGGCTTAAGGAGTAAAACATTTGTAATGCTGTGAAACAAGATTTTTTTAAATAGAAATTCGTGCTGCATCTTATTTATGTAAGGTAAAAGAAAACTTGGCATTTTTTAAAATCGGAATTTATATGTTGAGCTCAAGAAATTCTTCTTAATAACTGTTAAAAATCATGTTAAAAAAATAAGTGTTGAATGTAGCAAATTATGGGACACGTTGTCGAACGTTCCGCTAGCGCATCAAGGGTCCTGGGTTTGAATCCTAGTGAAGATATTTGTTTACGGGTCTGTTTGGTGTCCCTGAGTCTAGCTATGATGGGCATCTGACATTAGATAGTGAAAAGTGAATGCGGCTGAACCTTGTGCTGGCCACACAATCTCCTAGTATGCAGTGGCAACAGTAACTTGTAAACGCAGCTTCAGAGGCTCTATGGAACTACTAGGCCTACTACCAAATTAAAATTGTAACTTGTGTGTTTAAGTATGTGTAGTGTGTGTTAGTGTGTTTTTAGTGTCCGTGTTAATATTAACGCTAAAGATTTCGTTACAAACTCACCCGATTCTGATTGGTTAACTGGACTTTCCTGACTTCCAGTGTTGGATTCCTCGACTGACCGGATGTAGTCTTTGGGTAGAAATAGAAATGTGGAGATGAATGTCAGGACGTTTGTGCAAGCTAGAATCAGATAGGACGTTCTTCTTGTCACACCGTTCTCATAGCCAAACTTAGGGAAAGAAATGTTTTCTTTATACATTTGTTTCTGTCTATCTTATTATCTATTTATTATTCTATCTATATATCTATCTATCTATCTATCTATTTAATTATCTATCTATCTATTTATCTATTTATCTATTTATCTATCTATCTATCTATCTATTTAATTATCTATCTATCTATTTATCTATATATCTATCTGTTCGTTTATCTATTTATCATTCTAATGATTTTTTATCCATATATTTATCCATTTATCAATCGATCTATTGATATATACACCTTTATATACACATATATCTATCCATCTATCTATCCATCTATTTAGCTTTCTACGTATCATTCTATTAATCTATAATCTTATCGATCTCTTTTCTATCTTTCTCTTTCTATATCTTTTTATCTACATATCTGTCTGTCGATCGTTAAGTCTATCTATTTTAATGTTTTCTTTTATCAATCTATCTCTCTCAATCTATCAACCAATGTAACAATAAATCTATCCATCTATATATCTGTCCATCTATTGACATAAAGTTTACAGGCGTTCCTTCTAGATAAAAGATTAGGCCCAAAACTCCTGCAGGTCGAAAGGGATTGGTCGGCGGCAATGGCCTTATACCCGGGACGTTTAGTTAACAGTCCGGTATACTACCCGCTGAACCAGCCGGCCTCACATCTATCCATTTATGCACCTGTCCATATATCCTTCTATCCAGCTATTTGTCTACCACCCTCTCACCGAACCTAATCACCTTCATGTTATATAATCGTATACTCAAATTACAAATGTAACCTTATATGTTTCTAGGTTACAATATTTGACCACCTTTCGTCCTGAGCTCATCTAGCACTAACCTTGACCAGAAGTTGGACTCCAGCGGAAGTGTCAAAGGCTCCGTTCAACAGCCCGACGATCGCGGCGCCTCCAACCGGAAACAGGTGGGCGATCTGGAGGTTGGTCATGATGAACACGATTCCGCCGAAAGACAATAGGGACATACCGAGAAATATCAACCAAGGCGCATCTGACATACACAAAACAAATTATGGAGCAACAACTGATGCTTAAATATCTATTTAACTTAAAAAAAACAACCAGTATGGCCCTTTTAGCATAATTTTGTAAAGTTTCTTTAGCATCTGTATCCAAGGAAGATATATGTAAATACTTTACTTGACGATTACTTACCATTGGAAGTAAATGCAACTAAAAAAGCTCCAGACATAAACATTATCCTGAGGAGAAGAAAATAAAAAAAATGTTGTTCTTGTTGCGTTTTTCTTTTATCGATTAAACAAAATTATTCCGATAAAGTTATAAGATGAAAACTTTCTTTGTTTAAATTAAAATTTATATTTCAAACAATGGGTTGTTTTTTAACTTGACATTTTTAAGCAAACCTTTTTATTATTTATTATAAACTAAATACACTAACAAAATAATAGAATAAACTCTTAATCCGCAGTTACGATTGCAAACTCAGTCGTTCCAAAAAGAAAAGATTAAGCTGTTGAAAAAAAATATCCAGAGCAATTAAAAAATAAATCTTATTTGAGCATGTCTTGACAATAAAAATGATTGATAACGATTTTAAAAGTATTTAATTGGGAAAGAAGGAAATGAAATGAAAGAAAAATAGGGCTACACCAAAGTTGTATAGTTATACAAATAACAACACAGAACACACCAAAATAACCACTCCTCCTATAGACCTTCCCAGAAGGCCCAGAGAAGTATCTTCAGCCTTAGGACTGGCAATAAAAGGCTAATACAATACGTGAACCGAAAGCTAGACTTTGAAGCCAGCAAAGTCTGCACTTGTGGGATAACCCCATGAGAACAGAGCATGTTCTCCAAGCATGCTCCCTCATAATAAGCAGCTTGTGACATGCTCTAGCCACAGAAGATCTCCCAAACAAAAACCTGTATAGACGAGAGACGGACCTGGAAACCTCCGTGCAATTTACAGTAGCCAATAGGCCTTCATGTCTAGATCCCTCAATTAAGTACACAGAATAGAAAGAAACACAATAACAACTATTATATTCATGGAAAGCTATTAATGAACTAAACTAAAAACTGCAAATATTTGAGGGCAATAACAAATAAAATACGACTCTATCCCTATTCAATTTATTATTAACGTAGCAAGTGATTCTTTACACCTAGTAAGTTGAGTGTAATATCGAATGTAAAATAACAACAATTATAATAAAAACACATTTCCGGTTTCATATTCTGGTACGAAAGTATTTCATTGTCCTTTTTCATAGTGGCATTCGGGCATAGGGTGGGTTGTCTGAACCCAAAAAAAATCAAACAAACAAGGGCCGTAACTATGTAAACTGGAGGATCAAGGGAAGGGAGGCACATCAAGATTCTGTCTGAGACTAGTCACCCCGCGGCACGTCAGCCCGCCGGTGTACTCTTAAATGGGTGCGTATCGGTGATTTACACACTTCGCCACTCTTTGAAATCCATGTCTGAATTAGACAGGGATACCATCAAGATCGTATCGATTAAAACCCAGTAGGACCGGGGCATTAACCGCTGGCACGCGTGCCAAACAAGGCACCTCACCTTTATTTATTGCGCATGAAGCCATGTCCTGTAATCGTCCGTGTAACGACTTTTTGCCAAAAAACGCCTTTTGTAATTTATCAGACGAATACAAATGTAAAATTAGTAGTTTGTGTAGACGTTTGAGGGTCAATGAATACAAATCCGACGTTAAATCGCTGTCATTGGTGATAAAGCAGGAGAAGTAACACTGATAATATACCAAAATAGCAGTAAATTCTTCCGGCGCTCAAAAAATATTTTTAACTGACATTTCTTTTAAAGAAAATGTCCCGACCGTAATTGAAAAATTGTTTCCAAGTTTTCTGCCTTACGAATATACCATGTATTTGAACGAGGAAAAGATTGGTTTGTTATTTTTAAGTTATTATCAAGATGAATAGACGGAATTTTTTTTTGGTCATCTAAGGCAGGGGTCGGCAACCAACTAAACGCGCGCAACACTTGACACGCAGATCAATTTTAAATGGCATTCGGAAGAATACCAAAAGAAAAGGGCAATTCAAGTACATTCCTACAAGAAATTGATTTCTAAATAAGGATGACCTTTAGGCTTTTGGCACGATTAAAGAATTAGAAATCCTCCTTGGCACACTGTTATCAATAGGTTGCCCACGCCTGATCAATGGTGTTTTTACCGCTCGAGTGAATGATAGAAATTTCTTTAATTTTTTTAGAATAATGTTCTAAGAAAAATTGGTTTGCTCGCGAGAGAATTTTCGTCAGAGATTTGCCAGTTTTGCCACACATGCAACATATATATATATATATATATATATATATATATATATATATATATATATATATAATATAACTCTCCAGCCCTACACTAGACTATGCCTAATAATAAGATTATTCTTGTTTGGAGGCAATAATAAAACTTCAATAGACTGTTACTCGATGATCCTGAAAGCGTAGGATGCAATATTTGTCTTTGTATGGTAGAAAGATCTGTTAATTTTAACATTTAAAAAGGCATCTGTCGAGGGGTATAAGTAATCATATTGTTGTAGAATAAATGTACTCACGACGCAACGATTCTTGAGTATCGAGTACCGTATTTAAAACTGATTTGTCCGAGTACAAAGCAGCCAACTCCGATACACGTTGATGCGACGGTGAACACCAGCTCTAACTTAGATGATCTGTCGTGACAATCAAGAAGTGTAGCGTTGCTGATGACACGTGTAGCGTTTCTGAGGACAAACATACTTGATATCACTTTTTTTTAAAGGAGAATGTTGTCTTTACTTTAAAATGTATTGCGAATGTAGATATTATAAACACTTAACAATATCAACAGTAAAAAATAAAATAGCTGGTTTTAAAAAAATGGCAACTATACGACATTATGTAACATTAACATGAAATCGATTTTTAAAAATGGTTTAACTGTTAATATTTAAAGTTATTTTATTCTCTGCCTTTTTTAATTAGTATATTAGTTAGTGTACGTTGTGGTTTGTAAAATTCGTACGAGCTTAATGTCAATTATTTTTTAAAAGCCTTTAATTATTTTACTACATATCTTGTTGTTGGAAGTCAGATCTGTACATATGTATCACTGAAGCGCCACTCTGAGTTTTGATTGGTTGAAGAAGTCGGCCATCTTTAATTGAGGGTATTTATTTTTAACTATGTTATTTTGACTTATCTCATATGATCTTGCATGTTACAGACGACCCTTCTATACAGAAGAATACTGCGTCCAATGCTTATCTGTGGTTTGAAGTGGGTTTTTTTGCATTTTGACTAGGGTTTTAAATGATGTTAACTTACTGGTTTTCCTGGTTTGTTCAGGCAACCCATACCATGCCGGATGCCACTCTTGTAGAAATAGTGCGCTTATGCATTTGTTCTTGCATATTATTATGGGATAAAAGTGTTTTTTCCTTAAGTTTATCTGAACACTATTATAGATAGTTATCATGTTGTATTTCTAAATTAGAATTTAATGCCTTATGTATTATTACTACTTTACTCTTTGCCCTTCTGTCCTCTAGTGTTTCTAGGTTTAGTGATTTAACTATTGGTGTTTCTCTTGTCAGTTTTGAATATTCCCTTTCAGCTCTTTTCTGAATTTATTCAATTTTTTTCATTTTTTTTTCTTTAGTAGATGGGTTTCATTAGTCCCACACAGATAATATTTTAGTATAGGCCTAACTAATGTGAGATAGCAATTTAGTTGTATGTTCTTATTACATTTTTAAAAGTTCCTTTTTATAAAGCCAAATGTTTTGTTTGATTTTTGTATTATTTTATTTATGTGTGGATTCCAAAAAAAGTACTTTGCATTTTTAGTTTGGTTTAGAGTTCAGGCCTTTACCATGAATGAAGTAGTTTGTATATATTTTTTGTCTCTTTTTATACTCTTAGATGTTGGCTTTTATATGTTGGGAAAGAAATAATCCAGTTAGATTCCCATTTTTGGTATTTATCTAGGTCTTTCTATAAGATTCCACATCGATAAAGATAAATAAGTAGTGCTAAGTTACTAAGTATATTATTATTTTCTTAAATATTGAGTGCCCACGAATGTGTTTGCATTTATATTCTGATTCTTAAATTAACTTTCAAAATGTTCTAAGGGTTATAAGTAGGTCTATATTAGATAGAAAATATGACGCGCCTATCAAAAGATTAATTGCAATGTAAACATTCTTGTATCACTTAGCAACCTTTCGCAAGTGGGTTACTCAAAAAATCTTTAGTAGTTATTTGAATGATTTGTTGTTTAATTTAAATATTAATTATGCATGAGCTGTTACTTGCGGGTCGCGGGTATATTTCGGTCTACGATGGCTTTAACATTTTGGTCAACTTACGCTGTGATTTGGTCTGTTCCGCTAGCATTGGTGGCACACAGTTCCTGATAGAGGCCTTCGTGTTTTAAAACGTAAACCAGGGACCCCCAGCCGTAGGTCAGACCTCCGTAGCCCAGACATTCCAGGAAGCCCCACGTGACGTAGAGGCAACGAAGTCTTGGATCGCCAGGTGAGAGCATTATTTCATTGGCACTGGAAATTTACCTATGAGAAGAAAAAAATATCAGTAGAGTATGAAGTAGACGCAGTTTGTCGCTAGCAGAAAATGTATCGCTTTATAGATTATAGCATAGAGCATAGGTATATCAAAGCATAAGCAATCAAGGGAACAGCGCTCTTCATTACAGTCACACCTTAAAACTCCCAGTGCAGCTAGACACAAAAAGAAGTACCTGGGAGAGCGCTCATCTGAATCTGTAACGCCTTCTTTATGGAACAGTTTACCTCAGACACCGAAAGAATCTGAGACAAGACAGTCTTTTAAAAATAACTTAAAGACATTTCTCTTTGGCTAACACATCTGCCACTGCAATTCACACCAAGAGCGCGCTGAGCATGCTAAATTTAATAGCATGGATAGAAGCTCTTTAAGGAATTACCATTATTATTATAATGTCGTCATTGGACTGTAAATGGTATTTAATGTAAAAAAAATATGGGCCACTTATTGAGAAAATAATAATTTAAATACAATAAAATATAATTTTTTAAAAAAAATGCAGTTAGAAGTTCGGTAGGGACTACAATAAGAGTCTTGGTGGGTCACGTTTTATCTCGCTGGCGGCCACTTGCACTCCCCCCCCCCTCCCCGCCCTAGACTCAATTTATTTACAAAAGAATTAAGTATAAGGTAATGAAAAAAGATTATGCACAAGACTGGTTAATTTTAAATGATTTATAAAACAAACCTCCAAACATGCCACAACATATACATCTCCGTGTGCCTTATATAGGTCTATTCTCCAACGTGTCACAAGGCGGAAGGTTATTGCGAACTAGAAATAATTAGTTACTACTCGAAAACATACTTAACCCATCTACACAAAATAATATCTAAGTCATAATTAAATATAAATAAATAACTGCAATTGCATTACAGACGCAATTATAGCCTATGCATAGGCCTACCAAATGCTGACTAAGACTTACCAAATAAACATGCTATACACATATAACAAATGTTAATCCAATATAAATTATAGTAGTCTTAATTGGGCAAATTCTATAAGATGCGACACAAATTGTAATGTGAATAAAAGTCTTTTGTCGAAACTATACTGTAAGCCATATTCAAACTTTAATAAACATTTGGTGGCTCAGTTTTCAAAAGTCGCACAGAAAAATCTCAAGGATATTATTGTCAAAACCGTACAGCAACTATATTGTGCTTTACACTATGCATAAAGCAACTTAAATTAAACAAAAAAATGATAGAAGACATTTAAAAGATAAAAAGGACTAAGTAAGAAAGTATCCCGTCGGACCAAATTGATCCATAGGGCCGGGGAGGTAGCGTTCACCAGTTTCTGTAGCCATGGCATACTAGGTGATTGTGTGGTCAGCATTGTGCACAACAGCCTTTACTTTACGCCAACAAAGTTCAGGTACCCATCAAAGATGGTTAGACTTAAGGACACCCCCTCCAGACCAGGGAAAAAATCCTAGTCTTCACCAGGATTCGAACCCAGGGCGCACGGCCACCGTCCCCTCTGGTTTGTTTTACGTTAATATAAAAATAAACTATATGCGAACAAGTAGGCCTATTAACCCTTACAGTCCCGGCGCGTATATAGCGGGACTGAAGGTATGCATGGGAAAGTAGGTCGGTACGGGAAGGGTTAATACACAAGACATCGAAATACTAATTTGGAAATCCACTCACACGCAAATATATATATAATATTATGCTCACAAAGACATTGGTCTAAAAATTCTTCACTTACCTCTTGCGAAGTGATTAGTTTATATTATACATTTTCTCAAATGAGTGACATCCATGCTAAGACTTTAACCACGAATTAGCGTTGGGCGCAATGATCTACCCTTTTTATTTTTTTGTAGCGGAGCGCCAGTTAGTAATGAGATACTATTAGCGTACATATCTACATTTTCGTATGTTCTTCGTGTTTGTACTCTGTAATTGTCGTCAGCGCATAGAACTGTCATCAGCCAGATATGCGCTATATAAGCATTATTATTATTATTACTAAGTTTATATTATACACACATACATAAACACATCCTTCATGACCTCAACTCTATGTAGAGCGCAATAAAGTACGCACATGTTCAAATACAAAAGAAAAAATGCCATGTAAAAATAATATAGTTTTAGAGTGTTGACATGTAATACATTAAAGAATTAGGCCTTGGTGTCTTCTTGTTATGTAGAAAATAACTTTAAGGTGTGGTGGGACGAGTTCAACGCTTGTTCAAATTACGACTGAGGAAGCTGTCCTAGACTTGAGTTATTGGTAGATCGAGGGGAGGGGGGTGTATTGGAGATTCAATACCACAACAAAGGTCTCCGGTTTGAATCCTGGCTAAAGACAGAGGTGTGTTTATTGAATCATGGCTAAAGACAGAGATGTGTTTATTGAATCCTGGCTAAAGACAGAGGTGTGTGTTTATTAAGATCGCAGGGTTGTACTTCAATCTACCAAGAACTACATACTTACGATGGTCTTGAATTTACCCAGCTTAAAGCCCTAAAGGTTATCACACACAAGCTGTGGAAAAGTAAAGGTCTGCTGAACATTGTGCTGGTCACAAAAATTCCCTTTCTTGCCTTGCTCAAGGAAACGTGTGAACACCGCTTCACGAGCCATTTCTGACCAACATGGTTGTCGTAAGTTATTGTAAGATTCCGTCATGAACTTCTAATATGTAACAGGGTGGTTGCTATTGACTAAGTGAGCCCACGTTATGTGTAATGCATGGGAAGACACTATCTGGTTTAGACTTTCAGGGTTGCAGAGTGCCCCGCCTTGCAGGAGTTTAGAGTAAACTCTCTATGTGATGTGTCACATTTGCGTGACACACCGAAGTTCGTTCTCCGAGCCCTAAGAGAGTAATCTCGGCTCGCATTCTCGTCGAGAAGTGGAGCTCTAGTCTAGTAAGGTTAAGTCCGTGTCTTTGATCGTTGTCTAGATGTAATGTCCACTGATGCGCAATCGATTTCTAAGTTTATTTACGTCAAACAAATTTATCTGAGTTCGTGGCTCGTTAAATAATTTATATATTCTTTGATAACATATAACGTCCCTCATAACATCATTAGCCATTTATCACATATATATATAAAATACAATTACCGTGAGTTTGTTTATTTGTTTATTTTTATTTAGATGTTTGTTCGCTATAGGCTCTTAAGCCGTTTGACCAATCGGGTCAAAAGTTAAAAAGTATAAATCGGAAACGTCCTCCAAAAGAAAATTTTATTTTATAAACAATATTGCTTAATTCGATAATTTATTATTTAAAATAAACTTAGATCTATACCTAATCACCGTAAGTTAAGGTTCTAAACTGATCTCCCCTAAAACGTTCATTTACTATTTCCCGATAATTCCCCTTGCATAAAGTTGTTTATTTATTCTGTAAGTTACCACTGCTCACGGGATTCATTGGTTTGACCTTCAGAAGGAAAGGGTGAGGGGGGGGGGGTAAACATCGGCGTTGCGAGAGGCTATCTGGTTTGTTTATATTTGTATTACTTCCGGTTTGTAAGTTTTCGAAAAAAAAAAATACCGAAAGAAACTTTCTCGCTGCAGTTTTGATTGCAATTTTTTTTTCTTCTCTTAACAAAACACATTGTAGTCATTCGTTTCTCCGTCATTTTGACGGGAATAACCACTAGTTATTCAATAAATGTTTTATTAAAAAAAAAATATATTAAAGCTTGTGTAGATAAATACTTACATTCAATCAGTAAACACATTCATTTATAGACGAGGTGCAGAATATAATCCCGACGAAATATAATACAGAATAGGCTAGTTGATCATTTTAGCAAAACTCCAAATACATCCAATGAGTCGATAATGCGAAATATCTAAATATATACTACTGACTCCGTAACTTTTGCAAGTCTGATCGGTCTCAAACACAATCTCAACACATTCTCAAACACAATCTCAACTAGCCACATCTCTGTATGATTTCTCTATACAAATGAAAACTACCTATTTTTAAATGATTTAGGTGATTGGCTTATTTGTATTACTTGCCAGACTATAAACGTAACGTCTATTCAATAATCTATGCGAGAGGTGATAGGGATAGGGGGGGGGTATGGACGTTGTATGGCGACAAAGTCCAAAACAGAGCGTGTGTACGTGACAACTCTCGGTGTCCGATATTTTTATGCGATATTTTTTTTTACACAAGGTCCAATGTTTTAGATCAAGGTCCAATATTTATATAATTCGTCAAATATTACGCCCAATACTATCATGATTGGTCACATAATTTTATGCTAAGTCGTATACTTACATAATGCGTCCACTAAATTGAATATTGAGTCCAGTAAGTTTGTTGTATAGCACGAAGACGTCCATGTCTGTAATATTTTACGCTATGTGTGAGTTGTTTACCTTCAATTCTAAACTGAAGAGTCGACCTGGGAGAGGGCGCTGTACAACTTACCGTGACTTACAACTTAGAGATTTGTATCTAACTGTAATAACATCTGACATAACTACTCACCATCTGTTTGTAACTTACACCTGTATCCTGTGCCCCCCCTCCCCCTCCGCTCCAACCTCCATATCAAAGTGGATCAAAAGTTCAATCAGTAAAGGAAATGTGTATTCATTCTAGTAAACATAAAATCACTGATGTCGAAGACGTAGTCAAAAAAAATAAACAAGGGGGGGGGGAAGGGTTACGCTTTTAAAACTATATAGCTGACAGCTCATAAAGAGAGTTTACAAAGTGAAGTTTTCATTTCTTTTTTTCAAGCCTGTTTCAGAGTTTTGACGGGACACACACAACACACAAATACATACAAACACACACATGTATTATACACAAACATACATACACACACAGACACATACACACATAGATCACACACACACACACAAACATATATATATATAATGTATGTTAAGTAAAAAGCAACTAATGTAATGTAATTAAACACTAATTTATAATATTGTATATTAGAACTATCCACAACGCTTCGCATTTGTGAAGTAATATAAAAGGGTTATAGCATTGTCCTTCCACCCTCTCCCCAACCATCCAATTTTTAGCTCCCCTTGTCTCTACATAAGAATTCCTTACTTTACAATGGTCACAATGCAAGAGAATAGAATGGTACTGATTGCGTTTAGCTACGCCAGGGTACACTAAACCTCCGGGACACACCGCCCGCTGTTCCGGCGACTACAGTAAACCCACACTCTTTTTTTGTGTGTTTTTACGTCTGACGGATTAAAACCCCAGTGCCATGACCTTGTTTGAGATTTCAAAGTCAATGGTGGCCAAGCGTATGTGAGCTTAAAGCTGACACGTAAGAAGCATGGGGTTCAAATCATTGAACTAGGCCTAATGCTTGGTGGACTAGTCTATTTTAACACTACGGGACAGTTAGGTCATGAATTTGCCCCGTGATTTACCCATCATGCCCTTACACTTCGAGCTTGATAGTTAATTTTTTTCCAAAACTTAATCATTAAAAAAAATATTAACCCTTTCCGTACCGACCTACTTCTATCTATGCTGCCTTCAGTTCCGCTATATACGCGCCCGGGACTGTAAGGGTTAATATCTCTTACAGCAGATTGTACAAACACCTGGCAAGAGTTGAATACTCGCGTGCTCTTCTAATACATACATTTTACCAAAAACTATAATAAGATGGGCCGCTTGCTTTGATATTTCTGCTATTTGATAACTTGCAACACTTAGTTTCGGAATTTGCCATCGTACTAGGTCCTCTAAACTTCCGGTTTAGTAATTCGCTTTGATTTTCTCAATGGAAAATTAAGATTAATATCGAAAGTTGTATAGGGCAGTTTAGGAGTCATTAAAGACATTGATATTGGCTGCGCACTGAAAAAAAACAACAAGCTCTAAAAATAGAGCAAGCGGTCGTTGTTATGATAGTCTTTGCTTTTACCACACCACCCTGCATAACTATCATCACGCAATTTATTATCAAGTGCATTCAGTCATGCATAACAAAAATGTATTACAGTAACTGCGACCACTATATGACACTTGAATAACACACGTAACGAAGCTATTCACTTACAGTCAATGTATCTAGTATCCCAAAGTACAGGCAGAATTATAATGTAAGGCGTGTACTTTGAAACCCGTATAGAGTATATTTTTATTAAGTGTCAATATTGACGTCTGCTCATTTTTTTCTCTGCCCTCCCCCACCCCTCACTTGTTTATTTCCAAAATCCATGCCCAAATATTTCGTCATGTTTTTGTTTTTTTTGGCATTGGGTTTCTGGCAAGGCTATTTAACAGAAAAACAAACACGCATATATATATATATATATAATACATTTTTTTTTAAACTACTTTAAATCAAATTTCGTTTTTTGATGTTTTCGTTTATATAATTTATTTATTGCTTCTTTTTCATTGACACTCTCAACAGTTGACAACTTTTCTGGATGACGACATGCTCCAGTTAGATGCGCAAAGGAAGTTTGCAACTTTTCTAGATTAATGTTATTTAATTATCAACATATATAATTGCCGTGAGTTTGTTTGTTTGTTTATCATTCAATACATAATAATCATCAACATATATAATTGCCGTGAGTTTGTTTGTTTGTTTATATATCCTATACTATAATACGAGTTAAAATTGTATGTATATATATATATATATGTCTGGAAATTTTCTTCAAAAGCGCTCTAACGATTATCTTCATGTTTTAATGCACGACTTGTTTCCCCTAAAAAAAAATCTACACCTTTTCGGCCACATAAAGAAAAATCGGAAATGATCGTTAGACAAAAATACACAAAAGATTTATCGTAGATAATTGGTTTTGGCCGTGAAAACATGCCATTGCACGATCCACATGTAGCGCGGCATTCAAGAGCGGTGTTTTGTTGCGTCGCAATTATGACGTTGCGGAAATACCCGTTCAACATTAACAAGAAGTTTAATTTCTTGTTTATGCTGGCTGTTTTGCGCACTGATGATAGATATAATTTAAAGCAAGACCAAGTGTAATAATTTATGTAATGCAGGGTGTGCAAACTACAGCCAGTGGTTGACTCGCGGGCTGACAAATAATAGTATGCGGCCCTCGAGCCTTATTTAGATTAAAACGTCCTCAATATATTTTAAATTAAATTAAAAATAAAATAAAAAATAAAATATTTACGTATTAATTACTAGTGAGATAATAGTTTGCCGTTTAAATAATAACAGAATTAGATGAGATTTCTCCAAACTATATGCCTATTTGTAAATTTTGTTTATTAAACATTATTTTGGAAAAAAAAACACGTCGAAAATAATAATAGGAACTACTTTTTTTATACAAGACATATATATGTTTACGAATGTTTTATTAAATATATTTATGATTTGCTTATATAGGCCTACCCAAGTAAGATATATTAGAATATATTAACATTGTCAATTTGAAATCTGGCAAACTAGAAAAGATGTATTCCATTCATTCGTATTTTCCTTATATAATAGTCAGACTTTTAGTTTTATTGAGGGGGAGGGAAAATTAAACAATTCATCCAACGTATTTTAATCATTTCATTTGCAGTCTTTTCAATGAATAACATAATTTCACCTTTAATTATTTAGTATTTAACTGGTGTAATGCTCACAATTTAAACAATTTGTTAAAATTTGTATTATACCATTGTTGTAATTGATATTATATTTTGCCAAGATAGTTTATTTTAAATAATAACAATTATGTAGGATATTGGATAAGGTTTACACCAAACTATATATTTTAACTTTTTTTTTAGTCAAACATTCTTTGGAATAGTACATTGAAAATAATAAATAAATACTTTTTTGAAAAAGATATATTTTTACAAGTGATTTACAAACTATACTTATTGTGATTTATATATCTGCCCAAGTAAGAAATATTAGACTATGTTAAGTCAATTTGAAATCTGGTAAACTAGTAAAAATGTATTACATTTATTCATAGACCTTTTTATTTTCTATTCAATATCAAACACACTAGCCGGCCGCTTGTTAGCTTGAATTGGGCGAGGGAGGGAGTTGAAAAAATTGACATAGGCCTAATTTTATAAGAGGGGTCACTAGAAAGTTTGACAGCTGTTAAAGTAGGGGAAGGGGTAAAGATGAAATAAAAATTGTAACGTAATTCACGATATTTTAAATTTAAACTTTTTATTTTCAGTCTTTTAAATACATAACATAATGACATAAATGACATATATTTCTGTTGGATTTAAAACTGACAACGCTAGCCTACATGTTTTGTGTTTTTTTTAGGGTTTGAAATTAGATTAAGCTGTTTGGTTTTTGCTTTTTTTCTAGCCGTTTTGCAGCAGCTGGTTTAAAAAACAAACTTTCTTTTTATTCATTGGCAGCATATTAAATAGCAAGATAATTTAACTATAAACGCGCGGCGCTATAAATAATTTAATAATTTCATATTTGTAAAACTAATCACTATTAAAGGTATTGCAATATTTGCAATAAACGTCAGTTTTTAAACATTTCATGATAATTATGTTACGTTAGTCATGTCTGTAGCAGGTATGACAGCTATAAGCACGCTAACCTGGACTGATGACTCGCCTATAATGATCAGTACTGAATAGCTGTTCTATGTTAGCTATATCGTAAATTAACGCCTACCGAGATTATAATATGCTTACTATAATTAAAAAAAATGTACACTATAGTCAACCAGGCTTAAAGCTTTAAAAAATTAGGCTTAGCAGTAGGCCTATGGGGGCACGGTAGCCGAGCGGCAGCGCGTTCGACTGGAGAGCCGAAGGTCCCGGGTTCGAATCCTGGTGCAGGCTAGGATATTTTTCCCGGGTCTGGAGGGTGTCCCTGAGTCTATCCAGCTCTGATGGTTACCTGACAATAGTTAGGGTAAAGTAAAGGCGGCTGTGCATAGTGCTGGCCACACAATCACCTAGTATGCCGAGGCCACAGAAACTGATGAACGCTGCTTCATCGGACATATGGATCAAATTCGGTCCGACGGGTACTTTTTTTTTTAGTAGGCCTATGCTAAAGGGGATATTTTACTAATTGATGAATATCCAATGCAATGGTCTTAATAACTCAGATCAACATGTAGGCATACAGTAAGAATTCAGAAAAAGCTTACTTTTAGACACCTTTTATGAAAGAGATGATTTACGAGAATTTTAAAACACAATACAGCGTCACCCTTTGGTACATGCATTTGTCATAAAGGTCCAAACGTTAAGCTTTACAGTTTGTCGGTATCATATGTTTAGAGTGAAAGATCGATGCAGTTGAAACGTTTATCTCTTTTCAGGCAGATTATATAAATCACACCTAAAATGTTGCTTAGGGGGAAATTGTACATCCGATATGAGGAAAGTAATATTGGCGTTGGGTGGAGGGCTGCATGTCTTTACACTATCAGGGCGAATAAAAAGTGGCCGTAGAGGAATACGTCTGTGGACATTTTATCTGCTTTGCTCAGACAGACCCGTCAACAGTGGCAAGTAAAGTTGGATGGCTGGCTATTTAAACAAACAATATCGCAATACCAACTACATTACAACAAAAGAAGAATATGCACACCAGACGAAGAATTATATTGAGCGTCAGCCTCCGGCCAAACTATCTACCATACGCAACAAGAAATATAGGCCTATCGTCAGGATTTCAGTCAACAATAGCTGACTACTAATGAACTTTCTTGCATGATAATTGTGTGATTGTGTGTGCGATTGTCTATTTTTATAAGTATATTTCTGTGCTTGTATATAAATTACAAATAATTATTTTATTTTGTTTAAAATATGCTGAAGGACAAAACATCTGTAATCAAGACAAATTTCCATTTGTTTGGATCAATAAAGAAATTTTATCTTTTATCTTTTATACAATGAGTGCAAAAATAGAAATAAATACGCCAAAAAACGTTACATAACTTTAATTTTTGTAGACGGGAAAAAAAGACAAATGCAATTTATTGGTCTGGTAAAAACGTACTTATTAAAATTTATGCACCGTTTTTTTACAGCACAATATGTTAAGGTACAAACGCCTGCTCTTTATTACCGATCGAATGATCGGTCACCTGGTACTATATATATATGTTTGTTCGCTATAGGCACCTAAGCCGTTTGACTAATCGGGACAAAAATTAAATGTATAAATCGGAAACGTACTCCAAAAGATAATTTTATTTTATGACTTATAATCATGAATGTGTTAATTTAAAACATTCAAAATGTTAGATCCAGCCATGCAAATTAAATACAACCGTACATAGCAAATGGCCATTTCCGTTCATTACTATGTTGAACGCGATATTTTGTATGTTGAACGCGAGGGTCTTTTCGGGTTTCCCCAATTATGCTGTTGTTTTTTTAATGTGGCGAGACCTTTTTTATAAGTTACGCACCGCAATTTGGCTTGGAGAGTTTCAATTCTTTACTTTAAAAAATACTAGCGAATGACGTAATGTCTATCAAATTATTTATTTTTTTATTATTGATGTTTGCATTATCCTTTTAAGTAAAAAGTAACCAAAGGTTTTAATTATTTAATGGATTTTTGTCACTATTGAGAATATCCTTTAATAGGCGACTGTATACACTCTGTAAATTAAATGATATGAATTATAAAAAAACAAACAAGTTAGGCCTATAAATGATTACTTTCTAATACCGGGTACCATAAGCTTGACAGCAACAATATAAAATAAAAACTAAATACCGAAAGAAACATTCGCAATACTGTTTTATTGATACAATAAGCAAGAACAAAAATTAAATACAGAATTTTTTTTTCTCAATTTAGTTTTTATTGCCTTGAAATATTATTTTCTAATTTTGTTTAAATTATTTACCTTTTTTATTGTTTTGTATTTATATATTTTTTACTTTTAGATAGTATATGAGCATGCTAATTTAATAGCATGGATAGAAGAGCTATAGAAATGCCCATTCTTCTTCTTATTATTATTATTATTCTTATATTATTGTTAATTTAATATTATTAATAACAAGGCAAGTCAACACAACTGTTCGCTACATTTTAATATCGAATGTAAAAGTCTCTTTCGGCTCTTGGGTCCAGGGCGTAACGCTTAGGATTGAGCAATCTCTGTCCAGGCTTCAGCCATCCAACGACACGCCGAAGGCGTGGCGTGCCGTGTAACGGGGAAGGTTTCCACAGCCCAGCGATCGTTGACTGCGGTTCTCAAAAGGATCATTATTGAGGTGGCTCGCCAGTATAGCTGCACTGTCACCCGGTAGCATAAATCCTAAAGGCCTACTATAGGTACATGCATCCAGGCATCGGGTGGTTCTTGAGACGGGATTGCAGCGTCCATTGCTTCCCCCCCCCCCCGAGACCAGTGGCCTCTCGGCAGTGTAATGGACCTCGGACCTGTTGCGGGGGCTGTGCCCCATGCGTTCGCCCGCCAGTGTATTCTTAATGGGAATATATCGGCGGTTTAAACACTACGCCAGTCCTTGAGGCCACAATTCTTATGCTTATGCCAGTGTCAGGTCGACCAGAAACAAATAAAAATAACAAAAACTAAATACCGAAAGAAACATTCTCAATACAATTTTTAAAAGTTACGCACCGCAATTTGGCTTGGAGAGTTTTAATGGTTTACTTTAAACAAAATACTAGCGTATGACTCAATGTCTATGAAATTATTTCTTTTTTCATTATTGATGTTTACATTATCCTTTTAAGTAAAAGTAACCACATGTTTTAATTATTTAATGGATTTACGTCGCTATTGAGAATATCCTTCAATAGGCGACTTTATACACTCTATAAATTAAATGATACGAATTTTAAAAAAAACAAGTTAGGCTTATAAATGATTACTTTTAATTACCGGGTACCATAAGCTTGACAGCAACAATATAAAATAAAAACTAAACACCGAAAGAAACATTCTCAATACTGTTTTATTGATACAATAAACAAGAGCAAAATTTAAATAGCGAAAAAATCTTTCTCACTTTAGTTTTTATTGCATTGAAATATTATTTTCGAATTTTTTTATATATTTTTTTTCCTTTTTTATTGTTTTGTATTATGTGTTTTGTTTTCTTTCAGATAGTATATTATTTTCAATTTAATATTATTAATAACAAGTCAAGTGAACACAACTGTTCGCTACACTTTAATATCGAATTAAAAAGTCTCTTAAAAAACCCGGACTAGCCTTTCGGCTCTTGTGTCCAGGGCGTAACGCTTAGGATTGAGCGATCTCTGTCCGGGCTCCAGCCACCCAACGACACGCCGAAGGCGTGGCGTGCCGTGTAACGGGGAAGGTTTCCGCAGCCCAGCGATCGTTCACTGCGGTTCCCCTAAGAATCATTATCGTGGTGGCTCGCCAGTATACCTGCACTGTCACCCGGTAGCACAAATCCTATACTATAGGTACATACATTCAGGCACCGGGTGGTTCTCGAGACGGGATTTCAGCGTCCATTGCTTCCTCCCCCCCCCCCCCCCCGAGACCAGCGGCTGTGGCCCATGCGTTCGCCCGCCAGTGTATTCTTAATGGGAATGTTTACACACTACGCCAGTCCTTTAGGCCACAATTCTTATACATATGCCAGGGTCAGGTCGACCAGAAGCAAATAAAAATAACAAAAACTAAATACCTAAAGAAACATTCTCAACATTGTTTTATTAATACAATAAGCAAGAACAAAAATTAAATACCGAAAAAAAATCGTTATCACTTTAGTTTTTATTGTATTGAAATATTATTTTCTACTCTTTTTTTATTATTTACCTTTTTATTGTTTGGTATTGTGTTGTTTTTTTTCTTTTAGATAGTATATTATTTTTAATTTAATAGGCTATTTTTAATAACAAGTCAAGTCAACACAACTGTTCGCTACGTTTTAATACCAGACGCTTGACAGTTACAATTATTATGCATATGCCAGGGTCAGAAACAATTAAAAAGAACAAAAATTAAATACCAAAAAGAAACGTTCTTTGTATTTATTTAATAGTCTCTTTTCTTTCTCTCTTAACAAAACACTTTGTAGTCGTTCGTTTCTCCGTCATTTTGACGGGCATAACCACTAGTTAATTAATAATACTAATAAATTATATTATATTATTATATTATTAATATAATATTATTATATAATTACTTAAATTATTAATAATATTAATTAATTGATACATGTATAACCATCATTATCTTTAAAGCCTTTAAAAACGAATGCCGCTGAATTAGGAAATGATACTTAGCTATACCCATTATTATTTATTTGATGATAAAGACAAGACTGTGAACATTGTTTTTATCTAGATCAGAAGTCTTAAACTCGGATGAAAGTATGTGCCATTTCTTCACTTTCCCTCCTCAACAACCCGACCCTGTAAACAAAAAACACTTCATTTATCTTAACTAAATTTACTACTTATCACTAACGATATGCCAATTTACAATTTAGACACAAAGAATTATACCAAAGTTAACTATTAGTATTATTATTAAGTATGTTATGTACATTAAATTAACAATAAAATGTGATTTGTATCAGTACTAGATGTCTGAATGTCACAAATAGTACATTTTTTTAAGCTTACTGACGGGCCACTAAAATCCACTTGGTGGGCCGCATGCGGACCGCGGGCCACGTGATTGACATCCCTGATCTAGATCTAAATAATTAGTTAAAACGCATTGTCGTACTATTTTCATATTTCATTATTTAGCCTTGAAAGTACAATTTGTACAGGGTATAACGTTCTTTATGATTGTGTTGATAAACGATGCTCTAATGAGCTTTATCTTTCTCTTTCTTTTTCACAGAGAGAGAGAGAGAGAATGGTGAGAGAGAGATAGATATTAATAATATATGTTTTTTAAAACTATACAGATGTAAAAATGAAATTTGAAAGTAAAGAAACTAATTGTAAGCAATTGCAAATAAGTACTTTTTCTTCTCGAGTAGCATTCGGGCTAATGGGTTGCCTGAACAAACCAGGAACTTAGCATCATTTAAAAAATATTTTTTTTAAAAAACAAGACTAGACTCAGACCACGGATGATCGTAGGACGCAAAAATCTTCTTTTCAGAAGGAGCGTCTGTAAGATAAGATTAAAACTGAAAACTAATTTTAATTATTTTTCTTTCATTAATATAATCATTAACAAAAATATCGACTGAAAAAGACACAAATGTATTTCGTTATAAATAATAACTTTTGTTTAACGGCCACTTATTTATAGACTATGTCTTAAAAAACGTGTTTGAAAAACGTGATTCTAATTTTCCGTTTGTAGTGTAAAATAAATATGCACTTACCGTCCTGATGAAAAGTAGATCAATGGTAGATCTAGTTTAAAAAAAATTCCCTTCCTCCCGCCGATCAATTGGATGAAATCTCAGAATCAAAACTCAAAATCGAAGATGGACATAAATCTCGTGATAGAAATTCAAACTCTTATAGTTTCTCGGGTGAATTATAGTTTCTTAGGTGAATTTATAGTTTCTCAGGTGAATTGTATAGTTTCTCAGGTGATTTTATAGTTTTTCAGGTGAATTTATAGTTTCTCAGGCGAATTTATAGTTTCTCAGGTGAATTTATAGTTTCTCAGGTGAATTTATAGTTTCTCAGGTGAATTTATAGTTTCTCAGGTGAATTTATAGTTTCTCAGGTGAATTTATAGTTTCTCAGGTGAATTTATAGTTTCTCATGTGAATTTATAGTTTCTCAGGTGAATTTATAGTTTCTCAGGTGAATTTATAGTTTCTCAGGTGAATTTATAGTTTCTCAGGTGAATTTATAGTTTCTCAGCTGAATTTATAGTTTCCAGGTGAATTTATAGTTTCTCAGCTGAATTTATAGTTTCCAGGTGAATTTATAGTTTCTCGGGTGAATTTATAGTTTCTCAGGTGAACTAACGATAGAGTAACTTTCCTACCTGTCTCAATTTTTGGAGCCTTCCATGAACAGAGTTTTTTGTTGTTGTTTTTTTAAATGATCGTTTTGATTTTTAAAATAGAAACTTATAGTAACTGGACAACTTTAAAAGTACAATAAAAGTACTTACAGTACACTAGGCCTACACGGAAAATACATTCTAAACATGCGCTAATATAATGTACACAAAAAATACCCATTAAAATAGACTAAAAAACACGCTACTCCCAAAAATGTTGGGCTTTTTTTCTGAAATGTTAAGATACTGTCTTCTACACTCTTAGCAAAAAAAAATGTGGCCCTGTTGTTAACCTTTTCATTACGAAAACAGCAAAAAAATGTGCTGTGTTAGTTTTCTATTGAATTCCCCCACCCCCTTCAAACTCCAATGTATACCAATAAACGCTGAATAATTTATTTAGAGCATGACGTCATAGGGAAGCTATTTTGATAAGTTGTTATTTTATGAAAAGAACGGTAGGAGAAAGTGTGGGAGCGAGGGAGGGGGGCGTTGGGCGGATAAGCTACTGGCAGAAATCAGAAAACCACAAGGTTACAGGTGGGTCAATACTGGGTGTATGTAGGGGTGGAGAGGGGGGGGGGGGTGAGTAGTGTGCCGAGATTGTCCTCAATTTTCTTCGTAGTACCAGTTCCACAAATAAGATTGATATTCTATGAAGTTGGCGTACATATTCCGAACTCTCGTCATCTTGGCAGAAGTTTGCCTCTTATTGTGGTTTTTGTGATCAATTTGATATTATGCTAGCTCTGCATGTTGTTGTTGTTGTTTTTTTGTTGTTGTTTTTTTTCGAGGTGGGGGTGAGGGAAGAGATACATGTTCAGGAATGTAAGTTTGTGTGTGTGTGTGTGTGAATGTGAAGGGCAGCCAAGCATAGATGTTGTCACTACTATGAGTTTCAAAATACTAAATGAACAACAGTTGCTTTTTTTATAAATTTTTAAAATTGTCATTGAATAAAATTTCCACAGGGAATGTTTTCCAATATTTTGTAACATTACAGTTTTTTTTTATTTACAATATTTGTAACTATTAAATGTACGGTGTTAACGTTAATACTTCTCCATTAATTATGCTTGATTGCAGCATGGAGTCGTGAGGAGGGTAAACTCACTTCCGTGCCGTATTACGATTACAACAGAGCTGTGGATGCCTCAGGGGGCACAACATAAGGAAGGGCAGGTGAACCATGCAATGAGAAGTCAAGATACTGTTACGTCCACAATCCCCTTGTGCCAGAGCTGTGTAGATCTTGCTGATAATTCTCGTTAGTCCTAGGGGAGACTTTAATTATTATTATTTATGTTTCAGTATTACACGAACTCTTCTTATAGTCCTGGGCACAAACTCCGTATTTTTGTTCCAACAGTTCCTTTCCTGGACATTAGAGTAGTAGATAAATATTATAGTAATGTATACAACACAATAGAATAGTAACTTGACAAGGAAGCTTCAGTGTAACTGTTGTTAATAGTTTAATTCAGGTGATATGTTCAATATATACAATATATCTATTATGTACAGTTAGAATAAAATAGTGCAAACAAAAACGTTCTCAAAGGAACTCTCTGTCTTTCAGACAAACAAATCATTAAATGCTATCCGAGTGGTGCAAGGGACAGACCCATTACCAGTAGGGGTGAAAATCATGGTATCATTACAAAACTCATAACAAAACGATAGGAACTTCCCCTACTAAATAATGAGTCGTTCCCAGACCCTGAGAATTTGAGATCAACACAGAATCCCAATATTAAGTAGAATCATTTGTCTTCGCACTAAACGTCCAGCGATCGGAAGCCTAAGATCCGCCCACAGAATCCTGTTTAGTGAGAAAAAGAGGGGGAAGAAGAATAAACATTGCGTGTTCCAATTCTTGGAAAAACAATATATATGACACGCCCCCACCAAATGAAAGAATTAATGTACCATAATTACCCAAGTAATACTCAACATGGTACATTTTTCGTACTTAACACTATCGTTTTAACAACCATCAATCAATGAAAGATTATAAGACAATTTAAGCAAACATGGCTCACTGGCACAACTAAATTATAAAAAGTGTCATTACCCAATGGTAATTGTGATTATAAAGTGATGGACAAATATTTCCCCGTTAATATTAATATTAACTAATGTCTCAACAAGTACAAATAATTCCAAATTATTCTAGTAATTCTTATTTTAACTATGTACAGTTGTGTGGATTTCCACCCAAAATTTGCAAAAAGTTTTAATCTATTTAAACAAATATAACATTGCTCAAACTCTGTCAATTTTCAACAGTCTACTTCTAATATACAAACTAAAAGATAAGTAATACGTAACTCGAATCAAACTATAGGTTACTTCCCCTTTAAATTACAGTGTCAACTTGACATTAACAGGGTTCATACTTAAGGTGATGATAATTCCCCTTTTCTCAAATATGAGGAGAAAATACGCTTTAGTTACGATCACTACAGTAATCTAAATATTATAATGTAATCTACTATTATGCGTTTTTGGCAAATTTAAAAGATTGTTCAGGGTTGAATGAGTGCACACCTTTAGGTACCTTTGTTTCCCTCCATTCCTGGATATATGGAATATAAAACAACCTATATACAACATAGTGAATATCCACTAGTTTTTCCCATTCTATTACCATGATATAACAATTTAGCAATAGATTTCCAATATTATCTATTAATTTATACCAATTGATATTACATCTCTTTCTAAGATAAAAATTTTACATATTATTATTTAGTTCTATTCATTAACTAAAATGAAACAAGATAATAAATCAATTAGCTCAAAGTTTTCCCACTTAATTGCATGTGATGACAATTACTTTTATCCATCCATATCAAGTAAATACGTGCATATTTATATATTTATTGCATCATGCATCAACATTTAAATGGAATTTCTTTTCCATAATCAAATGAATTTAAAATATATCACAACATCAATATAATACATGATTATAAAAATTATTAATACTTTCAAAAGACTTGACTTGTGTATGATACAAGTATTCTTTAGGTATTTTATAATCAAAATTCAAACGAATGATAGGATATCATGACACATTCTTAATGAATAAGTGAGATGATTTGAAAAAGAAGTATTGGGTTATTCAGTCAATCATGTAGCACCCGAGATAGAGTATCAGCTATGACCTTGTCTCTATCTTGTCGGTGATACGGGGAATGGGATACCAGTCGGTTTTTGTCAAATTACTTAATTTCCCAAGGTCTCTATAAAACTGCAGTGTGTGGTCGGCTTTTGGTACCATCACACAGGGTGTAGACCATTCGCTATCACATTTTTCCACTATGTCATTTTCTAACATATACTTCACCTCTGCTCTAATATGTTCAAGTCTGATGGGGTTAACTCTATATGGATGCTGTTTAATTAACCTGGCACCCTCAGTTAATACTACATCGTGTTCTATTAGATGTGTCCTCCTGGGAACATCTGTAAACAGTGACTTATATTCATGTACCAGCTCAAAAATCTTCTCCTTATCTTCTACCGGAAGATGTTCTAGCCTTGTATCTAAGCTCTTAAGGGCTTCTGTATTATTAAGTTTACTTTCTGCAAACTTGTATTCTATCCTAGATAAATCCGTCAGGACTCTAGCTAACGAAATCATGGGGGCCTCCCGTGGTTTACTCTTTTCCCTGGAAACATAGGGCTTAAGCAAATTAATATGGCATACCCTCTGCTTTTGTCTCCGGTCAGGAGTCTTTATCAAATAATTGACCTCGCCAAGCTTTGACTCTATCTCATAGGGTCCACTAAACTTTGCACTTAAAGGCTGATTTTGCAAAGGTAGAAACACAAGAACTTTGTCACCTAGTGCAAAAGTTCTAAATGTAGCTTTACGGTCATAGTTCTGTCTCATACGCTCCTGCATCTAAGGAAAATGAATCTTCACATGGTTAAAAGCATGATAAAGCCTATTTTTAAATTTATCTACATATGACAAAAGTCCAATCGGTTCACTGTCCGTTAGCCAAGTTTCATGTAGAAGTTTCAACGAACCTCTGACTGAGTGTCCATACACAAGTTCGAATGGGCTAAACCCCAGGGATTCCTGAGTGGCCTCCCTTGCAGCGAACAGAACATAAGGCACACCCTTATCCCAGTCTTTCTCGTTTTCATAACAGTACTCTTTAAGCATCGATTTTAATGTCTGATGAAACCTTTCCAGAGCTCCCTGGCTCTCAGGATGATAGGCACTTGATAGCCTATGGCTTATCCCTAATTGTTCCATGACTTGTTTGAAAATGTTCGAAGTAAAGTTAGTCCCCTGGTAGGACTGTACTGTCTTCGGTAGGCCATAACGTGTGAAGAAATTTGTCAGGGCGTCTACAATCTTCAATGTTGTTATGTTACACAACGGAATGCCTTCCGGGAAGCGAGTGGATGAACACATGACTGTGAGCAGGTTTTGAAAACCGGCTTTTGTTTTTGGCAACGGGCCCACGCAATCAATGAGTATATGACTGAATGGTTCGTCAAACGCTGGTATCGGCTGGAGTGGAGCGACAGGAATTCGTTGATTAGCACGTCCTACCATTTGGCATACGTGGCAAGTCTTGCAGTATTGTTCGACATCACTTCTCAGTCCTGGCCAGTAGAAGTAAGGGAGGATACGGTGGTGCGTTTTTCGGACTCCCATTTGACCAGCGAAAGGAAGATCATGCGCCATACGCAGTATCTCTTGACGATAGCACTTAGGTATTACAATCTGGTGAAAACTGTCCCACTCGTTTGTACCTGAGTTGAGCGGTTTCGACTTTTTCATCAACACTTCATCTTTCATGTAGAAACATTCCGCCATTGCATCTGCAGTTTTTTCATCAACAGCTTTCATTCTGAGTTGCATTATTACTTCGTCACTCAATTGTTCTTTCACCAATTTCTGCTTTGGTGACAAAATGTTATCGTTCTCTGTTGCATCACCAGTTGTTAGTTCAGCAAAGAACGTAGCACTTAAATCGATGTCAGGTGTTTCTGTTATTACTGTTTCATTCGCATGTGTGTCTCCAGAACAGACAAACACATCTTTCGTTGCACTACACGGCGTAGCAGGAGTCTTTACCGACTTCTTTTTCTGCATTGCTCTTGTCAGTGCACATGTTGGGCGTTCATTGGCAGGACGTAGGTTTTTGTCCTCCGCAATCTTTGTCTCCAACATTTTAACCATGGGCTCGACAGTGACTCTGCCGCCCATAATGTCATTTCCTAATATCATGGAAACGCCTTTGACGGGTAGTGCGCGCCACACTCCCACTACGATGTTACCTGTAAAAATATCCGACTCGAGTTTTATTCTGTGCAGTGGAGCTTCCACAGCCTCCATACTAGCACCTCTCAGCACAACAGACTCACCGGTACTGGTGGCATCCGTTAACGGCACACTGCCCTCCAGGATCACGCTGACAGCAGAACCCGTGTCACGTAATATCTGTATTTTCTTCTTGCTGAGTACATCGACTTCTGTCGACACTGTCCCCTCGTAGACAAAGGGTCGAAAATCGGATAGGTCGTCCTCTTCCGGGACTTCAGGAACCATCTGTTCCTCACGGCCTTCTGAAAGCATAATAGATTGAGTACAGCTATTATCTTTTACCTTAGATAGGCTGTTCTAAAAAACCATTTACTCCACAACTATGGGCGATGCCGGCCGCATTTCTTTTGAGTTTCTTGACCCTGCGTTGCACACTTCTTCTGTCTGCTTGCTGTCTTTCTGCACTCTGGCACAGTGTAGAATAGCACCTTGCTTCTTGGTAAGGATCCAACAATCTTTCTTCATGTGGCCCTCTTTCTTGCAATTGAAACATACCACCTCTGCTTTATTCACATCTGTCTGCTTCCTGAAATGAACTAAGTTACTATTATTATTTACACCACTGTTCTTATTATTGTTTTCACTTGTCTCTTTTGGTTTACTAGCCTCCTTGGGCTCTGGTTTGTGCACTTTGGGTTTGTCAGCATAATATGACTTTATGCTGGCGTGAATTATGGAGTAGTTATCTGCCAATCTAGCAGCTTCATGCACATCTTCAACCCCTCGGTCTGAGGTGTGGGTTTCAATATCCACTTGAATACAATCATTGAATTCCTCAAACAATATTAGGTTCTTGAGTTTATCAAACTCACTTACATTCTGTGACCTTAGCCACTGTTCTAACATTTTCTCCTTTTGTCTCAAAAAGTCTACATGAGTTTGATCATATGCCTTCTTTTTGTCTCTAAATAGCTTTCTATATTTTTCTGGTGTCAGGGAATAACTTTTTAGCACCCTATCTTTGATTACTTCATAGTCATTTAATTCCTTGGGTGTTAAACTCAACACTACGTCCAATGCTTTTCCTTTGTTGAGAGTTGACCTTAACAATAAGGCCATCTTATCATCAGGAAACTGATAATCTACAGCTATCCTCTCAAAAAGCAAAAAGAAATCTTGAACATCTTCTTCTCTGAATATAGGCAAGTGTTGCTTCATTGCGCTAATATCCATACCATTGCTGTCCCTACGATGGTCAGGTCTGTTCATGCGTGCCATCTCTATCCTTTCTCTGCTTTTAATCCTAATTCTTTCATTTTCCCTTTCAGTTTCTATCCTAATTCTTTCCAATTCCATTCTCTTCATAGCTAATTGGAATTTTAGGTTTTCACTCAACCCTTCATCTTCATCATTGTTTGATGATCTAGATGACATATTTCTTACCTCGTCTCGGTGGGCAATTACCTAGCCCCCACTGGGAGCTACATAACCTTCATTGATATCGTTCTGGCCCACTTCAACTACATTACCAGTGTTCATGGCATTCTGCCCGTTCAAACATGTCATAATTTCTTTGATCAAACGATTACGATTAGGTCTTGCCTGTCCTGCCTCAATCCCAAAGGACTCAGCTAATTCTTTTAGTTCAGCAAATGACATGGCATTAAGTTCCTCACTTGATATATTCGAAGCCATAGTAAAGCGTTCGAAATATTTGTGATAGTAGAGTAGTATATAATATTGTATAGTAAAATATAAAGTTCCAACTTACGATTTGTCCAGAAATTTGCACAATATAATATTACACACTACGTGGAATATTCACACTTCCAAAGGAATAAATACGCAAACCAGTTCTCTCCTCTTTTTAAAAAGAATAGTTTCACAGTCCTAGAAAACGAAACACAAATATGCCGCTCTAAGTACTACTAATGTCACAAAATATTTCTAGGTCCGGAAAAATATAACTCAAATTTTCCAGACGAGATCATCAAATTTTTTTTTTTTTTTTTTAAATCCTAGATCGGGAATAGTAGAACTCAAATATACCGAACGAGACCACCAAATTTTGTTAATCCTAGGTCAGGAAAAGTAGAACTCAAATATACCGGGCGAGACCACCAAATTTTGTTACGTCCACAATCCCCTTGTGGCCAGAGCTGCATAGATCTTGCTGATAATTCTCGTTAGTCCTAGGGGAGACTTTAATTATTATTATTTATGTTTCAGTATTACACGAACTCTTCTTATAGTCCTGGGCACAAACTCCGTATTTGTGTTCCAACAGTTCCTTTCCTGGACATTAGAGTAGTAGATAAATATTATAGTAATGTATACAACACAATAGAATAGTAACTTGACAAGGAAGCTTCAGTGTAACTGTTGTTGATAGTTTAATTCAGGTGATATGTTCAATATATACAATATATCTATTATGTACAGTTAGAATAAAATAGTGCAAACACAAACGTTCTCAAAGGAACATATTTTGAAACTCTCTGTCTTTCAGACAAACAAATCATTAAATACTTTCCGAGTGGTGCAAGGGACAGACCCATTACCAGTAGGGGTGAAAATCATGGTATTATTACAAAACTCATAACAAAACGATAGGAACTTCCCCTATTAAATAATGAGTCGTTCCCAGACCCTGAGAATTTGAGATCAACACAGAATCCCAACATTAAGTAGAATCATTTGTCTTCCCACTAAACGTCCAGCGATCGGAAGCCTAAGCCCCGCCCACAGAATCCTGTTTAGTGAGAAAAAGAGAGGGAAGAAGAATAAACATTGCGTGTTCCAATTCTTGGAAAAGAATCGAATCGTTTGTTGAAAATGTTCCGCGTTTTGTAAACTTGCGAATAGTTTCAACTAGTTGATTGTAGTTTATCTTGTGGATAGTTTAAACTAGTGGATTGTAGTCGATATCATGGATACATTGAACTTGTTTATAGCTTAAACTAGCGGATTGTGGATACATTGAACTTGTTTATAGTTTCAATTAGCGGATTGTGGATACATTGAACTTGTTTATAATTTAAACTAGTGGATTGTAGTCCATCTCGTGGATACATTGAACTTTTTTATAGATTAAATTAGCGGAATGTAATACATTGAAATTGTTTATAGTTTAAACTAGCGGATTGTAGTCGATCTCTTGGATACTTTGAACGTGGGTAGCTTAAACTAGTGGATTGTATTCGAACTAGCGGCTAATAGGTGTGCAAAACGACAACCGATGTAGAGGCTGTCTGTGTGAGTGTCAAATTCACTTGCAATTGGTTTATTAAAAGACACGTGGTCGTAGTTGCTTATACATTGTATTTGGCTTTGGTGATCACTAGCAATGTTGTTAGAGTATCCGACTGGTATACCGTTGACCTGGGTTATCATGACGTTATTTAGATTGTAAAGATTGTCAGGACTTTTAGTTTTCTCTTATAAGGCACGGTGGCGCGTTCGACTGGCGATCCGAAGGTTCTGGTTTCGAATCCCAGGGTCGAAACTACGTAACCTCATAGCGGTGCCTCTGTGTAACGGAGCACAGATCCAAAAAGTTCCACCTAGGAACGTCGTGTAGCTGGACTGGTGAGGCCCGCATGCGGGATTCCCGGGTGAAAAGGCAATGCACGATAGGACTCTGTTCCGGCTAATAACGTAGGACCCCAGCCCTTCACGGCTGGGGAGTGTCAGTCTCCTAGCCTCCGCAGTAGTAGGTTATAGTCCAGCGCGATGGAGCTAGTTTCCAATACTGCAGCATTGCAGCCAGCTGTCCTCTGATGGCTAGCTCAGACTTTAGGAGAAAGTCGTGCTAAACGTACTTCAGCGACATTGAGGACAAACACCAGCAAACGGTTGACTTGACCCTTTACTCTGGGTCTTGCAGGTAGTGCGGCAGAGGCATTGCCGATCGTTTGTTTTTCTACGTCACTTTAGCCCCACTGGGCGATCGCTCCCCCTGGAGCAGACAAAATACATGGCTTATACAACTGAAACGAATATTCCGAGTCTGGGTATAACTCAGTTGAGCTGCCCCGGTCACTTGCCAACTCGCGTTGGGGCATTGACCGAAAAGTCCACGACCAACGTGAACTGTCAGTTTCCAGTCTCCATCTCGGATGGAGGAGAACCACGCGGTTCTGAAGTCTCAGGAAGTGGGACCGCTCACATGAGGGTAGAGGTATTGGCTTGTGACCCTTCTAGGGCAGGACTGCCATTGCAGGGGCCTAAGGTGCACACTATCTGTGTCCGTACGGGAAAAGCAAAGCCTGGGAATGGTGGAAACCCGGGCGCTGTTGTTGCCAAGCAGCAGTCGAAAGTCACCCTCTGCCAAGTGGAGCACAGATCCGACAAGCCCCACCTAGGAGCTTCGTGTAGCCGCACTGGAGAGGCCCGTTCGCGGGATTCCCGGGTGAAAAGGCAAGACACGATAGGACTCTGTTCCCAGGCTAAGCAGAAAAGCAGCTGCCAGTTGCCAGCCAGGAAATGTAGCCGCTCTAGACGGGAGCATTCCTGGAAGACTGGAGGCCAAAGCGGCCTACGAACTGGCAGTAAAACCAGGGCTGGTGGTACCCTGTGTCCCGGTGTACATGACATACATCCGGGGAATCCCACCTTGGGTGGTCAGGTCAGTCACAATAAGACCGCGTTCTGCCAATCCCCGACGGTGACTCCTGCGACTAGTGATACGGCGCACAGATCCAATAAGCCCTTAGGGGTTTCGTGTTCCCGGTTTAGGGGTGCTCGTGCGCGGGTATCCCGAGCTGAGAGGCGTTACATGATAGGACTCTGCTCCCAGCGAAAGCGGAGGAAGCCCGACGGTAGACGTGACCTAGGCAAAGGTTCGCACCAAAAGAGCGCCCAGCTCCGGGTGATGCACCTGAACGTGTTTGGCCTGATCCCCAAGTCTCTAGAGATCCTAAAACTCTTGCATGAGTATGATATTGACGTGGCAATGTTCCAGGAGTGCAAAATTGGTAAGAAGAGGGTGGCATCCTTTTCGGGATATACGATCTTCCGATGCACCTGCTGCTTGGGAGGCAGTGGAGGGTTGGCAACCCTTGTCCGAAGTTCACTACAAGCTCGAGTGGTGAACCGCAGAACGGGCAGTTGCAAGACCGATATTCTAACCCTGGAGGTGTTGAAGAATGGAAAGGCTTACACCCTGACCAACGTCTACAACCCTCCGAAGAAGGATTTGGACCTCACCGTGGAGGCACATCTTTCTCGCACTTGTATTGGCGGTGATTTCAATGCGGCATCACCGGCCTGGGGCTATGCTGTCGCCAACAACTCAGGACGACTGGTGGAGGAGCTATGCAACAGCACGACGCTGATCCGATTACAGGGTACCGATACCCCAGCTACCTTTTTCCACACGGGAAATGGCAGTGAATCGAGGCCGGATCTCACGCTCGTGAGTGCTGATCTGGCTGCTAGCACCTCTATGGAAGTCTTGGGCGATGTTGGGAGTGACCATTTGCCCGTGTTGGTCACTATCAATATAGGAAAAGCAAGCAGCGAACCTTCCGGGCCCAGGAAGTGGATCTACTCGAAGGCACGATGGGACGAGTACAGAGTGCGCACCGATCGCGCTCTTGAAGAAGTGCTTATCGAGACTGGGCCTATCGACTCAGTGTATGGTACGATGGTTAAAGCCATACTAGGGGTTGCCAGGAAGACGATACCAAGGTCACATGAGAAGCGCAAGTTCAGACCGTTTTGGACAAAAGCCCTAGGAGAGTTGGTCCGCAAAAGGAGGGCTGCTCGCAAGCTCGCGAGCAGGCGGAAGACGGCCGAGAGCCGTCGAGAGTACAACCGTTTAACGGCGGAAGTGAGAGGGGCTATCGCGGAGGCAAAGTTGTCGAAATGGACTGATACATGTGCTGGATTGGACCTTGCGGAAAGCCGGCAGGCATGGAACCTAATCAACCACCTTGAGCGAGCTGAGGTAGCTAGCAGAGCACCAGCTTCGTTGGCAAGAGCAGGGGCAGGCCCCATGGTATCGGATACCAAGCGGGCTGAGATGCTCAACCGTCACTTCGTAAGTGTCGGAAAACTGGGTGGAAGAACGAGTGTGTCTGCTGGACTTGATAAAGTCCGAAAGGCAAACGAACGCCACATGACGGGAGAGGGTGAGGTTAGCACATTCACGGTGCCCTTCACTCGGCAAGAACTGGAGTATGTTTTGAGACGGTGCAAAGCGAAGAAGGCCCCAGGGCTGGATGGGATTAGCAACGAGCTAATCACTCACCTTGGGGCTGGTGGCAAGGGCAAACTCTTGGAGCTCGTAAATCGAACATGGTCTGAAGGTGTCCTACCGAAACAGTGGAGAGAGGCCTTGGTGGTACCCATCTTGAAGAGGAGTAAAGACCCGGGTCAGGCCGAAAGCTACCGACCGATTTCCCTAACATCGTGTGTAGGGAAGGTAGCTGAGAGATTAATCAATAGGAGGCTTGTGAGGTTCCTAGAGGATAATGGACTGGTCACCCCCACTCAAGCAGGCTTCCGTAGTGGAAGAAGCTCGATGGACCAGGTGACGCTCTAGGTCCAGAAAATGGCTGACGGGTTTCAGCGGAAAGAGTCTACACTAGCAGTGTTCCTGGATTTTAAACAGGCCTATGACAAGGTCTGGCGGCCGGGGTTGTTGTTGAAGCTACAGAGGCTAGGAATAGCCTCTAACATGTACAATTGGATCAAAGGGTTCTTATCCCGAAGAACAGTTGCAACTCGTTACGGGAAAGCGGTTTCTTGGAAGCGCGTCCTGGAGCAGGGATTGCCCCAGGGCTCAGCACTGTCCTGTACATTGTTCCTGGCTTTTATCAACGACCTGCCGAACTATCTGGGAAGCTCGTCGCTGCTTTTCGCAGACGATCTTGTGGTCTGGTCGACCGGGAGGGAAGCGCGTGCTCTCGAGCGGGCTCTCCAGCAGGATTTGAACGCAGTAGCCTGTTACGCCAAGCTTTGGGGTATGGAAGTAAACTGCCTAAAAACAGTTTATTCGCTCTTTACCCTTGGAATCGATATCCTCAAAGATCCGATCGAGCTGAACATTGACGGCCGCGCTCTGGCATGCGACCAGAAGCCGGTCTATCTCGGAGTGACACTGGACCGAAAGCTAACGATGTATGACCATGTGAGGTTAGTCCAAGAGAAAGCATCTTCTAAGCTGAACATTGTCAAGAGACTGGCCAGTACTGGCTGGGGTGCGAAGGCGAGTGTGTTGAGGAATCTTTACCTAGGAGCCGTAAGATCCCAGATCGATTACAGCCTCCCGGTGCAAATCTATGCGTCTGATACGTCTGATACTGCTTTGAAGACGTTGGACTCTGTACAAAATCAAGCCCTCAGACTAATATGTGGAACGTTCCGAACCGCCCCGACATCGGCTGTTGAAATCATGGCAAACGTGCCGCCTCTGAATGGGAGAAGGAAAAGGGCCGTTATTACTGCTTACGAGCGGTATAAGCGGTTGGAGGAAAGTTCCCCCCTCAGGATGCTCGTGGATTCCTGGGTGGGAAGAGCCCGGATCTCAATGCAGTCCTTCATGCACCACGCATTGAAGCTCAGCGCAGAGATTGGACTCCCGGTCGACCGCATGCCCATGCGGACGGGAGTGGAACCTCCTCCTCACCTATCCTTCAACCTACCAGAGATACGGACGAACCTGATGGAAGCAGTCGGACCCAGCGCTTGCCTGACTGAGAGGCGCGCAGCTGCTCTAAGGACGGTACGGGCATACTCGGGATTCGTTGAGGCATACACTGATGGGAGCGCGATCAGTGGGACCGAAGCGCGTTCTGGGTATGGTGCTCTTGTGTCGTACCCGAAGGCAGAAGAAAAACGGGCTGAGCTAAGTGGGCCGTGTGGAGCAATCTGCATCTTTGATGCGGAGATGGAAGCCATCAGAATTGCCGTTGTGGCAATTGGGAAAACGTTCGAAGACACACCAGCTGCTCGTGCTGATGTAGTTATCTTCACTGATGCACTTTCAGTTCTCCAAGCCATCGACGGCTTGGGGAGTTGGCCCGAACTGCTTGTCCGACTATTAGCTGCTATTTCCGATCTGATCCTCAGGTACGAGGTGAAGGTCATCTTGCAGTGGATTCCAGGTCATGCAGGAGTCCCTGGCAATGAGATAGTGGATGCCTTGGCCAAGAAGGGATCCCTGACACCCACTCCGGAGGGTCCGTCCACCTTCGCGAGTGCCCGCAGATCAATACGTGAGTGGGAGACAAGACAATGGAATAAGAGTTGGGACGAGTCTGACAAGGGTCGAGGTGTGTGGCAGCAACTAAAACGGCCAAATCGAGCTGATCCGTGGTGGAAGCTCCGCAGGAGAGAACAGGCTACGATAGCCCAGTTCCGTACAGGGCACTGCCCTATTGGTGCCTATTTCGGACGATTTAGGCCCAATTTCGATTCGCGGTGCCGACACTGCTTTGAAGCAGAAGAGACGGTCGAGAATTTGCTTTTAGACTGCCCTGCCTTGCAGGAGGAAAGAGTAGATGGGAATGGTCAACAGTTTGCACCATCCCTTTATGGGAACCTGGCTGTGCTACGTAGTACAAGTGTGTTTGTCCTCCGAATCCTAAGAGATTAGTCTCGATTCGATCACTCCGGTGAGTGAGGTTTAAAGTCTGGTTTCGAATCCAGGTGCAGGTTAGAATTTTTTTCCCGGGACTTGAGGGTGCCCCTGAGTCTACCCAGCTCTGTTGGGTAACTGACCATAGTTGGGTTAAAGAAACTGCGGCTGTGCATAGTGCTGGGCACACAATCATTTAGTATGCCGTGGGCACAGAAACTAATGAAAGCTGCTTCATCGGACCTATGGATCAATTCGGTCCGACTTACACACATGTACAAACACTCAGGCGGCGAGAAGCTATAGGGGGGCGGTGATGTTCCCGGACGAGATGGGGTGATGCGGGGCAAGTGGGCGGTACGAACGTAGATGATATAATTTGAACACATCAGCTATTTGAATTTATTAGTTTTTGGATGAAATGTGATGTAAACGCTGCTAAATATCTGATATCTCCCAACAGTAGGCCTACATAATATAATGTTGTACTAATAATTATTATTATTGCAGAATGATAGTAATTATTATTAATTATTATGATATTAAGACATAGGATTATGGTGTGCGGCCGCATGGTCCTGTGGTTAATTCAGTGGACTGTCAGCCGTCGAGGGTTTTATCCCTGCCGCCGACCGACCCCAGTCTTCTAATGTTAATGATATTTTGATCTCAGTTTAACAGAGATTACCTTATATTTCTTTACAAATGTCAAATTGAAGATTATTCACGTTAAGCGTAACAGATATAAAGTAATCTAACAAACTGGGTAGTTAATGTAATGTCTGAAAACATACATAAACATTATTAATCATAAAATATTTATATGATTTTAAAGACTTTTACAGTTATATCATTTCAAATTTGTAAATTAGAAGCCATTTTTGTTTATAAAAGAAAAAAAACATTAGAAATATTAGCTCAATAAAACGGGTTAATTATCTCCCTTTAATAAAAAAAAAATTTCCTTTTTTGATTCAATAGTGATGCCAAACAAGTTATGTGTAGTAATATAACAAATATTACTGACTAATTATTATTTCTTTATATAAATTTAAACATTATGATATATGATATTCATACTCGATTAAAGTTTAAAATTGTATCTGTATTAAACTGTGGACTTTTTCATTGGTCCTAACGGGATCTCCACAATAAAATGAAGAAGGAGAAGGATTAAAAAAATTTACGTTAAACAGTTATAAATAAACATTTCCTGCATTAAATGTTTGTCCATTTAAGGAGTTGTTATTTTAAACATTGATAATTACAGAAAATACATAATAAAGTTCTATTTTAAATAAGTCTCTTATTTTTCTAAATTAATAATACAAATAAATTTGTTTTAGAATTAATTATATTTCAATTTAATTCAAGAAGATGAGCATAACTACTCGTTTCAATGTAATTAGTATGTATTGATTAATTAGCGGTCAAGTGTAGGTGACCTCTTTGTATGCTTAAAACAGTTTGATATGCGATAAAATATGTAAAAAGTGTAAGTTGTACCAAACGCTGAAAGCAAAGGAGTGAATGCCTAGCAATTGAGAAAAGTGGATGACTTTCCTAAGCAGCTTCCTTCCAGATTTATTCCGCAAATCGACACATGTGTATGCCCATTTTTAAAAGGTTTAAAATTCAAGTTGCCTCATTTTTAAATCGCCAATATTTCTCCACTTAAAAAAAATATCTACACCTAAGAAGGTTTTAGTACTATCAAGGTCAGTGAGTTTTGGCAACAATTTTGTATTGAATTCTCATCAACCTCTTTCGTGGAAAGTGGATTTTATGCTAATAGCATTTGGTTGTCAAACAAGAAAAACAAGACAAGCTGCAAATAGTGAAGCGTGGACACCTAAGGCTTTTGCAACCAAAAATGAAACACATATTATAGACAAACTACTAGTAACCCACCAGGCAAACGATTCACATTAATATTGATTTTGTTAAGCCTCTTGTTTAGGTTTTTTATTTTTCCTTTTCATATTTTTAAAGATAATAAATAAGCACACAAATGTAGCCGGTCTAAAATAAAAATGCGGAAACTATATTGACCCTTTAACTTTCAGAAGGGTGGGGGAAGTGGACGCTAAAAAAATGGGGGGTGGGAGGTGAGAGGAAAAAAATAATAAAAGGGGGCGTTGAGCCGAAAAAGGTTGAGAACCATGCCTCTACACTATGGGTCGGCAACCTACGGCACGCGTGCCAGACTTGGCACGCGGAGCCCTTTTCATTGGCACGCGGAGTACCCTCCGAAAAAATTGTTTTTTTTTAAATGGCTTCTGCGTGCCATGTCCTTTTTTTTTATTAGCGCTCGCTGATCTTTTTTCAAAAAAATCAAAATAAATCATTCTGTCGTTTGCCTGTTGGAAAGCGTTCATTTTCAGTGGATAAAAACAAGTCTTTGCTTCTCCTGTGCTTACATCAAAGAATGCTACATCAAAAGAATGTGCCGACTATTCTACATTTGGTTGGTTTTGTTTGTATTATATCGCAAGCCAAAAAATATCGAATACAAGTGGTTAGTATCTGCAAACTATTAACTGAATTGTTTTTCGCGATTTCAATAACATGTTATTATAAAGTATATCCTTCAATTTAACGTAAAAAAATAGTGTGCCACCGAAATAACCCCCCTCTCCCCCGAATAACAAAAAATAAACAACAACCTTGATCGACTTCATATTTCCGATTTGATATTTAAAATGTATCTTAACAAGAAGATATCCCTCAAAATAATATAATTTCACCATATCTGTATATAGCCTATATAGAAAACGTTTACAATTATTCAAAATGTTATATTATGCGGCGATATATCAAGGTATAAGTGTAAGTGCCCATAAAATGTCCGAAAATGACAAAAACGGCGTTGCTATGGTTGTCAAACAAAAAGGATTTGTCAAATTTATTGTAAACCACATTGGGAGGCTGCTGTTAAGCTTCCATTGCATTAGACACCATGAAAGTTTGTGTGCAAAGATCTCTTTCTTGGATTTGCGCTCCGTAATGGAAACTGTTGTTAAAATAGTCAACTTTATAGTTTCCCACTCTTCGTTGATTTACCGGCAATTTAAATCTTTACAACAAGAAATTGAAAGTGAATATGGAGATCTGCCGTTGCATAGCAATTTTCGCTGGTTTAGTCAAGGTTAAGTGTTCAATAGATTCGTTTCGTGTCTGGAAGCAGTATACGATGTTTCTTGATGATACAATATTTTTTTGTAATTGATTGATAAAGAATGCCTGATGAAAATGATGTTTTTGACAGACTCATTGACTCATTTTAACTCATTTAAATGTTGAACTTGTGTTTACAAGGACAGGATCAAACAATTCTTAAACTGTTTGGTTACTCATTTTTACTGGAAAGAATTTCGATTGAAACTGGACATTGGAAATATTTATCCGTGATATTACTAAAACATTAAAAACTTCCCCTATGTTAAAACTCATTCAGATCTATATACATTACACATAGATGAACTTAAGAAGTACATTGAAGCACTCAAAGTGGAGTTTTCTGGCTGAAGTCTATTTTGAAATGCAGCAAATTGAATTTAAAACATCCCGTTATATGGACATAAAAATTTGCCGAATTGTGAACAAATCTGGAAGAAAGCTGCTTAGAAAGGTTGTCAGCTATAGGCCTACTTAAACCGTTCATTTGTTTGAAAAACGTTGCATTTGTTTTACTTTCATCTATTGGCTCAACTTACACTTGTAAACAGATTTTCTCATAAAAGATTTTCTCATAGAATAAAACTTTTTTAATCCCATAAGCAAGTGGCCTAACTCTTGAAGCATTAAGCAAGGCTGACATTAATTGATACAGACAAATTGCATTCAAATGTTTTTCTTCTTTAAATAAGCACACAAAATAATTCGATATCAAATTTATTTGTTTTAACTTTTAAAAAACAACAACAGCTTGAGCGTATATACGAGCATGATATTTCGTAATTGTTGTTAGTATCGCAATATGTTACTAATATGTGTTGACTTTTGTACGGTTTCTTAGTAAAGCGCCTTTTTTTTTCACGATACATACATTTAATAATTATTGTTAAAAATAATAAATATAGCGGAGGTTGACTTTTTGGCTGTTGGCACGCCGAGTGAGTAAGAAATTCTTTTTTGGCACGCCGCTATCAAACGGTTGCCGACCCCTGCTCTACACTATTCACTTATCCGTATACAATAAGCGAGTTCCCACCTATAATGAGAACACATCTATACGCTAAAGAGGAAGTGTAAGTCACATGAAATTTATTTACTGGTCGGTATGTTGCGGCATAATAACTTGCCAAAAAAAAATCCTTCGAGGCGCTGTAGAAGGTGGATGTCGGAGAGGCCGTCAGCGGAGATGATGGTTCGATAACATCAAATATTGGACAGGGCTGCAGTTGACTCAACTATTGACAACCGCTCAATATAGGCAAAAGTGGAGAAAGTTGCCTGCTGAGGTGTCCATTTGCTCCTCCCCCAACGACCACAACAGTCAAGGGATTGATGATGATGATGATGATTTAGAAATATAATTTTAAAGATAAGTAAAAGCATATTTCCTTTTTAACATCAAGAATATTGTTTCCATTTTTTTTATAAATCAATAGACTGTACCTTTTTCTAATTTCATGAAGATGTTATTAAAATAGTTGTATATTTATGATAGATTGCTGAAATATACACATTGTAATGGATAAGGGGGGTTTGTAAAAATAAATATCTGTGTCTGGGTCAAGCTTAAATTAAGATATACATGTGTATATATAAAAAGGTAGGGTAGGCCAAATTTTGTTTCCACAAAGCCAGTGGCGCAGGGTGCCTCTAGTGTCTAAACTACTAGCCTGAAGACTGTCCTGCCACTAGCCTTCCCCAGACTATTGCCAAAGTTCGGATAATTCCCCTATATATACGCACGGTGGCCAAGCGGCAGCGCGTTCGGCTGGCGTACCGAAGGTTCTGGGTTGGATTTCTGATGAAGGCTAGGATTTGTTACCGGGACTGCCAGCTCGGATGGGTACACGGGGTAAAATAAAGTGTAGCTGGCCACACAATCCCCTAGTATGGTCTAAAGTATACTTTACTTTACTTATTATAAATAAACCTATTTATAAATGGGTATAAATAAAGATAAGCAACTGATAAGTTAGATGAAACAATTTCATCCAACAATTTATTAAGCTTTTAAGTATTCTATAATACATATATATATATAAATATATATATACATATATATATATAAGGCTTGTTGTGTGTCAAAATTTTATTTATTCGATCTAAAGCTTTCTGTTTATTGTAGGTTATAATTTTTTTATCTTTTGCTTATACATGCCGGTTTTATTTTCCCCTGGGCAACGCCGGGGAATTCAGCGTGAATATATATATATATTACGTAAAAAGACACAAAAAAGGTGGACCTACTACACAATGTTGTCATGGAGTTTGACCTACTATATAATAATGTCATAGAGTTTGACCTACTACACAATAATGTCCTAGATTGACATACTACACAATAATGTCATAGGGCTTGACCTACTACACAATATTGTCATAGAGCTTGACCTACTACACAATAGGCCTATTGTCATAGAGTTTGACCTACTACACAGTAATGTCATAGAGTTTGACCTACTACACAATAATGTCATAGAGCTTGACATACTACACAATAATGTCATAGAGCTTGACCTACTACACAATATTGTCATAGAGTACACATTTAAATTAAAAACCTTTTGAACAGACATTTCATTTTTATTTGATTAAGGGTAAACAAAATGTACACATTTTACATTGCTTGCTCACTTTTATTGATTTTAATATACTAAAATCAAGACATCTATAACATCAATAATTTTTATGCTTTTCACTACGATGTCTTTTTTAATTAATATTTTTTTCAACAAAATTCTGCAAAGAAAAATTTTTGAAATGTTAAAAGTACGGAAAGATAGAGTAAAGAAAAAGGTTTTACTCTATCGATATTCAATAAAATGAAACAAAAGTCAATTATTTTTTATTTACGCAGATTGAAGCAAAAAGTCAGGGTATTGTCTTAAGGTAATCGAAGACTTTTAAATGAAGCAAAAAAAAGAAATTAGGCTACTATATGACTCATTACAAGTGTTAAATGACAAATGGCAAGTGTAACGCCAATATGTAATTCACTATACCAAAATTACTATAGGACTGAAGGGCAAAGAGTAAAGAAGTAATAATACACAAGTTATTAAATTTTAATTAAAAATATAGCACAACAACAACCTCTTGCCGTGCTCAGAAGGACAAAAACACTTTCCTTTTCCATTATGCGAGAACAAATGCATATAAATACTCTTTCTTCCTGATTGGCATCCGGGCATGGCATGGGTTGCCTGAACAAACCAGGAAAATCAGCAACTTAACATGATTTAAAAAACTGAACAAAATGCAAGACTAGACTCAGACCACTGATGGGCTTAGGTCGAAATAATCTTCTTTATAAAAGGAGCGTCTGTAATATATAAGATGAGAAAGACATAGGTATTTTAAACAACCCTAAACACTTTTCAATTATATTTTTTCAAATGAATATTTTATATAAATTTTGTTTGTAATTTGTATCGTTCAAAACGATTACATTTTGTCCAAAATGTTTTTATAAATGTTTTTATTGAGACTCAGGAAAACTTTTTTCGTCATTATTTCCCTTTAGAAATGTAAGGCGATTTTTTTCGGGGTTGGGGTGGAAGTGGGGTTAAAAATGGCTAAAATATGTTGTCATCGGCAACGAGTCTACTATGTACAAGGCATTGGCTCGATAGGATGACGGGAAGTGGGACAAATAACACTGAAGAGAAGGCTGCCTCAAAAGCATTTATAAAAATATGCAAATGCATATTAATTATTTTTCATTCAGACGGACATCCGAGGATGGAATGGATTCCTAGAAAACCAAACAATTTAACATCATTTAATTTAATAATCTAATCAAAATGCAAGACTAGACTCAAACCACGAATAAACATATTACGCAATAATCGTATGTATATAAGTTGCATCTGTTACATAAACTTGTGATGCAATAACAAAAATACAGTAAATCAAATAAAGACATATTTACAGGTAGAGGCCGGCCGAAACCAAACCGAAAGATATAAACTTAATTTCGGCCAAAACCGAAGTCAAAACCGAAAGATTCACTACACCTTCGGCCGAAACCGAAAGATAAACCGAAATAGCCAAATAAAAGATTTTGAAAGACTGCACATTTATGTGTAATATATTAACTAGTTTATGGGTACTCTATTTAAGTAACGAGGTCTTGCAACAGGCTAACATGCCTAGCATGATCACTCTCCTTGGCCAACAACGTCTTCGGTGGCTTGGCCATGTTTCCAGGATGGAGGATGGGCGAATCCCAAAAGACCTGCTATATGCTGAGCTCGCGGAAGGCAAGAGAGCTACCGGCCGCCCCCAACTCAGGTTCAAGGACTTCTGCAAACGTGACCTAAAGGCTATAGATGTAGAGGTCGGAAACTGGGAGAACCTTGCTCTGCACAGAAATGGAGAGGCACCTTACACACCGGTATAAATGCGGCAGAGGGCAAACTTCGCCTTATGGTGGAGGCTAAACAAGCAGCGAAGAAAAGTAGGCTGCCCCTAACAATCTCCAACGGTCCAGCTTTCAAGTGCCAGAGATGCGATAGAGCCTGTCTCTCAAGGATAGGTCTCCACAGACACAGTCAATTTTGCAGGCCTGGCCAAATCACAGGAGCGCTAATCTAATCGTCTTTCGAGACTATGGAGCCAATGATGATGATGATGATGATGATTTAAGTAAACCATAGAAAATTTAATATAGAGTTGTATATACATGTATTATAGATCTATATCATTTTATTCAGAATTGACTACTCTTTAAGATTTATTAACCTAAAAAGCAATATAAATTTTATATAAGATTTTTGTTTCTAAATATTATGACATAATTCTTTTTATAAAGTTACACAAAACAACACAAAAAATAACAAATGCAATGAAAGAAAAAAAAGGTGGTGACCTAGATTCATAACACAAAGACATTTTTCTTATGTCACGCTCCCTTTTTCAACATTCTTTGGGTTGATTCAATAATCCCATTTACTATTAACTTCATTTTTCTACTTCACACAGATTATTTCGCAACAGTTTAACTAAATAAAATTATCAATAAGCATAGCAATAGATGCAGCTATAGCGTTGCAGTCTAAATTTTGAAAGCTAAAATAGATATAGGGCTGATGCTCGAAAGTCAATATTAGTTTAGGCCAAAACATAAACCAAAACCGAATTTCGGTTGGCCGCTACTTACAGAACTCCACCGTAGCCGGTCCCAAGCCCGGATGAGAAAGGAGGAGGGTTGGGCGAGGGGCTAGCAACCCCTTCCCGTCAAACTACTACCGCTACAAAAACACAAACAAGGATCCTAACAGACAACTCGGTAATGGGAGAGGATGGACCTCCAGTTGGAGGCACGATGATGTCGGGCAGTGAAAGCCAGCTACTGGAAGCTGCCAGGCAGACGGCCATCATCTCGACCAGGACCACACTAACTATCGGAACATGGAACGTTTGCACCATGTTTGAAGCTGGTAATGCAGCACAAGTAGCGGTGGAGATGAGGAACTATAAGATTAGCATCCTCGGCATCAGCGAAGCCAGATGGACCGATTCCGGCCAGAAGAGGCTCACCACGGGAGAGCTACTCCTTTATTCAGGACACGAGGATGAAAATGGACCACACACTCAGAGAGAGGCTATCATGCTCTCAAGGCTGCCCAAGGAGCACTAATTGGTTGGGAGGCACATGGTCCAAGAGTCGTCACTGCGTCTTTCAGAACAAAGAGGAAAAAGATCAACATGAATCTTGTTCAGTGCTATGCCCCTACCAACGATAGTGAAGACTGTATGAAAGATGAATTTTACGGTAGGGTGCAGAGCATCATTCAGAGGTTTCCTAGCAGAGACATAACCATGTTGATTGGAGACCTTAACGCTAAAATAGGAGACGACAACACTGGTTACGAAGAGGTTATGGGTCGAGAGGGGCTGGGAGAGATGAGTGACAATGGAGAGAGGTTTGTAGATATGTGTGCTGCAAACAGCCTTGTCATCGGCGGTAGCATCTTCCCCCATAGAAAGATACACAAAGTCACCTGGCTCTCACCAGACCTCCACACCGGAAACCAGATAGACTATATATGCATCTCCAAGAAGTTCCGGAGGTCCCTACAAGATGTACGTTTTAGAAGAGGAGCGGACGTGGCTTCAGACCACCACCTTCTTGTTGCACGTGTCAAGCTTAAACTTAAAAGGAATTGGGCAGGAGAATTAAACCAGCGAAAGAAGTTCAACACAATACTTCTCAGTGACCCAACCAAATGCCAGGAATTCAAGCTGGCAAATGCAAACACATTCCAAGTCCTGCAAGAAATAATTGATGAAGAGGAAGCAACAATAGACAAGGAGTGGAGGATAGTGGAAACAACAATAAAGACAGTTTGTCAAGAAGTATTGGGCCCACAGAAACGCAACCACAAGGAATGGATCTCAACGGTCTCACTGAAGAAAATAGAACAGAGAAGAGAAATGAAGGCAGTACTAAACAACAGCTGGACCCTGTAGAGAAGGCACAGGAACAATACACACAAGCAAACAAGAGTGTATAGAAGAGCATCAAAGCTTACAAAAAGAATTATGCAGATGCTCTAGCTGCAGAAGCGGAAGAAGCAGCCAGAAATGGAAATATGAAAGACTTGTATACCATCACCAAGAAGTTATCTGGGACATTTAGTAAACCTAAAAGACCGGTGAAAGATAAAGAGGGAAAGCAGATAATCGATGACGAAGGACAAAAGAGAAGATGGTTGGAATACTTTGAAGAGCTACTCAACAGGCCATTTCCATCAGACCCACCTGATATCCAGCCAGCAGACATAGACCTGCCGATAGACTGCAATGCACCTACAAATGTAGAAATACGCAAAGCCATCAAGAAGCTTAAAAGCGGCAAAGCACCTGGACCAGATGATATCCCTGCGGAGGCATTGAAAGTGGACGTGGAGACTACAGTAGAGCTCTTACACCCCCTCTTCCAAAAGATCTGGGAAGAGGAGCAAGTCCCAACAGATTTGAAAGAGGGACTACTCATTAAACTCCCTAAGAAAGGAAACTTGAGCTCCTGCTCTAACTATAGAGGAATTACCCTACTATCAATCCCAGGAAAGGTGTTCAACAGGATTCTGCTTGGCAGAATGAAGGATGCTGTTGATACGAAGCTGCGAGATCAACAAGCTGGTTTCCTCAAGGATAGATCCTGCACTGACCAAATAGATACACTGCGCATCATCCTGGAGCAGTCGCTCGAGTTGAATTGCCCCCTATATGTCAACTTTATTGACTATGAAAAGGCTTTTGATAGCGTAGACAGTGAATCACTTTGGAGGCTGCTAAGACACTATGGGGTCCCTACAAAAATTACCTCTATAATTAAGAATTCTAATGAAGGATTGAAATGTAGAGTGATCCACAGAGGCCACCCAACAGAGGCACTCCAAATACGGACAGGAGTAATACAAGGCTTTTTACTGTCGCCATTTCTGTTTCTGCTAGCGATAGACTGGGTAATGAGAACATCAACATCAGATAAGCGTAATGGCATCCAGCGGACGCTATGGTCACAACTAGACGATTTAGATTTTGCGGATGACCTGGCATTACTCGCACATACTCAGCAACAAATGCAGGAAAAGACCAACATCGTGACAGAAAACTCCACTCGCCTTGGCCTCAACATCCACAAAGGGAAGATCAAGTTCCTTAAGGTCAACGCAGAAAAAAACATCGCCTATCACTCTCAATGGTGAAGTGCTAGAGGAAATTGAAGAATTCACCTATCTAGGCAGCATCGTCCGATGCCGATGTAAGGGCAAGAATTGGCAAGGCCAGGACAGCCTTCCTCCAATTTAAGAATATCTGGAGCTCAAGAGAAATATCCCTGAAAACAACTCAAACGTGAAGTCTGTCTTACTCTATGGTGCAGAGACTTGGAGGACCACAGCTACTAACACCAAGAAGATCCAGACTTTCATAAACTCGTGTCTCAGGAGGATTTTGCATATACGCTGGCCTAACATGATCAGTAATGATGAGCTCTGGAGTCGCACAGGTCAACAGGCAGCCGATCTGGACATCATGCAAAAAAGATGGAGATGGTTGGGGCACACACTCCGAAAACCAGCATCCAACATCACCAGACAGTCCCTATCGTGGAACCCCCAAGGAAAGAGGAAGAGAGGCCGACCCCGTAACAGCTGGCGCCGAGACCTGGATGCAGACGTCAAGAGAACAGGCCATTCATGGGGACAGTTGGAAAGACTCGCTCGGGACCGGGATGGCTGGAGAGCCCTTGTTGGTGGCCTATGCCCCGAGAGGGGTAGTAGGCGTATGTAAGTAAGTACTACTTACAGACATAATTTTTTTTTAATGAAGCGATGCCAAACACACAAACTTGTGCACACAAAAAAGATGCATATCTCTCTCTCTCTCTTTATCTGTATATATATATATATATATATATATATATTGTTATGAAACGGAGATTCATAATAATTACCTCTTTAAAATTCTAGTATTAATAATTGCGAATCGCGAATCTAACGTTGGGAGAATAAATATTACTAAACATTTACACCGGAAGAGACGCTATTTTAAGAATCTTCTAGAAGCATTTTAATTCGATTTGTAAAGTCTCGTTAATAATCGATAAGAACGATACAACGTCATTTACCTTAAGTAATCGTGTTGTTTACAAAATATGCTTAAAACAATTACGATACGCCCAAACTGTTAAACTATAAAAGGAACAACCGCGTTCAATCTATCCCTTTTTCGGCCTATCGCCTTTTCCAATACAGTTAGGCGTATGACGCTGTCTGTTAATAAATCACTTCGTGCATGTGCTCTGAACCTGCCTTGTTTGCTCAACTTCCTCAACCTAATAATGTAAATTCTAAATATAAGGTTTGGAATGTGTTTCTTATATATTTCAATTTATTATTTGGACAAGGATTCCATACATACACATATTGAAATGCATGTTAAATGGATCTAAGCCATACTCTTGTTTTATATCAATTATGGAACTGTAGCCTATTGTACAAATATGTGAATATCAGAAACTGAAGAACAATTCAGTACTTTCAGTATTAAAGTTTAAAAGTATTTACAACTGAACTCTTATCTCAGTCCTTTCCTTGTGAATTATTTTACATGTGTGGTCTTAGGAACTATAATTACTGATAGTAATCATATTATATACAAGACAAGTAAAATATACAACCAACTTGAGCTGATATAAATATATTTACCATGAAACAAGATGAATTACACTTATACACTATTGTTGCATAACGGATGTCAAAAGGATATACAACCCTGGGCATACTCATACTCTAGACTATAACAACCATAATAACTACAACAACAGTAATTCAACTCATACTAAGTTCATGAGATAAACATCAACTACTTACTAATTCTGTCATAAGAAGAACTGTTAATAAATATACTGAACATTGAAACAACAGCACAATTGAGCTGGAATTCATATTTATTAAGGGGGGCTCGGGGTCAAAATACAAGAATAACATTCTTAATACAGATTAGTATGTCATCTAAAATAAACATAATGGACAACATAATAAACTGACTTGATCAGGCATAAATAAAAAAATAATAACTCGGCGGACATGAAAGTGTTGGATGACCACTAGTGCTTGCTGAAACAACATCTCATAGCTGATTAGGTAAGCCCATTACTTACTTCGTTGATGGTCAGTGGTGTTGAATACACGGACAGTAATTACGAGAACGAAATAACTGTTGGTTTCTAATCGAAGGAATTGTGTCACGTAATAAAATGGTTAGCTCGTTCGTGATCTGTATGATGTAACAAAGTGTGAATTCACAATAATACAATAATTCAGGAATATACAAGAACTTTTTACAACCGTGTTATACATCTTGATTATACAAGTTAAATTTATCAGAATTTTGCTTGAAGGTTATGAACAGTATTCAATCTGCATTCAATCTGTATTGATTCATATCTCACAGATTCATAAATTATTTTTGATGTTAAATTGACTGTGATTAATTCACCATTATAGTAATTTCAAGGACAATAACTAGTGAAAGTTTATGGACTAAGTAAGTGGTAATCTTATCATCATTATTATATTAAATAATATTTTTAATATGGATACAGAAGGTGCCAGTAATCTTACATTGGATCCAACAATTTTTACACTGACTGTTGATCAACTTAGCAGAATGTCTATGTCACAACTAAAAGACATTGCTAAATCCTTGAGTATTAATATCACAGAATTAAGACCATCAAAAACTAAAATGATTAAAGAGATAACAGAAGGTTTAAAACAACAAGGTTCAACAATAGAGGAAGTAACTGCTAATAGTGGAAATGACTCGGAAGATGACTTGAATTTCTCAGATACCCAGAGAAGAATGGGAAATGCCAACCATGAATTTAATTCAGGTACATTAAGTGAAGAACTGAGGTTCAAACTTGAACTGAAGAAAATGGAAATAGAAATGGAAAGAGAAGATAGAAGATTGAAAATGGAAATGGAAGAGAAACGAATAGAATTGGAAAGAGAAAAGATAGCAAGTCTAGAAAGGATTGAAATAGCTAAGTCTCGCACCTCAAATAATTCAACTGCAAGCTCCATAACAGATCCTGAGTTGTATAAATTTAAAAAGCATATACCAACTCTAGATGACAACTTTGTGGAAGACTTCTTTATGATGTTTGAGCAAAACGCTATTGATTATCAATTCCCGGAAGGAAAGAAGGCTATTCTTTTACGCTCTGCGTTAAACAAGGGGAAAGCATTAGATGTAGTACTGAGTTTAACACAAGAGGAACTGTACGACTATGAGTTGATTAAGAACAGGGTATTGTTAAGTTTTGCTTTAACTCCGGAAAGGTACAGGAAAGTGTTTAGAGAATCGAAGAAGGAACATGAACAATCTCATGTAGATTTCTTGAGGCAAAAGAAGAAACATTTCGAAAGATGGGTCAGGTCTAAGAATGTAGACAAGGACTATGAGAAATTGGCAAATCTAATATTAATGGAGGAATTTAACAACAATGTTAGATCAGATGTCAGGATACACCTAGCAGACCGTAATATTGAACAAGTTGAAGAAGCCGCTGTGAAGGCAGACGAATATTTAGTAATTCATACCAGCAGTAGATTTTCTACCTTTGATAAAAATAAACAGAAAGATCAGGAATCAAAAATTGATAAGAAACAATCAAATCCAGTTGAGTATAATAAAAACAGGCACAAAGATCAGAGCAAAGAAAGTTTAATGAATTCCAAACCCGTTTGTAACCACTGTAAGAAAGTTGGTCATACAAGGGAAAAGTGTTTTCTATTGAACAAAAATATAGATAAGAAAAACAGTAAGGTTATTCTATCTTATGCAGCAGTGACTGAAAGGAAAAGTGGCAAGAATGTGAGTAAAGAGGTTAAATCACAAACAAAGGAACTAGGTAATAGTACAAATGAACTGTCTAGAAACCAGTATCCAAATAAATTGAAGCCAGGAAAAGTTTCCACAGTGACAACCATGGTATTCAATAATTCAAATCTGAGTTGTGATAAGAACACTACAGATGAAATATTAGTGAGTGAAAAACCTACCTCTCACAAAGAAAACTTGGACAAAAGTCAAGAAGCTACTATGAAGCCAAGTAATTGTTTACCTTTCATTAATGAGGGTATAGTGTCATCAAATATAAACGGTGTCACTAAAGAAAAGAGAATAAAGATACTTCGCGACACAGGAGCTGAGGTCTCTCTCTTATTAAATAACACTGTACCAACGTCACAATTGACTTATACTGGGCAAGATGTTATTATACAAGGTGTGGTCAGGAAAAATGTAAAATGTCCTCTACATCAAGTTCAATTGAAGAGTAACTACTTCAATGGGACCATTGTTGTGGCTATTTGTAAAACTCTCCCACATGAAAATATATCACTCATTTTGGGAAATGATATAGCTGGAAATGTTGTACATTCCATAACCAGTAATCAACAAAACCTTAAGAAAAGTGGATGCATAACTAAGCCAATATGTATTGTCACTCGAGGTTCAGCCCAACAACAAACTAAGCCTGATAAAACCGAATTAAAACCAGAATCAGAACCAGAAGTTGACTTGAAGGCTACTTTTATGGCTGAAATATTGAATGGTTTTTCGGATAAGACTTCAGGAAATGAAATGTCACCAAGACAATTATTGATACAGGAACAGGATAGAGATCAGGGGATTGCTAACTTGAAAAGAAAAGCAATATCTGAAGAAGAAGCGGAAAAGAAGGGAGGTGGATACTTCATGAAAGAAGGTATACTAATGCAGAGGTGGAAAAGTAATCATGACGATTACAAAGACAGTAATCAAATAGTAGTGCCTGAGGTATATCGAAATGATATTCTACGTTTGGCTCATGATACGCCATACGCAGGTCATTTGGGAGTAAAGAAGACTTCTCAAAGGATTCTCCCATATTTCAATTGGCCTGGAATTCATCGCAATGTTACCCGCTACTGCAAGTCATGTAAAACATGCCAAATGGTAGGAAAGCCTAACCAGACCATTCCGGCAGCGCCACTGAAACCAATACCAGCCTTTTCTGAACCGTTTAGCCATATAATGATAGATTGTGTGGGACCCCTACCAAAAACCAAGGCGGGACACCAATACTTGTTTACTATCATGTGCTCTTCAACCAGATATCCCGAAGCTATACCGTTACGATCAATCAATGCAGATAAGATATCTGATTCGTTAATCGAATTTTTCTCCAGGTATGGTCTACCTAAGTCAATACAATCTGACCAAGGTACCAACTTTACCTCCAAGCTATTCAACCAAGTTTTGAAGAAATTGAACATTAAGCACGTAACATCGACGGCTTATCACCCGCAAAGTCAAGGTGCCCTAGAGCGTTACCACCAGACTCTAAAGACTATGCTCCGTGCATACTGCTTTGAAAACGAAAAAGACTGGGATCGTGGCATACCCTTTGCTCTTTTCGCTACAAGAGAAGCGGTGCAGGAATCACTTGGATATAGTCCTTTTGAGCTCGTGTTCGGACATTCGGTTCGTGGACCCTTAAGACTATTGCAGGAGACATTCTTAAGTTCTGATGAACCAGTTGGACTAGTGGCTTATGTGGAAAAATTCACTGATAGAATGTACAATGCTTTTAATCATGTAAAAGTTAATCTTCCACAGGCTCAACAGAAAATGAAGAGTTACTACGATGTCAAGGCCAAGACCAGATGCTTCCAACCAGGTGACCAAGTTCTCATGCTGACACAATTGGCAGGACAACCCATGAGTGCTAAGTACACAGGACCTTATGAGATTTTAGAGAAAATAAGTAATTTAACTTATCTTGTAAAAACTCATGATAGAAGGAAGACACAAAGGTTGTGCCACATCAATATGCTAAAGCCATATATTGTTAGAGATAAACAAACTGATATTAGGCCCATAACTATTGTTAAAACAGTAGAAAAAGAAATGCCAAAATTCAAAAAGCCTATTATAACTAGCAAACTTCAAAATACTGAAGCTATTAAGAACCTAAATGATAAGTTAGCACACCTAAACCAATGTGAGCGAACTTCTATCAAGGGTTTAGTTGATAACAATATGCAGTTATTCAGTGATGTTCCTAACAAAACTAATTTAGTTGCTCATGATATCATTTTGAAGGATAATGCAAAACCTATAAAACAGCATCCTTATAGAGTTAATCCGATACAACTAGAACACATTAGGAAAGAAGTAGATTACATGCTTGAAAATGACCTAATTATTCCTAGTACAAGTGAATGGTCATCACCATGTGTATTGGTTCCAAAGTCTGATGGTTCCATACGTTTTTGTATAGATTACAGAAAAGTTAATCAGGTCACAAAACAAGATACATATCCTATCCCTAGGATTGATGACCTTATTGACAGAGTAAGCAATGCTAAGTATGTAACTAAAATAGATTTGCTCACTGCTTATTTTCAAATACCTATGACTGATAAAGCACAGGAAATATCCAATTTCATTACTCCTGATGGGACATATAAATTTAAAGTAATGCCATTCGGGTTATCCAATGCTCCATCAAGTTTTCAAAGGTTGATAAATAGTGTCATATATGATGTTCCTCAATGTCATGCTTATCTAGATGATATAGTTGTATATAGTGATAGCTTTAATGAACATCTAAACCAACTAACATTACTATTTCAGAAACTTACCGAAGCTAAACTCACCATTAACTTGAACAAGTGTACCTTTTGTCGTGCAACCATTGAGTATTTAGGACATATCGTAGGTAGTGGTGCAGTAAAACCAGTAAATGCAAAGGTAAAGGCTATACAAGATTTTCCTACTCCTAAAACGCGTAAACAGTTACGTAGTTATATTGGAATGGCAGGGTATTATAGAAGGTTCTGTAGGGATTTTTCAATTATAGCTTGTCCATTGACAGATCTTCTAAAGAAGCAAACTAAGTTTGTTTGGTCTCAGGAATGTGAACATGCCTTTATGGAAATAAAAGATCTTTTGACTAAGGCACCAGTATTAGTTTCACCAAACTATACTAAACCTTTTAAAATAATGGTAGATGCATGTAAACAGGGAATGGGGGCAGTAATTTCACAAGTAGAAGATGATTCCTTGGAACATCCAATTAGCTTTTGTTCTAAGAAGTTCCTTCCATATCAGGTTAACTACAGTTGTATAGAACAGGAATTGCTAGGCCTTATCTTATCTCTGAAACATTTTGACTAGTATATCCATGGTTCACAATTTCCAATTGACATTTATACAGACCATAATCCATTAGTGTTTCTCTCAAAGATTAACCAAAATCAGAGATTATTGAGATGGAGTTTGTTTTTACAGTCCTATAACCTAAACATAGTACATGTTAAAGGGAAAAATAACATTGTTGCTGACACTTTGTCACGTGTTATGCCAGAAGACTAGAATAAATACTAACCTATAGTATCTTAACCTATTGTTATATTACATAACTGATGTAACTTTATCCTATGCTGTACTAATAGCTAAATAGATTATAGAAAACAATTATGTAAATACAATACTTGCTTAATTTCATAAAGAATAACTATGAATCTTGAATACTTAGTTATATTACAATGTACATTAAAATATTGTATTGATAATAAGATACTTCTTCTTGAGTAAGAATCAGAAAACGTTAGTTTATTGTTATTGAAGAAATTTAAAATTGATGATTTGAAATATTAATTTTAATCACGTTATAAATTTTATGCCATAGATATACATTGTATGTTATAATTAATTATGCTATGCTATATTACTCATTTATACCATGCATATTTCTTTATTATTTTCTTTATTGATAAAGTAATGATAATCATACTAACTTTAAAGATATAGTGAAATAATTTTTTTTTGTGTCATTAATATTATATTATTATTCAACAGATAATGACATTTGCAGTACCTAGAGTTACAGGAAATGTACATTATATTCTGAACAGACAACCATAGTGCTAATGTAAAGGTTTGAATTGAAAGTGCAAACATTCCACATGCACACACACAAACTTAAATTCATACTATTAGTTGCTTGATTGATTTATAATTGATAATTCTTAATTGAGTTAAATTGATTTTAAAATGTTGCCTATTGAATTATTTTGACTATTGAATCAATAAGCATAGCAATAGATGCAGCTATAGCGTTGCAGTCTAAATTTTGAAAGCTAAAATAGATATAGGGCTGATGCTCGAAAGTCAATATTAGTTTAGGCCAAAACATAAACCAAAACCGAATTTCGGTTGGCCGCTACTTACAGAACTCCACCGTAGCCGGTCCCAAGCCCGGATGAGAAAGGAGGAGGGTTGGGCGAGGGGCTAGCAACCCCATCCCTTCAAACTACTACCGCTACAAAAACACAAACAAGGATCCTAACAGACAACTCGGTACTGGGAGAGGATGGACCTCCAGTTGGAGGCACGATGATGTCGGGCAGTGAAAGCCAGCTACTGGAAGCTGCCAGGCAGACGGCCATCATCTCGACCAGGACCACACTAACTATCGGAACATGGAACGTTTGCACCATGTTTGAAGCTGGTAATGCAGCACAAGTAGCGGTGGAGATGAGGAACTATAAGATTAGCATCCTCGGCATCAGCGAAGCCAGATGGACCGATTCCGGCCAGAAGAGGCTCACCACGGGAGAGCTACTCCTTTATTCAGGACACGAGGATGAAAATGGACCACACACTCAGAGAGAGGCTATCATGCTCTCAAGGCTGCCCAAGGAGCACTAATTGGTTGGGAGGCACATGGTCCAAGAGTCGTCACTGCGTCTTTCAGAACAAAGAGGAAAAAGATCAACATGAATCTTGTTCAGTGCTATGCCCCTACCAACGATAGTGAAGACTGTATGAAAGATGAATTTTACGGTAGGGTGCAGAGCATCATTCAGAGGTTTCCTAGCAGAGACATAACCATGTTGATTGGAGACCTTAACGCTAAAATAGGAGACGACAACACTGGTTACGAAGAGGTTATGGGTCGAGAGGGGCTGGGAGAGATGAGTGACAATGGAGAGAGGTTTGTAGATCTGTGTGCTGCAAACAGCCTTGTCATCGGCGGTAGCATCTTTCCCCATAGAAAGATACACAAAGTCACATTGGTTCTCACCAGACCTCCACACCGGAAACCAGATAGACTATATATGCATCTCCAAGAAGTTCCGGAGGTCCCTACAAGATGTACGTTTTAAAAGAGGAGCGGACGTGGCTTCAGACCACCACCTTCTTGTTGCACGTGTCAAGCTTAAACTTAAAAGGAATTGGGCAGGAGAATTAAACCAGCGAAAGAAGTTCAACACAATACTTCTCAGTGACCCAACCAAATGCCAGGAATTCAAGCTGGCAAATGCAAACACATTCCAAGTCCTGCAAGAAATAATTGATGAAGAGGAAGCAACAATAGACAAGGAGTGGAGGATAGTGGAAACAACAATAAAGACAGTTTGTCAAGAAGTATTGGGCCCACAGAAACGCAACCACAAGGAATGGATCTCAACGGTCTCACTGAAGAAAATAGAACAGAGAAGAGAAATGAAGGCAGTACTAAACAACAGCTGGACCCTGTAGAGAAGGCACAGGAACAATACACACAAGCAAACAAGAGTGTATAGAAGAGCATCAAAGCTTACAAAAGAATTATGCAGATGTTCTAGCTGCAGAAGCGGAAGAAGCAGCCAGAAATGGAAATATGAAAGACTTGTATACCATCACCAAGAAGTTATCTGGGACATTTAGTAAACCTAAAAGACCGGTGAAAGATAAAGAGGGAAAGCAGATAATCGATGACGAAGGACAAAAGAGAAGATGGTTGGAATACTTTGAAGAGCTACTCAACAGGCCAGCTCCATCAGACCCACCTGATATCCAGCCAGCAGACATAGACCTGCCGATAGACTGCAATGCACCTACAAATGTAGAAATACGCAAAGCCATCAAGAAGCTTAAAAGCGGCAAAGCACCTGGACCAGATGATATCCCTGCGGAGGCATTGAAAGTGGACGTGGAGACTACAGTAGAGCTCTTACACCCCCTCTTCCAAAAGATCTGGGAAGAGGAGCAAGTCCCAACAGAGTGGAAAGAGGGACTACTCATTAAACTCCCTAAGAAAGGAAACTTGAGCTCCTGCTCTAACTATAGAGGAATTACCCTACTATCAATCCCAGGAAAGGTGTTCAACAGGATTCTGCTTGGCAGAATGAAGGATGCTGTTGATACGAAGCTGCGAGATCAACAAGCTGGTTTCCTCAAGGATAGATCCTGCACTGACCAAATAGATACACTGCGCATCATCCTGGAGCAGTCGCTCGAGTTGAATTGCCCCCTATATGTCAACTTTATTGACTATGAAAAGGCTTTTGATAGCGTAGACAGTGAATCACTTTGGAGGCTGCTAAGACACTATGGGGTCCCTACAAAAATTACCTCTATAATTAAGAATTCTAATGAAGGATTGAAATGTAGAGTGATCCACAGAGGCCACCCAACAGAGGCACTCCAAATACGGACAGGAGTAATACAAGGCTTTTTACTGTCGCCATTTCTGTTTCTGCTAGCGATAGACTGGGTAATGAGGACATCAACATCAGATAAGCGTAATGGCATCCAGCGGACGCTATGGTCACAACTAGACGATTTAGATTTTGCGGATGACCTGGCATTACTCGCACATACTCAGCAACAAATGCAGGAAAAGACCAACATCGTGACAGAAAACTCCACTCGCCTTGGCCTCAACATCCACAAAGGGAAGATCAAGTTCCTTAAGGTCAACGCAGAAAAAAACATCGCCTATCACTCTCAATGGTGAAGTGCTAGAGGAAATTGAAGAATTCACCTATCTAGGCAGCATCGTCCGATGCCGATGTAAGGGCAAGAATTGGCAAGGCCAGGACAGCCTTCCTCCAATTTAAGAATATCTGGAGCTCAAGAGAAATATCCCTGAAAACAACTCAAACGTGAAGTCTGTCTTACTCTATGGTGCAGAGACTTGGAGGACCACAGCTACTAACACCAAGAAGATCCAGACTTTCATAAACTCGTGTCTCAGGAGGATTTTGCATATACGCTGGCCTAACATGATCAGTAATGATGAGCTCTGGAGTCGCACAGGTCAACAGGCAGCCGATCTGGACATCATGCAAAAAAGATGGAGATGGTTGGGGCACACACTCCGAAAACCAGCATCCAACATCACCAGACAGTCCCTATCGTGGAACCCCCAAGGAAAGAGGAAGAGAGGCCGACCCCGTAACAGCTGGCGCCGAGACCTGGATGCAGACGTCAAGAGAACAGGCCATTCATGGGGACAGTTGGAAAGACTCGCTCGGGACCGGGATGGCTGGAGAGCCCTTGTTGGTGGCCTATGCCCCGAGAGGGGTAGTAGGCGTATGTAAGTAAGTACTACTTACAGACATAATTTTTTTTTAATGAAGCGATGCCAAACACACAAACTTGTGCACACAAAAAAGATGCATATCTCTCTCTCTCTCTTTATCTGTATATATATATATATATATATATATATATATATATATATATATATATATATATATATATATATTGTTATGAAACGGAGATTCATAATAATTACCTCTTTAAAATTCTAGTATTAATAATTGCGAATCGCGAATCTAACGTTGGGAGAATAAATATTACTAAACATTTACACCGGAAGAGACGCTATTTTAAGAATCTTCTAGAAGCATTTTAATTCGATTTGTAAAGTCTCGTTAATAATCGATAAGAACGATACAACGTCATTTACCTTAAGTAATCGTGTTGTTTACAAAATATGCTTAAAACAATTACGATACGCCCAAACTGTTAAACTATAAAAGGAACAACCGCGTTCAATCTATCCCTTTTTCGGCCTATCGCCTTTTCCAATACAGTTAGGCGTATGACGCTGTCTGTTAATAAATCACTTCGTGCATGTGCTCTGAACCTGCCTTGTTTGCTCAACTACCTCAACCTAATAATGTAAATTCTAAATATAAGGTTTGGAATGTGTTTCTTATATATTTCAATTTATTATTTGGACAAGGATTCCATACATACACATATTGAAATGCATGTTAAATGGATCTAAGCCATACTCTTGTTTTATATCAATTATGGAACTGTAGCCTATTGTACAAATATGTGAATATCAGAAACTGAAGAACAATTCAGTACTTTCAGTATTAAAGTTTAAAAGTATTTACAACTGAACTCTTATCTCAGTCCTTTCCTTGTGAATTATTTTACATGTGTGGTCTTAGGAACTATAATTACTGATAGTAATCATATTATATACAAGACAAGTAAAATATACAACCAACTTGAGCTAATATAAATATATTTACCATGAAACAAGATGAATTACACTTATACACTATTGTTGCATAACGGATGTCAAAAGGATATACAACCCTGGGCATACTCATACTCTAGACTATAACAACCATAATAACTACAACAACAGTAATTCAACTCATACTAAGTTCATGAGATAAACATCAACTACTTACTAATTCTGTCATAAGAAGAACTGTTAATAAATATACTGAACATTGAAACAACAGCACAATTAAGCTGGAATTCATATTTATTAAGGGGGGCTCGGAGTCAAAATACAAGAATAACATTCTTAATACAGATTAGTATGTCATCTAAAATAAACATAATGGACAACATAATAAACTGACTTGATCAGGCATAAATAAATAAATAATAACTCGGCGGACATGAAAGTGTTGGATGACCACTAGTGCTTGCTGAAACAACATCTCATAGCTGATTAGGTAAGCCCATTACTTACTTCGTTGATGGTCAGTGGTGTTGAATACACGGACAGTAATTACGAGAATGAAATAACTGTTGGTTTCTGTTCGAAGGAATTTTGTCACGTAATAATATATATAGATATAGATATAGATAGATAGATAGATAGATATATTTATATATATATGTATATATATGTAAATATTTACATAATATATTCAAGTTCACCCTCGCACCCACAAACACACATCCATACACACGTAAGTAACGTCAAATAAGGTCATATTCGTTTGAAGGCTGTTTTTCTAATCTGACGCTGGCGGCGAGCAGCCAAGCTGGGTGGATGTAGGTCAGACACGTGAGTATAAATAGAAACATGTCAGCCTACAAAACAAATGTAATAGAAAGAAGAAATAAAAACATCATCATTCTAATTATATTTAAAAACATCTTGTTGGTGATTGCAGAAACAGATCCAAAGGTAAAGGAAGAATGTTCGGGGGTGGGGGGGGGGAGAAGGTGGTTGAGGCCGGAGGTAAATGTTCACAGGTGTTGGGGCCTAAACTTTAAAATGTTTACAAGAAATGGCCACGGCATAGCCTACTAAGGGTGTGTGGCCAGCACAATGCCAAGACGCCTTTACTTTACCCCAACAAATGTCAGGTACCCATCAGACTTAAACCTCACTTCACCGGAGTGATACCGAGACTAACTGTAGGGCAGGGTGTCAACCAACACACTTCAAGTTTTGACTTACCGAGGATCTTGTTTTAAAAAGTGGGTAACTAATGTTTTAAAAAAATGAAACCATGTATTTAATATTTTAATCACTATAATATGCTAACTAAAAATTTTAAAAAATGAAACCATGTATTTAATATTATAATCACTATAATATGCTAACTAATAATTAAAAAAAAAATGAAACCCTGTATTTAATATTATAATCACTACAATATGCTAACTAATAATAGAAAAAAATATGTGTAACTCATCATAGAATGACTTTAAAAAAGTAGGGGAGATTACTTGACATTTTAATAATTAAACTTAGTGTTTTAACGATTACTTCCCTTAATATATTTTGTTTCTTTTGGGCTTTGGGGTCGGCTACACTGTTGTTGTTTGTTTTTCTTTGTTAACGCTTGTTTATAAAGAGTTTTTAGTTTGTGAATAATTTATTGAGATTTTCTTAGTTAATACAAGATACCTAGTGTTAAATAAGATAGCTGAAGAAATAAGATATATATCTGTATGTCTGTCTGTAAGCCTATATGTCTATCTGTCTAATCTTTCAATAGACATTTTTACTCTGACCCCGGTTGTCCAAGAAACTGGGCGTTGCCAATACATGGCCTTTGGGCAGGAATGAAAATTATGCCTTTTCCACTTTATATTAAAGGCATTTTAGTTTCTTAATGTACATGTAATAATATTTGTTTTGTTTTTTTATTTGAGACCATTAAAACTCATGGAAGCTTTATGCTTAGCACCTAACTGTTAAAACATTTTAACGTTTAGAGCTTGTTAACAGTTCACTCTCTAGCTGTTTGGTCTACAGTTTTCATGGAGTACCCGTTGTCTAACAATAAAAAAAAATATATTATATTTTTAAGATTACGTTGAAAACCACAAAGGTCTACAGATAAGCACAACAAAGTATTAATTAGGATGCCTTCATGCCCCAAGTTAATGCTCATGCGTAGAGTTTAACCCCATTGTTGGAATATCTACATATCTATTAATATGACTATCTCTCTTTCTATCTATCCATCTATTTATCTGTCTGTCTTTCTTTCTACATATACGTTGTCTATTTAATACTTACATATTATCTAGCAAAAAAAACATATACACATGTATGTATGCCCTGTAATGTAGAGTCGAGTGTTTTTGAAAGAAAAAAACAACGTCATGGTTCAGTTGTTGAACATTAATTTTTATTGGGACTCGTTACACATAGGGCTAGGGTAGCACGTGATCTTTTCTGCATGACGAGAACAAACAATACTTGCCACTGCGCATTGACACAAACGCAGTACATTGAAAACACGTAGGACACTACATCTCCCCCCCTCACTTTACATTGAAGCACAAACCTCATAAATGCCGACACTGTAAACAGCAACTGACATTCAACATTCATAACATGGTACAAAATGTATACAAGCTTAGTCAATCGAATCAACTGACGTAGTCCGCTAACAATGCTGTTCGTTTGCAAGGATGGTTAGACTTCATGGGTTCAAAACCACGTGCCCCCCCCCCCTTCTTCTTGCTGCCTGGGTGATACTGGTGGTGTGTTTCTGGTGGTGTGATACGGGTGATGTGTTAATGGTAGTATTATCAGGTAACGGTGTTTGGAGGTACGGGGTGTCATATAGATCGTCCTCGTCATTGGCATTCAACTGATAACTAGGAAACTTTATAAAAAAAAGATGAGCTTCTTGTTATGCAATGTTCCCAGTCACTGGCTGTAAATCATGGAACCTTTGCATTTTTTAAAGAGAAGTGGTCTGGGTAAATAGAGTGTCATTAGTTTGTTTTGAAGTCTCTGCCGTCTACCCAGCTCTGATGGGTACCTGACCTTAGTTGGGGTAAAGTAAAGGCGGCTGCGCATAATGCTGGCCACACAATCACCTAGTATGCCGTGGCCACAGAAACTGGTGAACGCTGTTTCACTGGCCCTATGGATCAATTTGGTCCGACGGCATACTTTGCTTACTTACTATCTTTCTCTATATATGTTACCTATGTAATACTTACCATATTATCAAACAAAAAAAACATAATACACTTCTGTACGTATGCCTTACCCACCGGCGTAGTCACCGGTTTAAGGGGAAAAGTTGGGGGGGGGGGAGAAGTAGGTGACAAAACTACCTTTATTTTGTCCAAAACAGTGGATAAAATAAAATGTGTGTATATCTTTGAGGTTATTACTTCAAATATTGATAATTAAATATATTATTAGTTTTTTTTTCAATTTTGGGAATGGGGGGAGGGAAAGGTGCACCCGTTTATAATTACCTTGCTATTTCCTCACAGCCGCCCTAACCATGCATTATTTCTCTTAAGCGCTATTCGCCCACCATGCTGCCCTCCTATCTGAACCACTTGGAGCGCCCTCCCTGTCTCTTCCTCTACACCCCACATACTCCATATAATTCTTGGGGAGTGAAAGGGGGGGGGGGGTAATAATGTACCCCTAACCAACTTTCTACCACTCCATCTATGTCCTCTACCCTCGATTTGCCCCCCTCCCCAATCTTTACCCCCCCCCCCCCCCACCGCCTTTTCACTTTTACTTTCTTTTTCAATCTGCCAATCTGAAAAGATTTTCCCTCGTCCAAAAAAGAATAACAACACTGTATGTGGAAGAGTTATTAAACTCCACGAGGTTTTGAAAGAGGTAAAAAAAAGCAGGATAAAGAGTCCTTCGACGTTGAAATAAAAATATACACCATATGACCCCCTCCCCAAATCCCAAAAATTGTTAAGTCAGTGGTACCTCTTTTTAAGCCGTACGTAGTTTTACGCCGTATAGCGTACGGTAATCAAACACCCCAGAAATGATACGCGATGAAAGCCTAGCGGGAGTCTAAAGAGAAATTATTATTGTGTCATTGTTGCGAGCTGTTCGTAATACAGAAAGGCCTATGGGCTGAATGGGGGGAAACGTCACATATATAGGCCGACTATTTAATCTATTTGAAATAGTCTAATATAATTGAAATCAATATGTTGTTTTTTATGCTTTTTTTTTTCATTCAGTTTATAAAAGGATTTACATATAGAGAGTAATAAATACAGAAGTAATTGCATGAATGATTTAGGTTAAAGGTAGGGTTGCTAGACGTCCGGCAAAAGGAAGACATGTCCTCCTTTTTAACCATGTGTCCTCCGTCCGGCACATAAAGCTAAGAACCCTTAAAATATCCGGCTTTTGTGCGCCAAAGGTTTTACAAATACTTATTTCATATTTTATGTTGTTACTTATACTGTCAATAAGTATCTGGGTCGAGTAAAGCAAAAAACTGGAGTATTTAGCAGGAAATGTAATGAATAAGATTGTGTTATCTATTGTGTTGCTAGGTTTATTATTGTCCAACGATCTTCTCTTTCCCCACATCACATCCCCTTACACACATACATTCAAATTTACATATGAAACTGCTATATTGTTACAAGATATAGATCTAGTCGGAGACTATAGATTCTATACTAGTGACTCTCACTAATATTAAGAGTCTAAGCAAACGGTTAGTGCAAGTTTTGGAGTGAAGGGGATGGCCCTATTTCAAGAAGTATTCAGCCACATAGGGAAACTTTTGTCCTAGTTTAAAAGTCGGGTGGTTCACTTAATTAAGAAAGTAATAATTACGCCAACCATTGAGAAGTTTATTCAATTTTCTTGTATTTTTTTTGCCCTAAAATTGTTTATTGCAATCTCAAATCATTTGAACAATAAAAGAAGAAAAAAAAATGTTCAAAGACTCTTTCATGTGCAGTAGAGGTTTTTTTTCTCTTTAAAGTTCCCTAAATGCAAGTTGCTTTACAGAGTTACTAAAAATGTGTTCACTTTTTTTCTGTATCTCTGGACACAATGGCAATGGGGAAAGGGTGTTCTTATTGATAGACGCTCAATGAATAACAGAATGAAATTTCAGTTAACTCTGTAAAATTCATCATTCTTACAAAGTACAAGTTGAAAAATCTCAAATGAGAACAGTTTTATACATTTATACTTGCTACCTTTTTCGGTTTATTTACTGATATATAAGTATTGGCAACCATTTTAGTAAAATTGTAATGATTGCATGTTAAATCCCCATTCAATTGAAGCAATAAAAATGATTTAAATGAAATATTCAATGTGTCCTCCTTCGGGACTCATGTGTCCTCCTTTGTCCTCCTTTTTGTCTCTCTGTTTCCTCTTTTTGGTACCCATGTATCTGGCAACCGTAGGTTAGGGGATGTCACCGTCACTCTTGTTGCTGCTGATGTGACAATTATGACATTGTTATAGTCGTCAGAGTGAAGACTGTTATATTACTCTTTCAATCAATAATAACACTGTGGAAGCGGGTATACAGCAAGCAAGTGTTTATTTACTAACAAAACAAGTATCAAAAATATACTTAGATCTACATCTACATTGAATTACATCATCTCTCCTCATCTTCTATATATCTCAAACACCAACTTTCTTCCACACCCCTAAATAACTTTCTACCTTGACTTCTCGTTACACATTCATAACTCTCCGTTCCAAATCACTGGTCAGCCGTGTTGACCTCCTGCGTGTCAATGGACAAACTTATTTTTGGTGTTGTCACCTTATCCTATTTCTTAAGTTAGTGTTAGTCACAAGGGACAAAAACAAACAGCAAAACAACTAAAACATGCACAGAGCAATTGTGTTACACGGATATAATTCTCTAGGCTAAATATAATATATATCGTGTTTCACATCAAAGGATATAGAGCTAATTGATATTCATCGGTAATCTCAAATCTTGGCGCAACATGACCTTCATTGGAGCAGCAGCCCACGAAGATAAAAGGCGAAAAGGTCGCAATTGAAAAAGCGACACCTCAGAGGATCCAGCGAAGTCAGCTCCGCTACCACTAGGTCATCAAGCTCCCATTTCGGCCAACACTATCGGGGAAAAGAATATGGTCATTATCCGGACCCACAAACAACTCTGACACTGTCAGAGAATGGTCTTTATCGAAACCAACGGACAAGCATCAACCAATCAATCCATCACCTCAAAACTTTACGAAAAATACTTAAGACAGAGCAAAAAAAAAATGTAGTATTTCCCAACATGATATATTAAAAAAAAATATTTGTTTATCTAAAAACATCTGTATTCAGGCGCACACAAGCAAATCCACACACACACGCATACTGAGAGAGAGAAAGAGAAAGAGAGAGAGAAAAAAGAGAGAAAAAAGAGAGAACGAGAGAGAGAGAGGGAGAGACAGAAAGAGAGAGAGAACGAGAGAGAGAGAGAGAGAGAGACAGGCAGAAAGAGAGAGAGAGAGAGAGAAAGAGAGAGAAAGAGAGAAAGACAGAAACACGCCCATAAACACACGCTAAATACAATTTTAAAATTTTAAACCTTTTTTTAAAAATCGGATTCATATTTTATAATAGTAAAATGTCCTAGAATAATCCCATTCACTCTTTTCATTTGCCACATAACACACGTGTACAATAAAATCTGTCAAATTAAACCATGCATATTATAATTTCAAAATTATACATTCTTTACAATTTCAGAATTGACACGCTTGGTTTGCTACCGAAGGTCCCAGTTTTACTTGGTTTGCTACCGAATGTCCCGGTTTTGAGTCACGATAAGGTAATCATTGACTAGCCCACAGCTCTGTTGGGTTTCCTGACTTTAGTTTGGGCAAAGTAAGTATGACTGGGCTTTAGTCCTTTCGGCCACACAATCCCCCTTGTATGCCGTGGCCACACACACAAAAAAACGAGTGAACGCTGGCCTCGCTTGACCTATGGTCAAAGATAGCATGAAAGGGTTTACTTTACACCTTGTCTTGACCACAGAAATATTTATTCTGTAGCCTTGACCCCTTTCCTCAGAATTCTTGCGTTAGTGTGAGACGATAGCGTAACTCTACCCCCCCCCCTTTTTTTTTCCACGCCTTTCATTTGACTCTGTGCCATGTTGTCTTTATCAATACCGTCCCCCCCCCCCCTCCCCGCACCTCCTCTTCTCTCAGCTCTATAGAACACTCCTCTAAATGAAAAACGTCATTCTGGGAGGCCAATTCCTTTCCCTATTCAGCCTATGACAAAAGTTAGAGAGAGAGAGAGAGGAACACAAATCTAGAGTGAGACTGTCGTTACCCCTTTTTTTTTTTTTTTGTCCATGGCAAAAGGAAATGTACGCTTGATTAGTGTTCCATGCTATGATTTCTTTTGCTATGTTGAGAAATTTAATTTTATTTTCTACTCAAAGCAAACATTTATTAAATGTGAATTTACAAAGCGAGTTAGATCTATTTATGAAAATGAAAAAAAAAACGATATAATAAAATATGGGTCCTTGCCAATAATGCACTCAAATGAAGTGATTCCGTTGACAGGAGTGGATTTCAAAAGAAACATTCTGAGACAGCACGGGACATTGAAAATGGCAAAATGAAGAACATATAGAAAATGAATTGAAACGCTCCGAAGTGTGACCCTACTTGACAATGTTTGGGGGCACGTTAAGACTGTTGAGCATTGTGCTGACCACGCAATCCCCTTTGAATAACCTTGTAATGGGCCATAATGAAGCGCTGCTTTTCTAGCCCTCAATGATACTTAGTCTAAATTTTACATCTTTGTTGGTTTTGTTAGGCGTTGTAATTATTAGTGCAAAATAAACAAGTTAGTTTAGGATGCAGAGGCGGATCCACATGTCTGCGTTCAATATATTAGGCAAGTGGAGACAAAAAAAACTGCAACAAAGTTCCTGCCCCCACCCCACTCCACCCAGCCCGCCATGTCTTGACCCTAGCCGATATTCTACAAGCGGCCCGGTGTAGTTGATAAAAAATTGACATTGCCCTAAGATCGCTGATATAAATAATTGTAAATGGATTAAGAAGGGACAACAAACAGCGCACACGGAGAAAGAACACACAAGAAGAAGAAGAAGCAAAGGCGTTGCTCAAAACTCTACAAGTGCAAACCAGACTAGAATGGCACGGAGAGATTGAACTATTCATCCTTTACAGCCCTGGATACAGACTAATCAATTGAAAAAAAGCCTCCAAACTATAATATGTAAATATCTTTACCTATCATGCTTATCCGGATTCACCTAAGACAAACGCAACTGTTTGGGAAAGGATAACACATATTCAAATAGAACAAGAAGTTCCAAAAAAAAAAAAGAATATGGAGATGGATAGGCCACACATTGAGAAAATTGTCTACAAATTTGACTAAACAAGCTCTTGCATGGAATCCACAGGGAAGAGGTAGACTCAAAAATACCTGGTGGAGAGAAGTAGAAAAGGATGTGCAGGTAATCGGGAAAGCTGGAAAGAGCTAGAGGAGATAGCCAGAGACAGGAAGATGGAAAGAAATTGTTAATGGACAATGCACCACTAGGAGTTGATAATGGCGAAGATGAAGATGAAGAAAATAGGGTGAAACTTAGAGCCTCAAAATTATTCTGTGATCTTCAACTTTGGAATTTCATTCTAATGTACCTAAATTGCCGAAATATTTGTCAGACAATGACCATATGATATTTTACAGAATATGTCAATGAGGAACACAGGCTGGCAGAAAAAACATACACAACAAAGATACTTTGGCTTAATGGTTACACAGTTTAATGAAATGAAATGCACAGAAGGTACTTTCGGTTTACATTGTTCAATGACAAACGAAGGTAACAAATACACTAAACGACTAGCTTACGGGAAAAACAGGAAATTATTCACTTTTAGCTAAACATAAATTTTATATAATCGATTAGTTATAACAAACCATATTGTGTTTAATGAAACATCGCATGCCCAAAACAGAATGTCATGAATCATAACTATTACCAAAGACTATAATAAGACTGACTGTTTGCTTTAATATTTCTGCTATTTGATGACTCGAATGAATCTTCTTTTCGGAATTCACGATTCCCTTTTGCACTGTACATTTCCGTTGTATTTAATCGCTATGATTTTCTCAATGAAAAATTAAAATTAAAATCGAAAGTTGTATACAGCGGAATTATTAGGGCAAACGTAGGTGCAAAGAAGTCATTTAAGACAGCATTTTTGGGTGCGCACGAAAAAAAAAGAACATTAACTTAAGCTCTAAAAATAGAACAAGTGGTCCATGTTATTATAATCTTTGTTACTAATAATACCGGTACTGTTATTGCTATATTATTGTATCTCTCTATTTTTTGTTGCAATTCACACACATTTCTTTCATCTACTCAGCCATTGAATGACTTTGTGAGAAGAAAAAGGAGGAGGGCCCCAGAACACCTAGATAAGGCCCTTTATATAATATGTGTTTGTGTATACTCTGCGTATGAGAGAGAGAGAGAGAGAGAGAGAGAGAGAGAGATGGCCAGGAGGGGGATTGTGTATTAAAGCTGTGTGTCATTAATGAGTTTGCTTTGTAATATTATTCATTATTTGTACGTATTTAATGTTCTTATTGCGTATTTAATGTGCGTGTATGAATGTGGTGTGTAAGGATGTGTGTTTGTATATGTGTGTTTCTCAAAACAATTCTGTTTTTGCTCTTAGTGTGCACATGTGATTCAACTTCTTCATTATTCTATAAAATTAATACGTCGTCTAACCGACGCACGCCCTCCATTTTCTAACCCACTCTCCACACTTGACAGCCCACGATTTAAATTAAAGATATGTAACCCCCCCCCCCCTCCCCCAATACAATACACCCAAACAGAGACATAAAATATTAAAATGCACCAAGGCGTAGCTAAGAACTATGTATAGAGTTAGTTTCGCCCTATATTTTCATATCAATTCTTCTGTTAGTGATCTCTCGCTCTCTTTATCTCTCTCTCTCTCTCACTCTTTCCACCCCTCTCCCCTCCCTCTCTCTCTCCCTTTCGCCCTCTCTTTCTCCATTTCTCACTCCCTCTCACTTCGTCTTTCTATCCCTACCTCTTTCTCCCTGTCTCTCTCTCTCTCGCACTCTCTCCCTCTGTAACCCTATCTCTCCCTCACTCCCTCTCTACTTTCTCTCCCTCTCGCCTTCTCTCTCTCCATTTCTCTCCCTCTCTAGCCCTCTCTCCCTCTCTCTCCCTCTCTCTCTCCTCATTTCTCACCTTTTATTCTCTCCTCTCTCTACATTTCTTTCCTCTCTTTCTCCTTCTCTCTCTCCCTAACCCTCTCACTATCTCTCTCCCTCTGTCTAACACTCCCTCTATATGTTTCGAGAGAAACATTCTATCTGTCATTTGCTGTATATATGTATATACAAACACACAAGTCCTAAATATAGAAATCTATGTATTACTTTTACAGAGCTTCTGCCATGACATTATCATGACAGTTTTGTGGCCAATCGGCGAGCTTTCTAAAAATATTCAAACTACGAGACTCGACTGTATTTCCTGGACCAATCAAATCTCTCGTCTTTGCTTTTCACCCTCTCTTGCTTCATTTTTGGTCTAGGTTTTTTTTTCCCCTCCACCCAGATTTTCCTTTTTCTGTTTTCTTTTGAACCCCAAATAAAAAACGGTTACAAATGGGACAAAATTATGATTGAAAATACATTCATTTTAAAAAATATTTGTAAAAAAAAAAATAAAAAAAATAATACAGGCAGAAATTAAAATTTGGAATTGATATTCCGGTGTATAGGATTAAAACAAAATGTTACGAAGTAAGTAACAAGTTATTGTAAAGTTACTTAATTGTGTGTTCTTTACATTTTTAAGCTTTCTGGAATATTCTATTCCACCAGTAGTGTATATAAGTGTTAAATTAGAAAATAACCTATAAATAAAAAAAATTGTAAAAAAAATATTCAGAAAGTCAATAAAGTTTTTAGAAAGTCGTGTGTGTTACTTTAAAGACAAAAATGTACACGGTTTTGAACCTATTAACTAGGCGCTTTAGAAGTCAAAATTGCTTTCCTTGTAGATTTGGAGTTGTTGTTAATTTAAAAGTATTTATTATATTGCAGCGTTCAATTTATTTCAAATTTTCCTAATTATCAAGCTTTAAGAATTTTTGTAATTTGTTTTTGTTTTTAAGGCTGTTCATTACAAAATGATAAACAGTAGATTGAAGATTTGGTAGATGTCGCTTAGAATACTTGTTGTTGGTGTGTTGTTGTTCGTGTGTTGTTGTTTATTTTTGTTGATTTTGTGTTGTTGTTGGTGTGTTGTTGTTCGTGTGTTGTTGTTTGTTTTTTGTTGTTTTTGTGCTGCTGTTGGTGTGTTGTTGTTGGTGTGTTGTTGTTAGTGTGCTGTTATTGAAGTGTTGTTGTTGGTGTGTTGTTGTTGGTGTATTGTTGTTGGTGTGTTGTGTTCTTGTGTTTTTGTTCGTGTGTTGTTGTTAGCTCAACCATGAATCTGACGTACTGGGGAGATTGACTACGAAGGCTTTTATAGAACATAGTCAGAACTTTGAATTTTTACTCAGTGTTATAGGTAGCCATTTGCAATTTCTTTAGATAGGTTGTTGAGTTTCCTTCATTTTTCAGAAGAATTTTGTCAATAAAGTTGTGAATTCTTTGTCATTTTTTTAAATCACACTCTTACAGTCCTATGTATAGATAGTTCAAGTAATCAATCTGACATCTTACCAGACCTTTGATTTATGTTGCAAACCCACGCTGCACAACGAAGCACATGGGGAGGGGTAGGTCTAGCGAAGATACCCATTTAGGATTATAAACGAAAGCTAATCACGATCTATTGTTTGTAATTTCCTTAGAGTGTTTTTGTGTATGCCTAGAGGGCATACTTTTATTGATTTCAAATCCTCAAAATCATCAGCTCGAGTGAATTAATTAATAATACGAGTATCCATTAGTGGGATGTATCGCGTGAAGGTACATAACTTTGGTAAACGAACCAAATGGAAACAAACTCAGGTAGGGTTGCCAAAACGTGTTCAGTAAATATCAAACACCTTTCCTTCCTTCCCAACCAGTTGGAAAATGCAGGTATTATATTTTTTATTTTATACCGGGCTGTGTGCAGGGCCGGATTTAGACGAAAAGAGGCCAAGGGCTATTCATTTTAGGAGGCCCTTTCACCTCCCATTTTTAATTAAGTTTGTAAATTACATGATAGATAAAAAAATGCATCATTACTGTGATACATATCAATATGTTAAATAAAACATGTTGTAATTGGTACTAACTTTATAAAAAAATGTGGCACGGAAAATAAAAAAAAAAGTCGATAACACTTGTTTGGAAATTTATTCTCAGCACCATATATAGTACTTGTAACAATAACTAATCAAACATAACACACAATAATGAAAATCTTTGACTAAAAAAATAGAATACGCAATAAAAATTATCATATTTTCTACCAAATTAAATTAAATATATTCAATACATTGAAGATTAAACCAAATTAAATTCATATAAATTTATTTCATAATAATTTGCATTTAAAGTTTAGGTATGAATTATTATGAATTTTAAGTCTTAAAATTAAACCAAAAATGGAACTTTATTCAAACATAATCCAGATCACAAAAAAGACAATATCAAATTGTATATCATATTACATTTTATGTTAATAGTTATTTTGTTAAGAACTGATTCAATCCAAGTATACATTTAAAACGAAATAGTAGATTAGAAGAATTTCTTTTTAAACTTTTTTACACATATTTTTTCTATAAGTTCATCAAAATCTATTTTTCTGATGGTTTCATTTTCGATGCAAAAATACTCAATGCAGACAACTTCGTCTGCGTCATTGTGCTTCTTAATTTCTTAATTATTTTTTTATATTTTTAAGTCTTCAAAAATGACCTTCCTCCAGTACAATTAGTGAATATTAAACTTAGAAACAGCCAAAAGAATGTTCATGAGTTTGATAGCAGGGTTTTTCCAATCATTAAACCCTTCAGAAGTAAATGCTGTTGCAGAAGATGCTATATTTGGAAAGAGTTTACAAACAAAGCAAAAAACCTGGCCTTTTGAGGGAGAGTACACAAGCCATTCTAGGTTTTATTTTTCTCCATTGGCTTTAGTTAAATAAAAAAAATTGCTTTAGTACAAAATCTGGACTGATTTTTATATTCTTAGAATTTGAAAATGGTCTACAGTGAAACTGAACTTGAGAAGGGTCCTTTTCGACCCAATATGATACATAATTTTGTGATAAATTTGTCCACAAGTCAACATCTGTTACATTAGACATATATTTGACATCCCTAGATCTAAGTTTTAAATATCTTGAACTTGGTGTTTCTCATTAGGTGTCTGAAAAAAATTCTGAATATTCGTATTATATTCTTGTGGCTCGTTTGTATATTCGTGTTCAGTAAATTGTTCTTGAATTAGTTCCACATATATTTTCACTTTGAGTTGGTGCAACGGCCGTGTCCTCCCATACAAAGTGCTGCATAATTCAACCATTCAGCTATAGAATAAATATTCTGCCCGAGCCTATAGTAAAAAGGTCAAATCCTTTATTGAACTTTATTTCTCCTTATTTTTCTATCTTGATGCCCCTCTTGGTTTTGAGGCCCTAGGCTGAAGCTTTGATAGCCTATAGGAAAATCCGGCCCTGACTGTGTGCAGAAGTACCGTGCTGCCAGGTTCAAAACTGTACACCTAGCAACCCTAACCCAGGGAGTCTATAGCGAACAAACAAACATATATAGATAGATAAATAAAAAAATAGATAAATAGATAGATAGATAGATAGATAGATAGATAGATAGATAGATAGATAAATAGATAGATAGATAGATAGATAGATAGATAGATAGATAGATAGATAGATAGATAGATAGATAGATAGATAGATAGATAGATAGATAGATAGATTGATAGATAGATAGATAGATAGATAGATAGATAGATAGATAGATAGATAGATAGATAGATAGATAAAAAGACAGATAGATAGATAGTAATTCAATACATATAAACGTCCTAGCAGTTTGAGATGATATCATATTATTATGAGAAGATATAATATTGTCATAGTGCGCCTTTGTATGCTAGCTTATGATATAGTAAAGTACCCTTCGGACAGAATTGATCATAGGGCCGGTGAAGCAGCGTGCGACCAGTTTCTGTGACCACGGCATACTAGGGGATTGTGTGGCCACTACTGTGGCCCAGCCACCTTTACTTTACCCCAGCAAATGTCAGGTACCCATCGGAGCTAGATAGACGCGGGGATGCCCTCCAGTATGATATAGTTTGCTTTTTTTACACTGCACGGTTATTTCACAGAAATGGCTTCTGTTTAAGTCTCAACACTCCACATCAGACCGTCTGTAATAGATACGTGGTAACATTATCTCTTTCTAAACGTTCTGCCATTCTGTATGCCTGAACATTACGGCACGGCCTAAGTTTACGTATCAAAAGAGGTAACAAAATTCTAACCGTCACGCATTTTAAGCAGAAATGTTGTAATATTATAAATGGGACACCTTGTTTCCTGGTATTGGGCGAAAATGTGTCGTTATCAGTGGCGTAGCCAGGAATTAAATGGATGGGGGTGGCAATTATCGTAATGGTGTTGGAGGTGTGGGAGGTAGAATATATTAAAGGGGGCAGGGTCATTAAGTGTTAGTGGAAGGAGGATGGCAATAGTGCAAGATGGGGAGAGGGGAGAGTCCACGATAGAGGGAAAAGATGGGCGAATTCTGAACTGATGCAATATTTGTTTTTCTTCTTCTTTATATTACTGTGGAGACCCCGATTGGACCGAAGAAAGAGTCCGCAATTTAACTACACATAAAATAAATAAATAAAAAACATCACTAACAACAACTATAAACAGATGACAGAGTGTCTCTTTAGGTTTAGTGTCTCTTAAGACAACCTCGGGAAACAGCACCGGCATTCAATGGACTTTCACAAAGAAGCTAGAAGACTTGGACTTTGCAGACGATGTCGTCCTCCTCTCTCACAGACAGCAAGACACACAATAAAAGCTAAACCGACTGTCCGAAGAGGCGAAAAAGGTTGGCCTAAAAATAAATAAAAGGAAAACAGAAGTCATGAGGATAAATAATGAACAGGACAGGTCAATACAGCTAGATGATGAAGAAATAATAGACACAGACAAATTTGTTTACCTGGGAAGTGTGATGAGTAGAGATGGAGGAACAGATGAAGACATAAAGAGCAGGATCAACAAGGCCAGGCTTGCTTTCAATGCCCTGCGCCCCATGTGGAGCTCAAGTGCGCTGGAAGACTATTTAACACAAATGTTAAGGCAGTCCTCCTATACGGCTCAGAGACCTGGAGAGTTACTAAGGCAAATACAAGCAGACTCCAGACTTTTGTTAACAGATGCCTGAGGCGCTTGCTGAAAATTCGATGGCCGGAAACCATTTCATGCGTCAACCTATGGGAAAAGACTGGGCAAAAACCCATCGACAACAGCATCAAAAGCCGTAGATGGAAGTGGATTGGTCACACTTTAAGAAGAACAGAAGACAATGTAGTAAGACAAGCACTTGACTAAAACCCCCAGGGCAAAAGGAAAGTAGGCAGACCCAGACAAACTTGGAGGAGATCGGTCGTAGGTGAGGCAAAGGCTGTTGGCCTCACATGGACACAAATAAAGGGAGCCTCCCAAGACCGAGACCGATGGAAAAGTGTAGTTGCGGCCCTATGCTCCTATGGTGATATACAGGATTAAGTCAAGTAAGTCACTTTAGGTTTTTAGACCAGCCCTTAAACGATGATTTGAAAGCCGGCACAGTAGTGGCAGTGATGGGGGCCTGGTCCAGCCTAAGTGCTGACGGAAATATATTTGTAGACGTCGGTGCGTTCGTGTGGGACATGTAGCATGAGCTGATGACCTCGGGTAGAGCGACACCTGTTAGATTCTTCCTGGCTGCGTGGACATTTCCACGTGGCGGTTCATGATATTTTACATAGTGGTGACCTTGTTTACCGCTCTGCAGTGTTGTAAGGGCTCGAGTTGGAGTTTGGCCACCAAAGCAGAGGCGCTTGTTTTAAGGCCATAGTCCTGTAAGATACTGCTCGACGTTGGGTCATCTCCAGCTTAGATATCAGGTGTTGTTGATGAGGATCCCACACCGTCGATGCGTAATCCAGGATGGGACGAGCTAAACTTTTATAACAATGAATCCTCGTGGAGCATCTCTTGAGGTTCCGATGGACGAATGCGCAGGCTCTGTTTGCGCTTAAACTGTGGGAAAAACCAAAGACTATAATAAGACGGACCACCTGCTATGATATTTCTGCTACTTAGTTTCGCAATTTTCGATCGCACTACGTCCTCTAGATTTCCGGTTTAGTAATTAGCTTTGATTTCCTCAATGGAAAAGCAATATTAAAGTCGAAAGTTGTATCCAACGGAAACCTTTAATGCAATCGTAGGAGCTTAGAAGGCATTCAAGACAGCCTTATTGGTTGCGTACGGAGAAAAAAGAACATAATATAAGCTCTACAAATAGAGCAAGCGGTCCAGCTTATTATATTCTTTGGTTTAATAGACAGAGAGAGAGATGCAAGAGACATCTTCACGAATATAAAGGCCATTGAAAATGCTAAACTTATCACTTTAGAAAAAAAAAGAATTTTTTCTTATGGGTCCCATATTGTATATGCCATATAAACTTAACTCATGGAAGAAAGCGCTCATATGTTTCCATATTCATAATCACTCAATTATTTCCTGCAATTGAATAATCGCCATGTCTATAAATGATAAACCATCTGAAAGGTAGGCCTGGGCCTATGAGTATGCCTAAGTTTCTAAACCAAGGCCTAATAGACCAGTCTAAATGCTCAACAGTATCACAAAGTAAAAGACTTTCAGATTCGGTAAGGTCATGTAAGCTTGTAGGCCTAAGAAAATTAGGATAAGCTTTATGACATTCATATATCACGAAATAACAGACCATGCGAATTTTGATTAAGATCCGGCACCATCAATAAATATAATTACAGTGAGTTTGTTTATTAAGATGTTTGTTTGTGCTTTATAGACGCCTAAGCCGTTTGACAAATAGGGTCAAAAGTTAAATGTATAAATTGGAAACGTCCTCCAAAAGAATCTTTTATTATATAAACAATATTACTTAATTTGTTCATGTATTTGTTTAAATAACGTAGATCTTTTACTAAACACCGTATACTAAAGTTCTAAACTGAGCGCCATTTCAGAAAGATGTCCCTTTCACATTAGGGTGTTTTTTTAAACTGGATTTACCCGTACTGCGAAATATTATTGTCTACTTTTTTAAATTATAGATCTATACTTTTTTTTACTGTTTGTTATTTGTATTTGTTTTTTTCCTTTTGATATTATTATTGTTTGTTTAATATTATTAATAAGAAGTCAGAAGTTTGACAGCAAAAATCCATATGCATGTTCAAGGGCCAGCCGACTGTAAACTAGGGGCCTATTAAAATATTAAAATATACTTTCGCACTATAGTTTTTGTTTTAATTATTATATAAGCAATATTACTTTATTTTTAATATATTTTATAAATAAACGAAGCCTATTACTAATTATGTTAATGTTATAAACTAAGCGCTATTTAAGAATGATTCCTGTTCGCTACTTTTTTATACCATAGGCTTGACAACAACAATTAAATAACAAACAATTAAATTTAAAAAAAAAACAACTAATTAACGAAACATACGTTGTCACTACAATTAGTATAGTAATAATAATAGTTATGTTTTCTTTCTCTTTAACAAAACACATCGTCATCATTCGTTTCTCATTTTGACGAGAATAATCACTAGTTATGACATACAAAGTAAAAGTTTATATAGCTAATTATAGCTGTGACTGTGTCAATAGTTTACACGATATAGTTGTACATTTTATTTTTTTAAGTTAAGCTTAAATTAAAGTAAGAGTTCACACGACAGTGACTATAAAATATAGGCCTATTCTACTGCTATTTAAATTACTAAAATTATTAGCCTACATACTAGGACAAAAGACAATAGTCAAGACTCAATAGTTGAGTATAAATCATATAAAGACTATAACAGTCATAAACTTGACCAACGGTAGACTATTGCTAATAGCCTTTTATGGCTAATAAAAAAAGTAAGTAAAGTATCCCGTCGGAACCATTTTTGATCCATAGATCCGGTGAAGCAACGTTAGACCAGTTTCTGTGGCCACGGCATACTAGGGGATTGTGTGCCTAGACGCCTTTTATTTACCTCAACTAAATTCAGGTACCCATCAGAGCTGGATAGACTCAGGGACACCCTCCAGATCCGAGAACAAATCCTAGCCTTCACAAGGATACGAACCCGGGACCATCGGTACGCCAGTCGAACGCTCTGCCCTTCGGCAACTGTGCCCAATTTATAACTAATAGACCTTTAGGTTAGTAAAAAATAAAATTACTGTATGTATTGCTAAAAATAAGAACTTAAAGCAAAATAATTGTGGAGATTTCTAAACAAGCTAACACCAATAGTTAAATCACTAAACCTAGAAACACTAAAGGGCAGAAGGGCAAAGAGTAAGGTAATAATAATACATAAGGTACTCAACTCTCATTTAGAAATACAACATAATAATAAGCTGTTGCAACGATCAGATAAACAAAAGGAGAAAAACACTTTCTGTATCCCTTATGCAAGAACAAATGCATTTCAGTACTATTTCTTCCCGAGTGGCATAAGGGCATGGATTGGGTTGCCTGAGTAAACTAGGAAAACCAGTAACTTAACAATATTTCAAACACTAATAGAAATGCAGGACTCGACCCAGACCTCGGATGAAGGTAGGATGCAATAATCATGTTTATAGAAAAAGCGTCTGTAATATAGAAGATAAGATAACAAAGCTTTAAAACGATCTAGAATTATATTGCAAGTTTATTAAGACGGGTAACTGACTGAGTGCTCGCTACGACTACATTAACAGGGCAACCATAGAAGCAGCAATCCTAAGTAAAGTACCCTTCGGAACAAACTGATCATAGGGCTGGTGAAGCAGAGTTCATCCGTTTCTGTGGCCACGGAATACTAGGGGATGTGTGGCCAACACAATGCAAGCCGCCTTTACTTTACCCCAACTAATGTCAGGTACCCTTCAGAGCTGGGTAGACTCAGGGACACCCACATGTCGTGGTAAAAAAAATGCCTGCACCAGGATTCGAACCCAGGATCTTTGGATCGCCAGAGGAACGTGCTGTATGCCTACCTTCCTCCTTAGACGTGGCAAGCCTAGATATGTATAACAAATGTTTTATTGTTTGTTTTTTTTGTGTTAAAAACTAGTTCCAAATGTTATGTAATGTTAAACCGTTCACTAACTAGCTGATTGATCTAAAGTGAGCCTAAATTTTTTTATATATAATTAATATTAGGTTTACTCATTGTATAAATAAAATTAAGAAACAAATAAATAAATACAAAGGGTTAATATGGATTCTTCTGCTTTCTTCCCTCGGCTCCATTGAACATGCATTGTGGAATAAGTTAAAACTTTCAAAATGTCTAAAAACAAATTCTACACATCTTGACGATGGCTCCGATTATCCTGACATAGTTTTTTTTATTTTCTATATCTCTTGTTACCTTCAGAGAAAGCGGCGTTCATTATACCATAGCGCTTGTGTGTACGCTACAAGAGAAATAAGCGAATAAACTTGATTTTGGGTTGATAATAAAGACGTGGTTAGCTATAAATGTAAAAGGCGAATTAGCATTAACGTCTGCATATATTTTATTTCTATGTTTGCACAAAATGATGTTTAAAAAAAAATGAAACACACACATACAAATATAGGCTGTTTGTGCTTTAAAGGCTTCTAAGTCGTGTGACTAATCGGGTCAAAAGTTAACTGTATAAATTGGAAACGTCTTCGAAAAGTAATTGTTATTATATAAACAATATTGCTTAATTCGTTAATTTTTTTTTTAAAATAAACTTAGACCTATTGATAATCACCGTATGTTAAAGTTCTAAACTGAGCGCCATTTTCAGAATGATCTCCCCTTCAACGTTCATTTACTATTTCCCAATATTTCCTCTTGCATAAAGTTGTTTATTTATCCTGAAAGTTATCACCGATTACGTGATTCATGAGGGAAAAAAAAGGGGGATGGGGTTAAACAGCGGCATTGCGAGAGATAGCTAGCTTATGTCTATCAATTAATATTTTTTTTTCATTAATGGTAGATTATTGCTTTATTATATTAATTTTAAGTACTAATAACCAAATGCTTTAATTATTTCATCGATTCACGTCGCCATTGAGAACACCCTTTAATGAGTTACTTTATACAATCAATTGAACAATCAAAAAGAACAAAAACTAAATAGCGAAAGAAACTTTCTCACTGCAATTTTTATTGTAATTTTTTTTCTTCTCTCTTAACAAAACACATTATAGTAATTCGTTTCTCCGTCATTTTGACGGGAATAACCACTAGCATATAAGCCGATATTATATATAATATTAGAGTAAATCTGTCATTATTTACCCAAAGATACGAAATAGCCATGTCGCCGCCACTAGCCCACCACTGCAGCAATAGTATCGTACCTAGCATCCACCATTTTGTTTATATATTCAAAATAACTTAATCTTGAGCCAAATCAAACACATTTTCGTAGTCGCCCTATTAGGGTCTAAGTCACCAACTATAGATATCAAGTCTCCTGTCCTGAGACTATTAATGATTACACTGTTCGATAAAGAACCTATCAGGGTATTTTAATCTATTGGCCTATATATTGTATCCGTGTTCTTAGTTGTTATGTTAAATACGCTCTGAGCTTACATTATGTTTGTTGGCAGCGCTATACAAATGTCATTATTATTATTAATACTCCGTTAGTTTAGTGTGATTTTTTATTTCAAAACCTACATAACCGTCTCTTGATTTCTAAGCTTTTAAAATACTGTAATTATGTAGATCTAATTGTATTGCAATTTTAAAAATGGAAAATGATTCATTTAAATTCTTGGTTTCGGGTGAAGGTAATCTAATAAAATTTTGATGGCATGAAATGAGAATAAACGTGTTGAATATTATAATATTAGTCTATTAGTTCATGAACTATGTACTTCGATTTTTAAAATAGTATTTCTTTATTCATTAATCGCTAGACGTCCGTACCAAATCTCATAAAAGAACAATACAAACTGCAAATAGCACAATACTAAATAGAGTATATACGCAGCGCCTGGTGAACAGCTTTTATACTCTATACTAGGGATCAGCAACCTACGGAACGCGTACCAGACTTGGCAAGCAGAGCCATTTAAAAAGAAAAGAACTTTAAAGTATTTTCTAAAAGGATTTTTTTTTTAAACAGGGTAAATTTTAAGCTGTTGGCTTGCGTAATAAATTAGAAATCCTACTTTGGCACACTGTTATCAAAAATGTGCCGACACCGTCTCTATACAGACGCCAGCGTTACTAAAAAGAAAGAAAAAGTTTTATGCATTTATGCTAGTGAAAAAGTAAGAATATTGGAAGGGGCGGTAAATCATTAACAGATAAGGGTGGAATCCTTGTCTAAACGCCCTAAATTTAAAAAAATGTATATCTTCCCGAGGGTTTCTCTGAAAACACATTTACTTTAAAACTACTGTTCATTTTATGGGTGTTTTTGTGTTTTGTTATTGTTGTTGTTGATGTTGTTGCTGTTATTGTTGTTGTTGATGTTGTTGTTTTCCTTTTCCGTAAGTGGGCGGATGTTACTGAATAATAATTATTATAATTGGTTGTTTATATAGCGCATCACTCCATGATAATGCCAAGCATGATCAGCGCGCTCATAAAAACGAAACGACTATAACATTCTTAAATAGTTTTAAACAAGGTTTTGCCGATGGAGGCACGAAACACACAATAACATTCTAAAACAGTTATTTAAACTAAGTTTCTGCCGATGGAGGTGTACTTGATCAACTTAGTCTACTATACAGACCTTTTCAGAAAGTACTGGACACCCTTTCATTCTTCCACTCGCGGGTATTCAACGCATGGCTATAAACTAGTACATTGTTCTACATGTCCAAAATTTACTTTTTTTTTAAAGTTTATTTTATGTCCGACACTCTACTGAAAATGCTTGACTGTACGTCACATAACCGGACATCTGACAACCCTAGTCTTCCACAGCTCTGGTGGCATGAGTTAAAGGCGGATGGGCGAATGTAAAGGCGGCTGGGCATTACGCCTGCCACACGATCCACTCTTTGTATATCGTGGGCTTCGGTACTTGTTAACACTGCTCGACCAGCTTCATTATCCAACGAGGTCTAAAAGAGAACCTTTACGTAATTTTAATAACACTATAATATACAGGGATCTAATACAATGATATACAACGAGTTCATGATCTTAGTTCATGTTTCATGATCTGTTTCATGTTTTGTGTTCTGTTTCACGGCTTGCAGGTCTACAAAGAATCTGGCGATGGTCTTCGACGTCAGGCTATTTTACAATCATATAAAGTGACTTCTTACAATGTGTTTCATACAATGAGATAATGATCTCTTTCATGGCTTGCAGGTCTACAAAGAAGCTGGTTTTCTCTGGCGATTGTCGTAAGCGTGGTCATCTTACTTGGCCAGCAGTACTTCCTGTCCAGCCGTTCACCGCCCCATGGACGAGGTCACGAGGCGGGGACAAAGGCCGGCACCCCGAGGGAAACAGTTGTTATAAGGTATGACAACATGTTGCTGTTTAAACATGGCTTATATTAGGCGTCAAAATTGTCTTTTTCTTACGCGACGATTTATTTCCACCAAGGAATCTAAAACTACTGAAACGCGTGACACCCATGGCTCGTGATGTACATGACACGCGAATCGTGGAATCAAAGAAAAGCCAAGCTCGGGCAACCATTAATTATTATCTTCTTTTTGAAAGCGATTTTTCTCGTAAATGAATTTCCAACATGTTACGTAACTAGTTATCTATATTTTTTACTTCCTATCTATATATATATATATATATATATATTTGTTTCTATCTATCTTTCTACCTATCTATGTATCTATTATTAAACCAACCCTTCTATCTTTATAACTATGTTTAAATATGTCTTTCTTTCTAGCTTAATAATATATTTATGTTTATCAATCTTTCTATCTTTCAATTTGTATTTCTTACTATCTTTCTTGTTATCTATCTATCTAACTATCTATATTTCTATCTTTCTTTATATTTGTTTTTATTTCTATCTACTTTTCTATCTATCTATTTAACTATCTATTTATATAAATATCTTAACTATTGCTTAGAGAATCCAAAACGTGGATTGTGGTGGATGCACTGAACACACCCTGTGTGGACGTGGCTGGCTTCATCAAGAACACGAACTGGACAGTAGTCATTGTGACAGATCAGTTTCAGGGTCTCAAAAATTGCCAGTAGGTTATATTTATCAGTCACGGTGCTCCATCTGTCAGAGCGTTTGGGCAGACCATTAGAATATCTTAGGGTTCGGATCCCTTTTACAAAATATAAAAAAGACTTTAAAAAAAAGAGCTTTAAGATCTTTCTCTTCGGCTAGTGGCTGTGTGCCTTTTACACGCCAATACAACTGTCACATCAAGTTACTCCAAGAGCGCACTGAGCATCTTCGGCTAGTGGCTGTGTGCCTTTTACACGCCAATACAACTGTCTCATCAAGTTACTCCAAGAGCGCACTGAGCATGCCAACTGTAATACCACAGATAGAAGCGCTATATAAAAAAAAACATTATTATTACTATTATTATTATATTACGGGTGCGTTCCTGGGTCTAAACTCTAAACAGTTCTTGTAAATTACGTATTGTTGGTTTGGGAAGAAGAAGTAAAAGCGGCCCTGCATTGTGCAATATTCTGGTGATCTCTAGCCCACTATCCCCTACAGATAAACAAGGTCTTCATAGGACACTCCACTACAGAAGCTCATAAACGTTTCCCTCTCTTTTGGAGCCCTTCCTGAAGTCAAAGCCTTAGCAGATGTCGCATTTTAAGACAGTGAATCCATTACAAAAACCAGAATAATTTAATAACAAACAGCGAACATCATGTAAAATTATTAAATATTCCATTGGTAAATCCGAATAATTAAACAAAATGGTGATAAAGTGTAAATTTTGTTATTTTTATATCGAGATCGCAAGCCATTCAAAACGACCGGAGGCATGAGCCGCTATTGTCTCGCAGGCCCTAGTTAGCCCACTTTTGTTCTAGTGCGACTTAGAGTTACATCAGTTTTGCTTGATATGATTGTTGGGCAAGGATCATATGATCCACTGAATGAACTATATCTAGATATCCTACTTTGGGGAGCACGATCGCCGAGCAGAAGCGCGTTCGAATGGCGATCCGAGGGTACTGGGTTCGAATCCAGATGCAAGGCTATGATTTTACCCCGGGACTTAAGGGTGTCCCTGAGTCTACCCAGCTCTGATAGGTACCCGCTACTAGTTGGGGTAAAGTAGAGGCGGCTGGGCATTGTGCTGGCTACACATTCACTAGTATGCCGTGGCCACAGAAACTGGTGAACTCTGCTTCACCAGCCCTATGATCAGTTTGGTCCATAGGATACTTTACTTATCCTACTTTGGCACGCTATTATAAATATTTTGCCGATCCATTTTGTAGAAATTGTTGCATCAAAATGTAACGACCACTTTTAACGAATAAACGTATGCACTAATGTTGCGTCAAATTAATTATTTCTGGCTGTTTAACTTGAATTTATGTCAAATTTCATTTCAGCTCTCCTGATTGTGTACAATTGACCTGGCAGACGTGTCAGCATGAGCTTTATCACCTCGCAACGGTCAGAACGCTGGACAAGCCGTCCAAAATCTGCGGATACCTACTGGCGATGCTGAGCGGCGCGGAGGTCATCGCCGACGCGGCCTGCGACGTCCCCGTGGAAAACGTGGAGGAGACGTTCCAGCTCCAGAACAAATCATCGTACGGACTGTGGTACAACCAGACCGCTTTATTTAACCCTTACGAACACTGGGGGCTCACTAGCACATATCCCAAAGATTTCGGTGCTTTGGCTCTGGGTGCAAGAGACGAAGACGTTTACGGATACCCGAAAAATTCCGCAGTGATGTACGTCAGCAATTCATCCGGCATAGCGGTAAAGCAAGGATTAGCCGTCTCCAGAAACACCTGCTTCCGTACCAAAAACTTTGATTCATCGAAGAAAAGCAGTTTTATCTCGGTGAATTCACCTGTGGCTATAGGTCCGAACACAATGGCGTCCCTGCAGACTGGACCCACGATATTCTCGCATAAGGCCCTGCCTTTTCTTTTCCTTCCCGTTGGTGCGGGTCTGGAAGAGATTGGCTTGTTTAGAACCTTTTGGATTAACACGTTAAAGAGGCTAAATTTGGTAAATCTCGCTTATTATAAAATTGAACAAATGGTGCCAGCGGAGTGCGAGAGTCTGAGTGAATCTCTTGACGTTCCACAAAGCGCAGTCAAGACATGTGTGGATTCCATTGAGTGTTATTACGATGATATAGAGAGCAACTGTGTTGAAAAAGCCGCATTTGACGTCTTGGACTGCTTAAACATTAGAAGCGACTCCTTGTTACTGGGTGCTTGGTTCCTGGACATGGCAAGCTTAGGGGCTCAGACGAGTAACGAGAAGGTCAAGAATCCCACAGACAATGTGTTCGAAATGAGCTTCAATTAGAACGCGGAGAACGCCAGGTCGTTAAACGATACCGAATCCTCGAGAAACTCGCGATATATTTCAACTATGTTCTCATCAATTTGCCCATTTAAATCCACACCGCAGCTGTGGAAGCCTGTGATCACCGATATTTTGCTGGTGGTCGTTATCAACTATGACTTTCTGTACAGCACAATACCTTACATGGAGTACATCCACAGGCAATACTTCAAACACATCCTCTACTGCGGGCCTTCCAATGGAGCCTTCGTGGAGTACGCCAAGAGCACTGGCCTCAGTCACGTCTCCTTCGTAGCCGGGATGACCCGCAGCTGGCTATTTATGTACCAATAAGTTACTCACGCCATGAAGCTACGGCTGCCCGTGAAGGGATACCTGCAGATCGGCTAGGACGTCCTCGTCAACACCTGGCGGTTGGGCTCCCTGCCCAGGGATCAGATCTTGATCCCGCACGGTTTCACGAAGAGACACATGTATAAAGCCAACAAGACTGAGATGTGGTGCAACTTGAACACAGAAGTGGGCCAACGAGGCGTCATAGACGCTTTCACCGAGCTTAACAACGCCCCCGCCTCGAACCCAGAAGGCGCATTGAGTAAAAAAAAAACTCCTTCGCGAAACGCTTCCTTGCCGGTATTTAAGTGTACGGTAGTGATGACGTCGATGTATTTAAGTGTGTTTTTTTTTTTTAAATAACTCAGCAAGATACAGAATACAAAATTTGTTCGTTCTTATGCCATATATCAGACTTGAGCTTCGTTTGTTCTGAGAGCTGAGAGTATCATTCCTTTTATAGCAATGGATAAGAACTCTTACGTGCATCTAATCACATTTAAATCTTCGTAGAGAATAGTGGAAAGTGGGTCACCCGTCCCATCTCCTAGATCACTGACGAGACGGGGGCACTTCCGAAGGATACGCTCCTCTGTCTTCTCCTCCTATCCACAGTGGCGACACCGCCAGTCTAAGTTAGGTCGGAACCTGGCAAAGTATGCCCCAACAGGTAACGATCAGAGCTGCGGAAACTCAGGGACGGCTTCAAGACCCGGGCTCTGGCGTTAACTTGGATTTTATCAGAATGGCTGTCAAAGCGCACAGCCTCTCGGCCACCGCGCGGTAGATTTTCTTCCATATGATGCAGGCCTTTGAAATGCCGGCCCCTTAAATATAGGTGCCAAATCGGACCTTGCCTGGAGCGCTTTATATGCCGCCACCGCCCGCCCCCTCAAAGGAACATTATGGAACCACCTGATGCAATCACCTCTCTGTAGTATAGCACGGCACGGCCCCTGGTCCCATAGATTATTAAGAGCCCTTATTAAGACTAGGCTTACAGCACGGATAAGCGTAGGACGCAATAATCTTTTTGTATTAGACCTTTCTTTGTATACCGTGTTATTAAGGCGACCTCTACAAAAGTTTTTTTCCTCACATGGGTAGCATTATATAATTAAACTAAACTGAAAAAGGGTATAAAAATACGACAAATTAAACGCTTAATACAACGCCCCCTTAACCTCCAGCAGAGCCATTGCTTGTTCTTACAGTGACGTAGAAGGCTAAAAGCAGAAAAAAAAATCAATTTTCTTTATAGGGTCATGTTGCACACAACTAAATCCTTGTATTTCTGCAGGCATGCTATGGGATTCCACTGAAGGGTGAAGTAAAAAGCACTCTACATCGTCTGCTGACTGATTCCATCAACAGAGTGTGTTTGCCGCTGTTTCACACACACACAATTTTTGAATTGAATTTCCATTAAGTTAGCATTATTAGGCAAAATGCAAACTATAACTAAGTATGCTTGCCAGCATAGGAGTAGCCACTAGGGAGAAGGATAAGAGCGAAGTCTTTCCTACCCCACCAACGCCCCTACTTTTATTTTTACTGAACACAGATTATATAAATTATATAGTATATAGGCATACGGTTTTAAGAAATTTTAAATAATTTTGAAATAAAGGCATTATGTTGATTTTTTATTCTGAGTGATTGTTTTTACTAACGGTCTACTTTGATATTTTTTAAACCTAAATTTTGAGAGTTATAATCAAAATTTTTTTTTTAAAAGGAGAATCTAAAAATTTAAAATATTTGATTTTGTTTAATGTATTATAATGCAGTCATGATTATGGCTCTTTGAGGGCTGAATACATACCAGGTCATGGGTCAAAGAGGGCTGAATACATGTCAGGTCATGGCTCTGTGAGGGCTGAATACACAACAGGCCATGGCTCTTTGAGGGATGAATACATGCCAGGTTATGGCTCTTTGAGGGATGAATACATGCCAGGTTATGTCTCTTGAAGAGCTGAATACATACCAGGTTATGGCTCTTTGAGGGATGAATGCATGCCAGGTTATGGCTCTTTGAGGGATGAATACATGCCAGGTTATGGCTCTTTGAGGGATGAATACATGCCAGGTTATGGCTCTTTGAGGGATGAATACATGCCAGGTTATGGCTCTTTGAGGGATGAATACATACCAGGTTATGGCTCTTTGAGGGATGAATACATACCAGGTTATGGCTCTTGGAGGACTGAATACATACTATTAAATATAATTTTAGAATTATTATTATTATTATTAATTGTTAACTTTAATTTTATATTTACTTAATTAAGGAATATAAAGATAGATAGGTGAGCTTTTTGTAAGAAAGTACAGTGAAGCACTCAAAGTGGAGTTTTCTAAACTTTCCAATTCATGGACATGTTTTCATACATCACACTTGCTTGATCTTTCTACAACCTTCTTGGATCTGTATCCTTTTTTTTAAGTGGAGGGATATTGAAGTTAAATTTTAAACATCCAAAAAAATTGGCATACAAATGTACTGATTATCGAAAAAATCTGGAAGGAAGCTGCTTAGGAAACTTATCTGCTATTCTTATCTGCTAGGCATTCGTACTACTTCCATCTTTTGGTTCAATTTACACTTGTGAACAATATTTATCGCACATGAACACTTTTTTAAGCATACAAAGGGGTCACTTACACTTTACCACTCAGGAGTGACTAAATATGTACCTGACATACAATTTGCGAAGAGGAATCAAGACAAGGCGCTTATTAGCTGCTGATAAATGGGCCGTATTGCTGCTGAGAGTTAACACCCTTGCCCATTTTACAATTACAGTATATAAGATTGACTTGTATAAGGGGCAAGGGTATTAACTCTCAGCAGCAATACGGCCCATTTATACAGACTAAAATGAGTTTGTGTGCTCATCTTTTGTAATTAATTCTAAAAAAAAATAAAAAAATTATTAAGATACTTATTTATTAGTATTATTTTATGTCGTTGTTATAATTATTCATGTTTAAAAGATAAACTGCTTAAATGAATAAAAAATTAATGTAGGAAATGTTTATTTGCAACTGTTCAGCGTAAATTAATTATATACCTCTACTTAATTATTGAAATGAATACCATAATACTGAATTCGTATCAGAAAATAATAATTAGTCAATAATATTTGTTATATTAGAAATCATAACATGATTGGCATTACTATAGAATCAAATTTGGAAACTTAAAGACCAAGTGAAGAGGTTTTTCTCAAAGGAACGAGATTTGGAATAGCCTCATACGGCAGTGACGTATCACAAGGGAAATAAATAAATAAAAATAGACGCTATAAATCTATATTTAACCATTTTGTTAAAAATAAGAACCGGGAAAAGATTCAAAACATGTGGCAATAGATTCAAATATTGACAATATTCATTTTTCCTAGTCGGAATCCTTTATGTTACGTCACTTTCCTATATTGCCGGAAATAAAAACATCTCAAATGGCTTCGAGATTTGGAGTATTCCTCCGAAAAACACACACATTTAATTGCAAATATTGAACTAATTACTTAAAATTTATCTTTGATATTTTGTATAAATGTTTTTTATTAACATTCAGATACTGAATACACTATTTACTATCAAAATCAAATGTTAACTCAATTTTGATAAAAAGCTCTTCACTTGGTCTTTAATTTTAATTGAAGGGAGTTAATCCATTTTCATTGCAGCAATGTTTGTTAAATGTTTCAACTTACAATTTTTAACTTGGAAGGATCAAAATGTAAAAGTTGGTTGAAAAATATATAAATATTGTATGACTAAAGAACTTATATGTACATTTTTAATTATTACATTAACAACTTAGTTTGTATGATAACTACGTATCTATACCGCTTACAGATAGTTGCTCAAGCAAGCGAATTTAAAATAGACAAAGATAATCTCAGTCAAGCTGAGATGAAAACTAAGTAACTAATTTACAGCAGGTACTAGATGCATACCTTGACAACTACTAGTTGCATATCTTGACTACCAAATGATAATTATAAGACAACGGAGAAACGAATGATAATCATGTGTTTTGTTAAAATTGAAAGAAAAAAATAACTAACACTATCACACTCAAAATTGACAATAATAAAAAATAAATGTGAAAGTTTAAGTAATAACATTTAGTATATTATTATGTGCAAATAAAAAGGATGATAATCACAAACAATGGTTAATTGTTTTATTAAATATAAAACGCTTTAACGATTTTCTCTGTAAATTTCCTTTGCTTTTGGCCTTGGTCTTGCATCGGCGCTAAATAAATTCGCTTTTAAAATTATTTTTTATCAATAGAGCAGGCTGATCATCGGGCTGTTGGCACGCTGAATGATTTAGAAAACCCAGTTCGGCACAATGTTAGCAAGAGATTGTCGAACTCCTGATATAAAAAACACGCTTTAACTACCTCAGGTTTTTTTAACATAAATATTTTCTGACTTTGCATGTTTAAGCATTTCTTTATTTATTTATTTATGACGTCGATAAGACGTCCTCGCTATTTAAGTGAAGGGAAATAATGACGTTCGCTGAATCGAAGGGGTTTAAGAAACAATACAGTTGTGTTTGATATTTATGTATTTACATAAGCTTTTTTTTGTGTATGATAAATGGTATGATAGTGTGCGCGAATGTCTACTGTGCTTGAATACAATTAATGGTTCTTTCAATATTGTTTTAAACTAGCTGAAAGACAAAATTTATGTAATCGAGTCAAAGTTCTATTTGTTTGGGTCGATAAAGCAATCTTATCTTATCTTAACAAGTTTGTTTCGGGAAAGACGCAATTAATTTAACTCTTTGTATATTGGATATATGATTACCACATTATACCTTTACAGTTTAAAGCACAAACTAGTGAATCTTGCATTCCTCAGCGTTTAGATCAATCTGCAATGAACCAATCTGCAAATTGATTTTGTTTTTAAAGAGTTTAAATTGTCTGCCACCAATAGAAATATTTAGAAAAATGTAAAATCTTTTCTTTGCCCGCATTGTTTTATTTATTCTCATGGAATTTGAAAAAGTTAATAATTTCGGTAAGAAAACAAATGTTAACTTTGTATTGCACAAATAAGGTAAAAATCAATTATTTAAAAAAGTATGTAGGCTATATATGGATTTTATATATTGATCTAGGTCTATACATATTTTTCTTTACACTTTATGATTCTCGTTATGAAAAAAAAAAAACACCTTAAAAATAATCTTAATTTAATGTTGTTCTTTAGGTTGTGTAAAATGTTGCACATTTCTTCTGAATTAAAAAAGACTTTTTCGGTGAATGGAGTTTATCAATTAATACAATAAATTATATATGTATATATATCTATATATATATATATATATATATCATCCAACAAAATATATCATTCAATAATAAATATATATATATTATATATAAAGTAGACTGTGTGTTCGTTCAACCAATCATATTAGTTAATTTACAGACACGTGACCTTATTGTCTCATGTTATAATTTGGCGATTTCACTTTTGACATGCGTCTTCGCTAGCTAAGTGGTTTATGTATCGGACTGCCATACGGGTTGTCTAATACTTTTTTTTATACCTTTTTTTTTCAATTAATATTACTTTTTAAAAAAAGATTTGTAAATCTACGAGCATCACCTGGCAATTTAGATTGATTTTTATTAAATAAAAATACTTGCCTTTTTTTTACCCGATTACAATATTTATTTTAAATTATTTTCCTTAAAGTCTTCAGTAAAAAAATAATAATTTTATTAATTATAAGATTTATAGATTTCTGTTTATTATAATTTATAACATTTTTATCTGTAGCTTATACAGGCCTGTGTTTTTTCACCCGGGCAACGCCGGGCTATTTAGCTAATATATATAAGAGATATATATATATTGTGGAATTCGAAAGACAATTTAATCTTCTTCTTCTTCATTGTACTATGGCGACCCCCTTAGACCTGAGGAGAAGGTTAACAATTTAGATGTGATTTCATTACAATTGTTATGGGATAAAAAAAAAAGTTCATTAACTACTTATAAATATTTTATAACATACAAACAAGAGTTATAAACATATGGCGTAGTTTCATTGTAGTTATTTAGTTCAACCCGGCACAGAAGGTGGCAGTGATGGATGCTTGGTCCAGTGTGTTCCACAGTCTAATGGCTGACGAAAAAGATAATAATTGTAAGCTTCGGTGGTAGAGATGGACACTTGTTGGACGAGATCTAGTTGTGTGGACATGTCCACGTGGATGTGATCTAGTTGTGTGGACATGTTCACGTGGATGTGATCTAGTAGTGTGGACATGTCCACGTGGTCATTCGTGATCTTGAACATCGGGTCTTCATTTTAGAAAGTAAGGACGCGGCATCAATTATATTATTGGATTTCATGATCTATGGGAAGTAATCGTATTTTATTTATTAACAGCTGAAAATAAATAGAGTTATTTCCCTGGGAATAAATAATAATTTTTTTTTTTTTGTGTTTATCTAATCGAAGCTGTTAACGAGATAATGTCTGTAAAGTGTAGCGAATTTATACGTTTTGAAAATTCCCCCCTCTCCCCCCCCCCCCCCAAAATAAAAAACGTTTATATGAAATACGTTGCTTAGATCTAATGTTATAAGCAAAGGTATAAATCATTTCAAAATTCTTTAACTTTTATTTTAGACAACTAAAGAACGTGTGATTACATTTTCTATCTGAAGCTTGAAGTCTAGTAATGGCCAGCATTTATTTAGATTTTGTTTACTTCAAGTAACAGAATAAACGTCTGTTAGCATAGGATGCGCATCGTTATTTGTCATTAATAAGTCACTTCCCCTATACTTATATTTATAGTTAATCGATTGGATTCAATTAGATTAGTATTGTCTAATTTCGAGTAAATTGTAAGCCTGTGGTTTGATAAGATATTTTTAACACAGATCAAACTACATTACAGAAAAAAAAATTCTAATTTAGAAATGCAACACAATAACAACTAGTTTCAATGCTTAGATAAACATAAAGTACAAAATCACTTTCCTTATCCCTTGTGCGAGAACAGATGCATATAACTACTCTTTCTTCCCTATTGGTATCCGAGTCTGGAATGGGTTACCTGAACAAACCAGGAACTTAACATTTAAATATAGACTTAAAACACGCTACTACCAAAAATTTAGGTCTTTTCTGGATTATCAATATACTGCCTTCTTCGTTCGTAAATAAACTTGTAAATTATGTAAAGCAATGTGGCCCTACAGTTAACCTATTCATTGCGAGAACGGGCAAACATGTGTTGCGTTAGTTTCTATTGAATTATTCCCCACAATGTTAACCAATAGACGCTGAAGGATTATTTTAAAGCATGAAGGGGTATGTGGCGCAGGGTGCCGCTAGAATCTCCACTCCTAGCATGAAGACTGTCCTGCCGCTAGCCTTCCCCAGACAATTGCCAAAGTCGGGATAATTCCCCTATATATACGCACGGTGGCCGAGCGGCAACTCGTTCGGCTGGCTTATCAAAGGTTCTGAGTTCGACTCCTGATGAAGGCTAGCATTTGTTACCGGGACTGGAGTGTATTTCCGAGATACGCAACACTGATGGGTATCTAGGGTTAAGATAAAGCATAACATTGTGCTGGCCACTCAATCCCCTAGTATGTTGAATGCTGCTTCACCGACCATATGATTAATTAGGTCTGAAGTGGACTTTACTTTATTTATGATAAATTAACATATTTATAAATGGGTATAAATAAATATAAGCAACTGATAAGTTAGTTGGAACAATTTCATCCAACAATTTATCTTAAGTAATCTATACATATATATGTGTGTGTTTAAACCAATAAAATAGGTTTATTTAAAGGCACGTTAACTTATTGTCTAATATTTGACTTAGCAAATGTGTCCTTGCTAGCTGAGTGTATAAGGTATCGGACTTCAATGTGGTCGACCCGGGTTCGATTCTCCAGTTAGTCTATACCTTTGTTTTGTTTTTGTTTCTTTAAAAGTAAAATTACTATTAACATTACATGGCGAATGACAGAGAAATAGATTCCAGACCTTTGTTAGCAGATGCCTAAGAAATATAGTGAAAATAAAATGATTCGACAAGGCAGAAAACTCCACGCTGTGGGAGAGGTGTGGACAGAGAACAGTACAACAAGAAATCATGGAAAGGAAGTGGAGATGGATTAGACACACCCTCAGGAAAGATAACAACAACAGAGATAGACAGGCCTTAGAGTGGAATCCACAGGGTAAACGGCATAGAGGAAGACCCAAGCGAACATGGAGACGAAGCATATTGGATGAAACTGAAAGAACTGGAAAGAGCTGGCAAGAATTGAAACGACTGGCAAGACAACGTGAAGAGTGGCGTGCTTTGACAGAGGCCCTATGTTCCACACGGAACCCAAAGGACAAGTGATGAAGATGAATATTACTTTTTTATATGTCAATCCACAACAATACTTGCTTATTTTTAACCCGATTTTTTTAAGATAAGATAAGATTGCTTTATTGATCCAAATAAATGGAAATTTGAATTGATTACATAAATTCCGTCTTTCAGCAAACCGGTAATTAAAACAATATTAAAGAACCATTTGTACTCAAACACAATAGACAATAGGCACACTATCATACCATTTATCATACAAGAAAAAAAGTATCATTTAGGAGTCAGCTATTGAGCCATTGTATTTCCTGGTGATTCTGGTGATTCTTTTGCAAGATTCTCACTGATAGTGCAACAAAAGAGTTCTTAAATCTCTCTGTTCTTGCCCTTATCGAAAGAAGCTGCCCACTTCGACAAGATATGATGTAACTACTGTTAAGCGGGAGTTCATGATCTTGGAAGATTTTATCAATCATAGACAGGTACCTTGAACTGAATAGATCTGCAAGAGAAGGTAATTCTGTCTGTGTAGTAGGAGAGACTTTAACCCAATATTAATTTTAAATTACTTTCCTAAATGTCCTAAGTAAAGAATATTTGTTTTTTCAATCATTAGATGTAAAGTTTTCTGTTTATTGTAGTTTATACATTTTTTATATTTAGCTTATACAGGCCGGTTTTATTTTCCCCCAGGCAACGCCGGGCAATTTACTTTGTATATATATATATATATATATATATATATATATATATATATATATATATATATATATATATATATATACATATATAAAAATATAAAAATATATAAAAATATAGGCCTATATATATTACTTTAAAAAATGGAAAAAAAAATAGTTTGATCGACTACACCAGGGATCGGCAACCTTAGACATGGGTGCCAAACTTGGCAAGCAGCGCGATTTTCAATGGCACGCAAAAGACCTCCAAGAGGTGATTTTTTTAAATAAAAAAAACAATTCCGGTTCAGTGAGTTGAACGCCCTTACAAGGACGGGATCAAATGGCCCTTGAACTGTCAGACCACTGGACAAGACTTTCAAATTCATGGACACATTTTGTTCAGATGGTCTTAGTACGACCAATCCTTCTCTTTCCCTGTGGGTTCCATTGCAGCGCCTATCGGGTAATGTCCTGTTGAAATTTTCGTCGGGTGTGGACAATCCACCGAAACTGGCGATCTTCTGTTCAAGGGGTTCCTAGTTTGTTTGCCGCCACAAGTCGGTGTTCTTGACCTTTTCTGTCCACCGAATCTTTAGTATGTTGCGGAGGGAGCCGTTGACCGTTGGAGACTCTCCATGTCTCTGAGCCGTAGAGAAGTACTGACATTACGTTCTTGTTGAAGATTCGTAATTTGTTCCCAAAAGAAAGGGCTGTTGACCGCCAGTCCGGCCTCATGGTGATGAAGGCATGTCTTGCTTTCCATATTCTGGATTTGATGTCTTCGTCCGAGCCACCTGTTACTGAGATTCTACTGCCCAGGTATGTGAACGAGGTGACTTCTTTCAGCTCACAGTCTCCAACCTTGATTGGCGTCCCTGTTTCTTGAAGAAAGTCATCGTCTCAGCGGTCTCCAAGTTGATCTGCAATCGGTCTTGGAGGCTTCTTGGACCAGGTTATCTGTTTTTAATAGCTATATATTATGTAATTGTTGTAATTATTAATGTTCAAAAGATAAACTCCTTAAGCTTAATTAAATAGACAACCATTTAATGCAAGAAATGTTTATTTACAACTGTTTAACGTAAATTAATTTTATTGCATAGGCCTACCTCTAATAATCAAATTGTGTAATGATTACCATAATGCGATATTTATATTTTAAAAAATTATAATTAGTCAGTAATATTTATATAACATTATTATATTATATTATAATTATATTTGTTGCATTGAAAAACATAACTTGTTTGGCATCACTATTGAATCAAATGTAGAAACTTTATTTTATTTAAAGAGAGATAATTAACCCTTTTTTTGGTTTTGTTTTTTTGCACTAATATTTCTAATATTATGTTTCTTTTTTTTTCTTTTATAAAAAACTAAGTGGCCAACAACTTATAACTTTATAATGACCAGACTGTAAAAAATAGTTGAAAATAAAATAAATATTATATGACAAAAAAATTATATGCACATTTTTTAAACATGACATTAACTACCCAGTTTGTATGATAACTACGTATCAATTTCTCTCAACGATACTTTTGAACACGCGTAGGGAAAGTATAAATCCATAAAGAAAATCCCAGTCAAACTGAGAACATCATATTATAATAAATATTCGCAGTTGCTAGATCCTTATCTTGACAACCAAATGATAATATTTACTAAATAGTTACTTAACATGTGAAAGTTTGGTAATAAAATTGTGTATTTGGTATGAAAGGATGATAATCACAAACACCCATAAAAAATTAAATATAAAACGCTTGACCGATTTTCTCTATAGATTTTCTTTGCTTTAGGCTTTGGTCTTGCTACGGAGTAAAATGAATTGTCTTATAAAAAATAATAAAACAAGTATAATAGAGCAGGTTGACTTGTAGGCTGCTGGCACGCTGAATTATTTAGAAATCCTAATTTGGCACACTATTAGCAAAAGGTTGCCGACCCCTGTACTACGCAACGTTGTCATAGGGCTTGACCTACTACACAATGTTGTCATAGGGCTTGACCTACTACACAATGTTGTCATAGGGCTTGACCTACTATACAATGTTGTCATAGGGCTTGACCTACTATACAATGTTGTCATAGTGCTTGACCTACTACACAATGCTGTCATAGAAATTCACCTACTACACAATGCTGTCATAGAGTTTCACCTACTACACAATGCTGTCATATAGTTTCACCTACTACACAATGCTGTCATAGAGTTTCACCTACTACACAATGCTGTCATAGAGTTTCACCTACTACACAATGCTGTCATAGAGTTTCACCTACTACACAATGCTGTCATAGAGTACACATTCAAATTAAAAACCTTTTCAACGGACACATCATTTTTAGTTCATTTGTGGTAAAAAGAAAAACACATTTTTACTTTGCTTGCACACTTTTATTGATTTCAATGGATTAAAATCGACACATCTATAACATCTCCTTTTTTTCACTACGATTGCTATTTAATTAAAAAAGAAGTGGCATCAGGGCATGGAATGGGTGGCCCGACAAACCAGGAAATCCAGTAACTTAACATCATTTAGAAAACTGAACAAAATGCAAGACTAGACTGACCACGGATGAGCGCAGTACGAACTAAATTTTCTTCATAGAAGGAGTGTCAATATGTAAGATAAGAAAGACATAGGTATTTTAAACAATCCTTAAACCCTATTTTTTCAAATAACTATTTTATAATAATTTTTTGTTTTCATTCAAAACTATTAAATATGCTGGGGTTTTTTCGGGGTTGGGGCTGACAACGGAAAAAAATATATTGTAATCGGCAACGAGTCTATGTACGAAGTATTGGCTATATAGGATGATGGGAAGTGGGCTAATTAAGGCTGTCACAATAGCAAATCTAATACAAAGCATCTATAAAACTTGTTTTTATTACAAATGTATGTATGAATTCATATAAATTGTTTATCTTTCACAGTGGCTTCCGAGCATGGAATGGGTCAGCTGAACAAACCAGGAAAATAATTTTAAAATCTAATTATTTTCAAATCTAGACTGAAACCACGAATAAACAAATTACGCAATAATCTTCTGTATATAAGTTGCATCTGTTACATAAACTTGTAATGTAATTTTAAAAAAAAAACAGTAAATAAAATAAAGACATACATATAGGTAGGGGCCAACCGAAACCAAACCGAAAGTTATACGTTTTTATTTCGGCCGAAAACGAAGTCAAAACATAAAAGCTTCACTACATCTTTGGCTGAAACCGAAAGATAAATCAAGGTTGCCCAACAAAAGATTTAAAAAGACTGCAAACTTTTTTTAATGTTGACTAGTTTAAGGGTAGGCTACTCTATTTAAGTAAACTAAAGAACATGTAATATACAGTTGTATATTATCTACATGTAAAGTACCCTTCGGACCAAACTGATCATACGGCTGGTGAAGCACTGTTCACCAGGTTCTGTGACCACGGCATACTATCGGGATGTGTGGCCAGCACAATGCCCAGCCGCCTTTACTTTACCCCCCCCTCACTAGTGTCAGGTACCCATCAGAGCTGGTTAGACTTAGGGACATAATCTACATGTATTATATATGAGTTTATTCAGAATTGAATACTCTTTAAGATTTAATAACGTACAAGACAATATAAACTTTTATATTTTGAATCAAAATATTATGAAATAATTTGTATAAAATCAGACAAAGGCAATACTAAAATGACAAATGCAAAAAAAAAATAAAAAAATATTTGATGAACTAGGTGCATAACACAAAGCCATTTTATTAAACCATACTGCGCTTTTCGGCATTCTTTGGGGTGATTAAATAATCCCGTTTATTTTTAACTTCAATTTTCTACTTCACACGGATTAATTCGCAACAGTTTAACTAAATGAAATTAAGCAGAGTAATAGATGCATCACTAGCGTTGCTGTCTGAATTTTGAAAGTTAAATGATGACCGAAAGTCAATATCAGTTTCGGCCGAGACCGAAAGCAAGCTGAAAGCTAACTTTTTGGCTTCGGCTAAAACTTAGACCAAAGCCACATTTCGGTTGGCCTCTACTTACAAGTATAATATTTTACTGAAATAAATTTAAAAAAAAAATAATAATAAAAAATAAAGGCAAACACACAAACTTGCGCCCACATAGAAAGGCATATATCTATCTATCTATCTATCGCTCTATCCTTCTATCTATCTATCTATCTATCTATATATATATATATATATATATATATCGCTCTATCCTTCTATCTATCTATCAATCTCTCTCTCTCTCTCTCTCTATATATATATATATATATATATATCTATATCTTTATATATATATTACTGTTCACCCTTGCACCCACAAACACACATCCATACACGTAAGTAACGTCAAATAGGATCATATCCGCTTGAAGGCTGTTTTTCTAATCTGACGCTGGCGGCGAGCAGCCAAGCTGGATGGATGTAGGTCAGACAGGTGAGTATAAACAGAAACATGTCAGCCTACAAAACAAATGTAATAGAAAGAAGAAATAAAAACATCATTATAATTATATTTTAAAAACAACAACGTCTTGTTGGTGATTGCATAAACAGATCCAAAGGTAAAGGAAGAATGTTTAGATGGGGGAGTGGTTGAGGCCCATGTGAGAATGTTTAAAGGGTGATGGGGCTGAACTGTAAAATGATTACAAGAAGTGCCTAGTAAATTAAAATACCCGTTGGACCAAATTGATAGTAGGGCCTGTGAAGCAGCGTTCACCATTTTCTGTAGACACTGTGGCCAGCGCAAAGCCCAGCGGCCTTTACTTTACCCCAATAAATGTCAGGTACCCATCAGAGATGGGTAGAAACAAAGACACCCTCGAGTCTAGGGAAAAAAAAGTCCTAGCCATCGATACGCCAGTCGAACGAGCTGGTTCGGACATCGTGTCTCATCACAAGAAGTGCATGGGGGTGGGAAAAGTCCAATTAACCCTTCCCGTACCGACCTACTTCTATCTATGCTGCCTTCAGTTCCGCTATATACGCGGCCGGGACTGTAAGGGTTACAGAATTATATGTTTAAATATGTACAAAATGGTCTCCCTTTCCTTATGTTTCCTGCTCATTATTGGTTTGTTTATTGTAGCGTTTGTTTACCTATACATATAATTATACCGATCGCCCATCCACTCATTGTGTTTGCCGTCCCAGCCTATACACGGGACTGGCTGTAAGGTCTTCTGACGCCCTAGGCGAAAACAAATTCTGTGCCCTCATTAAAGTGCCTTCGGTGGGGAGAATCTGAGTAGTTTTAGGGCATACTTTCCTGTTTTCTAAGACAATAAATAAAAAATACCCTTAGCCTTTCATTAAATAGTAATTCGTCTGCCTATGCTAGTAGTTCGTAGAAGTACTAAACTTTATTTTATATTTTTAAATCCCCAAATTTGAAAACAAAAACCCTCCATTATACGCCCTCAAAAATTTAGCGCTCTAGGTAGTCGCCTAGGTTGCTTATATGGTATACAACGCTTTCGGTGAGTGGACGAGAGGATCGGAAAAAACCGCGACCCCTTCCTTAATACATCTTTTAACGTTGTGGCGACCCCCAACCAGAAATATTTTTCGTCGCTAACTTAATAGGCATAACTGTAATTTGCTACTGTTATGAATAGTAATGTAAATAACTGATATGTATGATGTGTTTTTTTTCATTGTTACAAATTGAACATTATTAAAGCATTGTGATTAATCACTAAAACAATTTGTAATTATATATTGTGAGATTTATATTTCTATTGACAACTTGAACGTCAGTGCGAAGGTTCGAATTGCGTCTTTCTCGTCGGATCAGATTTCTCTGAACATTCTTTCCAAGAGCACAACGAAGATTATTTTTCACAACAAGACTACTTCTGTATTTAGACTCGATAACCAACAAGCTGGAAAACCCTGTTTCAGAAAGATGTTTTGGTAGAAATGAAAGAAGAAGTCGCAACACAATCTCAGTCAAAATAGTATATGACTGCAAATACTTGATTCAGCTCGTTGATAATATATTCAATTAACTCCTCCTGTCTCGTGAATATCTTATCGGCTTTGACGTCTCATGAACATCTTTAACTTTGACGTCTCATGAACATCTTCAACTTTGACGTCTCGTGAACATCTTCAACTTTGACTGGCAAGTGCGAAAGGGCTGTCAGATAGATTTGAAAAGTACGATGAAATTTCCTCTGCAAATATGTGCAAGTTTTCTTTTACAGAAAATATCATTGTGATCCTTTTTGTCGGGCTCAATGTTTTGTTCCTCAAAGAAAGCAGATAAGGTAGAAAACATGTACATTTTATTTTCATCCAATTTTTTTATGCTAAAGCTGGTTTCATTTGGAACGCTTGGATCTTTTTAGACAAATCGATGCATGTTACATTTAGCTACCTGGTAATACATTTGACTCTTTCAAGATGGCAAAGATGTCAATCAAATAAGTTATTTTCTTCAGTTCACTTTTATCACCAAACTGCGGTTTCGCTTTCTTATGAATTAAAATCAGACTAGTTTAAAAACGTGTCCTCTCGCCAACCATCTAACTTCAGTGTAAATTATCAGAGCATTGTTCTGCGCATCCAACTTTTTGTACATTTGTAAAAGCTGTGTACTGTTTAAATTCTAAAGTGCTCACCTTTAGAAAATTAACACAGCTGATAATGCTTTTAATTATTTCTTGTAACTCTTGTGACAACATCTAATGTGTGCCGGATTACTTTTGGTGACTCATTCAGTGACAAACGTTGAAATCCAGAACAGCATCTACACAAAGTTTCAATATATTCAGAAAGTGTCGTTATATCGCACCCAAATCAATAGCTGCTTTTCACAAAGAATATGCTTTTTAACACAGCAACTCTCTACAACTCACTACGCTATGCGACTGGTTTGCATACGTACATTATCGAGCCAACCCTGTCATATACACCTGCATTTGTATGGGGAATATTTTTGATGGGGTTGGCGCGATGTGGATTATCTGTATGAGGGCGGGCCCACCTGGAGACGGAGAGATTAGAGGAGTGTTGGTACCTAAGTCCAGCCAAATATATATGTTTTCCAATGATCTTAGGCGACCCCCGTGAATGGTAATTCGACCCCTAAAGGGGTTGCGATCCTCAGGTTGGGAGACGTTGCCCTAGACAGACAAGCCATAGTTTAATGGTCATGGAGTGTCCATAAGGAGAGTTCCTCATTCAGAACACGCACGCTCCGAGTGGACGCACATAGATGTGTGCGCCCTGCTAGCCCCACAATAACGTCACGACAGTTATCTAGCAACTACTAAAAATACATTACATTTTGATCTCAGACTGAGATTTTATTTTATTTTGACTTTTAGTTTGGTAAAAGTACCATGTTGTAATTATACATAAGCGGAATGGATACCAAGTAATAAAACAAGATGATTAGTAAATGTAATGTTTTAAAATTTACATAAAAATTATTTCATCATATACGATTTATAAAATTTTCAATTTTCTTTTATAATCTTGTGATTTAAAATTATAAACTGTAATTTTATTTTTTAAAGAAAAATAAAAAACATGTTACACCTATTAAGCGCAAAGTAAACGGGTTAATTACCTCCCTTTAAATAAAAGTGAAGTTTCCAAATTTGAGTCTAGTGATACCAAACCAGGATTGTTTTGTAATGAAGCTAATATTACTTTATTAATAATTAATGTTTTTTTAATACAAATCCAGTATTATGGTCTTTATTTTAAGATGTAATTAGAGGTGTAAAATTAATTTACATTAAGCAGCGTAAATAAACATGACTACCCTCATTGTTTAATAATAATAATAATAATTAGACTTGTATTGAGCGTATATCCCGTTGAGAACAGTTCTATGCGCTGTCAACAATTACAGACATAGTACATACAACGAATAAAATAACAAAATGTATAAATAAATGAAACATAATAAAATAATAAACTGCTAACTGAAAAGGTAGGTATTCAGTCGGCTTCTGAATGTGTCAAAGCTAGGGCTCTGTCGAAGTTGTAATAGTCGATTTAACGATTTTTTTTAAACATTAGTAATTATTATTACAACAATTAAATAATATAATACTAGTATTTAAGCCACGCTTATTTATTACAATAATAAGACCAATAAGTTTGTTTTAGAATTATTTCTATTTTATGTTTAATTAAAAAAGATGACCATAAAATATCTTTTGAATTGTAATTCGTCTGTATAAATTAAGGATCGATTTATCCTTAAATTCTCTTTGCTTCAATGTCAGGTACATATTTAATCACTTTTAACTATTCAAGTGTAAGTGACATCTATAAGTGCTTAAAACAACTTTCATGTGCAATAAAATCTTCTCAATAGTGTAAGGAACAAGAAGCTAAAAAAAAAGAACGAATGTCTTGTAGTTGAAAATTGCAGATGACTTTCCTAAGCATATTCTTTACAGATTTGTCCGCACATTTTGAGGCCCATTTTTTTTTATTATGTTTAAGATACAACTATCTGCGCATCTAAAAATCACCAATGTCCACCACTAATAAATTATCCAGATCTAAGTAGGTTGTAGAAAGATCAAGCCAGTCAGGCTTAATGTTGTATGAAAACACAAGTCCATGAATTTAAAGCCTTGCCTATGTTTAGAACACTAGGTTTTGATTGCTTCATAGTACTTCTGAAAAAGCCCATCTATCTTTCTTTCTTAATTTGCCCTAGATTAGGAGAAAGTTAAACGTTTTGGAATAGATTTCAATGCAAGACATGCCAAGTCGGGCATGCGTGCCTTAGGTTGCCGACCTATGTATTAGAGATTATTATTTTATTAAAGCGATACTCAAAATTGTACAATAGTAGGGCAGGGAGTGTACCAACACACTACAAGTTTTGACTTACCGAGGATCCTGTTTTAAAACGTGGGTAACTAATGATTTAAAAAAATGAAACCATTTATTTAATGTTAGAACGACTATAATATACTAACTAATAATACAAATTGTTAACATTTTGCAAAGACAATATTTTGATAAATTATGTAAGCTTATAACTCATCTTGGAATGACTAAAAAGGGAAGGGGGACTACTTGACATTTTTAGTAATTAAACTTAATGCTTTTTACGATTACTTCCCTTAATGTACAGGGTGAGCCAATAAAATGTTACCACTTTTTATATTGTCACAATTTTCAAAATTACAAATTCTCACCCCAATGGATCGAAAGCAATATACTGTGGAGGAGAGAGAGTGAAGATCGTGGATGCATATTTGGAATTAAAATCGGTAACCCGAACTCAGCGACGATTTACAATTGACTTTCCCGGAAGAAATCAGACGTCTTCTGTAGAAGTTCAGGGAAACAGGACGTTTGACCATCGGTAGACGCATACTGAACACAGACCTTCATCTTTTTCCCTACAGAATTAAGATTTGCAAGCTCAGACAGCACCAAATAGAGAAGAAGGACTAACCTTTTGTGGAAAGATCAGTCAATATCAATGCATGGAAGATCACCCCGTCTTGTTAAACCTGATTTTTTTTCAGTGATGAGAAGCACATTTCCACCTCAATGGACATGTTAAAAGGCAGAATAAAAGACTCTGGTCCCAAACCAAACCTCATCATTTTGTTTTCGCCCCTTGAGTTTTGAAAACTTGTGTATGATTAAAAAGTGGTAACATTTTATTGGCCCACTCTGTATTATGTCTGTTTTGGGCTTTGGGGTCGGATACACAGTATTTTTTTTGTGCCTTTGTTATTGCTTGGTTATAAAGTGTTTTAGTTTGTAAATAGTTTATGTAGATCAGATATCGGCAACCTACGGAACGCGGGCCAAATTTGGCACGCCGAGGGATTTTAAATGGCACGCGGAAGAGGCCCAAAAGATATATTCAAGTCTCTTATTTAGTGCTACAGCAGGATGACTTTTATGATGTTGGCACGCTAAATGAATTAGAAATCATACTTTGGCACACTATTATCAAATGGTTGCCAACCCTTGATGTAGATTTCTTAAAGAGTTAATACAAAATAGCGAAAGTTCAACAAGATAGCAAAGAAATATTTTTTTTTAAAGAATCTTTAGTTGGTAAATAGTCTATGTAGATTTTCTTAACCGAAAGCGAGAATTAAATAATAAAGCTACATAATAATCGTGATACGGAAGACGCAACAGCTTTTTATCTAGTCCTGCCAAACGACATTAAGGTTATGACCCCTTTGTCTATGTTTGTGTGTGTGTGTTTATGTTTGAATATTCCACGTACCTCGAGAGATGACCTCTGTCCTGCCCACAGGAAGATAGGGTGCTGCAACAAGGATACAATGCAGCCAACCAGTGTGGTGACCCCAAGCATGCTGGCCAGGTACTCGGTGGGAAATCTGGAACATTAAAACGACAAACAAGTATCTGATGCAAATGGTCATTGAAGGTCAAGAGCATAGAGTATACCTCACCAATACAATCTCTAACAGCACACTATATTAGCCCAATAGTAGGTCGAGATTAGGGAGAGATTTTAATATTGTCCCAATATTGGTCCGAGATTAGGGAAAGATTTAAATATTGGTTCAACTTTACGGCAAGATTTAAATATTGGACCAATATTGGAACAACATAGTGAACTTGTTATGATCAACATTTTTTTAGAATGGCATTAAAACTGAACCCGGAAAAAAGGGGGGGGGGATATATGTAATTTTATATGAAACATTTACATAATCTACAAATTGCATCTTCTGTATTTAGTTCATTAACGAAAAACGGAAGGTCGGGGGAAAAAATACTACTTCAGAAAAGAACTGTAACGCTCAAAACAAATGAATATTTACAAGTAACAACAACGACGGTTTTTGTATAATGAAAAACAAAATTAATTATGAACTCTTCAAGAAAGAAGGAAAATAAGTAATGTAGTAATAATTAATAAACCATTGAATTCTAATTTAAACATAATAACAATTTACGTAATTCAAAACTTAGAGAAAAAGAACGAAAATCATTTTTTCTCTTTCCATTTCCAAAAAAAAAAATTCTTATTCACGATTTGCATTCGGTCGTGGAATGGGTTATCAGAACAATGTCGAAAATTGGTAAAATTAGAAATTATATTAAATTGTTTTTTATGTTACTTGTGCATCTTGGTTAATGTGTGTTCATTTAATTTTTATAGCGAGTAATATTTGCAGCTTTAATTGCAATGTACTGTCATGTATCTTATCACTATTGCAGAGCCCTGTTACAATAATCAAAACTATTTTAACTGTGTTTCCGGGGTCAAACATATTCTTATAACCACTGTCTAGGTTTTGCTAACATAGTCTTCATTCGTAATAAATATATTAACATCATTTTACATACCAAGAGCAACCTTTACTCAAGGCCTCATTACTACATTTCCTTGTTGGAGGCCATTCTAATTTTTTTTAGCATTTTTGTTTTAATTATTTTTAGTAACGCTAGATTATGTTAAAGTTTACATACTTCAGGACAAAAAACGTTAATAATAAGTTTAGTCAGTTTAGTACAGGTTATACTTTTAAATAAATTCTGATTCTATTTATGCCAGATCAATGCCCAAATGAATGCCTTCTTGTGTGACTTATTTGGTTTACTTTCTATTCAGTGCTATGGCTTTCTATTTCACATACTAGGGGATTGTGTGGCCATTGCCTTTACTTTTACCTCAATTATTGTTAGGTACCCATCTGAGCTGGTTATACCCAGGGACACCCTTCAGAACCGTGAAGAAATCCTTTCGCTAACCAGGATTCGAACCCAGGACCTTCAGTTCGCCCAGCCGAAAGCGCTGCCGCGTACAAAGCTGTACTTACGAGCGGATGATGTAGGCGCAGTTGTAAGTGTAGAGTGATGACCTCAGCAACAGGAGAAAGATAAATATGGCGTACAGGAGCCAAGGCTCCTCAAACAGCACGAGGGCAGACATCACGGCACAGAACGTGGTGGACAATGCCAATGGGATGATCATAGGCTTGACCGCTCGACCGTACGCTGACCGGCTGTCTATTTCATAAACAGAAAAAGTGAGAAGCTTGGTTTCATGTTTACCTTAGACTTTAGACTATCTGAGGACAAATTGTCTCATGTTTATCTATTGCTTCCTGAGCTTAACTAGTCTATTGTTTATCTATTGCTACCTGAGCTTAACTAGTCTACTGTTTATCTATTGCTACCTGAGCTTAACTAGTATATTGTTTATCTATTGCTACCTGAGCGTAAATAGTCTTTTATTTATATTTGACTACCCTACGTTGATATCTAGCTTTTCAAACTGCCTAAGCTTCGACGCTCCTAGGGACAACAGGTCATCACCCACAAGGCTTTATTTGACTGTCCTAAAGTAGCCAACCTCAAACATATTATACTGACCTTTAAACCTACCCCGCTCATCATACTCTACAACAGAGGTCGGCAACCATTAGATCATACTGTGCCAAAGTAGCATTTCTAAATCATTCAGTGTGCCAAAGTAGCATTTCTAAATCATTCAGTGTGCCAAAGTAGCATTTCTAAATCATTCAGTGTGCCAAAGTAGCATTTCTAAATCATTCAGTGTGCCAAAGTAGCATTTCTAAATCGTTCAGCGTGCCAAAGTAGCATTTCTAAATCATTCAGTGTGCCAAAGTAGCATTTCTAAATCATTCAGTGTGCCAAAGTAGCATTTCTAAATCATTCAGTGTGCCAAAGTAGCATTTCTAAATCATTCAGTGTGCCAAAGTAGCATTTCTAAATCATTCAGTGTGCCAAAGTAGCATTTCTAAATCATTCAGTGTGCCAAAGTAGCATTTCTAAATCATTCAGTGTGCCAAATTAGCATTTCTAAATCATTCAGCGTGCCAAAGTAGCATTTCTAAATCATTCAGTGTGCCAAAGTAGCATTTCTAAATCATTCAGTGTGCCAAAGTAGCATTTCTAAATCATTCAGTGTGCCAAAGTAGCATTTCTAAATCATTCAGTGTGCCAAAGTAGCATTTCTAAATCATTCAGTGTGCCAAAGTAGCATTTCTAAATCATTCAGTGTGCCAAAGTAGCATTTCTAAATCATTCAGCGTGCCAAAGTAGCATTTCTAAATCATTCAGTGTGCTAAAGTAGCATTTCTAAATCATTCAGTGTGCCAAAGTAGCATTTCTAAATCATTTAGTGTGCCAAAGTAGCATTTCTAAATCATTCAGTGTGCCAAAGTAGCATTTTTAAATCATTCAGTGTGCCAAAGTAGCATTTCTAAATCATTCAGTGTGCCAAAGTAGCATTTCTAAATCATTCAGTGTGCCAAAGTAGCATTTCTAAATCATTCAGTGTGCCAAATTAGCATTTCTAAATCATTCAGTGTGCCAAAGTAGCATTTCTAAATCATTCAGTGTGCCAACGTAGCATTTCTAAATCATTCAGTGTGCCAAAGTAGCATTTCTAAATCATTCAGTGTGCCAAAGTAGCATTTCTAAATCATTCAGTGTGCCAAAGTAGCATTTCTAAATCATTCAGTGTGCCAAAGTAGCATTTCTAAATCATTCAGTGTGCCAAAGTAGCATTTCTAAATCATTCAGTGTGCCAAAGTAGCATTTCTAAATCATTCAGTGTGCCAAAGTAGCATTTCTAAATCATTCAGTGTGCCAAAGTAGCATTTCTAAATCATTCAGTGTGCCAAAGTAGCATTTCTAAATCATTCAGTGTGCCAAAGTAGCATTTCTAAATCATTCAGTGTGCCAAAGTAGCATTTCTAAATCATTCAGTGTGCCAACAGCCTTAATGTCATCCTGATCTTTTTCATTTAGAAGAGACTTGACTTTCCTTTTTGGTAATATTTCGCGTGCCATTTAAAACCGCTCTGCTTGCCAAGTTTGGCACGCGTGCCGTTGGTTGCCGATCCCTACAATACAACAACACAGAAGAGCCAAATAAGATAATTCAAGATGTGTGTGTGGCGTAGGCTGCAAGTGAGAAATTAGCTCTGCAGCCCGGTTGAAAGAATAAGAAGAAGCAGTATGCAGTGAGAATGTTTTGGTAATTAGTTTTTGTTCTTGTTGATTGTTTCCGGTCGCCCCTGAATGCGCATTTGTATTGTTGAAATGTTGCTGTCAAGCTTCTGGAATTAAAAAGTAGCGAAAGGTTGTGTTGACTTGCCCTCTTCTTAATAATATTAAACTTACAATAATACTAATTTATACATTGTTCTGTGTTTTTTTGCCATAACTTTGTTTTTAAATTGGACTTACCTTGGAACCAGTAAATGTTAAGTTGCAGAAAGACACCTGACAGTGGTGAAGTAATGATGCCGCCCATCATGGTGTACATGAGTATGTTGGTAAATCTGCTTACTGGGGAAGAAGGTTTTAAAAGAGAAAAAAGAAAGTCCAAATAAACAAACAGACTCTGACCATATTTTAATGTGGGTTAATGTAACAGTGTGTCGTGTCTGTCTACGTTACATTACGTGTGAAACATGTCATTGTGTCTGTTTTAGCCGATGCTGCAAGGCATGGGAAATCACAAGATGCAAATATCTAATCGTCTTCCGAGACTATGGAGCCAATGATGATGATCCTTAAACCTTCTTTACAATAATTTAAAATAACATAGAATCGGATCGGATAGCCTTACGTCGATTTACAACAAAGAATCAGACACTCAGCCTTACGTCAATTTACAACATAGAATCAGACACTCCGCCTTACGTCAATTCACAACATAGAATCAGACACTCCGCCTTACGTCAATTTACTCAATGAACTCCTCCCAAGTTTCAACTGCAGTAATATTATTATAATAAGTTTATGTAATTTAAGATGAAACGGTTTCAAACGGCGCTGTTTGACATCGGTTTTTTTTTCTCGTCTATTTTTAGTGCAGAGCATTTAGTTGGTTTGACTTACGCTTGTATTTTGATATTATCTTTGTCTTGTGTTGGAATCCAGGTAAAGCACCGAATTATCATGTATCTAAAAAAAAAACTGGACGAGCCGAAGGATCTGTAGTTTTGGGAGTAACGTAGGTAGGGTTGAACATTAGGGGGGGGGACTCAAAGTTTTGTCCGGGCTCTAGCCACCCCACGCACCCCACGGCACGACGAAGGCGTGGCGTGCCGTGTAACAGGGTACGGTTGCACACGGGTGATTCGTAAGACGGGTTTGCTGCGTCCATTGCTCCCTCCCCACCGAGACCTCATGGCCTCTTGGGTCAGTGCAATGGGTTTCGGACCCGCAGCGGGAGCTGTTTCCCCATTGCGTTCGCCCGCCGGTGTAATATTCATATAATATACTATCTGGACTGCAGGAAATCGGAACTGATCTATAATGTGTCATTGAAAATAACTGGACGAGCCTTCTGGCTCTGACGTCCAGGGTGTAACAATGTAATGGGGTGCTAGCTTCTAGGGCCCTTGGGTGCAGAAGTGCGGATCGGAACCTGACACTAGTAAGTGAAAGTCAAGTCAGATTGGGGTTTTGTGTTGGGCACACAATTTTCTTATTTAATATCGTGACCACGGAAAACGGTTACAAGCTACTTCACTATCTCTATAGTTACAACAGGATTAGCATTTGTACTTCACTCAGTTTTTTTAAAAAGATATTTCTACTTTTTGTTGTTTTTTTTCTAGTCTTTACTTTCAGTACGGTCACTTGGGCTCATCATACCTTCCTCCTGGGAGCCCAGCTGTTGTTGAAAAGTTCTGCTCATAGATCCCAGCATGCAATTGAAGCGGAGAACCAGCGCAGAGTACCAGCAAAGGTGAAGAAGGAAGTTCCAGCTTAGAATGTGTTTCACAAGATCTCTAAAGTTCCCAGGATCATGGTTGGTCAGCTGCTTGAGTTGTTCTGAAATGTTAAACTAAAGGAATGGAATTATTACAAAACATGTAATGGTTTTAAAAATATAAGAAGTAAATATCCCAGTGGGCACACCAAGTGGTATCGACGGGGAAAACACGGGTTTACCACGTGTTTTCGTGGTTTCCATACGATACGACGACGTGGTCTGCCAGCTGGGATAAGCAGAGTTTAGCGAACCATCAGACGAGAGCAACAACATACACTTGTAGCGAAAAGTTTCAGAGCTTTTGACTGGGCTTGTTTGAGTTGACTCGCCTTGTTCGACCTCAGCTAGCATTGCATAAGTCAGACCCTCACTATACTATTCTTTAGGGGCGCAATTCTTAACTTTTGAAACATGCTAAAAGGGAAGGGGGGGGGGGGGTTGACCAAGATAATTCTCGTTAAAATCAAATACCACCACCACCACCCCAGATTGACACCGTAAATTGAGTTATGACACTCTTTGCTTAAGCCTATCTCAATCTCATAACTCTTAAAAAACAGTGGACACGAGTTGAGGACCACTGATCAGAGCAATACATTTTAAACTGACTAGAGCATGAAAAAGGCTAAACATACTTTTTCCTGACTTCTTTAATGTAAATAAGAACAGAAAATTTTTATTTTTTTATGCAACAACAAAAGGTTTCGATAAATTAAAACTGACTAGTTTCACGTGTATGTTGACCATCTGACTGTTGGACTGACCGGATGTAGTCTTTGGGTAGAAATACAAATGTAGAGATGAACGTCAAGAAGTGAGTGCAAGCCAGAATCAAGTAGGATGTTTTTCTAGAGATGCCATTCTCATAGCCAAACTAGTGAAAAGAAAAAACATAACGCAAATATATAAAGATACGATAGAGCCTGTCTCTCAAGGATAGGTGTCCACAGGCACAGTCAATTTTGCAGGGCTGGACAAATCTAATCGTCTTTCGAGACTATGGAGCCAATGGATGGATATATATACATAGGCATGTATCCATTAAAAATCTCACAATACAATGCCATATATATTTATATTATAGACATTAAGACAACTAGACATCTAACAATCAGAGAGCACACACATAAAACGAATTATACATAGCATATAAGTATTATACATAGCATATAAGTATTATACATAGCATATAATATATATACTTGAGCACACACATAAAACGTATTATACATAGCATATATAGTATTATACATAGCATATAAGTATTATACATAGCATATAATATATATACTTGAGAAGACACATAAAACGTATTATACATAGCATATAAGTATTATACATAGCATATAAGTATTATACATAGCATATAATATATATACTTGAGCACACACATAAAACGTATTATACATAGCATATAAGTATTATACATAGCATATAAGTATTATACATAGCATATAATATATATACTTGAGCAAAAAACATAAAACGTATTATGCATAGCATATAAGTATTATACATAGCATATAATATATATACTTTTTTAATGAGACACGGTGGCCGATCGGCAGAGTATTAGGCATGCTTATGGAAGGTCATTGGTTCGAATCCTGGTGAAAGCTATTTTTTTTTCATTGGACTCGAAGGTGTCCCTGAGTCTACCCAGCTCTGGTGGGTACCTGACATTAGATGGGGTAAAGTAAAGGCGGTTGGGCATTGTGCTGGCCACACATCCCCTAGAATGCCGTGGCCACCAAAACTGCTAAACGCTGCTTCACCGGCCCTATGATCAATTTGGTCTGACGGGTACTTTACTTTACATTATATATACCTTTATCTATCAGATTACACAACACATTAAGCTAGGTGATTCTTTCTATCAAGGAAACTAGCAAAAAAAACACGACAGAAAGATGTCGGCCTATGCATTTCTATCTAGAAATCTATTAACCAAACAATCTATTGCTCAATCTATGGATATGTGTATCCATCTGCCTCTAAATAGGTCTTTCTGTTGGTCATATATTTATATGGGGGGCACTGCTGCCTTGCGGCTGCGCGTTAACCTGGCGTACTGAAGGTCCTGGGTTCGAATCCTGGTGCAGGCTATGATTTTTTTTTCCCGGGCTAGGGGTAAATTAGAGGCGACTGTGCATAGTCCTGGCCACACAATCACCTATTATGCCGTGGCGACAGAAACTGGTCAACGCTGCTTCACCGGATCTATCGATCAATTTGGTCCTATGGGTAATATTTATATTTATATACTAATGTCAAATTGTATCTTTATGGTTATTTCTTGATATCTGTTAACGTCGCTTACTTGAATGCATCCAAAAATCCATGTATAACTAAAGTGCACAATGTTCATGTTCACAAAACGGGGTTTACTAACCTTGACCATTAACTGAATTCCATCTGACGAATCAAAAGCGCCGTTCAGAATACCCAGGACAGCTCCTTTTCCCACAGAGAATAAGTTGGCCAACTGGTAATTGGCCAATAGGAGGCCAATGCCGCCAAATGCAGCACAAGACAGTCCAGGAAATATTAACCAAGGTGTTTCTAAGCCATCCAAAAGAAAGGACAAAACTTTAGTATTACATTTCACCACCAATAAGCTTATAACATAGCATATCATTTCCTTAGAATGCATATAAATACTCTTTCTTCCCGATTGGCATTCGGGCATGGAACGGGTTGCCTGGACAAACCAGTAACAACATCATTTAAAACATTAATAAAGACGCAAGACTAGACCACGAATGAGCAATGGACGCAATAATCTTCTTTATAGAAGGAGCGTCTGTAACATATAAGATAAGAATATGTTTTTTTTTTGTTCGCTATAGACTTCTGGGCGGTTTCACCTATCCGGGCAAAATAGTATGTACTTTTTTTTCTTAACGTTCCGTGTTTACCCTAACTCATGTATCCATTAGAGGTGGACACGGAAAAAATCCTAGTGCAATGAGAGGAGAAGGGTAATAGCGCACGGAAAAAAGGTTTTGGGATTTGGGAAGGGTTTGGGCTATAACAGGTTAGTTCTGAACTAGAGCACAATCATCATAAACCATTGAAAACATGATGTTTTATCTAACTATCAATAGTTGAAACATAAACTTTCGATTAATGACTTATTTACAAAGTTTTAAATTCTCGTTACATGGAAAATGTATGATTAAAATTAAAACAATTATTCTCAAGAATTAAGTTTTAAAATAACAATGCACTGACACAGTAGTATGCTAATCAAAGACTATAATAAGAAGGACAGCTTGCTCTATTGTTACTCCCTTTCTCTTAGCTCATACTGTCTGTCTGTCTGATTGTAATCTGCTTGTCAAACTTTGCATCGCTTTTTCGACCACTTCCCGTCGTCCAATCGAGCTGAAACTTGGGCAGCAGACTTGTGGCGACTAACAATACATTCTATCACATTTTCAATTAAAAATACTTCATTATACTATTATTTTTATTTTTTTGAAAATTTCACGGTTTGTTTTGGTTTTATGTTGAAAATGCCGGTCCAACTTTTTATGGTTTTTCGTCACAACGCTAGAAAAAAAAGGATGCGCTGAGATTATTTGTATTACGTCATCAAACTTTGCGCTTTAGCTTTGTGAATGAAGGGAAAAAAATAATTCATGTTTTCCTTCGTGTCGTATTATAAAATTTGCGGGCAATGTTTTTGTTAACGCCGTACAAATGTTAAATTATTTAATTACATGATGGTAAACTTAGTTTACGAAGAAAGGGAGTATAATAAAAATTTGGTTTTTATGGGTTAGTTTTTTAGAGCTTAAATGTTCTTTTTTCTGTGCTCATTCAATAACGCTGTCTTGACTTCTACGCTCCTACGTTTGCCGAAAGGTTTCCGCTGTATACAACTTTCAATTTTAATTTTAATTTTCCATTGAGAAATTCATAACGATAAAAAAACACGGGTTTACAATACAAAATGGAATCGGGAATTCCGAAAAAAATTCATTCGAATCATCAAATAGCAGAAATATTAAAGCAAGTAATCCATCTTAAAATAGTCTTTGTCAAAACAATGACACATCATGTTCAAAAATATTACTACAGAAAATTCAATAAAAAAATAATTAGAACAGCACTAAAGGGCCGCAAATTAATATTACAAAAAAATACATAGAAAATGTAATAGAATATTTATAAATGTAGAGAAAAGGTCCCGGGTTCTAATCATGAGGGCGGCTAAAATTTGTTTCAGGCTCTTGTGGGTGTCTAACAGGAATTGGGGTAAGCTTGATATTTTGATGGCCACACAAACCACTTGTATGCCGTGGCCACGGAATCCTGAAAACGCTGCTTAGATCGATTTGGTTTGACAGGGATTTTTACTTCGACTTATCGTAGTTGTATACATTGTGAAGTTTCCACGAGATTCCCGAAATGAAGACCATTTTTAAAACCGTTCAAATTCATGTTTATATTAAATGTAATGTATCGCTTTTATACTGCAATGGTTCAGCGGAGATGTGAATGAGCGCTCGTCAGATTTTGTGGCGCTTATATTACCCAACCTCATTTACTTCAAACTTCAAACACAGGGCCGTATTTAGGATTGTGGGGCCCTGTTCCCAAAGGCCATTTTTATGTGAAGGACCCCTAGTGGCCTCGCACCTGCCTTACGATATTAATGTCTAAGCCTGTGTTTTGGGATGAATGGGGGCTTCTTTTGTGGAACATGTGGAACATGACCCTGACTTCAAAACAGATAATATCGGGTGCCTATCGAGAGCTGGGTAAACTTAGGGTGGAACCACCCAGTCCAGGGTGGGGGAAAAGCCCCCGCTAAATGTTTCTTTACAGAGATTAGCCTATGACAACAAAGTTTTGCTCGGATGGGTACCTGACATTAGTTGGATGCTTCACCGATATATGGATCAATTAATTAGGCTCGACAAAATTACTTTTAACACTAATTCGCTAGAAAAAATACGAAACTAAAACTGTGTTCTTTTAACACTACTTCGCTAGAAAAATACGAAACTAAAACTGTGTACTTTTAACCCTACTTCGATAGAAAAATACGAAACTACAAATGTGCTGTAAACCTGTTTTTATACTTACCAATAGTTACAAAAGCAATCATAAATGCGCCAAGAATAAACATTAAACTGAAAAGAAAGAAAAATGTATATCAATCAGTAATTTAGCGGCACCACAAGCCAAACAAAATGAACATTCCGCGACATAACGTGACATTCCGCGGACCGCGGTAAAAAAGGTACCGATCCGTAGTTACAAGATAACTCAAATAGAATGGAAGATTCAGATTTAGAGAACGTAATATCGCCCAATGAAAAGTAAATGTCTACATTAACTTCCTATTCAACGTTTCATGATTCTTCAACTACAGCCACATAAAGTGTATAGTTCCTAGTTGAAAACATTCACTTACGATGCTACATAGAGTGTATAGATCCTAGTTGAAAACATTCACTTACGATGCTACTAGTCTTGAGACTCTGGTGCCAAACTTAAAATTGATTTGGCCCAAGATGAAACTGCCGAGGCCCACACTGACCGAGGCGAAAGTGTACACAAGTTCCAGCTTGGACTCCCTGGCTTCACAATCTCTTGTTATGTTCCTGGAGAATTATTCAAGAGTTAAATTTAAGGATCAAATTAATATACTTTAAAATGTATCTATGAACAAGAAAACTATAAAAACGAAGTTTTTTATTATACTCCCTTTATTTGCAAACTAGGTTTACCATCATGTAATTAAATAATTGATTGACTACTGCAAATGAAACGTACAGAAAAAATATCTGTGTCGCAAATCTCAAAAATATCTCCTAACTCCGTATGAATTGTTCTAAAAATAATCTTAGCACATAATTTTTTTTTCTAGCTTTTTTTGTAAACTTTTTACATTATTAATTAGTTTTATATCCTTTTCAACCCAGAGAACTATATCCGTGTTCTTGGTTGTTTGTTGCTCAATGTTAAATGCGCTCTGTGTGATATACAAATAGAATTATTATATTTTACAGTGGCTGATTCTACACAGAAGATTATTGCGTCCCAAGCTATATCCGTGTTTTGAGACTTGTCTTGTATTTTAATTAGGGTTTTCAATAATGTTAATTAGGTGTTTTTACAGGCAACCTTTAGCACGCCATGATGCCACTGGGTAAGAAAGGGGACTTATCTGGGTTTGTTTTTGCATATGAAATAATAAACTAATTGTATTCTTTTTGTGTATTTTATTAGATAGTTTTGTTGTATTTTTAAGTCAGAATTTAATACTTTATTTAGTATTACAACGTCGCTCTTCTTTGCCCTTCTAAGTTGATGTTTTACAAAAACTTACTTCAAGAATGAGTCTAGAAAACTTTATTATATGTATTTAAAAAGATTATGCGGCACGTACATACCCACATACCCACATACATACATATTCCTTTTGAGATTTATATATGTATATGATATTTTCATTCCTTTTTTCCACCGTCTTATTGTCATTTTCGGTCACTATCTTATAAGTTATACAGACGTTCCTTCTAGATAAAAGATTGTTACGTCCACTAGGCCCAAAACTCCTGCAGGGAGGCAGGGATCGGTCGGCGGCAGGGATAGAACCCGCGACGTAACGTTGACAGTTTTGTGGACTAACCGCAGGACCCGACCGGCCACTATATTGTCTATTATAACCAATATTTAGCTGACGTTTATGTAAATACCCTACCCTTTCGGTAAAACGACTGTAAGTGTATAATGTATCTACTATTTTTGTCTATCAATTCTATAATCGATCTAAGTAGGAGAAATAATAATAATATTTTTATAGCGCTGTCATCAAGCAAAATTTAAGGGCAGAACGTATTTAACATACAACTAAAAACACGGATATAATATCTAGACAAAGAAATATATAACTAATTGATCATTTAAAACTTCGCAAACATAGGAGAAATCAAATAAATGAAGCACTAACCGACCTAACATATAAGTAAGCCAGTAGGGATTTAAAGCATGTTAACTTTGACATATGTCGCTCAAATGGTAGATATTGGAGATATATTACAGAACTGTTGAAGCAGTGTGATGCCTGTTTGTAATAGACACAATGGTAGATATTGGAGATGTAGCCTATTATAGAACTGTTGAAGCAGTGTGATGCCTGTTTGTAATAGACACAATGATTTTTTAGTTTCCTCGGGTACCCGCCAAAAGAAATTGGGCATGGTGGCTAAGCTGGGCAGCGTGTTCTACTGGCGTATTCAATGTCCTGGGTTCGAGATGTGGTGAAGTCTAGGATCTCTCCTCGGGTCTGGAGAGTGTCCCTGATTCTACCCAAGCTCTGGCGGGTACCTGTCTTTATTTGGGTTAAGTCAAGGCGACTGGGCATTGTGCTGGGTCAAAAGAAGCCCCAACATTTGTACACGATGCTTCACCGGCACCAAGGATCAATCGGTCCGACGGTATGCTTTACTTTTACCCGCCAGAGATGGTGCAGGCTTGAAAATGAAATACACCTTTCCCGGATTCGAACTTAGACCATCTCAATAGTTTACTAACCTCGCTCTCCAAGCATTGCTGCACATAACTACAACAATAAACAATAACAACACGTTCAAAATATCAAAGCCAAAAACGAAATCCAGGAATGTCAATTATATCTCTGTAAGCCCTACATCGCTGGCTAACGCCACAGCATGTGCCATACAAGTGTTTGGCAAAACAAAATAAAAGTTGCTCATACCCAAACTGAAACTCCGTAACGTTGTTACAAAGGTCAAGGTAAATGCCCTCGTCCTTCAGAACGTACACAAGTGAGCCCCATCCGTAGGTCAGGCCCCCGTAGCCGAGATTCTCCAGGGCGGCCCAGGCCACGTAGAGGCACCGTAGTCTAGGGTCTCCCGCCGTGAGCATGGTCCGAGGGTCCAGTCTACTTGCGTGAGTGATGGTTACTCAGTAGTCATCTGTTTACAATGTTTAACGCTTTCCAGCACTAGGTGTGTTTGTGTGATAGTTTTCTGTGAGGCTCCGATCTGTGAATCACAAAGAAGGAAATAAACAAGCATTGGGAAATGTTCATTCAGGAATAAGGAACAAGTATAGGATTAGTGTTATGTAATAAATTTAAAGAATCATGATTACATTAATCAAAATGCGTTCTTTTACCATTGTAATTGCTTTCCTAAAATTAACTTTGTACTCTCACTTGGCTCTTTATACATATTATTTAAATGTATAATACAGCATGGGTCAGACTTGGCACATCGCCACTCGCTTATCAAAAGGTTGTCGATCCCTGTAATCTATATATATATAAAGACAGTGTTAAGCCCCGCGAGGATCTTCATTGGTCAATTTGAAAACAGGTGAGTCACTGACCTATCTAGGCCTACCGTCTAATAATTTTTCACATCGGAATTTTTCTTCGATAGCTCAGTGGTAAACGTAGTGGACTGCTATACGGGCGACCAGGGTTCGATTCTCCAGTTAGACTATACTTTTTTTTTCGACAATTAATTTTTCAAACTTTTAAAAACAAAAGACATTGTAAATCTATAGGCAATATAGATTTTGTTAAATAAAAATATTTGACTATTTATTACAATATTTATTTACTTTCCTAAAAGTATTCAGTAAGTGTAGTTTATAAATTTGTTATCTGCACCCCAGACAGTCCTTTTTTTTTCACCCGGGCAACGCCGGGCAATGTAGCTTGTAAAGAATATTTTGTTCCATCTATCCAAAAACAGTCACTCATTAATACACACACTAATCTGCACATCTATCCAACTACTTGCCAATCCTTCTAGCCAAACATCCATCCCTCCTCTATATAGTTAACCAGCCAGTAATCTATGCAAACATACATCCACTCATCTAAGTACCCCCCTCCATCCGTAAAATCACTAGTGCAGAAAGGTAGGAGTGTAAGGACTTAGTGCCGGTCACACAATCCTCTCATATGTATCTCTGATCAACCTTATCGTATTGGTATATGGACAAAAATCAAACTTTCTATAAGGATATATCTATCTATCTATTTATCTATTTCTATCTATCCGTAAGTCTGTCTATATGCCTATATGTCGTCGTCGTCGGCATCCGTCCGTCTCCAAGAGACGATGGTGTAGCTTCACGGCAAAGGTGACCAGCTGCACCGCCGAGAATGGCTGTGGAGGCCAACTCGGGAGTGGCAATCCCTGCCGCACTTCAGGCATTTGAAGGTGGATGGCTGTTGTAAAGGAACCTTCCGCCTCGCTCTTTTCTGGATGGCAGCTTCCATGCGCCCAGTTTCTGCGCGGGATGTGCCAAGCCTGACTGCGAGCCTCCAAGTTGGTCGGTCAGAAGCTTGGCATTCCCATGTGTCAAGGTCAATTGAGCTCTCGTTCAGGTCTCTTTTGCAAAGGTCCTTGAATCGCAGTTTTGGGCGCCCTATCTTCCGGTGGCCTTCGACCAGTTCTCCATAGAGGAGGTCTTTAGGAATGCGACCTGCATTCATCCTTTTCACATGGCCGAGCCACCTGAGGCGTTTCTCACTGAGCACAGCGTGAAGGCTGCTCATGTTGGCTCTCCCCAGCACTTCTGTGTTGGAGACCCTGTCCTGCCACTTGATCTGCAGTATTCTCCGTAGGCACCTCATATGGAAGCTGTTGAGTTTCTTCTCGTGCCTCGCGTAGGTGGTCCATGACTCACAGCCATACAGGAGAGTGCTGAGTACGCAGGCGTGGTAGACGCGCAGTCTGGTTCTCTCGGTGAGGCTGGAGTTGTCCCACACTCGCTGTTTTAATTGGGCCATGACTGTGGCTGCCCTGGCGATCCTGCTGTTTATCTCCAAATCGATGGACTGTGAACTCGAGATAATGGACCCGAGGTATGTGAAGCTCTCGACAACCTCCAAGGTGTGTCCATCGATGACGATGTTTGGAGGGGTCTCCGTGCCCTGAGCCATGACGTTTGTCTTTTTCAGGCTTACAGTCAGGCCGAACTCCTTGCATGCCTGAGAGAAGCAAGTGACGAGCTGCTGGAGTCCGTCTTCGGTGTGTGATGTCAACGCTGCATCATCAGCGAAGAGCATCTCACGAATGAGGACCTTTTTGACTTTGGTCTTGGCACGAAGACGCGCTATGTTGTAGAGCTTGCCATCAGACCTGGTGTGAATGAAAACACCCTCGCTGCAGTCCTTGAAGGCGTGTTGGAGGAGCATGGAGAAAAAGATGCCGAAGAGTGTAGGCGCGAGGACGCAGCCCTGCTTTACTCCGCTGCTGACTGGGAATTCCTTGGAGGTTGCGCCATTGTAGCAGACAGTGCTGTGCATGTTGTCGTGGAAGGACCTGACCACCGCAAGCAGGTGTGGGGGACATCCGATCTTCTGCAGCAAGCTGAATAGTCCGCCTCGGCTGACCAGATCAAATGCCTTTGTGAGGTCGATGAAGGCTATATAGAGTGGCATCTGCTGTTCCTGACACTTCTCCTGGAGCTGGCGTAGTGAGAAGATCATGTCAGCCGTTGATCGACCAGCCCTGAAGCCACACTGTGACTCTGGGTAGATGCGTGAAGCGAGGGTCTGCAGGCGGTTAAGGATGACGCGGGCGTACGCTTTACCAACGATACTGAGGAGGGAGATGCCCCGATAGTTGTTACAGTCACTCCTGTCACCTTTGTTTTTGTACAAAGTGATGATGTTAGCGTCTCTCATATCTTGTGGAATGTAACCCTGTTCCCAGCAAAGGCATAGGAGGTCGTGAAGTTGCTGTAGCAGGGCTGGTTTCCCGCACTTTAGTACTTCTGGTGGGATTCCGTCGCTCCCAGGTGCTTTACCGCAGGCGAGACGGTCGATAGCCTTGCTGAGCTCATCCAAAGTGGGTGGAGTGTCAAGCTCCTCCATGACCGGCAGGTCTGATATCGCTCTGAGAGCGGAGTCTGCTACAGTGTTCTGCGTTGCGTACAGTTCGAGGTAATGCTCTACCCACCTCTGCATCTGCCTTTCCGGATCGGTGATAACCTCGCCTGTTTTGGACTTGAGGGGGGCTGTCTTAGAGGGGGTTGGACCTATTGCCTTCTTGATGCCCTCGTACATCCCTCTTGCGTTGCCTGTATCGGCAGCTGTCTGAATGCTGTCACAGATATTCAGCCAGTAGGTGTTGGCACAGTGACGGGCAGTCTGCTGGGCTTTGCTCCTGGCAGTCCGTAGAGCTTGTAGTGTACTGGGGCTAGGCTTAGCCTTGTAGGCCAGAAGGGCTTTCCTCTTAGCCTCTGTCACGGGTTCCATTTCCTCCCAATGGGCCTCGTACCAGTCAGCATTCTTCCGCTCTTTCTTCCCGTAAACAGTGATGGCTGCGTTGTACATGGCGTCGCGGAGGCGTGGCCACTTGGAGTTGATGGTGTCATCAGCTGTTTCCACTTTGAGGGCGCCGTCGAGTATGCTAATGAGCTGTTGGGTTTTCAGGGGTTTCTGACACAGCTGGTGTTGATGCGTGGGCGGCCCTTCTTCTTTGAGTGGTGCAACTTCTTCGGCGTTAGGCGCACCTTGCTCGCCACGAGGGCGTGGTCCGTGTCGCAGTCTGCACTATGGTAACTACGTGTGAGGAGGACGCTGCCAATGTCCGCTCTTCTAGTTAGGACAAGATCAAGTTGATGCCAGTGGCGAGAGCGAGGGTGTCTCCACGACACCTGGTGTATTTCTTAGCACTTGAAGTAGGTGTTGGTCACGCACAGACCGTGATGGCACGAGAGCTCAAGCAGTCTCTGACCATTTTCATTTATATTTCCCCTTCCAAAGTTTCCGAGGCATGTGGGCCAGGCTTTCTGGTCAGCTCCTACTCTTGCATTGAAGTCTCCAAGAAGGTAAAGGCTCTCAGTGCTGGATATCCTGGATATCGCTTCATCCAGGGCTTGGTAGAACTGATCTTTATCCTCATCGGTAGAGTGGAGGGTTGGGGCGTACACACTGAAGATATTGACTGGGCCAGAAGAGGTTGACAATCGGAGGGAGAGTAGTCTATCTGTGCCTGTTGTGGGAGGCTCTGTGGAGCTGACAAGCGTGTTTCTCACAGCAAAGCCGACTCCGTGCTGTCTTGGTTGGTCCGTAGGCTTCCCTTGCCAATAAAAGGTGTAGTTGGCTTCCCTGATGGTACCGTTGTCAGCCAGCCGGGTCTCCTGCAGAGCGGCAATGTCAACGTTGAGTCGCGAAAGTTCCCTATCAATAACGGCAGTCTTTCTTGCATCGTCTATTTGTTGGGGGTTTGGGGTGAGGCCGGGACACATGGTCCTGACGTTCCAGCTAGCAAAACGAAGAGCTGGATGCTTCTTTCTTGTTTTTGAGTTGCCTGGTGCGGTTGTTTTTTGGCCTACGTTTTGAGAGATGCCTCTCTGATCCCCACGCACCCAGTGGGGCAGGTAAGCCATGGCGAGACGACACCTAACTGGCTGGGGGCTGCCCAGCTTGAGGCGGGCGGTAGCCATCCATTGAGGTACGATGACCTCTCCCACCGTCGAAGGGGACCCCTGGCGCTCGTTTCCTTCGCCAATCGGATTAGCTTATAACCGGTAACTGCCCCCTCCCGTGTTGGGTCGGCATCTTGCGATGACGCTGGAATGTCCTCTCCAGTTGAGCTACAGTGCCTGGGCAAAATAATATGGAGAGCCAGCTGGTGCCCATGCAGCAGGCCCCCCCTCTCCTCGCAGCTGACGGATCCAAGGGAGCGACAGAGTCGATACATCTTGGCTTCAGATGCGCTGCAGGAGTTGCCGGTGATGACGATACAAAGTCAAACCGCCTTAGGGACTCCAGCTCCTTTCGGGCAGATGGGGCTCGTTAACCTTGGATGGTAGCCTATCTAGGAGAAGGATACTCTGACTCCAAACCACCGCTGCCTTGCGGCTTACCCCTGCATGGGAAAGGCTAAGGGATGCCTATATGTACATCTGTCTAATCTTTCTAAAGACCTTTTTACTTTGACCCTGGTTGTCCTAGATACGGGGCGGTGCCCTGACATGCGCAGTCCCTTGGGGGCAGGATGGAAAATTATGCCTTTTTTCCACAGTGTTTTATTATAGGCATTTTAGTTTTTTTAATGTAATTATAGTTGTTGTTTTTTTTAAATTTGAGACCATTAAAACACATGGAAGCTTTATGCTTATCACCCTAACTGTTAAAACATTTTAACGTTTTAAACATGTCTTTGTACCGAAAAAAACATGTATTAGGCCAAGGCTTACTGGAAGCTATTGCGTTTACATTGTTAAGTAGGCCTATATATCAGCCTAGCCGTAGCTATCGCTCGTCTTGATTAATAAAAAAGACAAATGTAAGTTTTGATGTTCTATTGTGTTTGATAGAGATAGAGGCAAGAAGCATCTTCGCGAATAGAAAAACCATAGAAAATATTTTAAGCTTATGAATTTTAAAAAATGTATTGCAACAAACAAGAACCTAATGCAAAATACTGGTAAGTGTTGAGACTTCTACACAAACAAAGTCTTAGAACTATTTAAACCTATATTTGTATGTTTATAACGACGAGTTACTGGCATAGCGATCGCTACGACTACATTATCGCGGTAACCATAGACGCGGTAAGCATAGATATGTATAATAAATAGTTTTCGTTAAAACTAGTTCTAAACGTTCAAAATTGTTAACAGTTCATTCCCTAGCTGTTCGGTCTACAGTTTTCATGGAGTACCCATTGCCTAAAAATAAAAAAACAAATATGATTACATTAAAAAACCACAATGTCTACAGATAGATACAATAAAGGATTAATTAAACTTGACTTCTTGCTCCTGGCCCCTTGCTCATGCGTCGAGTTTAACCCCATTGTTGGAATATATATATATATCTATTAATTTGACTATCTCTCTTTTTAGCTATCCATCTATTTATCTATCGGCCTATCTTTCTACATATACGTTACCTATTTAATACTTACATATTATCTAAGGAAAAGCATAATACACATGTATGTATGCCCTGTAGCGTATTATCTTGAAAGAAAACACAACATCATGGTTCAGTTGTTGAACATTAATTTTTATTGGGACTCGTTACACATAGGACTAGGGTAGCACGTGATCTTTTCCGCATGACGAGAACAAACAATACTTACCACTGAACCTTGACATAAACACAGTACATTGTAAACACGTAGGACACTATATCTTCTCAAACCTTACATTGAAACATGAACCTCATACATGCCTACACTATGCATAGCAACTGACATTCAACGTTCATAACATAGTACAAAATGTATTCAAACATAGTCAATTGAATCAACCAACGTAGTCCGCTAAATACAAACATAGTCAATTGAATCAACCGACGTGGTCCGCTAAATACAAACATAGTCAATTGAATCAACTGACGTAGTCCGCTAAATACAAACATAGTAAATTGAATCAACCGACGTAGTTCGCTAAATACAAACATAGTCAATTGAATCAACCGACGTAGTCCTCTAAATACAAACATAGTCAATTGAATCAACCGACGTAGTCCTCTAAATACAAACATAGTCAATTAAATCAACCGACGTAGTCCGCTAAATACAAACATAGTCAATTGAATCAACCAACGTAGTCCGCTAAATACAAACATAGTCAATTGAATCAACCAACGTAGTCCGCTAAATACAAACATAGTCAATTGAATCAACCGAAGTAGTCTGCTAAATACAAACATAGTCAATTGAATCAACCGAAGTAGTCTGCTAAATACAAACATAGTCAATTGAATCAACCGACGTAGTCCGCTAAATACACTGGTCGTCTGCGAGGACTGTTAGACCTCCTGGGTTCAAAACCGCGGGCTTCTTGCTGCCTGTGTGATACCTGTGGTGTGATACTGGTGTGATACTGGTGTACTGGTGGTGTGTTACTGATGTAGTATTATCAGGCAATGATCGTCCTCGTCATTGGCATTCAACTATAATTTTTTTTTAAAGATGAGTTTCTTGTTATGCTATGTTTCCCGTAACTGGCTATAATTCATGTATCCTTTGCAATCTTTAACGAGAAGTGGTCTGGGTGAATAGTGTGTCGACATAAAACTGTGTTTGTTTTAATGATGCCTTGGTGTCCTTCATGATTCATGAGCGATATCAATCGCTTGCTGCTGAAAGCTTTTAGGAATAACAATTTCAGCTCCACGAAGCACCATTACATGTGAGCTCGTTACGAATGTTCTTAAAGACCTGGAATGCCGACACATCAACACGATGGTCTTGTGGAATGTGCCAATATTTTGTTTGTAGTGCCCTTATTACTGCATTCAATGTGGGGCCACTCTGGGCTGCGTCTGAGATATCTTTGAGAGTCATTGCTTTAGGAATGCACAGAAATGTCAGAAAATTCCATCATTCCAGTCTTGCACAGGTCTTTGTTGCTCGATTGTTGTAAATGAACTCCATTAGCTTATTGTCAGATGTAACGACAAAATGGCAAACGTAAATGTAAAGATGAAACTGTTCACAGGCCCACACGACGGCTAGTGCTACTCGTTCCGTCTGTGAGTATCGGGCCTCTACGCCAGTAAAAGCACGCCTAGCATACTCTACAATATGGGTTCTGTTGTGGGTGACAGGTTGTGTGAGTATAGCAGACAGTAGCGTAAAAAAAGGCCTTTTAGGGAAAAATAATTAAATAATTTTAACAAGCCATGAAGCACAATTCATACTTTTTCTAATATTTTTTAAAATTAAAATTGCATTTCAACAATTTAATATGTTACAATATGATTTTTTTTTTGTTAGATCTAGTTAATTTTAGTTTAATTTAATTTGATACGAAGTGAAGGTCACACTCTAGTGCAGGGGTCGGCAACCTTTTACTAATGGTGTGCCAAGCTAAGATTTTTAAATCATTCAGCGTGCCAACAGCCTAAAAGTCAACCTGCTCTAATATACTTGTTTTCTTATAAGACAAGTAGGTAATTTAAATCTGTAGCTAGACAAAGGCCGAAAGCAAAGGAACTCTATAGAGAAAATCGTTAAAGCGTTTTATATTTAATTCTAAAAAATAATGTGTAGACTATGGGATTATCATTCTTTTTATAAGCGTTTATAGCAAATACAAAATTTATATTACCAAACTTTCACATTTATGGTAATTATTTTGTAAAGATTATCATTTAGTTGTTAAGATACATAGTCTATCTATCAACTGATAATATTGATTATAATATTTTGTTCTCAGTTTAACTGAGATGTTCTTTAATTTATTGAAGCCAAAAACGGACATAGAAGACCAATAGCAATTAAAGGAATTGATATAAATTAATCACACAAGCTGGGTATTTTATGTAATGTTCAGAAAAAGTACATATTATATTATATTAGTCATATAATATTTATATAATTTTCAACTTTCTTTTGACAGTTTGGTCATTATAAAGTTATAAGTTGTAGACCATTTAGTCTTCTATAAAATAAAAATTTAAAAAACATAATATTAGAAATATTAGCTGAAAAAAAGTAGCTAATTATTTCCCTTTAGCTAAAATAACAATTCAAATTTTGATTCAATATTGATGCCAAGCAAGTACAAATATTACTGACTAATTATTATTTCTTTACATAAACTAGCGATGAGGTATTCATTACAAGATTTAATTATTAGAGATATAAAATTAATTTACGTTAAACAGTTGTAAGTAAACATTTCCTCCATTAATTATTTGTCCATTCAGTTTATCTCTTAAACAATTTGGCACATTTCATTATAGGTTTAAAATTCAACTGGCTACGTTTTAAAATCGCCAATATCCCTACACTTAATATAAAAAAAAGTATCTACATCTAAGAAGGTCATAGTAAGATTAAGCCACTTATGCTTGATTAGGTATGAACAAATCATTTTGAAAGTCTTGAAACTCCGCTTCGATGTGCTTCTGAAAAAACCCAACTATCTTTCTTAATATATGCCTTTGTAAAGGGAAGTACATATAGTTAAATGTTGTGAAATTGATTTCATTCAATATAAATATTACTGGAAATTATGGTGTTTTCTTTCTTTTGTTTTCATCAAAAATAAAACACCTATTAAAGGTATCTCGCGTGCCATTGAAAATTGCTCTGCGTGCCAAGTTTGGCATACGTACCTTAGGTTGCCGACCTCTGCTCTAGTGGATACCAGGTCATAAGCAGGAACTTAGAGTGGACAGTGACGGCCAACCGTTTGTGCCAAACTTTTACGGTGATGTATCAGTGGTGCATGGACACAGCAGAGTAAGTTCTCCGAGCCACAAAAGAGTACGCTCGCTCGCATTCTCAAAAAAAGGTGGGGTTCAAGTCTGGTGTACTCACCGAAAAGTAATAATGTGACTTGAAGCGCGCTGGCTTTGTCCTTCTCGGCCGTATACGTGTAGTGATCAAAAACATGGTTACATAAACTTCGCAAAAAAAAAAAAAAAAAAAAAAAAAAAAAAAAAAAAGAAATGCCCACAGAATTTAAAAGAAAAAAGAAAAGAAGAGAAATTACGTTTTTTAAAAATAAATTCCGTTTGTTAAGGATATAACCGTCTGGCGTGGTGTTTTAATAGCTGAGTGGAAAAAAATAGAAAAGAATAGAGCGTTCCCATAACGTATCATAGAGACAGTGTTATGTAATTGACACATAGAAATAAAAATGTTGAAACTCTATTTTTTTTAAACTCTTTAAAAATGTCTATATTGGCGATTTATCTCGTCTTTCAAAAGAAAAAGAAAAATAATGTATTCCTATAGAAGCATTCGCATTGATTCTATAAATACTTTTTGACACTAGATGTTCATCCCGAAAATGAGCAGTAGATGCAATTAATTTTGCAGAAATTTCCATCACTAATAGTTGCTAGTAAAATTGTGGATGGTTAAAAAAAATACTGCACTATTATACAAGGTGTGTATCCTTAGGCACAGGATATTCTTCTAACACTTGATACGTACGAATTCTTATTTATTAATGTGGAAAACTTGCTAAAAGTAGGGATTTTCTCCTAAAAGTTCGTTCCCCCTAGCGTCAAAACCTGGCTAGGCCACTGAAAGCTGATGTCCCAAAAGGGCTGGCATCTTCAATTACTTCCGTTTCAAGTTCATGAGTGTAGTATGCCATGGCTTGATTGTTTGTCAAAAGACCCTTAAGTTTGTTCAGAGCTTTGTCATGTTGATTTGTCCATAAGATATAAGCATCTTTCCTTGTGACGTTTTCTAATGGTTTAGTGAGGTCTGCATACCCCGGAATAAATCTAGACACATAGTAAGTCAATCCTAATCCTAACAAGCTTATAACATTTTTTACCGTCGTCGGTGCAGGCATATTTTGAATTGCTAGAATCCTTTTGTCATCTGGTAACACGCCTTGACGACCGAAAACAACACCATAAAATTCAATGCTGTCTTTATTGAATTCGCACTTATCTTTGTTGAGTGTAAGATTATTCTCACGTAATTTTTCGAACATATGTTTTAAAGCTGTGTCGTGTTCTGATTGGTTTGTCCCATTTACAAGAATGTCATCATTAAGGTTCATGCAATTATTGACGCCTGTTAAGGTTTCTGCAATGGTATTCTGGAAGATTTCCGCTGCACTGGTTACCCCTAAATTTAACCTTTTTGTACCTCCACAACCCAACATGGGTTGAAAATGTTGAATTGTTTCTGAACTCCTCATCAAGTTCCAATTGATGATATCCACATTTTAGACCAAGTTTGCTAAAAATGTTAGCCCAATTGAGTCTAATCAAAATATCACCAAGTGTTGGCATGATATGTCTGGATCTTTTAACCCTTACAGTCCCGGGCGCGTATATAGCGGAACTGAAGGCAGCATAGATAGAAGTAGGTCGGTTAAAGGGTTAATTGCTACATTGGGAAGGCACATTTGCACACAAATACGAATTTCACCTGATGCTTTTGGTTTTGGAGCCACCAAAATGAATGAAACACATGGAATAGGTCCATCAACCTTTTCAACAATGTCTAATTCTTCTGGGTTTTTTTAAGATCTTGTTCCACTTTCTTCCACATGTGAAATGGTACTCGACTATGTGGCTGTGCAACAGACTTAGCCTTTGCATCTATTAACAATTTGACTTTCCCTCTTTTCATTTTAACTATCCCCTGAAACAATTGTGGCTTTTCGGCACATATTGACCTGCCACTGAGTTTGGTGGAACTGAGAGAGTAAATAGGAACCTTAATAACCGCAGTTTATGTGCAGTCTCTGAATTGATGAGGTTCCCTCCCTTTGATGAGGGTTGAGATCTAATAACATAAAACAACGTTGTGATTTCAGTAGGCCCTATGTCTAAATGAAATAGGACATGTTATTTGACCTAGAACTTGCAAAGGACTTGTAGTTCCATAGGCAAATATTCTAGTTCTTGTTGATGTCAGATAAGAAGCGGAGATGCGTTTGAACGTTACCTTATCAATTGCATTCGCTGACGCTCCAGTGTCAATAAGAAAGTCAACTGGCTTCCCTAGAACATTGATTGTTACTTTAAGTGTAGAGGTTATTACAATTTTATTTGACACACCAAAAACACTTTCGATTGATGAGAATGTGTGTATTTTATTTGCCGTGTAACTCATTGGTGCGGCTGTGCTGTCAGTGAGTTCTACGTTAAGCTCATAAGCATTCTGCGGAGGGGGGAGTGAATTGACATTTTATTAGAAGGTTAAAAAAAAATTGGTCAAGGACTGACAGAGTGTTAAGTACCCCTCTTCATCTTCACCGCCCTTTTGTTCTTTTGTAAATGTTTCATACATGTCAAAAACGTCTTCACCAGCATAGTAAACAGTGCCGGATTAAGGATCGTGGGGGCCGTGGGGCAGAGAACTTTTGTGGGCCGGATGTTATCAATTATTGACCATTAAAAAATTAGTTCAAAACTTTTCTTGCTTTCCTTAATACCCTGTCAGGTCTGGCGACAGTAACGTAAACCATGTACTAAAACGTTTATTTACAATTTGAAGCACGTATTAAACACCATTTACTTTTAGAGCCTTTCGGCGTGCGAAATCAATCACAATATCATGAAAGTCAATGTCGCGAAAAATGTCAAACTCAATGCTCATCAAGCAAAGCATGTTCAATCGAACGTCTCCCATTGTAGACCTCAATGAGTTCTTCACTCTCTTCAAGATAGAAAAATTTCGTTGTCCTAAGCAGTTTGTTGTCATCATGCAGAGGAATAGTTTGAGAACCGTTTCTACATTGGGAAATGTGCTCTGCAGTCCATTCTCAACGATGGTAAGAAATAATTGTAGTTTTTGCTGACGGTTGCTGGATGATACACCCTTGGGAGATTGCTGTGAGGATTCCACTCTGAGAAATGCGGCAAAATGAAGCAATTCCTCTGCTAGAGAATCTTCAAAATCATCTGGATATTTTTGCTGAAGCCGAGAGGATGCTGACCGAATCATATCAGTGGACGCATGCTCCAGATTCCTCAGCAATCCAAAATGTTGGTTCAGCTCTTTGTATGCTGCCAAACGATGTACTAGGGCACTTCGAAGTTTGTCAATTGTAAGTAAGAAGACTTGAGTTTTGAACCGATTAGAAGGATTGAACTCCGTTTCATCAGTATCGCCCTCATCGAACTGTTTCATCCGTTTTCGTTTCATTACACTGTCTTCTCTGTAACAAGAATTATCACTATGGAGTTTTCCTCGCAGTTCATAAGTTCCAAAATCATTCCGCTGTAACCCTTCAGTCCCGGAGTTTATTTTAATAATTATTCCCTACAGCCCAGACATTATTTTAGAAAAACAATGACATCGATTGGCTCCAAATTAAAAAAAAACTTTTTTGTTTGTAAAAAGTCATAATAACACATAAAGAGGGAATTACTAAAAACATAATAACTTACCTTATTATAATAATCAAATGTTTTAAATACTTTGCTTTATTAGTAATAATAATTCATATGAAACAGTTATCAACAACACTAATTCCATAATAACGAAACGTAAACAGGAAGCCGCCACTAGACCTAGACCCGCACTTTCAATTTCGCACATTAAACTCATTAATTGGTCAATTAATTGTCAAATTTCGTAATTTAAAAAGCGAAATTTAATTTAACTATTCAGCTATTAAATAAATAAATATTAAATAAATATTCTGCCCGAGCCTACGAAAGGTCAAATCCTTTTATTCTGATCTTTAATGATATAAAAATTGGGCCGGTAGGGAAGCTGGGGCCGGGGGCTGGTGCCCCCACAGCCCCATGGTTAATCCGGCACTGATAGTAAATAGCATGGCCTTCTTCTGAGAGCTATCAGACACATTAAGTGCTGTCGATAAAAGGCTAAAGCGTGATAACCATTTTGACCACCTTTCACTGATGTTGTGGACCAAAAAGGTTTTAAAGATTGGCAAGCTTGTAAAGTTGCATGCCATAGTGCTTGACAACGGTTGCAGCTTGTAAACAAATAATTTGCAAATAATTATGATTGTCAATTGCGAAATGAATACTGTACAGCGTATTTACATATTCTTGAACATCGTCAGGACTAAGGTAGCACGTGATCTTTTCCGCAGGACAAAAACGAACAATACTGACCACTCAACCTTGACACATACACACACACAGTGGCGTATTTATGCATGTTCCATATGTTCCATTGGAACAGGGGCCCCCACATAAAAGGGGCCCCCACACATCACAAAAAGAAATTTTTAGGGACATCTACATTCTTCGTTGAAAATGTCACATAAAATTCATTTTTCCCGGACAACTTTAAGCGCTCCAGTCCAACCATAGAGTATAATATACATGGACCGCTTGCTTTAGTTTTTATGCTATTATCTTATTTTTTTGCAATTTCCGATTCTAAATAAAGTAATTGTCATACAAGTTCCGTTTTATTAAATCGCATTTTTTTCGACTTCAAATGAATACTTGTAGGCCTATTAATCCTATTATCATTGACTATAATAAGATGGACCGCCTGCTCTATTTTTAGAGCTTATGTTCTTTTTCGTGCGCACACAACACTAATCTATAAATGTTTCCGCTCTGTACAACTTTCGATTTAAATTTTTCATTGAGAAAATCATATCTTGTGTATCAATAACTTTATTTCATGTATAGCAATTACTTTATTTAGAATCGGGAATTCCGAAAATCAGTGTTTCAAGTCATCATATAGCAGAAATACTAAAGCAAGCGGTCCATGTATATTAGAGTCTATGGTCCAACCAAGCCAAGCGCAACATAAAATGTATGATTTTATAGAATGTAGCATGAATTAACGGCACTTTTCTGAGGTATGTGGAAGGCAGGGCGAGGACACAAGGGCCCCCACATAAATTTGGGAACAGGGCCCCAACAATTCTAAATACGGCCCTGCACACACACAGTACATTATAAACATGCAGGACACTACTCTCTTTCTATCTATACATCCATTTATCTATTTGTCTCTCTTTCTACATATAAGTTAACTATTTTATACTTGCATATTAATTAAAAAGGAAACATAATACACGTATTTGTGTATGTCCTTCCCACAGGCGTAATCACCTGTTTGGGGGGAGGGGGGAAGAATCTGTTAACCCTTACATTCCCGGGCGCGTATATAGCGGAACTGAAGGCAGCATAGATAGAAGTAGGTCGGTACGGGAAGGATTAACAAAACCACCTTTACTTTCCCCAAACCGTGGATTTAAAACCAAAGTTGTATCTTTATATCTTTCAGATTATTACATTAAATTTTACATTTTAAGTATTGATAATTAAATATATCATTCATTTTTCCATTGTTTATGGAATGCGGGTTGTCATGGTGCACCCGTTTATATTTAGCTTGCTATTTCCCCACTGCATCTCTTACCATGCAATATTTCTCTTTAAGCGCTATTCGCCCACCTTGCCTCCCCTCCTACCTGCACCACTTGTTGCGCCCTCCCTGTCACTTTCTCTATACCTAGGGTTGCCATCCGTCCCGATATATCGGGACCGTCACCTTTATGGACCTTCTTGTCCCAACATCTCGACAAGACCCAATTGTGTCCCGATTTTGCAAAATACTGTTACGAGCTTGGATCAGGTACTGAAGTGAGACTATCTGTTAGCGCAACATGTAAATCCAGCCTCAGTTAGTTGAAAGTTATCGACTGCTGTCAGTAACCAGGGACTTTGGAATCAATCTTACAGTGCCAGATTAACTTCAAGCTGACTTATTGTAGTTTTATAAATAAGCGTATGTAAAAGAGAAAAACGACTTGCTGAAAAAAGGTGTAATCTTGAGACAAATATGGTGTACCAACTACTTCTACCGCAATGTAATTGCTTTCTAAATACAAAGTAATTGTATTAAATATGTTTACTTCATTTCTACATCCCATCATCACACAGTGTCCCGACGAGGTTCCAGCTAGATATGGCAACCCTATCTTTACCCACCTAACCCCCTATCTCTCTCTCTCTCTCTCTCGCCTTCTCCATCCCTCCCCCTAACCACGTCTCTTTCTCTCCATTAACACATCCGCGCACGTTCCTTTGAAACAAAAACAAAACACCTCTTTATAAACAAGGTTTTTTATTCACTTTATACTAACATTGTCAATCATCGCAACCATTGTAAAAAAATTAAAGTACCCGTCGGAACAAACTGATCATAGGGCCGGTGAAGCAGCGTTCACCAGTTTATGTGGCATACTAGGGGATGTGTGGCCAGCACAATGTCCAGCCGCTTTTTACTTTTCCCCAACTAATACCAGATGCCCATCAGAGCTGGGTAGACTCGGGGCGGTACGTGACGTTTCGGCGCTGCCGTTTTGGCGCGACCGTTTTGGCGCAGCCGTTTTGGCGCGGGACCTTTTGGCGCGAGCCGTTTTGGCGCAGGACGTTTTGGCGCGAGGAAATAATTGAGGAACACTTTTTTTTTTGTTGTTGTATAATTAATGAATTTAATAATAAATAATAATAATTTAAAGCGATGTACTTTAATGCATATATAGGATCGTGTAGATTTTGGTATGTTTTTATTTACTATTAGTTTCATTTATTATACAAAAAAATATTGTTTTCCTCAAATGAAGTTATTAAGTTAATTTTATTAAATGATGAGATGTGTTTATAGTCCATCCCGCCAAAACGTTCTGCGCCAAAACGGCTGCGCCAAAACGTCCTGCTTCGACTCGGGGACACCATAGAGTCCCGGAAAAAAATCCTAGTGTCCACCAGGATTTGAACCCAGGACCTTGTAACCACAGTTCAGTTGATGGATAAAGTATTTGTCAGTTATAATGAACCGCTAGCTATACACTGAGAACAAAGCCGAAATTGTTATTAATAACCTGAGGAAATATCGAAACAAACAAAAAAAAGTCTATTGACCTTGGTCTGAGTGGATGTGGCGAGGCAAACCAGAGCACCTCTCCAAACCCCACCCCCTAGGCTGTAACGCCACAGATGACGATGATTGACTTTCGGGAAAATGCAATCTATTAATAATTCAAAAAAAAAATTAGCAAATAGACATAAGAAGGTGTGATGTTGTAGACCGCCCATACTCGAGAGCAGAGGCTGTCTACACTTTTTTCATTTCTTTCTGTTGAGAGTGCTCAATGAAAAAGAAACTGGTCGTCGCCTCTGAACGCGGGGGATAAAATTAATTATGTCGGCCCATCGCGCTACAGTCAGGAAAGATGGGAAGTGGGGGGTGGGATGCGGGGAGCCTGAAGCAATGAGACGCCATATGACCACTTATGTAATATGTGAGTGAAAAAAAAGATTGCGGGAATCCCCACAAATACTAAAGCAAAAAAATCATCAGCTGTGTAGGCTGTATAGTATAGTAGATATACTATCTATCTATCTATCTATCTATCTATCTATCTATCTGTATATACTATATACTAATATAAAGACATTCTACAGCTAACAACTATAATTTTAGGAATATGTATAAACTGTCCTGACTTGGCCTGTGTTAACTCATTACACAATGGTTTAGTTAAGGTTAATAATAGCCTACATTTAGATTTAACTAGTTCATTTAAATCACCTATCTTATTCCAGTTATACATTTGGTTTTGTTTAAGCCATACGCATTCACAATGTTTTACCTTTGTATTCGAGTCTTGATGTTATCATATTCTACTTCACCATGGTGTTAAGTTTTATTCAATCATCGTTATGAACTACACAAGCTGCTTTGCACCCGCTTGTTATAACGGCTTCTCACGTTTTTACATAGATCTACCAGCTAAACACGTTATTGCATAGATCCACTCACTGAACACACTTTTACATAGATCCAACAGCCTGTATGCGTTATTACATAGATCTACCAGCTAAACACGTTATTGCATAGATACACACACTTAACACACTTGTACATAGATCCAACAGCCTGCATACGTTAATGCATGGGTCCGCCAGCTGCCTCAGTTCAAACCCTCGATTCAACGCATACTATTATAGCAGTGAAATGTTTCAAATTCGAGACGATCAAATACAAAACAAAAACCGAAAGAAACAATGTCATGACAAAGTACAGAGATGAAGTGGCTTATTTGAAGTGGTTTAATGTGTGAGTTTATATTTAGCTATTCTTTTTTGCTTTGGTTTTGTGGCATCCAATTAACTAGCAATAGATAGACTCTTCAAACATACAGACAACACACTGATTCACATCGCACACAAACACACTCACACACACACACACCACAATCAAGTGTTTATTTACTTTAAAATATTTTTTTTTTGGGGGGGGGGGGGGAGGGATGATATTTTACAATTATAAAACAGTTATTGTAAAATATCATCCAGTAATTAACCCTAAAGAAAGTTTTTCAATACCCTAGTCTCAAAATTTCGCTTGCGAATTTATCGCGGCTGTAGAGAAAGAATGAGGATTGGTCGGGCTGTAACTATAGTGTGCTCTGTATTACGCCTTTCCCGTTTGCTTTCAATGAAAATAGTTTTACAGCTTTAGTTAGCTAGTTGGATGGTTAGTTAGCTAGTTATCTTATCTTACATGTTACAGACGCCCCTTCTATGAAGAAGATTACTGCGTCCTGCACTTATTCGTGAGTTGAGTCTAATTTTGCATATTTAGTTAGCTAGTTAGTGGTTTGTTAGTTAGTTGGTTAGTTGGTTGATTAGCTAGACAATTAGTTATTTGGATAGTTAGTTGGCTAGTTACTTAAATGTTAGTTATTTGGTTAGTTAGCTAGTTAGATAATAGCTAGTTAGTTGGTTACTTGTTAAGTTAGTAGTTAGTTAGTTAGTAAATAATATTTTTTTAGTACAACGTTGTATTAATCGGCCAATGTTCTCTGATGCAATTATTATCAAAGGACCATCCAAATATACACCGACTGACTAAAGGTCTCTACGGGTAATCATTGGGGGGGGGGGGGGGTGCATTGCCTCCTTTGGTGCCAAATTATTATTTGAAGCAACTTTGGGGCGACGGTTTTTGCCAGCAGGTTGGCCTCTTACCTTTTAATTACGAAACGTTCCATCACAAGAAATATCTAATAAAAAATGTCAGAAGAGTTACAGAACGAAAAATACATTTTTATTCCAAATGCAACTACAAATTGTAAAACCTTTTCATTCTTTTTTTAGTGTCATTCGAGCATTGAATGGGTTGCCTGGACTGATTTAGAAAAAGTGCTTTTTAGTGCGTATGGAGTTCTAATATACAATAGGTTAAGGGCGCCAGCTATGCTTAATCCGCCATTCTCGAGTAGGGCGTGATTTCTTTGGTGCACTTTTATTTCATAGCCAACTTTGGACGCGGTGGTCTAGAAACAAAGCCATATCTCCCGACGTCTCGGGTTCAAACCTCCGTGATGACGGATTTTTGTGAACAATGACAGATTGCGAGTTTAGTGCGAGTCTAGTGCGGTTTGAGTGCGGGCCGGAGTCTAGCCAGTTCTGTTGGGTATCCAGTGCCCTCACATAGGGGGGGGGGGGGCAGAGGGGGGCATATGCCCAGGGACGGCACTTCCAAGGGGGCGGCAAATGTAGTTTAAATATAGCAAATATAGCACTTAACAAGCAGTTACAGTATGCAGGGGGTGGCGCTGAAACTTTTGCCCTGGGGCACCACATAAGCTTGTAAAGGCACTGCCTGGCTATCCGGCATCTTTTGCGAAAAGTAAATTTCGCTTGGCGCTGCGCAGGCCTAGAATAAAACAACATTGTATATTCCAAGGCCAACGTGATGAACAGATTTTGAGATTTGCAAATAGACACAAGTTGTAGTGTTACTATTTCAAAGGTTAAGGACGGGCTATGGCTGAGTGTAATTGAATTTACTGGCAATTTTTTGGGCATTTTTTTATTTTAGGTCGGCCACACATCAGTCTTTATTCAAAAAGTCAGGTTCAGAAATTTTGGGTATTCCCTCGGTTTTTAACGTAGTCAGCCAACGTCAGGTGACACTTTTGCGACCACTTCAATGGACGGAAAGAGTAAGCTTATCTTTTATTTTTACATCTACACTTTCTCCTAGTAACAAGATTAATACGTCGCATCGGTACTCGCAGTTTTGCATTCTGATAGAGTGTTATTATAATTTAAGTGACGTTAACTTGTTATTTTCTTTCTTTATTTATTTTTGTTTGTTGTTGTTGTTTTTAACAGTTCAGGCAACCCATTACCAGAATGCCACTCAGGAAAGAAAGAAAACGTATGTTAACTATGGTACTGTATTACTCCCCCCCTCCTTCTCTCCCCCACCGATCTCTTCCAGTACAAATAGCTAACAGTTATTGTTTTGTTAATAGTTAGTTAGAAACATTGCTTGTTATTTTACTTACTTAGTTACACCGCTTTGCAACCCAACGTTGCTTTGCTTGTACGACATTTTTCCAAAGTTCTCTGTCTGATGCAACTATCTCTGCGTCCTCCCATACTACACCAAACACCTAAGGACTAGAGGTCCGTGTTTTTTGCGTTTTTATACAGTTTTTGTGTGTGTTATAAGTGACATTAATAAGTTGTTGTTTTATCAGTTCATTGCCTACATGCCAGTCAGATAAAACAAAAAGGAATCGTACGTAGATATCTCGCTTGTATTTGGAAAAAGAAATGTACTTTATCTCATTGTTTTCATAGTGATTAACTTTTCATAGGCTAATCCAAAAGTAATGAAACTTAAAATATATAATTCTATTTTACTAGTAGTTATGCCCGTCAAAATGACGGAGAAACGTATGACTACAACGTGTTTTGTTAAAGAGAGAACGGAAAAAATAACCAATATTACAATAAAAGCTAATAATATTCTATGGTTGTAAAGTATTTATTGATTATATTCAGAATGTTCGAACAAAGGCGGCCCCCTTGCTTTTAATTGAGACTCAACAATTTTTCACTATAATTCAACATTATGTTTTCCAATCTTCGGACTGCCTTACTTATTTAGTATTTACTTTTACTGTCATAAATTTTGTATGTTGTTGTTGTTTTTTTTAAATTAAAAGTTACTTTCCAAGTGTAAGATTTTGATGAATTCACATTAGAGATGGGCGGTGAACCGAACCCGACTACCAGTGACTCCACGTACTTTAAATATTAAGATTTTTTTAAAACATTTCATGACGTCACTTTTTTTCTTCCTGTATGTTGGTGGATAGCCGTTTTCGGTGCTTTCTGCACAATAATCCTATTCAATTGACAAGTCTTAACGATTATGCATGCATAAAAGGTAAAAAAAGAAGAACATTTCCGGTATTATTCGATCATTTTCTTCGAAACATGTCTGTGTGCTTCGTTACTGGTTGTACGAAAATATGTATAGAATTAAGTTTTATTTCATTTCCAAAAGATGGCGCCAAAAGAAAAAGATGGATTGTGAATGTCAGATTTGAAGAATCACCTGTTTATAATCCCAAACTAATTGCTTGATGCAAAAGAATTTTCGTGTTTTTTTGTTTTTTTTTATAAATCTCCGCATTGTGTTTTTTTAATTACCAAGGACGCAACCCTTGACTAATTTATTTTATAAACAAATGCTACATTTAGCCTAACGCGACTATCACTTTGAGTATTAATTATCGCCTACTCACTTTTGATGTTAAAAACCGATTCCTCATAACTAATCTTGTAGCCGTTGTATATTTCTAAAAGACAAGAACTGGCTATCGATGTTGAAATCAATTGTCAAACAGCACCAAAAGCATGGTTTTTGTTTACGAAAATGGCGGTAAATTTCACCGGAAGTTCACGATCATTCCAGTTCAAAAGGTCTCACCTAATTAATACTTGTCAATGGTGCGCAAACTTGTAATTTTAATCATTTAATAAAACGTGTGTTTACAATACATTCTATAATATACCAGTGCATTGCTTTAACTCGTCAATCATTATATCATTCAATGTTAATAGAATCATAGAGCAATTCTACTTGAAACTGTACATAAAAGTTCAATTACCAAACTGATAAAGCAATTCATTTAGTGGTTTGATTTATTTATTTCAAGGAACCAGTCCCCCGAAAGATAAGACCAGGATAACACAAATTTATATGGCTATTTTCACTTCTTATTGATATAGCCGCGTTATTTTGTAAACAAAAACACATTTCTTTACATTGAAGTAAAGTAGTTCGGCATACTAGGGGATGTGCGATCAGCACAATGCCCAGTCGCTTTTACTTTTTCCCAACTAATGTCAGGTACCCATCAGAGCTGGGTAGTCCAGGGAAAAAAAATCCTAGCCTTTACCAGGATTTGAACACAAGACCTTACAACCACTGTTCGGTTCATGAAAAAATATTTGGCAGTTATAGTTAACTTCTATCTATAAATTGAGAACGAAAGAAAAATTATTATTCATAACTTGAAGAAAAATCTAAACAAAAAACAAAGTCTATTGACCTTGGTCTGAGTGGAAGGTTGTGGCGAGGCAAACCAGAGCGCCCCCCCCCCCTCTCCTGCCCCACCCCCTAGGCTGTAACGCCACAGATGATCATGATTGACTTTCGGTAAAACGCAATTTATTTATAATTCTAAAAAAAAAATAGCAAATAGACACAAGGAGGTGTCATATTGTAGACCGCCCATACTCGAGTACAGACTAGGCTATATAGGTCTTCACTTATTTCATAGATCAAAGGTCGGCAACGCGTCCCAGACTTGGCACTCTGAGCGATTTTCAATATTACGGCGAAGACCCTCCGAAATTGCAATTCAAGACTCTTCTATAAGAAATGAAAGTCCAGAAACTGGATGACTTTTTATCTGATAACACGTTGAATATAATTATGTGAAATCTTACTTTGGGCAAATTGATTACCGAACCCTTTTTTCTAGACCACTTGAAGAAATAGCGATGTTTTTTTGTTGTTGTTTTTAAAATATGAACTCGAACAGGCCCTATCACTAGAACGCCACGTCTTTATGCTTTCAGTTGTCGTTTTCCAGTTAATGTTATGTCTATCTATACTGTAGACGTAATAGAACATAGACGTAGACTTTATCTCGACTATTTACACGACAGCACCATTTTCCTTCTGCGGTTGATAAGGATCTTTTTACATTACGTGTTTCATTGTTTCTATAGGCGGTGTTTTCCTTGTCTATCAAACAGGTAACCACTGAAAGGTGTACACTGACATTTCTTTCTATTTGTTTTGTAGTGCATTAGAGTACATGCTAACCCAAACAAACAATGGAAAGTACTTAAGAGTAGGCCTAATAATAAATGAAAAGCTATCTTGGAATCCACATATTGCTGTCTCACATTAGTTAGACTAGAATACGCATCTTTTCATATGGGACTTATCAACTAATGTAAGCGTCACAGAATGGAAGTTAATTATATTTTTATACTGTGTTAAGCATTTCTGGCGTAAGTGGGTTAGCGACGTATCGACCAATACGCTAACTAGGTTAAACTATAGGGGGCTGATGGGGGGGTGGGGGAAGTCTCAGTGTCCTGGATGCCTCCCACAGATGTTCACAGCATTTACTGGGCGTAATTAAATGTTCCTGTGTAGGCCTACTAGTTGTTTTTGTTTTTTTATTATTGTAGGGTTTCCCAAGCCAATTTCTTTTCGTGACTCGGTTGTTTATATATATACTTTATACTTCGTGACAAACTAACATTTGTATCGCCTATACTAGCCTATATATTATTGTATTATCTTAAGTATGATACACAGAAGTTCCTTATATAAAGAAGAATATTGTGTCCTACGTTGAATATATTTATATGTGATGCAACCCCACAAAACGATACGGAAGTCGGTAAAACTGATTTTTCAATAAATGCAAAAAATGTGAAGAAACGGGTCCTAGGTCGTTTTTGAGATTATTATTGATTTGTAATGTTGAATGCCTTAACTTATAGCTGTGAAATTTTCAAGCTAAAATGATTTTTAGAAAGTACTAAAAAATTTGTTTTTACGCAACTTTTGTATAAATCACGCAAAATGTACTCTAAACATTAAATTTTTTTTTAAATATAATAAATATTACTTAAAACATTCAAAACTTTATCAGCTTGTGTATTAATTCATTATGATTATGTTTGTTAAATTTCATTATACGCGCCCGGGACTGTAAGGGTTAACCCTTACAGTCCCGGGCGCGTATATAGCGAGACTGACTGAAGGTATGCATGGGAAAGTAGGTCGGTACGGGAAGGGTAATATTTGTTTGTCCTGGAAATAATTAATTATCTGTTGCAATGTTGAATTTTTTAAAAATCGGTACTGTTTTATTTTTTATTTTTCTCCAAAGACTTCCCTTACCTTTACTCATGTAATTTTGAATAACTTTTGAACTAATTAATGGATTTTAAAGAATTTTTCACCAATATGTAGATAAATGAATTAGCTTTAATTCAATACCTAAAACTAATTATCCTATTTTGCCGACTTCAGTACCATTCCGTGGGGTTGCATCACATATATTATTATGTTCTTGTATGTATGTTTATGTATATGCCTGTGTGTGTACATGTATATGTGTGTGCTTGTGTAAGAAAAATAGATATTTTGAAGATAGAAGAAAAAAAAATTTAACTGATAACTAAACAGTTAATAAATTGATAAATAAATATACAAATAGAAAGATAGTTATCAGATACCTGGATGGATAGCTAGCTAGATAGATAGATGGATAGATAGATAGACAGATAGATGGATGGATGGATAGATAGATAGATAGATAGATAGATAGATAGATAGATGGATAGAGAGATAGATGGATAGATAGATGGATGGATGAATAGATGGATAGATAGATAGATAGATAGATAGATAGATAGATAGATAGATAGATAGATAGATAGATAGATAGATAGATAGATAGATAGATAGATAGATAGATAGATAGATAGATAGATAGATAGATAGATAGATTGATAGATAGATAGAGAGATAGATGGATGGATAGATGGAAGGATGGATAGATAGATGTATAGATAGATAGATAGATAGATAGATAGATAGATAGATAGATAGATAGATAGATAGATAGATAGATAGATAGATAGATAGATAGATAGATAGATAGATAGATAGGTAGATAGGTAGATAGATAGATAAATAGATAAATAGATAGATAGATAGACAGATAGATGAATGGGTGGATGGATTGATGGATGAATGGATTCATATAAGATGGATTGATATAATAATTAGAGGATTGTTTCAGCATTCCGAAGGTTTCTTTACTAAGACCATGTCCTACAGCAAATATTAGACACATTTATATTAGAGACCGACCGAAACCAAAATTTTCGTTTTCGGCCAAAAAAAAAACCATACCAAAAGACATACATTTACTTTTGGCTCAAACCAAAACTTTAACTACACCTTCGACCAAAACTGAAAATAAACCGAAATTGCCAAAAAAAAATATACTCCATTCTTCGAGATTCTTTTGTGTGCATAAAAAATCCGTTTATTATTAACTTCCACCGTCTATTTCCTACAGATTAATTCGCAACAGTTTAACTAAATGAAATTATCAATAAGCAGTGTAATAGATGCAGCACTAACGTTGCGGTATGAATTTTTTTTTTTAACGTTAAAATAGATATTCGGTTGTTAACCGAAAGTCACTATCAGTTTCGGCGGAAACCGAAAGAAAACCTTTTTGGCTTCGGCCGAAACCAAAACTACGCCAAAAGAATCCATTGGCCTACTTTCGGCGACGAAACCGAGAACCAAATTTCGGTCGACCTCTAATTGATAATATTACTTTTAACATCTCACCTGGCGTCATGAAAAACTTAAAATTTGAGAACCATTTTATTATTTTAATGAAATCATAACCTGCTTGTGCCGTTCCACAGATCGTGCCGCTCCATCGCCCACACATTCCACAATAAACAATTTCAACAACAAAAAGAAACAAAAAACTCGTAGGCGTATCATTTATTACGTTACATTTTCCATACAGGAGAAAACAAGTGCAAGGCGTAGTGAAAAAAAAAAAACCAACTTTAGTTGAGTGTAATGGGATCTTATTGACTCCAGATCTAACGCTGTTGGTAATTCAAAACGAGATCTAGATTATTCTAAACCAGGCGTCGGCAGCCTTTTCATAATAGCGTGCCAAAACTAGAATTTCTACAGCATTCTGCGTGCCAAAGGCGTAAACGTTATCATGATCTTTTTCATGAGGAAGAGAGTTGAATGACTTCTTTCAAAAGCTCTGCGTGCCAAGTCTTGCACGTGTGCCGTGGGCTGCCGACCGCTGTTGTAGACTATCATCGACGTTGGCCCAAAGGAGGAAGAAATACTACTTAATCTTGGCACATGTTCGTGGTCCGCAGATTTATTCTAATAGAGTGTTGGTGTTCCGCAGATTTATTCCAATACAGTGTTGGTGGTCCGCAGATTTATTCCAATACAGTGTTGGTGGTCCGCAGATTTATTCCAATACAGTGTTGGTGGTCCGCAGATTTAATCTATTTCATTGTTGGTGGTCCGCAGATTTATTCCACTACAATGTGGTGGTCCTCATATTTATCCAATATAAAGTATGTGAAGACAAAGGCTGCCATATGTAGAAAGCCTGAACAAATGGGCCACGAACAAGAACATAAGTAGGCTAATAATAACTTCCTCCAAATAGCTAACAACAGGAAAGAATGGAGAGTCATGACCGCCGATGTCTGTTACAGACCTGGCACCTAAAGAAGAACAAGAATATTTTTTCCAATATAAAGTTGGTGTTTCTTAGATTTATTCCAATATAAAGTTGGTGTTTCTTAGATTTATTAAAATATAAAATTGGTATGCCTAGATACCCCAAAAGTTTTTTAGCCTACTGCGCATAACATCATTTTGATTTCAAAAGCTTTCGCTTCCGATTTAGCTAGATCATCCTTTCATTATTCATCAACCAAGAACGATGGAGGTTAAACTTGAGGCCGGCCAATACTTCGATAGTTATGAAGCATTTTTGAAAGTTCTAAATGAAAGAACTACACAAACGAATGAGAAAATTGTGCTTGGAAATTGTGTAACGTCCCTTTGGTTTGTTTATTTTTTTATTTTTTTTTATTTTATCGCATAACGTCAAACGAACACACACACACTGCATGCATTGCACGCTTCTCGGACCAGATTTTTTAGCCATTATCGGTTAGTTTCTAAGATTTCTAAGTATCTGTTAATGATTACTATCGGTTAGTTTCTAAGCTTTCTAAGTATTTGTTAATGATTACTATCGGTTAGGTTATAGCATAGGGATAGCTATACATAGCCAACCTGGTCATATCTTGGAACAAGAAGTTTTGGGATATCTAGGCCGCCAGCTAGATACCCCAAATTTTTGGGGCATTTGGGCCGCCAGCTAGATACCCCACATTTTTTTTATTTTACTCAGTTGTGAGTAACACTGTCTCGAAAGAATACGGCGAAATATGGACACACTTGATAAACGTGAATACACAAGTAATAGAGTAGTGGTACTTGTTTTTATCTCGTTTCGCTCACTCTAGCAGTCCTAATTATCCCCCTCCTACCCGCCCCAATCGCACACACAGACGACATCACTGCCCTACATAATTTCCATGTTATCACGATACCAATTAGCTCGCTAGGTGCCCTACATCTCTACCTGTTCTTTTCTCCTACGTCTTTTCGTTTAACTCATGCAAGTGTAAATTAAGATTTCTTAATGATGATTAGGGTTAATCAAGTCCTCAATTGGGCTGGTCGAAAAGGTCAGGTTAGCGATAAGAGAGGAAACTCGCACAGACTGTTTCGAGTACAAAGAGACAGATAATTGGTCATAATGTGAATAACGAATGAGTTGATAATAAAGTAGTATAGACTGTTTCGATATTATGAACAAAATTAAAAGCTTAAGGAATATGGGCAACTACGGATCCCATCTTAGGACTCCCATCGTAGAGTCTCCATGTACAAGTACGCAAAGTACCCGTCGGACCGAATTGATCCACGGGGTAGGTGAAGCAGCGTTCACCAGTTTCTGTGGCCACGACATACTAGGAGATTGTGTGGCCAGCACAATGCCCAGCTGATTAAACTTTACGCCAACTAAGGTTAGGCACCCATCAGGGCTGGGCTGACTCAGGGACACCCTCCAGACCCCGAGTCTCCGTCAGAAAGACAGAAAGAATGAGAAAAACAAACAAAAGACAAAAAAAACGAATAAGAGAACGAGAAAGAACAAAGCCTCAAGATAAGGGAAATAAGAAAAAATGGAATTTAGTGGAAGTAATTAAAACAATTGATCAAACAAAAGAAAAAAATAGAGCTAATAAGAAAAAAAAGCGACAGAAAAGGTAAAAGAAAGAAATGAAAAGTGACAGAAAAGGTAAGAGAAAGAAATGAAAAGTGACAGAAAAGGTAAGAGATAGAAATGAAAAGTGACAGAAAAGGTAAGAGATAGAAATGAAAAGTGACAGAAAAGGTAAGAGAAAGAAATGAAAAGTGACAGAAAATGTAAGAGATAGAAATGAAAAGTGACAGAAAAGGTAAGAGAAAGAAATGAAAAGTGACAGAAAATGTAAGAGAAAGAAATGAAAAGTGACAGAAAAGGTAAGAGAAAGAAATGAAAAGTGACAGAAAAGGTAAGAGATAGAAATGAAAAGTGACAGAAAAGGTAATAGATAGAAATGAAAAGTGACAGAAAAGGTAAGAGAAAGAAATGAAAAGTGACAGAAAAGGTAAGAGAAAGAAATGAAAAGTGACAGAAAAGGTAAGAGAAAGAAATGAAAAGTGACAGAAAAGGTAAGAGAAAGAAATGAAAAGTGACAGAAAAGGTAAGAGATAGAAATGAAAAGTGACAGAAAAGGTAAGAGATAGAAATGAAAAGTGACAGAAAAGGTAAGAGAAAGAAATGAAAAGTGACAGAAAAGGTAAGAGAAAGAAATGAAAAGTGACAGAAAAGGTAAGAGAAAGAAATGAAAAGTGACAGAAAAGGTAAGAGAAAGAAATGAAAAGTGACAGAAAAGGTAAGAGAAAGAAATGAAAAGTGACAGAAAAGGTAAGAGAAAGAAATGAAAAGTGACAGAAAAGGTAAGAGAAAGAAATGAAAAGCGACAGAAAAGGTAAGAGAAAGAAATGAAAAGTGACAGAAAAGGTAAGAGAAAGAAATGAAAAGCGACAGAAAAGGTAAGAGAAAGAAATGAAAAGTGACAGAAAAGAAAAAAAGAAAATCAGTTAAAGACAAAGGAAAGCTACAGAAAGAGAACAAAAATTTCACCTACAAATACAACTATTTTACAATGGTAATTTTATGTTGGTCTAAGTATAAATGAAAAAAAATACAGTAATAATAAAAATAATAATAATGGTTATTTCTTATAGCGCTGCGATCCATGCTAATAAATGTATTATGCACAGTGGAAAATTTCTAAACTTTTTTGTCTTTCTTCTAGTTATGTTTCTTTTTTTTTTCTTCTATTTATCTTTTTTTTTCCTTTCTTCTTTTTTTCTTTTCTTCTTTTTTCTTCTTTTTCTTTTTTTCTTTCTTTTTTTTTCTTCTTTTTCTTTTTTTCTTTTTTTCTTTTCTTTTTTCTTCTTTTTTTCCTTTTTTTTCTTCTTTTTTCTTTTATTTTTTTTCTTTCTTCTTTTTTTCTTTTTTCTTTTCTTCTTTCTTCTTTTTTTCTTTATTTACTTCTTCTTTCTTCTTTTTTTCTTTTTTTCTTTCTTCTTTTTTTCTTCTTTTTTCTTTTTTTCTTTTCTTCTTTCTTCTTTTTTTCCTTTTTTTTCTTCTTTCTTCTTTTTTTTTTTGTTCTTTTTTTCTTTTTTCTTTTCTTCTTTCTTCTCTTTTTCTTTTTTCTTTTTTTCTTTCTTCTTTTTTTCTTTTCTTCTTTCTTCTTTTTTTCTTCTTTCTTCTTTTTTTCTTTTCTTCTTTCTTCTTTTTTTCTTCTTTCTTCTTTTTTTCTTTTCTTCTTTCTTCTTTTTTTCTTCTTTCTTCTTTTTTTCTTTTCTTCTTTCTTCTTTTTTTCTTTTCTTCTTTCTTCTTTTTTTCTTTTTTCTTTTCTTCTTTCTTCTTTTTTTCTTTTCTTCTTTCTTCTTTTTTTCTTCTTTCTTCTTTTTTTCTTTTTTCTTTCTTCTTTTTTTTTTTTTCTTTACTTCTTTCTTCTTTTTTTCTTTTTTCTTTCTTCTTTTGTTCTTTTTTCTTTTCTTCTTTCTTCTTTTTTTCTTTTTTCTTTTCTTCTTTCTTCTTTTTTTCTTTTCTTCTTTCTTCTTTTTTTCTTCTTTCTTCTTTTTTTCTTTTCTTCTTTTTTTCTTTTTTCTTTTCTTCTTTCTTCTTTTTTTCTTTCTTTTTTTTTTCTTTTTTCTTTCTTTTTCAATGCAACTTATAGTTTACAAAATGTGAAATTGAGTTTGTCAGCATGAAAAGAACAAAACTATCCAATTGTTGACTTTGCAAAGAAAAAAAAATTAGCACACACGCCCATATTATACGTATTAACAGAATGCACCTACGGACTGTTTGGTCTAACCTTCAAAAATATATTTCTTTGGGAGAGGGGCGAGGGAGTTAATAATACCCCCCCTACCCTCTATTCCCCCGCCCCGTCACCGCCTTTTCACTTTCCCTTTCTTTTCAATCTCTGAATCTGAAAAGATTTTCCCTCGTCCAAATAAATAATAATGTATGTAGAAAAGTTAATTAAATTCCAAGAGGATTTGAAAGGGAGAAAAAAAAAGGGGGATATAGAGTCCTTCGACGTTGAAATAAAAATTAACACCATGTATAACCCCCCTCCCCTTCCCCCAAATCCCAAAACTTGTTACGTCGATGGTACCTCTTTTTTAAAGCCGTACGTAGTTTTACGCCGTATAGCGTAAAAAAAAGGTACTCAAACACTTCAGGAGTGATACGCGATGAAAGCCTTGCAGGAGTCTAAAGTGAAATTTTGTCATTGTCGCGAGCTGTTCGTAACCCAGAAAGGCCGATAGGCTGAATGGGTGAAACGTCACTATAAATATATTTGAAATAGTCTATTATAATTGAAGTCAATATGGTGTTGTTTTTTCATGCTTATAGTTTCATTCAGTTTATTAATGGACTTACCTATAGAGAGTAATAAATACAGTAGTAATTTCACCAATGATTTAGAGTTTATTGAGTAAAAAGTAAAGTAGTAAAAGATTGATAATGGGTATGGGAGGGGGGGGGGGCTACTTGTAAAAAGTATTGTCCAGTAGCCATCTTATTAACGGATGTATTTACTTGACTAATAATTGCAGTAGTAAGAGCTTATACCGTGATGACCTCTAGCTGTTGGGAAACACAGAGTAGTAGTGAATAAAATAAAGTAAAATATCCCGTCGGACCAAATTGATCATAGGTCCGGTGAAGCAGCGTTCACATATTTTTTTGGCCACGGCATACTATGTTATTGTGTGGCCAACACTATGCACAGCTGCATTTATTTTACCCCAACTAAGGTGAGGTACCCATCGGAGCTGGGTAGACTCAGGGACACCTTTAAGACCCGGACACAAAAATTCTTCACCAGGATTCGAACCAGGGACTTTCGTTACGCCTGTGAAACGCGCTGCCGCTAGGTCACCGTGTTCCCTAGTAGGGTAATAGTGAGACACAGTTCATTGCACATTTTCTAATTTAATTAACTGTTGCGTCGATATGGTCAAAGTTCTGTTGTAGAAATAATTCAAGACACACACACACCTGCAACAAACTAATTGAAATCAACTATAGAATGCATGTATTTCCAAGTCGAAAATGTATGCCAAGAAAGTAATAAGTTTGTATAGCTCTGCCAACAAACATTGTAAGCTCAGAGTGCATTCGACAATGAGCTCGTCTCACAAGCTCAACATCCTGGGTTCGACCCCCTGTGCACACAATCAGATATTTAAAAAATCCACCGCCGACTTGGAGTGGAGATTGGCGCCGTTAAGTCTACCAATCCCCTTGAAAGGATTAATGGACACGCATGTCCAATAGCTCCCCCAACGACCGTTTAAGTTAAGGGACAAAAACAAATATAAGGCACGGTAGCCGAGCGGCAGCGCGTTCGACTGGCGATCCAAGGGTCCTGGGTTCGAATCCTGGTGCAGGCTAGGATTTTTTCCCAGGATCTGAGGGTGTCCCTGAGTCTACCAAGCTCTGATGGGTACCTGACCTTAGTTGGGGTAAAGTAAAGGCGGCTGTGCATAGTGCTGGCCACACAATCACCTAGTATGCCATGGCCACGGAAACTGGTGAACGCTGCTTCACCGGCCCTACGGCCCTATGGACCAATTTGGTCTGACAGGATACAAAAACAAATAACAAAACATGCACAGGGCAATTGTGTTACACATATCAAATTATCTAGGCTAAATATAATATATAGTAATTGTGTTTTACATCAAAGGATATAGAGCTAATTGATATTCACTGGCAATCTCAAATCTTGGCGCAACATGACCTTCATTGGAGCATCCGCCCACGAAAATTAAAGGCAAAAAGAGTCAGAATTGAAAAGCGACATCTCAACTCAGAACATCCAACTAAGCCAGTTACCACTGCATACGAAGGTCCTGGGTTCGAATCCTGGTGCAGACTATGATTTTTTTCCCGGGACTTGAGGTTGTCCCTGAGTCTACCCATCTCTGATGGGTACCTGACACTAGTTGGGGTAAAGTAAAGGCGGCAGGGCATTGTGTTGGCCACACATTCCCCCCCCCTCGTATGACGTTGCCACAGAAACTGGTGAACGATGCTTCACCAGCCCTATGATCATTTTGGTCCGAAGGGTAATTTACTTACTTTGAACTGTACACTTCCGTTTTATTTAAACGCTATGATTTTTCTCAAAATTAAAATCGTACTTTGTCTACAGAAAACTATTTAGGGATACATACATTTGGAACGTAGAAGTCATTTAAGACAGCGTTATTGGCTGTGCACGAAAAAAAAAAAAAAATAAGCTCTAAAAATAGACTAAGCGGTCCTTGACAAGTCTTAACGATTATGCATACATAATAAAGGTCGAAGAAAAACCATTACCGGTCTCATTCGATCGTTTGCTTCGAAACATGTCTGTGTGCTACGTTACTGCTTGTATGAAAAGTTGTAGGAGATTACATTTTATTTCATTTCCAAAAGATGTCGATAAAAGAAAAACGATGCATTGGGAATGTCGGATTTGAAGAATCACCTGTTTATAATCCCAAATTAATCGCTTGATGCCATGGAATTTTTGTCATTTTATTTTTAAGAATCTAAGCATTGTGTTTTTTTTTTAATAACCAAGGACGCAACTCTTAACTAATTTATTTTATAAACAAAGCTAAATTTAACCTAACGCGACTAACACTTTGAGTATTAATTATCGCCTACTCACCTTTGATGTTATAAACGGGTTCCTCATAACTAATCTTGTAGTCTTTGTATATTTATAAAAGACCAGAACTGGCCGTCGAGGTTGAAATCAATTGTCAAACACCACCAAAAGCATGCTTTTTTGTTTACGAAAATGGTGGGAAATGTCACTGGAAGTTCATGATCTCTTCCATTTGAAAAGGTTACACCTCATAACGACTTGTCAATAGTCTTTGCTACTACTAATTTTGTTATTGTGATATTATTGAATCTTTCTTTTTTTAATGTTGCCATTCACAATAATCACATCTTTCATCTACTCAGCCAATGAATGACTTTGTCAGAAGAAAAAGGAGGAGGTAGAGGGGGAGGGTCACTAGTGAAATAGCATAGGACCCCAGAACATCTAGATCAGGCCCTGTATATATGTGTTTGTGTAGACTGTGTATGAGAGAGAGAGAGAGAGAGGCGGGAGATATAGCCAGGAGGAGAAGGGGTTGTGTATTAAAGATGTTTGCTGTTCGTCATTAATTTTTAATTTAATGTTTTTGTTGCGAACATTATGTCTGCGCGTGTATGGATGTGGCGTGTAAGGATATGTGTATAGGCATATATGTGTGTTTCTAAAAACTTTCTGTTTCTGCTCTCAGTGTACACATAGAAAGCCTAACATTTGATTCAACTTCTGTATTATTCTATAAAAGTAGAACGTCGTCTGATTGCCACCACACGCCATTTTCTAACCCACTATCCACACTCAACGGCCCACGTTTTTAATTCAAGATCTGTAAACTCCCCCTCCCCCCTCCCCAACTGCGATACACCCAAACAGAGACATAAAATATCATAATACACCAAGGCGTAACTAACAACTATGTCTGGAGCTTATCCATTCTTACACTGATTCCCTTCTTCTCTCTTTCTCTCTCTCCCTTTCCATCCCTCCCTCTCCCTACCCTCTGTCTCTCCCTTTCGCCCACTCTCTCCATCTCTCTCTCACACCATCTCCCTCCCTATCACTCCCTCTGACCCTACCTCTTTCTCCCTCTCTCTCTTTCGCACTTTCTCCATATCTCTCCTTCTCTCTCCCTCTCCCTCTCCCTCTCTCTCCTTCAATCCGTCCCTTTCCCCCCTCTCTCCCCATTCTCCGTCCATCTCTCTCCATCTCCCTCTCTTCCTGCCCCTATCCCCCTCTCTCTCCCTCTCTCTCTCCTTCTCTCTCTTCCTGGCTCTCTCTTTCCCTCTCTCATCTCACACTCTCTCTCTTTCTTTCTCCCCCTCTCTCTACCTCTCTCTCCCTATCCCTCTCACTCTCTCACTTCCTTCGTCTCTCTCTCTCTCGCTCTATCTCACCCCCTCTCTCTCTCTCTCTCTCTCGCCCTCTCTATCTGTCATTCGCATTATATATGTATATACAAACCAACATCCTAAATATAGAGATCAATGCATTACTTTTACATAGTTTCTGCCATGACATTATCATGACAGTTTTGTGGCCAATCGGCGAGCTTTTCTAAAAATATTCAAACTACGAGACTCGACTGTATTTCATGGACCAATCAAATCTCTCGTCTCCGCTTTTCACCCTCTCTTGCTTCATTTTTGGTCTAGGTTTTTTTTCCCCTCCACCCAGATTTTTTTTTCTGTTTTCTTTTGAACCCCAAATTAAAAACGGTTACAAATGGGACAAAATTGTGATTGAAAATACATTCATTTTAAATAACATTTGTAAAAAAAAAAAAAAAAAAAAAATTAAAAAATAATACTCGCAGAAATTAAGATTTGGAATCTAAATTCCTGTGTATAGGATTAAAACAAAATGTTACGAAGTAAGTAACAAGTTATTGTAAATTTACTTAATTTTGTGTTCTTTTCATTTTTAAGCTTTCTGGAATATTTTATTCGACCAGTAGTGTATATGAGTGTTAAATTTAAAAAAAAAAGACCTATAAAAAACAATTTAAAAAAAAATCTATTGAAAAACTCAAAATAGTTTTTATGAAGTAATAAGTCGTTTCCGTAACGTTAAAGAAAAATGTACACGTTTTTTTTTACATATTTACTAATACTAGACGCTTCAGAAATCAACATTTCCTTGTAGATTTGGAGTTGTTGTTTTTAAAGAATGTATTATAGTGTAGAGTTAAATTTATTTCAAATTTTCCTAATTAGGAAGCTTGAAGAATTTTTGAAATTTTTAGTTGTTTTGGTTTTGGGGCTGTTCGTTACAAAATGATACAATGTAGATTGATGATTTGGTAGACGTGGCTTAGAATGCTGTTGGTTGGTGTGTTGTTCTTGGTATTGTTTTAAGTGCGGCCGAGATCTACACGAATTCCCAAGCAAATTCGGCGATTCCTTATCTTATATATTACAGATGCTCATTCTATAAAGAAGATTATTGCATCATACGCTCATCCGTGGTCTCATTCTAGTTTATTATTTTTACTAGTATTTAAATAATGTTATTTTACTGGTTTTCCTGGTTTGTTCAGGCGAACCGTTCCATGCCCGGATGCCACAGGGAAGAAAGATTACTTTTACATTTTAACGTGAGGTTTCGCAGCGTACAACAATTTATATCCAATTTTAAATAGGGCTATTCACAACACTCTATAAATGCGCTTTACATTGACCCTATTTTGTTGAAATAAATCGAATAAGTATGTTTTAATCTTATTTTAAAAATATCAACATTATCCGCTTGTTTAATTGTGTTTGGGAGTTCGTTCCACCACAGAGGTGCTACGACGCTAAAGGAGCGAGCTGCAAATGTTTCTCTTTTTAAAATGTTGGTACCTATTGAGATGTTGATGTATTTTGTTTGAAAGCAGCCCTGTTTTCTAAGAGGTTTGTCGCTGAACCATAAATATGACGTCCTATGGGAATCGACTACAAAAGCTTTTATAGAACATAGTCAGAACTTTGAATTTTATTCTCAGTGTTATAGGTAGCCCGTGTCATTTCTTTAGACAGTTTGTTGAGTTTCCTTCATTGTTCAGAACAATTTTTGCAACTAAGAGAGAGAGAAAGAGAATATTACACTAACCCCAACTGATGACATCTTTTTTTTTTGGTAATTCAATACACATAAGCTTTCTGGTAGTTTGAGATTATATCATATTATTATGAAAAGTTATAATATTGTAATAGTGCACCTTTGTATGCTAGCTTATGATATAGTAAAGTACCCTTCGGACAGAATTGATCATAGGGCCGGTGAAGCAGTGTTCACCAGTTTCTGTAGCCACGGCATAATAGGGGATCTGTGGCCATCACTATCCCCAGCCGCCTTTAACTTTACCCCAGCAGATGTCAGGTACCCATCAGAGCTGGGTTGACACAGGGACTCCCTCCAGTATGATATAGTTTGCTTCAATTAAAGTGCACGGTTATGTCACAGCAATGGCTTCTGTTTAATTCTCAACACTCCTACATCAAACCGTCTGTAATAGATATGGGGCAACATTAATGAAATCCTAACCGTCACGTAATAATATAAATATTAAATATTAAGCATAAATGCTGTAATATTATACATGTTATCTGGGATCTGGAGAAAATGTGTTGTTGTCAGTGACGTAGCCAGGAATTAAAACATGGGGTGGGGGGAGGAGGGTCACAAAGTGTTAGTGGAAGGAGGATGGCAGTGGTGCAAGTTGGGGAGAGGTAAGAGTTGGGCGATAGGAGGGCGAAAGAAGGGCGAAAACTGGTGCAATATTTCCATCTAAACTGCGGGGAAAAAAACTAATATTTAATTCACGATTATTATCTAGACTTAAAACGCAAAATATTTTTTTAACAAAAAATTAAAAATATTATTTTTGATAAAATTTAATGTTTTAACCCTTACAGTCCCGGGCGCGTATATAGCGGAACTGAAGGCAGCATAAATAGAAGAAGGTCGGTACGGGAAGGTTTAAAAGTTTTAAACTGTCGTTTTCTGACAAAATTGTATGATGCTAAACTTTATAATTGCCGGAGATCCAACAATGATTGTACTGTAATAAGATGCGCAATTGACAAGTCTTAACTATTATGCAGGCATATAAGGTCGAAGAGAAAAACATTTCCGGTCTAATTCGATAATTATTTGCTTCGAAACATGTCTGTGTGCTACGTTATTGATATTGGTTGTACGAAAAGTTGTAGGGGATTAAATTTTATTTCATTTCCAGAAGATGTCGCCAAAAGTAAACGGTGGATTATGAATGTCAGTCGTGAAGAATCACCTATTTATAAACCCAAACTAATTGCTTGATGCAAAAGAATTTTTGTTTTATTTTTTATTTTTTAATGAATCTACGCATTTTGTTTTTTCAATAACCAAGGACGCAACTCTTGACTAATTTATTTATATCTTCTTATATTTTATACATTACAGACGCTCCTTCTATAGAGAAGATTATTGCGTCCTACGCTCATCCGTGGTCCGAGTCTAGTCTTGCATTTTTATTGATGTTTTAAATGATGTTGTTACTGGTTTTCCTGGTTTGTTCAGGCAACCCATTCCATGCCCGAATGCCACTCGGGAAGAAAGAGTACTTATATGCATTTAAGCAAATGAAGAAATAAGTAATCGGATTCGAAATCGAGTGAAGGGGTTCGGACAAAGTTGTGGGGACTAAGAACATGCGCCGTTTTAGATGCTGTTGTAGATGCTGTTATAGATGCTATTATAGATGCTGTTATAGATGCTGTTATAGATGATGTTATAGATGCTATTATAGATGCTGTTATAAAGCTGTTATAGATGTTGCTATAGATACAGTAATAGATGCTGTCATAGATGCTGTTATAAATTATGTTTGTATTGTTTGCCGTAGTTTTTTGTGTGGTCATTTGTGTTTGTGTCTGCTCGTGGGTGTACGTTGCCTCCATTGTTTGCTTTGGCCAAGAGTGTACGTCACAATGTTGCCCTGTTGTTGTCAAGGTTCTTTTTCCAATAAAAGAGGGGATGGGGGGAAGGGGGAGGGGGAGTCTCCGAGTGCGCGTTAAGAAAAGATCATTATGTAACAAACATCCTTTGTGCCAAACGTCAAAAGCTGTCATTGCAATATCTGCGTACGCCCTTCGCCTTATCACACCGCTCCCCTCACACACACACACGCACACACACACATACAGGCAAACACACGGACACAAACACCCCAATGCCTTCCAGCGTAACCAAGAACGAGTCGTGAACAATTAAAGTACGCCGTTATATATGCATTCAACTGCATTACTTTTTAAATTGTTATAGGTCTATAATTTGTCCTTTTTACTTAGATACCGGTTGTTCAAGCGACAGGGTGGTGCCCTCACATGCGCAGTCCGTACGGGGGAAAGAAAATAAACAATGTCTTTTTTTTTTCATTTAAGAAGACTAAAGACATAGTGGTTTTTATTGTATTTTTTTTTATATTAATAAATGCTGCATGAAAAAAAAAAAAACTTTTTACTAATCGCCGAGGCAGCCAACTGTTAAAACATTTTAAAGTTTAGAACTAGTTTTTGGAGAGAAAAAAACTTTAATTAAACATATCTAGGCTTACTGGCGGCTATGGCGGTCTTATTTTGAAGTAAATATCGCTCGACGTAATGAATAAACATGCAAATGTTAAGATAGTCGTGAATCTTTCGTTGATAGAAAGAGATAGTTAGAGAGAGAAAGAGAGAGAAAAGAGAGAGCGAGAGAAAGAGAGAGAAAGAGAGAGAAAAGAGAGAGAAAAGAGAGAGCGAGAGAAAGAGAGGCAAGAGGCATCTTCACGAATATAAAGGCCATTGCAAAAAATACAAACGTATCACTTTTTTTTATTTAATATTTTGTATGAGTCCCATATCGTAAAGTCAGGTTCCTATCAGAGCTGGGTAGAAAGACAACCTCCAGACCCGATAACAAATCCTAGCCTTCACCAGGATACGAACCCATGACCTTTAGTACGCGCTATCCAATCGGCCAACGTGCCCCATTTATAACTAATATAGGTTAGTAAAATATAAAATTACTGTATTTATTGCTACAACTAAGAACTTAATACAAAATAAATGTTGATACTTTTACACAAGCAAACACTAATAGTTAAATCACTAAACCTAGAAACACTAGAGGACAGAAAGGCAAATAATAAAATTGTCATTATACATAAGACATTAAATTCTAATTTAGAAATACAACACGATAACAATCTGTTATAATGCTCAGATGAACACAAGGACAAAAACACTTTCCTTAACCCTTAATCGAAAACAAATGCATTTAATTACTCTGTATACATAAAATGAATTAACTAATAAATAAATACAAAGGGTTAATAAGGATTATTATGCTTTCCTCCCTCATCTCCATTGAATAATACGTGTGTTTAACTCCCATTGTTGGAATAAGTTTTAAAAAAACTTAAGAAGGTCTAAAAGCAAATTCTACATACCTTGACGATGGCTAAGTTCTGACCAATCGGCGAGCGGCTCTGAGATGGTCGAATCACGAGCAGCGACTTTTCATGAACCAATCAAAATAGTTGTCTATGGTTGCCACGACTCTCATTCATTTTTCTTCCTACTACCCCTCCCCTACCACCCCTTCCACAAGCACACCCTTTCTTTTGTCTCTACAACTAGAATAATTAATTATCACCCATAGCACAGAGTGCTAATAGAAAAATATATATAGGCCTCTTGTTATAGCCTTAAATAACAAACAATATTAAGTACAGGGATCACAAATGTTCAGTTTGGAATAAAGGTTTATAAAAGATTTTTTTGTTACAAATGTTATACAGTAAGTTTAACGATTTATGTTTTATTGTAAATGCCATTTGTATGTTTGTTTATGTTGTAAATATAATGGTTGTATTGTTTTCAACGTTCATGTCCTTCGATCATTTTTATTTTATTCTATTTAACTATGAAAGCTAGTAGACCTACATTCTAAACACAAAATATATAATTGAGTAGACCTACATTCTAAATACAAAATATGTAATTGAGTAGACCTACATTCTAAACACAAAATATATAATTGAGTAGACCTACATTCTAAATACAAAATATGTAATTGAGTAGACCTACATTCTAAACACAAAATATATAATTGAGTAGACCTACATTCTAAACACAAAATATATAATTGAGTAGACCTACATTCTAAATACAAAATATGTAATTGAGTACACCTACATTCTAAACACAAAATATATAATTGAGTAGACCTACATTCTAAATACAAAATATGTAATTGAGTAGACCTACATTCGAAATACAAAATATGTAATTGAGTACACCTACATTCTAAATACAAAATATGTAATTGAGTAGACCTACATTCTAAGTACAAAATATGTAATTGAGTAGACCTACATTCGAAATACAAAATATGTAATTGAGTACACCTACATTCTAAGTACAAAATATGTAATTGAGTAGACCTACATTCTAAGTACAAAATATGTAATTGAGTAGACCTACATTCGAAATACAAAATATGTAATTGACTAGACCTACATTCGAAATACAAAATATGTAATTGAGTAGAACTACATTCTAAATAAAAAATATGTAATTAAATAGTCCCATTTTCTAAATTCAAAATATGTGATTGATTAGGCCTACATTCTAAATACAAAATATGTGATTTAGTAGGCCTACCTAATAACTTAAAAAAATCTATTCTAAATAACTTAATGGAATTAAATTCAAATGTTGCTTGTGTTTCGTATTTATTATTTTAACTCTTTTCTATATATTTTGTCTATATTTCTAGATCTGGTTACAAAAATATTTGACGTTTCAGTTTTATTTATTTCTATTCTTTATTTTTTTTCTTTTCTTTCTTTCATTTCTCTTCTGTTCTTTCGTTCCTTTTCTTTTATTTCTTTTCCCTCTTTTTAATTTATCTTTTCTTTCTCTTTTCTATCTTTTATTTCTTTCTTCATTTCTTTTATTTCTTTCATTTCTTTTCGTTCTTTCTTTTCGATTTTCTTCTTTTCTTTTTTTCATTTCTTTCCTTTCATTTCTTTTCTTTCTTTTCTTTTTTTCCTTTCTTTTCTTTCCTTTCTTTTCATTACTTTTATTTCTTTCATTTATTTTCTTTTCTTTCTTTCATTTGTTTTCTTTCTTTTAATTTTATTTTTTCTTTAATTTCTTTTATTTCTTTTTATTACTCTTCTTTCTTTTCTTTTTTTTTCTTTTCCTTACTTTTATTTCTTTTAGCTCTTTTTTTTCTTTCTGTCATTTCTTTTATTTACTTTTTTAATTACTTTTCTATCTTTCTTTCATTTCTTTCCTTTTCTTTTTTTTCATTACTTTTCTTTCTTTCAATTCTCTTCTTTTCTTTCATTGCTTTTCTTTTATTTTTCCCTCTTTTTAATTTATCTTTTCTGTTCTGTCTTTCTTTCATTTCTCTTCTTTCTTTCTTTTCATTACTTTTCTTTCTTTTCTTTGTTATCAATATTTTTCTTTCTTTCATTTCTTTTCCGTTATTCGTTTTATTTCTTTTTATTTGTCATCTTTTCTTTCATTTCATTTCTTTCATTTTCTTTCTTTTCATTTGTTTTCAATTCGTTCTTTATTTTGGATTAAAAGGTGGACATTTTTAAAGGTGGAAATATGAAACTAGGAAAACCCAGCAACTTTAAAATCTTCTATAAAAACCAAAAGAAAAATACACGCCCCTGATAGTTTATATAAAAAACATTATATAGAAATTGATAAAATATTGCACGTCCTTTAGATTTGACTATTTTGAAAGCTTAAAGTAGCTAAATGGAAACTAAAAGTCTTTCGATCTGGTCTAGACTACGATAAACCTGACATCGTTGTTTTATCTTTTCTATATCTCTTGGTTAACTTCAGGAAAGGCGTCGTTTATTATACACTTGTGTGTACGTTACACGAGTAATAGGCGAATAACGTTGATTTTGGTTTGGTAGTAAAGACGTGGTTAGCTATAAACGTAAAAGGCGAAAAAGCAATAACGTCTGCATATATATGATTTCTATGTGGGCACAAGTGATTCTTTGAAAAAAAGATAACGTCAAGATAACGTGTTTTACAAAAACCGGAGTTATGTATTGACAGTTTTTAGTAAACTTTATACCAGTTTTTACATGCGTGTTGATATACGTAATTTTGAAATCCTTAATATGTGTGGAATACATGCAACAGGGTCACTAAGTTATATAACAACGTGAATAGCAAGATTACATAGCAGCGGCGTAATATTAAATATTTAATGTAAAAAAAAAAAAATTCGGACACTCCTCAAGTGGGGGCCCGGGGGGACTTTCAATTTGGACCCCCCTCCCCCCACTCTAGCTACGCCACTGTGTGTATATATTATAAGTGTGTGCAAATGTGTGTGTGAGTGTGTAGGTAGTTGAATTCGTACAATTCTACAAGTTAAATCGTTTATTGCTGTTATTTTATTTGATTGGTACAATGTAAAAAGGAAGTCGTTGACAAATGTCGGTGTTATGGTGTGTGTGTGTGTGTGGGGGGGTGATGCGTGTTTAGGGGACATTGGAATAAATGGGTGTCCGTGAAGAGTGGCGTGCTTTGATAGATGCCCTATGTTCCACAAGGAACCCAAAGGACAGATGATGATGATGACGCATACTGTTAAGCTAGTAGGGAGGGGGCGCTCGAGTGTGGGAGGAGAGGGAGAGGTTGTCGCTTGCATCTGCTTTCCTTATCTGTGACACACTGGGTGTGCTAGAACAAATGTCGTGCTGAATTATGGTCATCAGAAATATATTGTGAAACAGCAAAAAACCTGTGTGTCTTTGTGTGACTTGTCACTCTAAACAAGCGCGCACAAGAAACACGGCTATTGGATTCGGGGAATCCAACAATACATCTCACCCTTAACATTTATTCATCTTTAAATTAATTTTTTAAAGTGTTTTATTTTAATTCCAGAATTTACAATATTACTATAAAAATAAGTAAAGTCATAGTAAAAGAAATAAGCTTATAAGGTCAAAGTAAAGTAACAATACGGTCATAGTAAAGTAACAGTAGGGTTATAAAAAAGTAGCAGTAGGGTGTAGGCTACACATATTATAGGCCTAAACTAAATTCTATTTGTGTAGGCCTACACATATTTTGAACTAAATTAAATTCTATTTGTGTACATATATTTATACTAAATTCTATTTGTGTAAACATATTTTAAACTAAATATATTTGTGTACACATATTTTAAACTACATTCTACACCCCTTTTAAACTAAATTCTATTTGTGTGGGCCTACACATATTTTAAACTAAATTCTATTTGTGTAGGCCTACACATATTTTAAACTAATTTATATTTGTGTAGGCCTACACATATTTTAAACTAAATTCTAATTGTGTACATATATTTTAGACTAAATTATTTTAGTGTACACATATTGTACACTAAATTATTTTTGTACACACATATTATAAACTAAATTATATTTGTGTACATATATTTTAAATTTAAATTCTTTTTGTGCACACATTATTATAAACTAAATTCTATTTATGTACATATATCTTATACAAAATTATATTTGTATACACATTATTATAAACTAAATTCTATTATTGTACATATATTTTAAACTAAATTATATTTGTATACACATTATTATAAACTAAATTCTATTTGTGTACATATATTTTAAACTAAATTATATTTGTGTAGGCCTACATATTATTATAAACTAAATTCTCTGTCTGTGCACATCTTTAAAATTAATACGTATGTTTGTGCATCCATTATTATCAACGGAATTCTACGTGTGTGTACACATACTATAAACTATATTCAATGTGTGTTCACCTATTATAAATTCAATTTTATGTTGGTGCAACTATTCTAATAGAAATGTTTAAACTAACGTCAGTAATTCTTCAGTATATCTTTCATGCGTAATCCCACCATTCCTTTCACCCCAACTTAATATTGGATTTTAAATTAAGTTTTCCTAAGAAAAAAACAAAACATGCTCTTGCGTTCTAAAACAAAAAAAAGAAAGTTTTTAATAAGCTCTTGTGGTTTTGAATCGTAGACACACATCATATGTAAGGCTGAAAGCTAGAAGTTATATGCGAATTGCAAGTGAGTTCTCAATAGAATCTTGTTATCGAGAAGACGTTAAGCCTGTCTTTGTTCAAACTTAACAAATATACATCCGTCATATTCGACTTTAAGGGCAAGCTTACATGTGTGTATGTGTGTGGTTATGAGTGTGTGTGTATGTGTGCGTGTTACGATTTCAATTTTTTTAATAACCTTTAGTCTATACCATAAAATTGTCACTAGATATGAAAAACGTAACATAATTTAAATACGCTTGTCAGAAATCATGAGAATTAATGTACATTATGGTCTGCTTATCTAAAGACGATTATGTCAACACTTAAATTAACTATATAGTAAATGAAAAGAACAGGAAACAAACTTCAACATGTTCATAAAATGCGCACTAATTCAACATTGATATCTACACGTTTATGTGAACCTTGTCCAAACCACAGCCTACATTAAAATTTGGGAAACTATTTAAGGTCTGTGCTTGTACACAACTTTCAAAATCTTAAGTATCTCTGTTCATGTGTATATTTCATACCAATGTCTATGTTTATTTGTATATTCGATACCAATATGGTATTAATATGTTTTAAATTATGTTCAGTTATTGGTTTTACTGGTTCTCTATTTCACTTTACATTTAACTTGCAGACTACTGATTACCTTTTATTAAATTGAGTTAAATGTACTGTTTTTAAATATAAATGTATATGTTTATTTGTATATTCCATACCAATGTCAATGTTTATGTACCAGTGTTATCGTTGATCACATTTAGACATGACATGTCTCCTTTGAAAACCGGTGTCTTTGTTAGTGAACAGTTTCAAAACCAGTGTCTTGAAACGTTGTCTTTATTTTAGTGCAAATTTTCAAAACACTCGCATATGTCGGTGCACATACTGAATTCAATGATTGTATTTGAAACTAATCTCCTTGTTTTTAGCTAGAGTCCATTGTCTTAAGACTAGACACTATTGGTCTTTGGTTGTGCACATTTAAATATGTGATTGTTGATTCATTTTTTTAATGCGCAACATTTTGTCTCCTTTTTCTAAATTATCTTATCTTATACGTCATAGACGCGCTCCATCCCATTCAGAAGATTATTGCGTCCTACGCTTATCCGTTAGTCTTGTATTTATATTAGGGTTTATTTTACTTGTTTTTTCAGACAACCCTTTCCATGCCACACAGATTATGAGATAAGAAAAGTGTTTTTATCTTAATGTCTATCTGAGCATTGTAATATATTGTATTTTTGTTGTATTTCTAACTTAGAATTTCATTTGTTACTTATTATAACTTTATTACCCTTTACCCTCATCTTCTACAGTATTCCTAGGTTTAGTGTGTTACACTTGGGGCTATGTTTACTTTTAATTAAATTTGCAGCTCTTTTGAACGTTTCCCCTACAAAAAAAAAGGGCTGGATTATCATAATACCTATTCATCATTTCCCTCAAAGTTCTATTCAACTTCACAGAACACTGCGTTTTAATTTAGAGCGCCAGTCGAGTTGATTGAAGTTCGATTAAAAAACTTTTTTTTTCAGAGGCTTATAGACTTGATACATAACCTAGTCCTTGCCTTGTTAGCTCTTGCAAATTTCAGCTTGGGTCATGTTGTGCTGTGATAAATATAGAGAAACTGTTGGACTCAGGGGCCACAGTAAAGGAGCGGCATAAGATTATAGTAATGTTACTAGCCATAGACCGACAATAATACATTTCGTTCCCAAACTGATATTTTATAATATTTGAGTTCGAGTGTATCATTTCCTTTATTTATAACTTGGACTATTTTTTTAAGATACATTTGTAACCTGTCTTATGATATTATAAAGGAGCGATAAAAACATGTTACTGAGTTGCAAAATAAAATAAAGTGAATTCATTCAGACAGACCAAAGTGATCAGTAGGGCCAGTGAAGCAACATTTATCAGACTAGACTAGAACCCAGACTTCTCTACGAGAGCATGCAAGCCGAGATTACTCTCTCAGGGCTCGGAGAACGAAGCCAGCTGCATCACGCAGTTTCGATACATTCCCGTAAAGAGTCGGCGCAAACGGTTGGCCGTCCTTGTCCACTCTAGGATCCTGCAAGTCGGGACAATCTACAGGCAAGTCTTTTTTGCTCCATGCAGTTTCGGGTGAATCTTCTTGCGACCTAAACCTACTAAACTAGGCCCCTATCGGACAATGCCCAGCTCGAAACTATGCTAGAGTAGATTTGTTCCCTTCTGTGGAGTTCACCAGTTTCTGTTATAACCGATGAAACCGTCTCTTAGTCTCTCCATCTTATAACCGATGAAACCGTCTCTTAGTCTCTCCATCTTATAACCGATGAAACCGTCTCTTAGTCTCTCCATCTTATAACCGATGAAACCGTCTCTTAGTCTCTCCATCTTATAACCGATGAAACCGTCTCTTAGTCTCTCCATCTTATAACCGATGAAACCGTCTCTTAGTCTCTCCATCTTATAACCGATGAAACCGTCTCTTAGTCTCTCCATCTTATAACCGATGAAACCGTCTCTTAGTCTCTCCATCTTATAACCGATGAAACCGTCTCTTAGTCTCTCCATCTTATAACCGATGAAACCGTCTCTTAGTCTCTCCATCTTATAACCGATGAAACCGTCTCTTAGTCTCTCCATCTTATAACCGATGAAACCGTCTCTTAGTCTCTCCATCTTATAACCCCAAAGGCTGCAATTAAAAATCTGAATATTGAAATGAAGATCTGTAGAACTGGCTACAAAACTGACTTTGTCTTGAGACTTATCATTGAGCAAATATTTACGCCCAGAATTATCATTGATCAAATAATATTTGGGCGAAATAAATATTTGTTCAACGTAAACTGGTATGCCTTTTTTTTAAACGTTTGAGCTGAGTTATTTGTAATTGGGATATGGATCCCCTTTCCCTATCAGCCCACCCATATATTACAGGATTTCTTTGAACACTCGAAGGTCTTTTCATGAAGGTATAGTATTACGAGTTCATATTTCATGAGTTTGTACACTCACACACATAACACGCATAATGATTTGAACCTCAAGGCTTGTGTAGTCACATATCATATTTAATATGGATGTAATATAATGAATGTTACATTGCTGACTACATGTACAAGATGACATTACATATCTAGATAAAAAAGCAAGAAAGATGCTTCATTAAAAGCAGTACTAGAAATAAACACCCAAAAAAACAAAATACATGTACATGTCAAGATTCAGAAAATTTCATCAAAATTAAAAATAAAAAAAATTATTTTGAAAAAGTAAATAACTTTAAATATTTAGGATCTTCAATCACTGAAAGCAATGAAATTTTAGCAGAAATAAAAGAAAGAAAAGCCACAAGCAACAAAACAACTACAGTAACTACAACATGCTTGAAAATGAAAACATCTCAAGAAAAACAACACATAATCTGCAAAACAACAATATACTTGTAACTTATGGCAGCCCTGGACACACTTACGAAAAGCGCAGAAAATATATTGAATACCGACAGGTCAACATAACCTTCATCTAACCATTCTGCGCTTAACTTCTCGTAATGAGCAATAAATGGATAAAAGAAAAATTGTGTAGCAGCACTACTTTGAATGGGGCACGTTTACCGATGGTCCTGGGTTCGAATCATGGTCATGGCAAGTATTTGATCCCGGGGGACAGGAGTAGTATCTACAGGTCTACCCAGCTCTGGCGGTTACCTGTCATTGATTGGGGCAAAGTAATGGCGGCTGGGCATTGTGCTGGCCACACATCTTTTACTATGCCGTGGCCACAGAAACTTAGACTTGTGAACGCTTCACTGGCCCTATGATCGATTTGGTCCGAACGGTACTTGAATTCTTTTTTTTAAATACGACAACTTTGAAATGGTGACGAGACACAATATAATAATCGCATAGTGTTTTAAAAATATTTAACAGGCTTAATGGTTGTTGTTTTTTCTTGTCCATTTCTCTCAGTTGTTTTTCAAACTAAAACTAATCTGCTGGCTTACTTGCTTAGTTCCTTTGGCTCCTCTACAACAGCTCTCCAGCGCACTCTATTCTGGACAGCTTTTTTAAGTTCACGCTATGAAAGGTTGCAGCTTGTCATTTCCTCTTCACAGGAGCGTCTCCAGGTGGTCTCAGGACGATCAATACTTCCTTCTTCGGTCGATTTCTTAAAATTTGAATTTGCATGCTAACTTGTTGATTCATAGGGTCTTTATTTTTTTTTGAAAAAAAGATTTACACTTTGTCAGGGTTGATCTTGGGTTTCACAAAACATTGGTGTGAACTAAAAACATTTTTTAGCGTCGTTTTGGCGCGATCGTTTTGGCGCGGTTTGAATTTAATTGTTGAATTTCCGGCCCATCAACATCGAGGTTATATGGGGCCTTTTTGATAACGTAGTTGTCATGTTTCTCTTGTATCCATTTTGTTGTTCTTATATCTTTAAATTCTGTTGTAAAGTTGTATGTCTTTAATATAGTTTATTATATATTTTAGTTTAATTTTGCTGTAAAGTTAATGAAGAGTTCTACAGTAATAGAATTTAAGTCGAATTTCATCAAATGTATTTTGGCGCGGATATTTTTAATGCTGGACGTTTCGATGCTGGTCGATTTGGCACCGGATATTTTGTTGCCTAGTGAGTGGTGGGGTGTAATAAGTGACAACTTCTAAAGAATTAAACACTCTTTTTTTTTTAAACTATAAATTTAATAAGCTTATTATTACACATGCACCGCTTTATTTTGAAACTCTTTGTTACCTTAAAGTTCAAATATATGAATCATATGAATAAATATAAAGTAGAATGTGTGTTGGGGTTGCGATCCACATTGTTTAATTTAAAGACACGTGACTTTATTGTCTCATATTTTACTTTTGCGTTATCACTTCCGCCAGGTGTGCTCTATAGCTTAGTGGTTAGCGTATCCGACTACCATGCGGACGACCTGGGATATCTTTCTCTTTTTTGTTCTACTTTTTTTTTTACAATTTCCATTAATATTACTTTTTTACAATATTTTTTTTCAATAACTTTCCTCAATGTTTTTAAAAATTATTAGATCTATAGCTTTCTGTTTATTTTAGTTTATGACAAGTTTAGCTGTAGCTTACAGGCTACAGGCTTATTTTACTTTTCCCCGGGCAACGCCGGGCAATTTCGCTTGTATGATATCAAAATGTTGGAAATATTCAAAGACAGTATACATTTTTAATAAGATGGTCAATGAATTTAAAGCGTCAAACAACTATGGTTGTCACCATGTTTGAGAATATTAGGTATAGATTATTTTTTTAATGTAAGAAAAACACCTTTTAATTGGAATGGTCAATGAGGGTCAGTTTCACCAGTTAACAAACAGTGTCCCAAACACAGACAGCTATTAGTGCAGGATAATACGTAAATAAAGATATTAGAAATCATTCTCAACTACAGACGACGGAACAGAAGACATTAAATAGAAGTGTTTACTCGCTTTGATAAATACACGTTTGTAATAAATACACGCATATTGTGAGTTAACAAAAACCTATCAAGGTCTTTTAATATTCCATTAGATTAGTGTGAATTTTTTTTTCAAAACCTACATAAGTATAACTGTCTGTTGATTTCTAAGTCTAAAAATATGGTGGTTAAGTAATTATATTGCACTTTTAAAAATGAATAATCAGTTTTATTTAAATTCTGGGTTTCGGGGAAAGAAACATCATTAAATAACAGAGAATACTCATTTTGATGGCATGGAAAGAGAATAAACGTGTTGGATATTATAACATTAGTTGATTAATTTATGAACAATCTACTTCGAATTTTGAAATATTATTTTCTTTATTGATTATCGCTAGAGGTCCGGCACCAAACCGGACACCTGACAACCCTAGTCTACCACAGCTCTGATGGCATCAGTTAGGGAGGACATAAAGGCGGCTGGGCATTGCACCGGCCACACAATCCCCTCTTTGTATATCATGGTCTTGGGTACTTGTTAACACTGCTCCACCAGCCTCATTATCCAACGAGGTCTAAAAGAGAACCTTTACGTAATTTTAATAATACTATAATATACAAGGTATATTATAGTATATACATTATATATATATTATACATGTAAATATTATATATTATATTACTTACTTACTTACTGCCCGTAACGCCGTGGGCGCATAGGGCAGCAACAAAGTCCTTCCATCTTTCTCTGTCACCTGCGACAATTCCAATCGTACCACAGGAGTGACCAAATTCTTTTAATTCCTGCTCCACAGTTCTGCGCCAGGTTACTTTTGGCCGACCTCTCTTTCTTTTCCCTTCTGGAGTCCAGTGTAGTGCTGTCTTGCAGATGTTCCCTTCCTCTCTTCTCAAAACGTGGCCAATCCATCGCCAACGCTTTTTCATTATGATTGTGCCCATGTCTTCGTGGTTGGATTGGGACATTAATTCTTCGTTGGTTATTTTCTTTGGCCAAAAAATTTTCAAAATCTTCCTGAGGTTTTTTGTTTGGAAAGTGGAAAGCTTCACAAGGTCCTGTTGTGTCATGCGCCAACATTCTGCACCATATAGAAGGACAGGAAGCACACAGCTGTTATATAGTTTTATTTTCGTTCTGGTACTATATTGACAGGATTTCCAGATGTTGGTCATGTTGTAAAATGCAATTCTTGCTTTGTTCAGTCTGTTCTGAATGTCTTTGCTTCCTCCATCTGGTGTGAGTGAGCTTCCTAGGTATATGAATTTTTCTGAGTTGGGAAGATCTTTATTGTCAACTTTGACTGGAATCATAGTAGTGGTATTTAGCACCATGACTTCTGATTTCTTATGGTTTATTTTTAGTCCAACTTGTGAACCAAAATTATTTAGTCTGTCTGTTTGGGCTTGCATTTGCTGATAGGTGTGAGACAAAAGTGCAAGGTCATCAGCATAGTCTAAATCCTCGAGTGTTGATAACAAAGTCCATCCGATGCCATTGTTTCTCACTTCTGTTGTGTTTTTCATCACCCAGTTAAACAGCAATGCGGACACAACGCATCCCTGTCTCACTCCTGTCCTCACTTCGAACCATATGTTGCTACCTTTCATGCAACAGCTGTAGTTGCTGTAAAAGCTCTTGATCAGCTGTACCATGTGAGCAGGTATTCCATATGCTCTCAGAATGCGCCACAGACTGTCTCGGTGAACACTGTCGAATGCCTTTTCGAAATCAATAAAGTTGATATAAAGTTGTCGTTGCCATTCTGTACATTGTTCTATGATGTTTCGTAGAGCAAAAATCTGTTCTGTGCAGTTCCTCCCTTTCTAAAACCTGCTTGCTCTTTTCTAAGAATGATGTCGACAGCTTCATAAAGTCTCCCGATGATCACCTTGGCCAGTACTTTGCTTGGGATTGACAGAAGCGTAATACCACGCCAGTTATTGCAGTCACTAAGTGCACCCTTTTTGGGGATTTGGATAATTATTCCTTTAGTCCAGTCTTCTGGCACGTATGCTTCCACCCATATTTTTCTGAAAAGTGGCTCCAATATACTAGCTGCTGTCTCTGCGTCAGACTTAAATAGTTCAGTGTTCAAGTTATCGGATCCTGGAGCTTTATTGTTTTTTAGTGATTTAATGGCATTTACAATTTCTTCTTTTGTAGGTGGTTCTACATTGATGTCTAATTCTGTCTGTACATCCGGAATTACTGCTTCTTCCAATGGTGGCTCTCTATTTAGTATTTCGCTAAAATGTTCAGCCCATCGTTTATTTTGTTCAGCTTCACTAGTCAGCAGTTTTCCTTGTTTATCCTTAATGGGTGCATTTGGTGATGAGTGGAATTTACCACAAATCTGCCTGGTGATTTTATATAATTGACCTTGCTCTCCTTTAGCTGCAGCACTTTCTGCTTCATTTGCTAGTTCTTCAACAAATGCCCTCTTGACTGCACGCACCATTTTCTTTACTGATTTGTTGGCTTCTTTATATTGCTATTTGTATTTTTCTTGTAGTCTTGTTGACATAGTGCTGTTCATTTGATTTTTTTATCTTGCGTCTCTGGTCTATGGCACACCATGTAGTTGGTGTAATCCATTCTTTTGTCTTTTTCTTATCTCTAAAGCCCAAGCATTTTTCTGCACTCTGTTGGTATGCAACTTTGACATTTTCATAGTATGAATAAACATTATTACTTATTATTACTTACTTATATTTTATTATATATATATTAAAATTATATATATATATATATATTATATACATGATATACAACGAGTTCGCGGTCTTTTTTCATGTTTCATGATCTGTTTCACGGCTTGCAGGTCTACAAAGGACCTGGTTTTCTCTGGCGATGGTCGCAGGCGTGGTCGTCTTACTTGGCCAGCAGTACTTCCTGTCCAGCCGTTCACCGCCCCATGGGCGAGGTCACGAGGCGGTGGCAAAGGCCGACACCCCGAGGGAAACGATTGTGATAAGGTATGACAATATGGTGTTGTTGATGGTGTTTAAAAATGAGCTATGTGCAAGACTAGACTCAGACCACGGATGAGCGTAGGACACAATAATCTTCTTTATAGAAGGAGCCTCTGTAATGTATAAGATATATTAGGCGTCACAATTTTTATTTTTATTTCCTGACGATTTATTTCCGCCAAGGAATCGAAAACGACTGGTACGTGTGATACCCATGGCACGAGATGTACATGGCACGTGAATCGTGGAATCGAAGACACGCCAAGCTCGGGCAACAATGATTATTATGATATATATTTTTTACAGTAATTTTTCTCGTAAAGGAATTTTCAACATGTTATGTATCTAGCTATCTATATATTTCTTACTTCCTGTCTATCTATTATGATTAAATCTATATTTCTTTCTATCTGTCTTTGTATTTACCTATATATTATTAAATCTACTTATCTATCTTTATAGCTATATTTAAATCTGTCTTTCTTTCTATCTTACTAACTTTATTTCTGTCTATCAATCTTTCTATCTTTCAATCTTGTTATGGACCTCTATATGATTGACTATTATTACGACTCGTTAAATCGGATTCAATGAATATAGTTGTATCTTTATTAGAAGTCTCTAGATTCTGCTAATCTGTAGCCCAAGCTAGGGGTTCCTTGACTGACAGGTCTATGCAGCAATGTAGTTATATTCGTGATAATTATCTTCAACACCTTTCTCAACAATGATAGATCAAACAACTCCAGTTGTTGAATAAACAATTTTATTTAAATTGTAGACTCAATATAAACGATCAATAAACTTCATCAACTGATGGCAACATAAGTTTCAATACAATGGCATATAATATACAAATGAATATAGCGACTTCACTCGACAAACGTTTAAACTGAACTAACTTTAAGGAGGTCGGAACTTTACAAAGAAAACTATCATCGAAGATTCTACAGGGTCTTAATACGCATTTTAACCTCTTTCTCTATAATTACTACGATCCAGAATTATCCTCCGATTTCCACGGGATTTGAACGAATTATTTTATTTAAACTGCCCTCAGGGCATAAAGGTCAAACCTTGGTCGCTTTGGACTCTGATACGCACTTGTTAAGAGGTCAATGCCTTACTACGTCATTCATTTATGACCGATATTCGTAACATCCCCCTCCTTCTAAAGTTTTATAATTATTTCTTTTACATTTTAACTATACAAAAAAAAATGTTAATTTTAAGGAATAATTATAAAAGAAAATATTCCGGGGAAAAATACAATACAGTTCAATTGGCTATTCCACTAATTCAATCAAACTGATTACAATAACATATAATATATGCAATATAAGTTCATCTTATCAAATGGCTTAACTACAGTCATTCAATCATTCAATTTTTAATTCAAAACAATGGACAATTAAATTGTTTCTCTAAATCTTGTATACAAGAAAAATACATAATCATTCTTAATAGATATAATATAATACAAGTTAATAATTTCTATTACATTGAACATTCCACGTTAAGAAAAACTCTCTCGTCCATTTAATTATAAACTAATATCTTTTACAATTTTGTAAAAGAAAAATCACTTAATGTCTATTCAGACACGACTTATTTTTTTCCATAAGGAGAAAAACCAAACGCTCTGATGAAAAAATACTACTAGGCTTGACCTAATTACACAACAACACGATCATTGTCTCGACAGTATTTTTTTTTCAGCCTGTAGGCTTGGACAACATTAGACAACTGTCGGTGACGCGACCCAAAATGTAGGTCAATTCCGCCTTTCTCTCTCTCTCTCTCTCTTTTTTTCCTGTCTCATTCCCAATTGATTCTAACAATATTGACATCGCTATGCAAATTTTTACCTCATCACCGCTTAGGTCAAAATCTCTACGCGACCAAAACGTTATCTTGACTAAATGAGCATTATTTAACAACCATTATCTCAAAATTAAATTCATTTATGTTATTTTGAGAACATTAAACATAGTCTGTTCACGAATTAAAATAGTTTATAGCAAAAATCATTAAAAATATTTCAATTTCTCATTTTACCATGACCTTTCGACGTCCTTATTTTCTTTTTAAAAGAGTTCACATTGAAACATTCTATCTTTCGTGCAGACATGGATTTACTTGAAACAAATTTGGTTAATTTACTTAATTAACTATCAATCAAAGCAGATTATATTATCTTCATACAATCTTAGTACTACACAGTAAGTACTTATTTTCTTTAGATTACATCAAAGACATTTCAAATACAATATTATTGAAGTACAAAAGATAAAAGATTGGAATTTAAAGAGCATAGACTATATTTTTTTCAGACAGAAATCAATTTAACAATTTTTACAAAACAATTTCTGGTCTGAATGGTTCCATCTCCCAGCTTTTCAGTTATGGTAAGGTTGGAATCCATTGCTCTTTTCCATGTTCCACAAAGGTTTTATTCATTATTCATAGATTCTAGGTTCTCCTGTTCCTCACAGTGTTCAGGTCTACCCAATCTTTTGATTGTCAGTACAATTCATTCAATCTATTTTAACTCATACAGAAAAAAATAGATTAGTTCTACAATCTTGACATGAAATCCTTAATTAATAATACATTAGTTGAACATTGGTGTGTCAACATTATAAATTCTCAACCATGACATTCTCAACCATTCTGGTTTACAGTGTCAAGTCAGTGGCACATATCCTAAATTTATACAAAACAAGGATAAGTTTTATTTTACATTAGTTTCACTTCTGGTCTGCTTTTCATGTAACAGTATCCTAAAAGTGAAAAATCATATCTAATACATTTCTTGGAATTCTGGTTAGTCATAGTTCTGCCTTGCTGCAACTATTTTTACCCTACATTATCATACATTCAATGATAATAAAATAAATGAATAAATTCACATAGAAGAAATTTGCATCCTGACTCAGTGCAATTATTTCAACAACAGTACATGATAAAATCAATTTCCATAGTACAATAAAAAACATTTCTCAATACTTTAGTGATAGAAAAATTCTCTTTTCTCAAAACCATTTACATCTTTTTCAATCAAATTATCCTCTCTGCCAAATGTTTCAATTATCATTTCCAGAGATTCTCAAACACATCTTATAATCAGTCCACATTTATAATGTCCTCTGATTTAGAAACCAATTCTGCGGATAAAACTGATCTTTTTCTCTTATAGCAATTATTTTAAATGCTCAACCTAACAAGTTTGTTTAGAAATATCACACTATAATGATATTTACTCTAACAATACTTTTACTCAGTCCTTTTTCTCACAAGTAAGGGATTTAGTTTTACAATAGTAAGTTTGGTAACTAACTATCAGTGAATTTGTCCTTCAATTCATCCTGTACTCCAGGCATAAATTTTACAATTAAGAGTAACAATGTTAACAACATCAAGCTTATTCCAATTGTTTTCAGAAGGTAAGGCTTTATCATTTTCAAATGATATAATATTTTTGCCTTTCTTTCATCACACAACAATGGCATCTGCATGTGAGCAGTGTACAATTTTTTTCTAACAAAAACAGTTATGTCAGACAAAAAATTTATGTACTTATCTAGGTACTTGCTCAGCCCAAGGAGATCCAATTCGGTCTGCCAAACCTCTGGAAGTAGTTTGAGTGGTCCTCGGACAGTGGGTCCAAAGATTGGTCCATAGGCTCCTCGACTTTCCGGATAGGATTCAGTTGACATCTCCTGCTCCAGGCATAAGTTCTTTAGGACTGGATTGAAGAGTTCCGAGGTGAAGTTGGTCCTTCGATCTGTCGGTATGGATTGTGGTAACCCATAGCTTTTGATAATTTCGGTCCAGCTCTCCGCACTCGTTTCTTCTGTGATGCTCCTCCAATCTTCATCTGTACCGGCAACTGCAGGTTTGCATTGTTGTTTGAGCATGCTGTGGTCTATATGTTCATAGACATCAGTAGTAGGAGTTTCTTTCTCGTCGACAGCTTTCTCATGTAGCTGTAGCAACTCTGGGTCTACTTTCTGCTCAGCAATCATTTCATTTTGCGATGACTTCTTTGATTGATCATTTCCTTTCGGACAATCTTCAATCATGGAGAAAATAGTAGTATCAAGTTCCACTTCTTCTTCCTCTTTCTTCTCTCGTGGGAGAATTTCTTCTTTCCTTTTCTTTTCTTGTGAGAGAATTTCTTCTTTCTTTTTCTGTGGTGTCATACCATTTATGACATCACCTACAGGATAAAGTTCTTTTTCTTTTCCTGTCTCCACCATAGGACTAGGGTCGGGATATTCCTTCACAATCAGTTCAGGTCTCACCCTCCCTTTCGCCAAATCATTTGCTAGGATAACAGATATGCCCTCAACAGGAAGTTTTGATATTACTCCAACTGTCACATATCCTGTCACCAAGTCAGATGCTAGGTATATCCTATGTAGAGGTATTTCTTCTTTCCATTCAAAACCTCTCAATAGGACAGTCTGTCCTGTCAATGTATTCACATTCAATGGTAATACATCTTTAAGCAGCAGGGTTAATGATGCTCCTGTGTCTCGTAATATGTTTACGGACTTCAGTGGTCCTTCCTTTTGTAAGGCCACACAACCTTCACTAATGAACGGTTGAAAACTGCACAGGGTCTCTGTGTCAATTTTATTCTTCCCTTGACCATGACTTTCGGGTGTTTTTTCATCTTTCGATGACTTCAGACTCTTGTTCGAGTCAAAAATACTTTGGTCTACTTTTTCGTCTCTGTGGACTTGGACAATTAATCCAATAGTAGCCATTCTGTATTTATAATCAGGATATTTATCCTCATTGTCTTCAGTTGTAGATTTCTCTACCTTCTGACTTTTGCTCTCAGGCAAATCCACCCTCAGTGTTTCTGGTTTAGAAGAATCTTTCTTCGAATTCAGTTCGTTTGTATTTTCGCTTCCTTGTACATCCTTTATTTGTGCATGGCTGACGCACATTACCACTTTATTAGGTCCTTTTTCTTTCCTTATGCTCCAACAGTCCTCGATGCTATGTCCTGTTCTTTTACAAAAAGTACATTGGACGTTTTTGTTGACAGGTCTTTTATTAACATCATTTTGTTTCACAAAATGCTCTTTTTCACGATGTTGTTGTGGTGTGTTTTCTGCTTGCCGTTGTGCCCTATTAAAATTCTTCTCACCAGCTGTCCTATGACACAATGTGTACTGTTCCGCTAAATCAGCAGCCTTATGTGGGTCAGTGATATCACGCTCGGATAAATACATTCTTTTATCCGGCCTCACTTTGTTAATAAAATCCTCTAACAGAATGATATCTTTCATTTCTTTTAATGTGGAGATATTTCTGGATTTTATCCACTGATCCATTAACTTTTCTTCTGCTCTAAGGAAGTCTAAGTGTGTTTGGTAAGGGGACATTGTGTACTGACGGAACCTTTTCCGATAACTTTCAGGTATTTGGTTATAGGCTTTTAGTACAGTGTCTTTAATGACTTCATAATCATTTAAATGCTCCTCTTTTAACAATAGAACACAATCTCTTGCCCTTCCCTGAGTAAAAGCTGTTCTTACTAATATTCCCCATTTATCTTCTGGGAACTTAAAATCTCTGCAAGAAATTTCAAAGGTCTGGAAGAAATTAGCTATTTCACTTTCTTTATCAATGTAGGTAGGGACTAGCTTTTTCCATCTGGCCATCTCTACATCATGATGAGATTCTTTTTTAGTAGCTCCTATCTTCGCTAGCTCTATTCTTTCCTGACTTTCTGTTTCTCTTTGACTTTTCTTATCTTCCATCTCAAGACGTTTCATTTCTAGTTGAAATCGCAACTGTTCGGACATCTGACCTTCAACTTGATATCCCTCCGCTCTTGATTCTACTTTTAACTTGCCACTCGCAATCAACACATCTTTTATCTGCTGTGTCAACACAGTCCTCGATGGTGTAGTTTCAGTAACTTCTATCTTTAAGATCTCAGCGATCTCTTTTAACTTCTTTATTGATAAAGTTTTCAGAACCTTTTCTTCTGGATTTTCAATAAATTCCATTCTTTAGTTAAGAGATTTATAAAGTGGTAAATTTTTCCAACTTACGTTTTTCCAATCGGAAGAATAATTTCAGCGTTCTTAGGCTTGCTCAGTAGGTCACTGCTCCAACACACAACACAACACAACTTGAATATATGCTTCACTATACAACTATATCGGACGCAGCCCGCAAACTTGTTATGGACCTCTATATGATTGACTATTATTACGACTCGTTAAATCGGATTCAATGAATATAGTTGTATCTTTATTAGAAGTCTCTAGATTCTGCTAATCTGTAGCCCAAGCTAGGGGTTCCTTGACTGACAGGTCTATGCAGCAATGTAGTTATATTCGTGATAATTATCTTCAACACCTTTCTCAACAATGATAGATCAAACAACTCCAGTTGTTGAATAAACAATTTTATTTAAATTGTAGACTCAATATAAACGATCAATAAACTTCATCAACTGATGGCAACATAAGTTTCAATACAATGGCATATAATATACAAATGAATATAGCGACTTCCCTCAACAAACGTTTAAACTGAACTAACTTTAAGGAGGTCGGAACTTTACAAAGAAAACTATCATCGAAGATTCTACAGGGTCTTAATACGCATTTTAACCTCTTTCTCTATAATTACTACGATCCAGAATTATCCTCCAATTTCCACGGGATTTGAACGAATTATTTTATTTAAACTGCCCTCAGGGCATAAAGGTCAAACCTTGGTCGCTTTGGACTCTGATACGCACTTGTTAAGAGGTCAATGCCTTACTACGTCATTCATTTATGACCGATATTCGTAACAATCTGTATTTCTATCTATCTTTCTATTTGTATTTTTTTGTATACATCTTTCTGTCTATCTTTCTATCTTTCTTTTTTTCTTACTATCTTACTATCTATATTTCTATCTATCAATCTTTATTTATATCTATATTTATTTCTATCTTTCTATATATCCTTAGAGAATCCAAAATGTGGATTGTGGTGGATGCACTGAACACACCCTGTGCGGACGTGGCTGGCTTCGTTAAAAACACCCACTGGACAGTGGTCATTGTGACAGATCAGTTTCTGGACGTCAAAAATTGCCAGTAGGTTACATTTATTAGTCACCGTGGTCCATCTGTCATAGCGTTGGGCAGACCATTAGATATATTCCTGGTTTCGGATCCTATTTTACAAAATTAACCATATAATCTTTAAAAAGAGAGCTCTTTGGCTAGTGGCTGTGTGCCTTACACGCCAATACAACTGCCACAGCAATTTACTCCAAGAGCGCACTGTAATACCATGGACAGAAGCGCTATTTAAAAAAACATTATTATTAATATTATTATATGACGGGTGCGATCCTGGATCTAAACTCTAAACATCTCTTGTTAATTACATTTTCTTGGTTTGGGAAGAAGGAGGAGGTGTAAAGGCGGCCCGGCATTGTGCGTTAACCTGGGGGTCTCTAGCCCACTATCAGGGCCCTCACAAGTCTATGTAGCACCCCCAAAAGTTTCAGCGACGACGCCTTCCTTACTGTAACTGCTTTGTTGAGTGCCTGCGCTTTGTTTATTATTATGATTTAAAAAAATTAACATACTTAAAAACAAATATTCTTGAAAATGAATAACAAGTTTCAGATTACATCATTACATCAACATTTTCCGTTTTTCACCGCCAAAATTCATCTCCATCAAAATGTCAGTTTCGACACTTCTACCATCTTTATTCATTATTCCTTTTGTTCACAATTCGTGTTTCAAATCGTATTTCCCCATCAACTCTTTCAAAATGTCTGGTGTGAACTTACGTTATATTTGCAGCCCCCTAGAAGTGTCGCCCCACGGGCATATGCCCCCTCTGCCCTCCCCTTTGTGAGACCACTGCCCACTATCCCCTACAGATAAACAAGGTCTTTAAAGGATACTTCACTACAGAAGCCCACACTTTTTACTCTCTCCTTAGCAGATGTGGCATTTTAAGACATTGAATCGATTACAACAAAAAATGTATGTTCTACCAGAATAATTTAAATACTAACATCAAACATTATGTAGAATTATTAAAAATTCAATAGGTACATCCGCATAATTAAAACAAAATGGTAATTAAATGTAAATAATGTTATTTTTTATATTGAGAGCGGAATCCATTCAAAGCGACCGCTATTGGCTCCCAGGCCCTAGTTTGCCGAAAGTGATGTAATACTACTTAGAGTTACATCAGTTTAGTTTGATACGATTGTTGGGTACATTTTCGAACATCTAATACATTTTAAATCTTCTTCGAATGTATAACTTGGATATAAAATTTAAAAGAAAAAGGCCAGTAAATCTAGTAGATGCGTTGGCAACGTACGGCACGCGTATCAAACTTGACAAGCAGAGCGATTTTAATGGCACGCAGAAGATCCCACAAAAAGGCAGTTTGAGTAACTTACAAAAAAAAAACAGGATGAGTTTTAGGCTTTTGGAACGCTGAATGAATTAGATCTAGATATCCTACTTTGGCACGCTATTATAAAAAATTTGCCAACTCATTTTGTAGTAAGTTTTGCATCACTGTGGGACGACATTTTCAACGAACAAACAACGTTCAAACCTATACACTAATGTTGCTTCAAATTATTTCTGGCTTTTTAACTTGAAAAAAATATATATTTATTTCATTTCAGCTCTCCCGAATGTGTACAGCTGACCTGGGAGACTTGCCAGCAAGAGCTTGGTCACCTCGCAACGGTCAGAACGCTGGACAAGCCGTCCAAAATCTGCGGATACCTACTGGCGATGCTGAGCGGCGCGGAGTTCATCGCCGACGTGGCCTGCGACGTCCCGGTGGAAAACGTGGAGGAGACTTTCCAGCTCCAGGACGAATCATCGTACGGACTGTGGTACAACCGGACCGCTTTATTTAACCCTTACGAACACTGGGGGCTCACTAGCACGTACCCAAAAGATTTCGGTGATTTGGCTCTGGGTGCAACAAACGAAGATGTACCCGATGGGTACCCGAAAAATTCCGCAGTGATGTACGTCAGCGATTTATCCGGCATAGCGGTAAAGCAAGGAGTAGCCGTCTCCAGAAACACCTGCTTCCGTACCAAAAGCGTTGATTCATCGAAGGAAAGCAGCTTTATCTCGATAAACTCACCTGTGGCTCTAGGTCCGAACACAATGGCGTCCTTGCAGACTGGACCCACGATATTCTCGTACAACGCCCTGCCTTTTCTTTTCCTTCCCGTTGGTGCAGGTCGGGAAGAGATTGGCTTGTTTAGAACCTTTTGGATTAACACGTTAAAGAAGCTAAACTTGGTAAATCTCGCTTATTATAAAATTGAACAAATGGTGCCAGCGGAATGCGAGAATCTTAATGGATCTCTTGACGTTCCACAAAGCGCAGTCAAGACATGTGTGGATTCTATTGAGTGTTATTACGATGATATAGAGAGCAACTGTGTTGAAAAAGCCGCATTCGACGTCCTGGACTGCTTAAACATTAGAAGCGACTCCTCGTTACTGGATGCTTGGTTCCTGGACATGGCGAGCTTAGGGGCTCAGACGAGTAACGAGAAGGTCAAGAATCCCACAGACAATGTGTTTGAAATGAGCTTCAGTTACAACATGGAGAACGCCATGGTGCTAAACGATACCGAATCCTCGAGGGTGTCAGAATATATTTCAACTCTGTTTTCATCAATTTGCCCAATGAAATCCACACCGCAGCTGTGGAAGCCTGTGATCACTGATATTTTGCTGGTAGTCGTTATCAACTATGACTTTCTGTACAGCACGATACCTTACATGGAGTACATCCACAGGCAATACTTCAAGCACATCCTCTACTGCGGGCCTTCCAATGGAGCCTTCGTGGAGTACGCCAAGAGCGCCGGCCTCACTCACGTCTCCTTCGTAGCCGGGATGACCCGCAGCTGGCTATTTATGTACGAATGCGTGACTCACGCCATGAAGCTACGGCTGCCCGTGAAGGGGTACCTGCAGATCGGCGAGGATGTCCTCATCAACACCTGGCGGTTGGCCTTCCTGCCCAGGGATCAGATCTGGATCCCGCACGGTTTCACGAAGAGACACATGTATAAAGCCAACAAGGCTGAGAAGTGGTACCACTGGAACTCAGAAGTGGGCCAACGAGGCGTCATAGACGCTTTCGCCGAGCTTAACAATGCCTCTGCCACGATCCCAAAGGGCTCATTGAGTAAAAAAACACACTTGTTTGCGAAACGCTTCCTTGCAACATATAAATCAAATTTGGGACTGAACTTCATAATTCACCGGGCGACGGACTTATTTTACATACCGGACGCACTCCGGGACGATTACATAATGGCGTCAGAGCTGTTCCGGAGTCACAAGACCATGATTGAGATAGCGCTTCCGGTTATCCATCTAGGCCTGGCCAAGAGAGAGAGCGTGAGCTACCTTGAAGGGGCGAGTCTGTGGGGAGAATCGAGGGGCATGCCCTGGAAACACTACAATGAAAGCCGCCTATACTTCATCCACCCTTTCAAACTGAGAATCAGCGTCAACACCACTGAGGGGAAGGCATTCGTGTGTCAAAAGTACTTGATCAGATATATCAATCAGGCTGGGGTCTTGAGGCAGAAGAACTAATCGCGACCTCTCTTTTTTCATTTTTTTTAAAGAGGCGAGTCTTATTGGTGTAACGTATCCATTCTCTCACTTTACCGAGCCGGTAACGTATGCCAATCTCAGCAAACACCTTGATACTTCATTTCGCGCCAGGAGTCATTTTGTGGAGTTGTATCCTTCCGCAGCCCATGCTTCAGTCTGTCTTCCATGTCTTTCATCGTCGAACTTAATTTGACCAATTTGACACTAACCTGCATATTATGGGGCACGGTGGACGAGCGGCAGTGAGTTCGGCTGGCTTACCGAAGGTCCTGCGTGGTTCGAATCCTGGTGAAGGCTGGGATTTGTTTCTTGGTCAGGATGGTGTCTCTTAGTCCACCCAGCTCTGATGGGTACCTGACTTTAGTTGGGGTAAATTAAAGTTGATGGGCATTGTGCTGGCCACACACACTCATAGTATACCGTGGACACAGAACGCTGCTTCACTGGCCCCGTAGATCAATCAGGTCTGACGGTATACTACTATTGCATCCTATAGACTATCCTCTATAGGGTGAAAAAGAAAGGGAGCTGTCTTTTGAATAGGGCGCATGATACACAAATCTCAACCTTCGAGTCTTCACAAAATCAAATCATTTTTTTTTGTTCTCTTGGTGTACTAAGCTTTATATACAATAAGCTCACTAAACAATCATTTGTGTATTGCTCAGAAAACTAATGTTAGAAAATGACGGGGTGATAAATTTTCTTTGAAGATCTTACAGTGGTATGTGCATCAACTTGATCTAGACTCAAGATTAAAAAAGTTCATTGAAATTTTGTACAAATATTATCCCTTCTGTGATGTATCAAACACCAGGCCTATCATCTCTTACGACTATGTTTTTGTCACGTCGCTGAGGTGAAGAAAAAAGCATCGAGTTTTTAAGACTACTCCGTTTTCATTCCAGTGTTCAAAAATAGATCTACAAACATGGACTTACGGGTCAAGGCGATTGAAGAATAAACATTTAGAGGTTGGTGGGGAGGAAGGGGGAAGGGCGGGGTTCCAGGCCTAAGTTTAACGTCACTGTAAAATGTTCTGAAATGATTCAGCAACTGCAACTGCTAATATCATATTATATTGTGTCCATTTGCAATGATATTTAATAAATTTTTTTATAAACTGTATACACAAGCTTTAATGTGCTGTGTGTTTGAAGATATTCGCTTACCCTAAGATCACTGTAGATATGAAAGAAAACGTGTCATTTCTTAGACAAACATTGTAAAAAGATCTTTTGACTGCCTTCATTGGGGTTACGCGATCATAAGATTTTCTTTCAGAATGGGCGATGCCCCCCTCCATCCAAACACCGAACATTTAAACATTGACTCAGCGTGCATATATTATGAGTGTGTACATTTCCATGTGTACTTTATTCATCAGACTAAAAATGTATTGATGTTTAAGTTTAAAAACATTTTTTTATGTATATTTAAATTTAAGATATACAAAAGCTGCTTTTGTTATTCTATACAATTGTGTAAAATGGTATAGTTTCAGTGGGTTTAGATTTTGGTTCATTAATTATAAACGGACTGTATTAAATAAGTACAGTATGTATTCACATATTATAATGTCCTCTTGGCCTAGGCCATAATTTCACGGCCCATTTTTAGTAGGCCTACTCTGCTCTACAAAAAAATAAAAGCATCTTCGGAAACTTTTCCATCTTTATTATCTTTAATCCAACACCCAGTTCGTTAGGGTTCGATTCTTATTTTAGGTAAAAAGTTATTCAAGAAAATCTAAAAATAATCACACAAATTAAATAATATATAACATAAATGATAATTGACCGTATTTTTGCAAAGATATAGATGTATCTCCGATTATGTTTTTTTTTAAATTTAATAAAAGGTATAAAAATCTCTTTTTTTTATATACTGATTGTGTAAAAAGATCATAACAATGGTTTTGTTTAAAGCTGTATATATCTCTATAGTAACAATGCTCAGCCTCTCGACCACCATGCGGTAGATTTTCTCCGTCAGAAGCAAGTCTTTGAAAGGCCGGACTTTAAATATAGGTGCCAAATCGGACCCATTCCCCAGGCGTTGCTTATGCCGCCACCGCTCCCCCCCCCCTTTCCATTGGGGCCCACATTACGGGAACCGCCTGAATCATAGCACGGCACTGCCCTGGTCCCATAGATTATTTAGAGCCCTTATTAAAACTAGACTTTCATCACGGATAACCGTAGGACGCAATAATCTTTTTGTATTAGACCTTTCCTTTTTGTTCCGTGTGACCAATTATTAAGGCGACCTCTACAAAACATGGGGGGGGGGGGGGGGGGGGGGGGTTCGCTCGCATGGGTTGCAACATATAAATAAACTAAACTGAAAAAGGAATAATTATACGCCAATTAAATGTTTAATAAAACGCCCCCTCCGCTCGCCCAAAGGCCATTGAGTGTTCTCATGGTGCCGTAAAAGGATCATAGCAGAAAAAAAAAATCTTTATGGGGTCTTGTTGCGTGACTTAATCCTTGGATTTTTAAAGGCATGCTATGGAATTCCACTGAAAGGTGAAGTATAAAGCACTCTATATCATCTGCTGACTGATTCCGTCAACAGAAAGAATGGTCTCCCTTTTATCTTTGTGATTGCCTCCGTTTCACACAACAATAAAAGTAATTCTTTGAATTAAATTTCATTAAATTATATTACTAGGCAAAATGCAAACTTTAACTAGGTATGGTTGCCGGCATAGGAGTAGCCACTTGGGAGGAGAAAAAGTGTGAGCTCTTTCCTACACTCTCCCTCACCCAATTTTTTTTTTACCATAAAACTATTATATAGATTATATAATATAGATTATATAGGCATACGGATTTAACAAAATTTTAATATATTTACTATTAAAAACCTGTTTTTTTTTAATTAAAATTCTACCCAATATTATATGTTTTAATTATACTTTTTAAACTCATCGTAGGCTGAATTCAGGGCCCCGTACAAGTTAGTTGTGCTATTATTAACTTTACGCATAGATTAATTAGTAATGCACAGTTTATTCTCAAAATTATTTTTCATGAAAATTTTCATTCCATATAATGTCCAGTAATACTAATCTTTTCATATTCTCTTAAATGTTGTGTGACGATATGAAGAACAAATTGTTGTTTTGTAAATTCTGTAAATATTCCGTTATAAATACTGTAATATTAAAAATGTTTTCACAAATAACAAGCATCTTAGGAAGTTTTTTCATGTGTTTTTAGATGTCTAGAAAAAGCGTATATAGATACAACATGCGTTTACCTAAAACCTTCACAGTATGTACGATTTATAGTTTACATTATTATAATACTTTATAGAGAATTTTTATTTTCAAAGGGGCATCTAAGCTGGTACAGCAAATGACCATCTGCAGGAGTTATCAGAGAGATAGCGCGGTTGATATAAGTCTGTCTTAACTACATCTCCAGGAGTTGTCAGAGAGATAGCGCGGTTGATATAAGTCTGTCTTAACTACATCTCCAGGAGTTATCAGAGAGATAGCGCGGTTGATATAAGTCTGTCTTAACTACATCTCCTGAATTTCTCCTCGGGTTTACTCAATTAGCCTTGACGGGTGTAGCGGCGAGACAGTTGGGGCCTTGAGATCACAGTCTCCCTCTCCTAGATGACCTACCAATGTACTCCTCTGGAAATATCGTCATGGCTTGCAACTCCAAAAACCTCTGCTTACCAAATGTGTTTCAAATAGCCTCTGCTAACCAAATGTGGCTCAAATAGCCTCTGCTAACCAAATGTGTCTCAAATAGCCTCGGCTAACCAAATGTGTCTCAAATAGCCTCTGCTAACCAAATGTGTCTCAAATAGCTTCTGCTAACCGAATGTGTCTCAAATAGTCTCTGCTAACCAAATGAATGTGGCTCAAATAGCCTCTGCTAACCAAATGTGTCTCAAATAGCCTCGGCTAACCAAATGTGTCTCAGATAGCCTCGGCTAACCAAATGTGTCTCAAATAGCCTCTGCTAACCAAATGTGTCTCAAATAGCCTCTGCTAACCAAAGTCCAAATCCTGGCTTTTTGGAACGACATGGTACCGCGATTTTCAATGGTACGCGAAAGACCTTTAAGATGTGTTTTTTAATGAAAATAATATTTTTGGAATAAGCAGAACTGACAGTTAAAGCCAACTGAATGACATAGCGACAAATGTCAGTGAGTTGACATTGTCAAACAGCACACTGGAATGGATTTGCATTGAAATTAGACATAACTTGCCTTGAAATCAATTTCAAAACATATAACTACATTTAATATACATATATAAATATTGTGAAATTCGAAAGTCAATTTACTCATATTCTACTTAATTGCATTGTGGAGACCCCGTTAAACCTGAGGAAAAAGTCCACAATTTAGATGTGATTTCATTACAAAGGCTCTGGGGTCCAAAGTGTGCATTAACTACTTGTTAAAATTTTATAATATACAAACAAAGACTTCGACGTTCGAGTTTCATTAGAGGTATTTAGTCCAACCCTTTAGTGATGATTTGAAAGAATGCACAGAGGGGGGGGGGGCAGTGATGGAGGTCTGGTCCAGTGTGTTCCACAATCTAATGGCTGACGTGGAAAAAAAAACAAATATTTGTAAACGTCGGTGGTAGAGCTGGACACTTCTTGGATGTGATCTAGCTGTGTGGACATGTCCACGTGGATGTGATCTAGCTGTGTGGACATGTCCACGTGGATGTGATCTAGCTGTGTGGACATGTCCACGTGGATGTGATCTAGCTGTGTGGACATGTCCACGTGGATGTGATCTAGCTGTGTGGACATGTCCATGTGGATGAGATCTAGCTGTGTGGACATGTCCACGTGGATGTGATCTAGCTGTGTGGACATGTCCATGTGGATGAGATCTAGCTGTGTGGACATGTCCACGTGGATGTTATCTAGCTGTGTGGACATGTTGATGTGGATGTGATCTAGCTGTGTAGACATGTCCACGTGGATGTGATCTAGTTGTGTGGACATGTCCATGTGGATGAGATCTAGCTGTGTGGACATGTCCGCGTAGATGTGATATAGCTGTGTGGACATGTCCACGTGGATGAGATCTAGCTGTGTGTCCACGTAAATGTGTTTTAGCTGTGTGGACATGTCCACGTGGATGTGATATGGTTGTGTGGACATGTCCACGTGGCCATTCATGATCTTGTACATCGGGTTTTCAGTTTTAAAAGGAAAGGATGCGCTATCAATTGTATTATTGGATTTCATGACCTAAGGGAAGTAATCGTGTTTTATTTTAGAACATCTCAAAATAATTTGAGTTATTTCCCCGGGAATATTTTTTTTTCTAAACGAAGCTGTAACCAAAATAATGTCTGTAACGTGAAGGGAATTAATAATTATAAAAAATTGCGCCACAAAAAAAAGGAAAAAAAAAGAAAAAAAAAGATGTATTTCAAATGCAGTGCTTATTGTTAAAGGCATAGGCACAAGTTCATTACATTATAGTGTTCAAGCCTTTGAACTTTCTTTAACTTTTAATTTTACACTATCAATTGAAGTTTGTTACCATTTTCTATCCGAAGTCTGCGTGTTGACTAGATCTAGTAATGGCCAAAATTTATTTAGTTTACTTCAAGTAACAGAATAATTGTCTGTTAGGATATGCATATGGGTAATTGTAATTATTGAGTCACTTCCCCTGTGCTTATATTTATAGTAAGTCGATTAGATTAAATTAGATTAGTATTGTCTAATTTCTAGTAAATTGTAAGCCTATAATTTGATAAGAAATTTTTTACAATAAATCAAACTATAGAGAAAAAAAAATTTAGAAATACAACATTTACAAATACAACATAATAACAACTTGTTGCAAAGCTTAGATAAACATAATAAAAAAAGCACTTTTTTTTGTTGGTCCCTTGAGCGATAATAATTACATATAAGTACTCTTTCTTCTCGAGAGGTATCCGAGTCTGGAATGGGTTGCCTGAACAAACCTGGAAAAGCAGTAACTTAACATCATTTAAAACATCACTAATAAAAAATGCAAGACCAGAAGCGAAGGACGCAATAATCTTCTGTATAGAAGAAGCGTCTGTAATATAGAAGATAAGATATGATAGTATGATACACAACTGCGGCGTGCAAGACGGGGGCCAGTGACCACAAAACGGTCCGCAAAACATTTTTCTGTGGCCCCCAGCAAAGAGCTCCTATTTATTATTATTTTATAATTTTTGAATAATGTAAAAACATGTTTAGTACGTTTGGCCTGTCTTCTTATATTCTTTATAACATAATGCCGAAAATTGTTGTAGGTTAGGGGCTGGTCATTGGGTTGCCTGATGGCTTCACAATTCCCTTGATGCACGAAGAACTGCATTTCGATATGTTAGGCCTACTTTTTGTTTCAGTAGGCCGTCATTCTAACTGTTAGATTATAATTAATTATTTATCATAATTCATTATTCTTCTTTTTTAACCCTTACAGTCCCGGGCGCGTATATAGCGGGACTGAAGATAGCATAGATAGAAAGTAGGTCGGTACAGGAAGGGTTAAATATAATATCAGTTTACGGTTGATATTCATAATAGAATACGTGTCTTGTTTATGTCTTGTGCCGAGACACCAATAGGAATATACGACTTTGAATTGATGTCCGTTACACAACGAATATAGCATCGAACTCGAGCTCATTGGGAACCAGTGGCCATGTTTTCAATGTGGGAGGGGGTGGGAGGGGGTGGCAGATAGAGTCAGGTTTAGGTAGTGGAGCAATGACACAAAAAGGGGGAGGGGGAATGCGTGTAAATTGGAGGGTAGGTTGATATGGCCTACACCACCTTAAAGATACAACACAGTAACAATCTAACACAATGCTCAGATAAACATATGTTCTTGTACCTCTTTTTTTCCCGAGTGGCGTCCTGGCACGAAATGGGTTGCCTGAACAAACCAGGAAAACCAATAACCTAACATCATTTAAAACATTAATAAAAATGCAGGACTAGACTCGGACCACAGATGAGCGTAGGACGCAATAATCTTCTTTATAGAAGGAGCGTCTGTAATGTATAAGATAAGATAAGATAACATCGTTTAAAAAAAACACTAAAATAAAGAGAAAGACTAGACTTAAACTTAAGCGTAGAAAGCATTAGCCTAATCTTCTGATTAGAAGGAGCATCTGTAACAGATAAAATTAGATAGTACAGACGGTGATATAGTGCAGGGTAAAAAAATAGGGGGTGGGGGTTGAAGATGGGAGGGGGATGGGGGTGCAATAGAAGACTATGTCAGAACTGATAAATCGCATTCTCTATAATAAGGTTTAAGAATTAATCTAGCACATACACAATAGGGGCTAGACAAAGCATGTTCAAAAGCATTTCTACGGAAAGTTACAATTTACAACAGCATAAATTTGCTATACATTAATTAGATCTAAAGATAAAGTATATATATACATAGAACATTTTCTAGACTTTCTTGATAGGCGAAATAATGTGAATGCCAACAAGTTGATTTTTACAAATGTGTCAAAATTGTCTTGAGACTTTTCTTAATTTCTAAATAAAAAATAAATATATAAAAAAAAAAAAAATCCTATGCTTTGGAGAAAATATACAGGTGGCAAGTCGAGGTTTGTCGACGGGTGAGGGGCATTTGCCCCCTTGCTCCCCTCCCGCCCCCATCCATCATGGTTACGCCTATGTTGGGAACGAAACGTTGAAAAGGGTAACATTATTTAAATTTAACCAAGTTCTTTTGGCGCTAGGTAGCGTCGTCTAAGTTAGTAGAAATAAGTAGACTAGTACGTTTGATAGGTCAGTACTTTTATGTGATTCTATCAACAATAGTATTTTACTTAGTAATTGAGTAACTAAGCCTACCATCATTAGTATTTGAGTCAAAAGTTTTTTTAGCATCAACCATGACTTGCAGTCAGGAAAGGGGGGAGCATCATGTCAATCGATCCCATTAAATTCATAGGAGCCCATGAAGTGCAAAGGGACACACAAATAAAACAGAAGGCTTAAAATTCATTAAAAAAAATTATTATTACTAAGTCTTATTGTTGTAAAATAAAAGGGACCCTAATGTCGGCCTTACTCCAGCATATTATAATAATAATCCCTCTCCTCAGCCCTGCTTGCTTTTGAGTTAGTACTTGTATGAATGACTAATGAATAACCAACATTTTCACAAGGGCGATGGAACACGCCACCTGCTGGACCGATCGATGCTATGAAGAGAGAAAAAAAAAGAGTGGTCATTTGCATAACAGGGCGACGCGTGGCCTGGACGAGCCCAGACTTCCCAAAGGCCGTTAAGATAATGAAAGTGGGTCACATCTAAAAATAACGCATTAACATAATGACTCTAGGTGAGTCAAGGGGCCTGAGAGTAGAGCGAAACGGCAGTCAATGAGTCTCTGGCGGTGTCACACTAAATTGTGCAGCCCAGAAAATAAGCTAATATAGACTCTATGTAAACAATATCTTAGAGCTGTCAGTTAAAAAAATAAAATACTCTATACAAATGATTTTTCATTTTATTGTGATTGTCTCATTTCTGCAATAATATTAATTATTATTATGATTATTTGTAGCCTATTGGCTCAAATAGCCGAGAAATTTTAAATGAATATATCATAACTAGACTAACATAATGAATATATCATAACTAGACTAACATAATGAATATATCATAACTAGACTAACATAATGAATATATCATAACTAGACTAACATAATTTAACTGTTGCGTGCACCCAGTTGCATAGTTTAACAAAGGTAAATATTGTATGGCATATTTGAATCAATTTAATTAAGGACAAGACAATATTGCAGTACGGCCGATGGTGGCTTCAATTTTGTTTGTCCATTGTAAATAGATGAAGACCATCCCACGACACCATTATCAAGTTCTCTGGGAGTGGTGTATGCTTCTCAGTGGCGTATTTAGGCATGTTCCACATATTCCATTGGAATAAAAAAAAAATGTTTTAAAGACATCCTCATTCTTTTGTTGAAAACGTAAAATAAAATTCATTTATTCCCCTACAATTTAAAGCGCTCCAGTCCAACCAAGCTAAGTGCAACATAAAATTTATAATTTTAAAGAATGTAACATGAATTAACGGCCCTTTTCTGAGGTATGTGGAAGGCAGAGAGCGAGACCACGAGGGGCCCCCACATAAATTTGTGAACCGGGCCCCCCCACAATCCTAAATACGGCCCTGTGCCTAGTAAAACCACAAAACCATCATTCACTAATAAGATTTTAAATTATTTTCTTAAGAGTAGGCTTTTGGTCATGAGATCTGTTCACACGCCTGCACGTTAGATATTTATGACATTTGAAGAGACACACTTTTTAATACTTTAATACTTTTATATAGATCAAACCTATACGTCCCAATTCGAAATCAAACTCAAAGTATGCAAATAATATGACTGTTTTTGGATTGGTAATTATCTGGATGGCCCCTAACTATAATTCTATAATAAGAGAAAAAATGCTCCATTTTCTAACATGCATAGATCTAATCATAATATTAAAATACATGTAGATAATCTAATGCTTTTTTAAAAAAAATTACAGTCAAATGATAGTAAAATCTGTCTAAATATATTTTAGCGTTCGCGAAGGCCGTCTATAATATTTCTTTTCCGGCTGAATATAAATATTTATTTATTTTTTATACAAAAAAGAAGCCTACGTCACAGTGCCCCGAAATATGCATCACCATGAGTTCACGGCACTGCGCAGAATCGGAGGCCCGTCCTTCACTTGAGTCAGCAGCACGCGCCACGTACGACGCAGCCAATCCCAGAGGAGAGCCGGCACCACAAAAAAAAAAATGATTTCTCCAACAGATGGATAGGGGAGAGAAGCCTAAACAAAAAAAAAAATATACATTGACAAAATTGTATTTGGCATGACAAAGGTTTAAAAAAAATGAGTAGGTCTACTTTTTTTTTAAACTGCTGTTTCACCTGAATCACTAGCAGGCTGTATTATTTTTTTACAGTTTTTCTTGTTTTCTTTTTCTTTTTTTCTTTTTTTTACTTTTTATCTTTCTGGCATCAGTTAAACTCGTGAATCGCCTCCCTTTGCCGACCAACACAGGCGCTGCCAGTTTACACACAAAGTGAGCCGGTAACGGCTCTGCGTATACACACACACACACTCACACACAGGCATACACACAGGGACGCTGCCAGTCTTTTTATACATTTCCCCCACAGGTTTTGTGGAACAACATAAAATTCATTATCATTTATTGGCGTAACACTTTTTATTTTAATAATTTTTTATGTTATCTTATAGCCTACCCCTATTTTTTTTTAAACAAACTTCAAACAGTCTTATGTCATGATTTAAAACAGGAGATAAATAGTTTAATGTTAAAACATATGATATATAAATATATAAACTGTATAAACCTTTGAAATAAACCCAGATCTATGGGGAAAAAATATAACAATCTTCCCTGCTCACACGCACTCTGGCAAAAGCCACGACCTCTCCCCTATTCTCTCTCTCTCTCTCTCTCTCTCTCACACACACACTCTCTCTCTCTCTCTCTTCCCGATAGACTGTTACGTGTTTTAATGACTGGCTGCTGAGAGAAGGCGACAACACAGGGGCAGATAACTGGATCTCTCTCCTTCGCTCGTGTGTGAGTGTGTGTGTAGTAGTTCTGCGCATGTGCTAGACTCACAGCAATTTTTTTTTGTTATTGTTTTTTTTTTTAAATATAGGTCTCGTTTTAGAGTTTAGAAAAAAAAAATAGTGTTGTTTTTATTAGAGATGGGGTTTTAGAGTCTGGTGCTGAGCCATCGGAACTCGTCTGTGTTGCTATGTGTAGGAGCACACACTGGAATCGTATTTCTCTCACTTGTTTACCGGCTTAAAGCTTTGACCTGAATTCAATGGCATAGATTCATTAGCCGCTTTTTCATTTATTTTCCTTTTTTTTTCTTTGATTACTCAGTAGCAGAAATATACGCATATTTCAATATATATATGTCTTATGATCATTAAGCTAAGGTGATACTGTTTATTATATTGGTTTATCAATGTGTATGTTTTTCTAATAGACCAATATGCAGATGTAAACAAAAGGGGCAAGAAATTAAACTGTTCCGTTAACTCTCATCAGCGGTCATTTGGAGTTACCTGCCCGTGTTAATAACTATACCTACACAACGTGAGTGATCTTTCCACGCTTCTGTGAGACGGCAATATTTGTGTCTGTGATTCGGATAATAATTGTGTTGATTCTTTCAATTTTGGTGGTGAGTACTCAGTCCTTGCATGCATGCATGTTGAGCATGTAATCTGTCATACGAGTGTCGGTAGTGACCAGAAGAAAATTTGTTGTTTGCGTTCTCAGCAAGAAACTGGCACTGTCTGATATCAGTGTCAAATAAAACAATTGAACTATTTTTGAACGTTTATGATAGTTTGACGTGATTGAATTGTTCATTAAGTGTAAGCCTAGAAAATATTTTAGCAATAATGATTAAAAATGTCTTCACGTTCAATTTATAAATAAAATATGTTATATATCTAATTTTTAAAAATGTAGGACCTATATATAGTCTAGCTACCTACTTGTTATACACCTTAGTATGCCTATATACATAAATACACATTAAATGACTATCTAAGCATATCTATCTATGTCTCTCTCTCTATATCTATCTATATATATATATATATTTCTGTTTAGCTATATATATATATATATATATATCTCTTCTCTGGGTTTTGCTATTATCTATACTCAATGTTACTTTATGTTGGCTATTATCTATATTATTCCTTCAACCCTATTATCATTTTATATATATATGTCTAAATATCTCTCTGTCTGTTTATCAATCAATCTCTCAATCAACCTATATTTCTAACTATCCCTCTATTTTTGTTCAGTCTGTCTATATGACTGTATGATTATCTATCTCTCAGTCTATCTACATACCTACTAACGTAGCTATCTATATACCTATATGAAGGCCTATGTCTGCCTGTCTCTCTGTAAATCTGTCTGTCAATCAATCTAGCTATCTGTCAGTATATCTATTTATATTTCTGTCTATCCATATATTTTTTAGTCAGTATGTCTATCTATCTGTCTGACTGTTTATCTGACTTTCTACAAAATCTACCTACCTACGTATCTATCTATCTATCTATATCTATATATATATATATGTCTATATGTCTCTCTGTTAATCAATCTCTCTATCTCTATATCTATTTATATGTCTGTCTGTCTATTCACTTATGTTTGTGTCAGTCTCTCTATCTGTCTGTAAGTTTATATATCTGTCTGTATATCTATGTATATCTGTGTACATCTATCCATCTATCTGAATCTACCATTTCATTCATTCAAATAGCCACCCATCTAACTATTAACTATCCACACGATCATTCATCGTTCCATCCATCTGGCAATCTATCTATCCTTTAATCCTTCCATCCATTTATTCAGCTACCAATGGAGAACTGAATGGATGGTTAGAGAAATGTATGGATGGATGGATATATAAATTAAGTATCCATTCATGTTTGTTAGATTATATTTATAGCTCTTGATAGTGACCCTGAGTCTACCCCCCTTTCCTCCCCCGGAGCTCCTGACATCAGTTGGTTTAAAAGTAACAGCGGCTAGTAATTGTGTAGCCACACCAATCCCTCTCGGTAAAAAAAAAGACTACGAATCACTGCATTACCAGCAATATGAAAATGTATTTACATATGCTAATAAGCTTGTGTGTGTAAAGTAATAAATGAGTGAATTCCTAGATTGTCTTGTGTGTAAGTCTGTGCGTCTACAGAATTTTATTCCAATCAAATGGAACTGAAACTTATTATGGACGCACAAACAAAAAAGCACGCCATTTAATCTAATACAACAACTTCCATGAACACGGTGCAGGAAATACAACACTGATTCCATGCATGTTGGTGAGCGGTAGTTGATCGGAAGTGCTTTCGGCTCGTCATTCCGAAAAATGACCGCTGGTTCGAATCCCAGGAATGGATTCTATTCATGAGTCTACCCAGCTATGGGTCACGGTAGCAGAGCGTTCGACTGGCGATCCGAAGGACCTGGGTTCGAATCCTGGTGGAGGCTTTGGATTTGAGGCTGTCCCTGAGTCTACCCAACTCTGATGGGTGCCTGACCTTTGTTGCGGTAGAGTAAATGCGACTGTGCATAGTGCTGGCCACACAATCACCTAGTATGCCGTGGCCACAAAAACTGGTAAACGCTGGGTCGATTTGGTCCGATAGGGTACTTTACTTTACTACCCAGCTCTGGCGTGGTATATGATATTAGTTCAGTAGTAAAAGAAAACTGAAGGATTCTCCAGAAGGATTCTCCAGAAGGATTCTCCAGAAGGATTCTCCAGAAGGATTCTCCAGAAGGATTCTCCAGAAGGATTCTCCAGAAGGATTCTCCAGAAGGATTCTCCAGAAGGATTCTCCAGAAGGATTCTCCAGAAGGATTCTCCAGAAGGATTCTCCAGAAGGATTCTCCAGAAGGATTCTCCAGAAGGATTCTCCAGAAGGATTCTCCAGAAGGATTCTCCAGAAGGATTAGCCAGAAGGATTATCCAGAAGGATTCTCCAGAAGGATTAGCCAGAAGGATTATCCAGAAGGATTCTCCAGAAGGATTCTCCAGAAGGATTATCCAGAAGGATTATCCAGAAGGATTATCCAGAAGAATTATCCAGAAGGATTCTCCAGAAGAATTCTCGGAAGGACTATTCAGAAGGATTCTACAGATGGATTCTCCAGAAGAATTCTTGGAAGGATTCCTCAGAAGGATTCTCCAGATGGATTCTCCAGAAGGATCCTTCAGAAGTGCTCAGATGGGAAAAAATGATTAAAAAAAAACTTTTATTTTTAAATGCGCAAAAACAAACGCATGTTATTTTTCTTCCCGAGTGGCAAGGAATGGGTTGCCTTAACAAAGCAGGCTAACCAGTAGGCTAACTATAACATCCTTTAAAACACTAGTTAAAATGCAAGACAAGACTGTGGTCACGGGTGAGCGTAGGACGCAATAATCTTCTTTATAAAAGGAGCGTCTGTAACATATAAGATAAGATAAGTCAACGTCATTAACAGATTCCACTGAAGACAAACAATCCAAGTCACTAAGTACAACTTGACAGCTTTAATAAAACAAATTTCGTGTAAATTCACGGATATAAGCGTAGGGCGTAATCATCTTCTGTAAAGAAAGGAGCGTCTGTATCATAATATAAGATAAGACATTACAAGATTCATCTGAAATTGGAATCGCTTATTGTGTGAGGGCATCCCACAGGGCGCCACGCCACGTTTAGGCACCACACGATACAATAACCTTGAATTGTATCGGTTTTTTTAATGTTGTGGGGTTGAGCTTGCGGGGCGGTGGAGGGGGGGGCGCAAAGGTTTTACGTTTCCGTTTAAATTGGGGTGAGGGGTGCTGGGGTGTCTGCATCTGAGTGTGTTACAGCTTCCCAATTCCTGGTTATCACTGGCCCAGGCATAAATCTGTTATCCCATGGAATCGATAAGGCTGGTGATTCAGACAAAGCAATGACCTTGACCAATAGGTCAAGAATGTTGAGCTGGTTAGAATGGACCGGACTCTGAAATGTCACTGATGCCATGACAAGTGGAGGCTGTGTGTGTTTGTATGTTTGTTTGTGTGTGTTTGTATGTTTGTCTGTGTGAGTGTGTATAACACACGTACTACCAAAGAAGTTTTGTGATAGAAGGGGCGGGCATGGCTGCCTATAAGTCGATGGTCAGACAGACAAAAAGATGAATAGAATGAAGATTGAAAAAAAAAAGGTTAGGTAGGGTTTGGGTTAGGGATAGGGATATAATAGATAAATAATTGGTAGATAGACTAACACACTATCAGATAGATATAATAGATAAATAATTGGTAGATAGACTAACACACTATCAGATAGATATAATAGATAAATAATTGGTAGGTAGACTAACACACTATCAGAGAGATATAATAGATAAATAATTGGTAGGTAGAAAGATAGAAAGAGAGAAAGATAACTGATAGATTGATGGATTGATTGATTGATTGAATAATAAGAAGACAAAAGACAGATAGATAGATATATAGATATATAGATATATAGATAGATAGATAGATAGATAAATAGATAGATAGATAGATAGATAGATAGATAGATAGATAGATAGATAGATAGATAGATAGATAGATAGATAGATAGATAGATAGATAGATAGATAGATAGATAGATAGATAGATAGATAGAAAAAACATGATTAAAATTATATATAAATAGAATTTACCTACCTAGGCAGTAAAATGACAACAAATGGCGACTGTGATCTGGCAATAAACAGCAGAATCAGTAAGGCAAAACAGGCCTTTGCACTGCTCAGGCCCATATGGAGGACGTCGAGCCTTGGCCTCCAAAAAAATAAGGATATTTAAGGGCAATGTCCTCAGCGTCCTACTGTATGGGTCGGAGTGCTGGAAAACCACAAATACCATAGAAAGGAAACTAGAGGTGTTCCAGACACAAAGCCTTCGCCGCATCCTCAAGATCTTCTCGCCAAACACGATATCAAATTCGGATCTACGTGAAAAAACAGGAGTAATCCCTTTAGCAGAGAGCATCTCAGCAAGGAGATGGAGATGGATAGGACACGTCTGCAGAATGTCAGCTGGCTCCCTCCCCAGGACAGTCCTGAGATGGACCCCCCAGGGAAAAGGGTCGAAAGGCAGACCAAAGGAAACTTGGAGAAGGACGGCGGAAAGAGACTCAAAGGCTTCAGTCCTGAACTTTGAGACAGCACCTCGAGCTGCAACATATCGAGACAAATGGAGATCCTTGGCTTCCGCCTCAAGCGCCAGCCGGCACTGAGAGGACTAAGAGAGAGAGAGATATAAATAGAATGTTATAAATATAGTTCCGGCACTGAGAGGACTAAGAGAGAGAGAGATATAAATAGAATGTTATAAATAGAGTTTCATAGATATGGGACTCTGTGGCCGAGCGGCAGCGCGTTCGACTGGCGATCCGAAGGGTCTGGGTTCGAATCCTGGTGGAGGTTAGGATTCTTTCCGGTACTTGAGGGTATCCCCAGCTCCCCAGTTCTACGTATATTTTAAGCACCCATCAGTTCTAACTATGATTTTGAAAAATCTTTTTTTTTATTAGAAATAGGTCTATTGTCTACACAGTATTGAAATTGTGACTTATTGAAAATTAAATTACAATCATATTATTTAAAAAGAAGAAAAGTTATTGGCCATTAGATCTCTATGCAATAACTTTAACAAAAATTGTGCCGTTGATTTTTTACACAATAATTTTAATTGATATTCCCCTAATTTTTAAAGCCAATCAGCCAATTATTTCAACCAATCATTGCTGTTTCCATAGCAACATTTTAAATAGGCGCGATTGTTGCTGTTGTTGTTTTTTTCTTTTCCGAATACATCTTGAACGTTACAGAACAACAGGTGTAGGTCTGGTTGGGGGGGGGGGGCGTGTGTGTATGTGAGTGTATGTGCGTGTTTATGCATGTGGTTAAACAGGCTATACAAAAATGTAAATTCTCTGCGCCGGTGGGAGGGGGGGTGGTGTAGATTAAACCCCGCCTTTTATTCTATTGTTGCTTTGTAGTTTTTTTTTTTACTGTTTTATGTTATTTTGGGTTTTTCCTTAAAGTGAAACCTTGGTGATCCAGGGAAGTATTATTGCCCCATTGCACTTCCTTCCTGGTATTTAGGTCAAGGTGAAACGTACGTTGTTTTTTTTTCAATGAAGTTTTTTTTGTGTGATTTGATTTTATCAAATTGTGTAATTTTGATATATATATTTTTGTATCACGGTTTATTATTGTTCTTTGTAACACACACACTCACACACTCACACACTCACACACTCACACACTCACACACTCACACACTCACACACTCACACAGTCACACACTCACACACTCACACACTCACTCTCCACATTGCCCATTGCCCCGTCAACCACACTAAAAAATAAGTAACATTTCTATTCGGACAAAATTGATCCATGTGGCCGGAGAAGCAGTGTTCGCCAGTTTCTGTGGTCACGTCATACTTTGGGATTATGTGGCCAGCACAATGTGTGTCCAGCACATATGTCCAGCCACCTTCACTTTACCCCAACTAAAGTCGGGCACCCATCAAGACTCAGGAAAACCCGACAGACCCGAGAACAATTCCTAGCCTTCACCAGGACTCGAACCCAGGACTTTCGGTGCGCCAGCCAAACTAGTCCCATGCCCCTTTGTCTACTACAACTTTAAACATAAAATTTGAAATTTGTCCATTTGTTAATCTTTATGTCAATATTTAATGTCAATAATTGCCTCACCCAATTTATCATTCGTTGAAGCAATCAATCTGCCGTGTATTGAATATTTAAATCTGCTATTTATGGAACCGTTCAATATGTCATTCATTGAACCAATCAATCTGTCAGTCATTGAATTCCTTAATATGTCATTAATTCAATCAATCATTCTGTCATTAATTAAATGTATCAATATCATTTATTGACTTATTCAATCTGCGTATTTATTGAGCCAATCAATGTGTCATTCATTGAATAAATCAATATGTCATATATTAAACCAATCAGTGTGTCCATTGAATAAATCAATATGTCATCTTTTGAACCAATCAATGTGTCATTCCTTGAATAAATCAATATGTCACCAATTGAATTATTCAATCAATCACTTATTGACGCATTGAATCTGCTATTTATTGAACCAATCAATCAGTTGTTTGCTTCTATTTGATCCTTTGTTTGTCCGTTCCTCCGTTCTATCCAATCAAGATGCACCTCTCATAAGCTTGTCTTGTGTGTTCCAGCCGCTGACCTTTGAACCGAATCTCACCCAAGCGACCTTGCGCCATGGCGGAAGAGGATTTTGACTTCTTTAAGCCCCACCCGCACCCCACCAAGCCCAGGGTGAAGAGCTCCTTCTTTGAGATGGTGCCAGACGCCTTCGACGACAAAAGCCTTAACTTCACAGGAGACCACCGGAGAGTTAAGAAAAAGGTGAGTTGCATGCCCCTGTTTGTTTTCTTCTTGTATTATTTCATCCGTGGAAGCCATGATTGACCAGACGGTCTACGCTGAAGTTGTTTGCCCGTAAATTGAAGCTTGTGTTTACTATGTGTAAGCCAGGCGGCCCACTGGCTACAATAGGGTCCGCCACGCCATGCCCTTTTTCCGTGGTTCCCCACAGAACTTCTACTAATAATGTACATAATTTTCTTAGACTGAATTGCCCGTCTAGTTGTATCAATATAGCTGTTTCGGATAGTTCCTTTTTCTTGGTTTTGTTTGTGAAAAATTGTGGATTTAAAAAAAAACTTTAGCTAAATAAGCAATTTAAGCATTAAATGATTTAAAAAGAAGATAACATAAAATAATTGTAATATAAGGGAGTGGCTGCCTACGAAGAATAATGGATATCGAATGGTATGAAAAGAATATAAACGCAACTGTATTGGAAAGGACAGCACATATTCCCATAGATCAAGAAATCCAAAAAAAGATGGAGATGGATAGGTCACACAGTGAGAAAACCGACTACAAATTTGACTAGACAAGCTCTTTCATGGAATCTACAGGGTGCAAGACGAACAGGTAGACCCAAGATCACCTGGCAGAGAGAAGTAGAAAAGGATGTGCAGCTGATCGGGAAAGCTGGAAAGAGTTAGAGAAGATAGTCAGAGACAGGAAGACATGGAAAGAAATTGTTAATGGCCTATGCTCCACTAGGAGTTGATAATGGCGAAGAAGAAGAATATGAGGGAGATGTCTGATTAAAAGCTCAGCAACCCGAGACATTTTTCATAAAGAGATGGGTTGGAGAAAAAGTAAATTGATGTTTTTTTATATAGCACATCTCTCCATGCTATATTACATATAACATAACATACTTAGATATAGCACATCTCTCCGTGGTGTATTACATATAACATAACATACTTAGATATAGCACATCTCTCCATGCTATATTACATATAACATAACATACTTAGATATAGCACATCTCTCCATGCTATATTACATATAACATAACATACTTAGATATAGCACATCTCTCCATGCTATATTACATATAACATAACATACTTAGATATAGCACATCTCTCCATGCTATATTACATATAACATAACATACTTAGATATAGCACATCTCTCCATGCTATATTACATATAACATAACATACTTAGATATAGCACATCTCTCCATGCTATATTACATATAACATAACATACTTAGTGCGCTCTTGGTATACTTCTTTTTTTTCCGAACCTCAGTGTCTGAGGCAAGCTTTTTCCATATAGAAGGCGCCACAGATTCAAACAAGCACACTTCAAAGGACTTCTTTTTTTGTGTGTGTGTTCATCCACACTGAGAATTCTAAATACAGTGGCGGTGATAGTGGGCGCAGTACATTCGATGGCGCGTGCTTTGGTATGAGCTCTAGAAATGGATAGGTCTGGACTAAATCTAAAATCTAAATCATTGGTTCCTAAACTGTTTTTCTTCAAGGAAACCCACAGCTCTGCCGTTATTTTTGATGGGCGGAACTCCAAACCGTTTATATGTTTAAAAAAACAAACAAATCATCTTCGTTAAAGTCAAAGCAATGATTTTTCTCCCCTTTTGTAGTTTGATTAACTACATACGAGTCTAGAGACCGACCGATATTCGGTTTCGGCGCCGAAAATAGGCAAAACCTTTTTTTCGGCGTGGATTTGGTATCAGCCGAAGACAATAGGTTAGTTTTCGGTTTGTTTACGGTTTCGGCCGAAACTGATATTGACTTTCGGTCATCAGCCGAATATCTATTTTAACTTTCAAAATTCAAAGTGCTACGCTAGTGTTGCATCTATTACTCTGCTTATTGATACTTTCATTTAGTTAAACTGTTCTGAATTAATCTGTGCGAAACCGGATTTTGGGAGGAAATAATTCATAATGGTGTTTCACGATTTATTTATCTTTTTATCTGAAGAAATATTCGTAAACCCTATTTGATTAGCACAAAACAATTTCTTGACATTATATTCCTTGCATACACTCGTTTGTCAGAGGCGAATTATAGGTTGTTTTTTTTTTTTTTCGAATTCCGAATATTGATTGTGAATTTGCGATACAAGCACATACAACATCTAATGAAGATGTTAACGCTAGTCGTCGGTACAGACATTTGATCTACGTATTCGAAAACAAACAAAAATGGAATTTCTCCACTGATGCTGAACGCTCCTTTAACAGACAAACAGACCGATAGACGTAAGGTTGCGAGATACTTGGACTTCAAACGGAGGACATAGAGAGACAAAATAAATGACATATTTAGTGTTTCACAATCTACAATCAGTTCAGTTTTATTACATTAGCTGTCAATAATTGTACATTAGTAAAACTGACCCAACAGTTGAGAAACAACTGGGGCAATTAAAAAAAAACTACTTTGCAGCATAAATGTTGTAAGGTTCTGTTCAAAAACGGTTAATTTTCTTGCCAGACGTCTATCAACCCTAGATATAATGATTCTGATGTGTCTGGAATTTTATTCATATTCTACAAATATTCTTTTAATGTGTGTAACATATAGATCTAACACTCACTGGTTTATAAAGGTCTAAATTCATGACACTACAGCTTTTGACTTTTGCTAAACCAAAATCAACTATTTTTTTTTACAAAGATTTCACCACGTTTTAAGGATCAATGGTACTTTGTATTATTTTGTTAGTATAATTTACTATGATCAATGCAAATTTGTATTTTCCAAACTATAACTTACTTTACCCGGGGGCGGAGAGGGGGAACAGAAAATGGGTAAAAAAATCGGATATTTAGAACCGAAAATAGGTTTTGATAAAAGAAGAAGGATATTAACATCCCTAATGTGAAGTAGAAGACTGAAGATAATAATAAAGGACTATTTAATCACTCCAAAGAATGGTTTACTCAAATAGAGTGCCCATAAACTAGTTAATATTACACATAAATGTGTAGTCTTTTGAAATAATTTGTTTCGCATTTTCGGTTTATTTTTCGGTTTCGGCCGAAGTTGTAGTTAAACTTTTGGTTTTGGCTTCGGTTTCGGCCAAAAGTCAATGCATAATAATCGGTATGGTTTCGTTTTCGGCCGAAACTAAAAATTTGGTTTCGGTCGGTCTCTACACGAGCCCCATGTCTTGGTCAACAGTGACCAATCACTCAAGCCGCTTAAACGTTTCTGAGTGTAAAAATGGAAGATACACTATCCTTTGGCTAGAACTTAGAAACTGACAATAACTCGCGCGCGAACACATAATTGGAAGACTTTGATATTTCTCTGGGATCTTTGGAGTTCTGCGAATCCCCATCTGGGAATCATGCAGCGACTGTATGGAAAGAAAAAACAAACAATTTCTCTAAGGAAGCAAAGGAGTCTTTCGCGAACACCTTGAGTGGACCGGCTTGTCTCTTGCGGATTCCCAGAGGGCGGCGCAGGACCGAGACGAGGGGCATACAATCGTTCAACAGTAAAAAAAAAATGGTGCCCCAACTACCCTCACTCGGCTTATGGGATAGGTGAAGGTGGAGAAGAAATCCTATCCGTAGACGGAAGCTGTAAGGCAGAAATTCGAGCCAGGATTGGGTCAGCAATGGCGGCAATGGCTAGACCAAAAAAAAATCTTGTCCAGCGAAAGCATTAGTCTCCCAACAAAGTTCAGGCTTTCAGAGCCCTTATGAATACCGTTGTTCTGTACGGATGTGAGACCTGGACACTGCTAGCAGTCACTGAAAACAAGTTGCAGGCATTCGAGAATGAATGCATGGGAAAAATCTTTTGAATCTCCAACCTAGAACACAGGACTAATGAGTATGTCTGGGATAGAATATCCTCATTTTTGAGCCCTCAAAAAACTATTACGATAATAATCAAGCGGCGCAAGCTGACATGGTCCGTTCACGTGTTGCGGCATAATAATATGCCCAAAACAATCCTCCAAGACACTGTAGAAGGTGGACATCGGAGTGGCCGTCAACGGAAATGCTGGTTCGACAATATCAAAGATGGGAGAAAGCTGCAAATGATTGATCTTTTGATAGCCGCTCAAGATAAACAAAAATATATAAAGATGACTGCTGAAGTGTTCATTCTCTCTCCCCCAACGACCATAACGGTCAATGGTTTGATGATGATGATGATGTATGGTATGCTAACATATATAATTGATCTCAATTCGATAAGTTCAGAAGATACTTCCCCATATTAAAAGGAACATCTAAGAACCATTGCCTTACAGATCAACGTGTGCTTATTGCTCTCATATTCGCTTATTGGGATATTATGTTATTATAGCGACACCTGTTAAATTACTGGAATCGCGTTACATAGAGATTGAAATGTTAATGTTACAATAGTTTCGCATGACTTTCTAATAAGAATGTGCGTATTACTATAGTGTTACGTCTAAACAAGTATGTGCGTAATACTATAGTGTCAGGTCTATACAAGTATGTGCGTAATACTATAGTGTCAGGTCTATACAAGTATGTGCGTAATACTATAGTGTCAGGTCTATACAAGTATGTGCGTATTACTATAGTGTCACGTCTAAACAAGTATGTGCGTAATACTATAGTGTCAGGTCTATACAAGTATGTGCGTATTACTATAGTGTCACGTCTAAACAAGTATGTGCGTAATACTATAGTGTCACGTCTAAACAAGTATGTGCGTAATACTATAGTGTCAGGTCTATACAAGTATGTGCGTAATACTATAGTGTCAGGTCTATACAAGTATGTGCGTAATACTATAGTGTCAGGTCTATACAAGTATGTGCGTATTACTATAGTGTCACGTCTAAACAAGTATGTGCGTAATACTATAGTGTCAGGTCTATACAAGTATGTGCGTAATACTATAGTGTCAGGTCTATACAAGTATGTGCGTATTACTATAGTGTCACGTCTAAACAAGTATGTGCGTAATACTATAATGTCACGTCTAAACAAGTATGTACGTATTACTATAGTGTTACGTCTAAACAAGTATGTATTACTACACTGTCACTTCTAAATACGTATGTGCGTATTACTACAGTGTCACGTCTAAACAAGTATGTGTGTAAATATGTAATACTCTAGTGTCACGTCTAAACATGTATGTGTGTAAATGTGGATTACTATACCGTAACGTCTAAACAAGTGTTACGTGCTACTAAAGTGTCACGTTTAAATAAGTGAAAATAAATGTTAAAACATTTACCGGTAACCGGTAGGCTAACTACTCCCCTTATTTAAAGCATATTAAAATAGATAGGTGGACTTTTACAGAAGTACATTGAAGCACTCAAAGCTGAGTTTTGTAAATAAAGACAAGACTTTCAAATTCAAGGACTCGTGTCTTCATGCCAAACCAAGCCTGACTGGCTTGACCTTTCTACAACCTTCCTAGATCTGGATCATTTTTAGTAGGGATATTGGCGATTTCAAATGCAGGTAGTTAAATTTTAAACATTTTGAAAAATGGGCATCAAAATGTGCCGATTTGCGGGAGAAATCTGGAAGGAAGCTGCTTAGGAAAGCCATCTACTATTTTTAACTGCCGGCATTCGCTCTACTTTAAGGATTTGATTCACCGTATACTTGTGAACAGATTTTATCACATGAAAGCTGTTATAAACATACATTTACACTTGACTACACAAAAATAAATAATATGTAGGCATACCTGACATTGAACAATTAGCGAATAGCGTTCGTGGACAAGGCGCTCAATAATTAAAATTGACTTTTTAACTTCAAAAGAGTGTTTATGCTCATCTTCTTTAATTTAACATAAGTATGATTAATTCTAAAAAAATTTATTTATTTATTTTTTTAATAAATATAAGAGACGTATATACGAGCATTATATTATGTAACTGCTGTAATTATTAATGCTTTAAAAAAAAACTTCTTAAATCGACTTAGACATCTAATGCAGGAAAGTTTATTTTATACTGTCTAACGTAAAATAATTATATACCTCTATACCTGTGAGAAGATCTTAAAATGAATACCTTAAAGCTGTATTTGTATAGAGAAACAATAATAAATAGATCTAAGTAATATTAAATATTAGTAAAAAAAAATTGTTTTAAACATTATGTTAGTAAAAAATTTAAATGCAAAATGCTAAACATTATATTAACTACTCAATTTGTGTATTTACTAACTATCAGTTCCTTTTTAAAGTAATGACGTACTTGATTCCACTGATCTCTAAAAAGACTGGATTAGGCTCGGAAGTGACATTTTTGAAGAAATTTCCGACATTTTGTTTCCACTGCACTGATCAATCTATATATACGGTATTTACCGTCAGTTTGTTTATTTATTTAGATGTTTGTTTCTGCTCTAAATTCTCTTGAGCCGTTTGACTAATCGGGTTAAAAGTTAAATGTATAAATCGGAAACGTCCTCCAAAAAAAAAAGTTTTATTTTTTTCAACAATATTGCTTAATTCGTTAATTTATTTGTTAAAAAAAACTTAGATCTATTACTAATCACCGTATGTTAAGGTTATACAATGCGCGCAGTTTCCAAATGATGTTCATTTTAAATGCGTTAAAATTGTGTGTGTTTCGGGACCGGGTTTTCCCGTACTGCGAAATACTGCTGTCTACTTTTTTTTACTATTAATTTTTTTTATCTGTTGGTATTTGTTTTCTTTTGATCGTATTATTGTTAGTTTTATATTATTGATTAGAAGTGGGAAGTTTGACAGCAACAATTCATATGCATATTGTGTAAAATGGCTGCAACATAGATTCCGTTCCGATCTATTTATAGATCAGTGACTTGATTCAATAATGGTTTACCATACTTTTAAAACGATACAGAGACTCTCAGTGTCTCTGAGACCAACATTAATGAAAATTGGAGGGGGGTAAGAATTATATCTTGATAACTAAATTAAAGTATTTAAATATTTACTTATAATGTGAACGGCAAGTAAGGAATTTTGTATTTGCTATAAATAAATTTAAAAAAAAGAGAAACATGGCAATTTTTTTTTTTGAATATAAAATACATTATCGATTTTGTATATATATATATATATATATATATATATATATATATATATATATATATATATATATATATATATATATAGCTCATTTGCTTTTGGCTTGGTCTTGCTACGGCGCTAAATAAATTGACTTATACAATTATTATATATATATATATTTAAAATAGTAGATCAGGTTAACTTTCTGGCTGTTGGCACGCTGAATGATTCAGAAATCCTAGTTTGGTATTTGGTACACTATTAGCAAAACGTTTCAGACCCCTGCTATAACCTCACTTTTAAATAGTCTCCTTTATAGAACATGCAAGATAAGATAAACAAGTATGTGCGTATGACTATAGCGTGACATCCAAATTAAATATGTAAAATTACAAAACAAAAAAGTGTCACATCTTCATCAAAAGGTATGTAAATATTTCAAGCGTGTCGCCCATCAATAAATGTGTGTGTAACACATTGCTTCAAGGACCGTGTCTTTATCGATCTAGTCGAGAGTTCAATGCTTACTCACAGTGTTCAAGTGTGTACCTTTGGGATATCTTATTTCTCTCTAGACCACGTCTACACTAATCGTCTTAGGAATTTCAGGTAAACCGTACACATAACTAGATTACGTTTTAAAATGCCGGGGTATGTTTTTATTACATCCTTATGTCTACTTTACGGCATATATATATCTTATAGGTTTACAGACGTTCTTTCGAGATAGAAGATTATTATGTCCTAGGCCCAAAACTCCTGCCGGGCGACAGGGATTGGTCGGTGGTAGAACTAGAATCCGGGTCGTAATGTTGACGGTGTACTAACCGCAGAACCAGCCATCCTTCTCTAATCTTATATAACTTATATATTACAGACGCTCCTTCATTACAAAAGCTTATTGCGTCCTACGCGTACCCTTGGATAAGATGGACCGCTTGCTTTGATATTTCTGCTATTTGATAACTTGAAACACTTAGTTTCGGAATTTCCGATTGCACTAAGTCCTCTAGACTTCCGGTTTAGTAGTTAGCTATGATTTTCTAAATTGAAAATTGAGATTAAAATCGAACGTTGTATACAATCGTAAGAGCGCAGAAGTCATTCAAGACTGCCTTGTTGGTTGCACACGGAAGAAAAAAAGAACAAATTAAAAAAGCTCTCAAAATAAAGCGAGCGGTCCATCTTATTATAGTCTTTGCTTGGTCTGGGTCTAGTCTTGCATTTTGATTATTGTTTGAAATGATAATATGTACCTGGTTTTTCTAGTTTGTTCAGGCAACCCGTTCCATGAAAAAGGACTTACATGCATTTTTTCTCACATAAGGGGAGCCAAAAATATATTACCGTTTTTATTCAACTTCACATAGATACTCCAATTAACTAAATAATATTATGTTACTTATTTACCCGTTTTGTATATAAGCTAAATTATTCTGAACAAAAACATGCTATCAGAAGAATCTATGTCAAATCAAGATTTAAAAATAATTCTAATTAGGTTCTGAACACTGCTTCACCTGACTTTTGGATCAAGTTGGATCCCCTATCAAGAAAATAATTTAATTCCCCTATCAAGAAAATACCATAATTCCACTAGAACGAAATATAGTTTATGTCTGCTTTCCGTACGTCTAAATCTCTCAAGTTTCTTCCCTTGATGCCTGGCTGACATACCTACCTACTACCTACCTTTAGTTTTGCTATCCCCTCCTCCCCCCCTCCCCCACCCAAGCCATATAGATGCTAGTTAGCAGCATTTTCGTTTGTTTCTATCTAAATCAACTTCTAGATATTTCTATGAGCGTTTCTGAAGAAATTACCGAAATTATTTATCCTAACCAGAAAAACAACACGAGTCGTAGATAAACGAATTATCGAGTCATTAATTGAGTACTTAATTTAATCTATGGGTTCTTTATTGAAAAAAAATACTCTGGAAATAGTGAGCGACTGTTAATGGAGATATTTGCAGGAAGGAATTTATTGACATATTTACTTGTAATAAACCTTCAATGATAATTATTATACACAGGGTAAGGCCACACAACGCGGGTAAAACAAACAAGCTAGAACTCAGTAGTTGTATAACAAAACTTTTATGAAAAACACGTTTCTTTATATGTCTCCGTTAGCTAAATGCACGCACACATACAAACACACATAAAAACACACATACACATCAAAGAGAATGCAAATTTAGTCAACATATTTTTTTTTCTAAATAATATGACTATATATGTTATATTTTATGTATTTATGTCAATACTTTTATTGTTAATATATGTCTTTATCTATGTGTATATTGTTACGTCCACAATCCCCTTGTGGCCAGAGCTGTGTAGATCTTGTTGATAATTCTCGTTAGTCCTAGGGGAGACTTAAGTTATTATTATTTCTGTTTCAGTATTACACGAACTCTTCTTATAGTCCTGGGCACAAACTCAGGATGTGTGTTCTAACAGTTCCTTTCCTTTACGTTAGAGTAGTAGATAAATATTATAGTATTGTAGACAACACAATAGAATAGTAACTTGACGAGGAAGCTTCAGTGTAAATGTTGTTGATAGTTTAATTCAGGTGATATGTTCAATATATACAATATATGTATAACGTACAGTTAGAATAAAATAGTGCAAACACAGGCGTCCTCAAAGGAACATATTTTGAAACTCTCTCTCTGTCTTTCAGACAAACAAATCATTAAATACTATTCAAATGGTGCAAGGGACAGACCCATTACTAGTAGGGGTGAAAATCATGGTATCATTACTAAACTCATAACAAAAACGATAGGAACTTCCCTATGCAGACATAATGAGACGTTCCCAGACACTCTGAGAATTTGGGGTCAACACAGAATACCAAGTTTACCAAGAATCTCTCGTCTTCTTACTAAACGTCAGGCGATCGGAAAATCGCCCACAAAATCGTGTGTAGTGAGAAAAAAGAGAGGGGGGTGGGAGAATAAACATTGCGTGTTCCAATACTTGGAAAAACAATATACATGACAATATGCATTGTTCTGTGTTTGGGGTATGATTAACCATATAATACGATTATTTCATTCTTTCATTTTTTTTTCTTTACAACAACACGCTAACATGACGAGGTTTAACCATTACAGTCCCGGGCGCGTATATATAGCGGATATGAAGGCAGCATAGATAGAAGTAGGTCGGTACGGGAAGGGTTAATATAAACAATGAGTCGTTTGCAAACTAGGCTACCATCATGGCGACAACGACCGAAATAAGTATAAATGCTTTTTATAAATAATAAATTAAAATATTTTTTTAACTATATTAACGGATAAATGAAAATATTGGGGTGCAAGGAATTAAAGAGGGTGAGTAGTGTGACCTACTAACGGGCTAGGAGAGAAGTGACAGATGTGACCTACTTACGTGCTAGTAGAGCTGTGACAGATGTGACCTACTAACGTGCTAAGACAGCTGTGGGTTGCCAACGGTTTCGCCTCCTAGAGTCCTAGAGTAATAGCACAGTAAGTAGGCAACCCTCACAGACCTAATTGATTCGCTGGGCAAGTAAAAAGACGGTGTGTGGCCTACACCATGCTTTTAACTAATGACGTCATGTAGCCATCAGAGTTGGGTAGAGTCAGGGGAATCCTCTAGACCTGGAACTGTTGGTACGACATATCATCTAGGCCAGCGTGCCCCAGAGATTAGCACAGTGCCTGATGTTAATGTTTTCTTTTATCTTTTTTTTTGTGTTGTACTCCAAGGAGTACAGTAGATCTTTAACAAGAAGAGTAAAATTGGTTTATGTTAAAAAATGTTGCACCTGACGTGCCAGTCAAAGACCATTTTACATTCATCTTTAATGGCAGTGATAAAGGATGGGCTAGCAGAACTAAGTGCAGACTCCAGAGTTGACGCCCATGTATCTAAAGTTGATTTACCCCAGGTCAGAGTTGGCAATCAAAGACCTGGATGATTTGTGGAATCCATTCTACATTGATCTCTTTCTGGGATATAAACGCACTACGCGCTACCCCAGGGTTGATATCCATGGCTTCTAAAGGTCTAGTAGTCCCAACTCTCAGTCCAAATAGTGGTTCTGGTCGACTGTGTCAATCTCCTGACACTCCAAGGCCGATCTAATCAACCAAATGTCCTCTCACTTACTGACACGTATTCCACCATGTATTTTTGTCAGGTGGCTGCAAATACGTCTTCGAGAGCTGAATGTGGCTCGTAGTTGATTAAACTTCCATTGAACATTTGAATTAGCTGTTGTTTTTTTTCTTTTCTTTTCTGTTTTTTTTTATAGTCATAATTTTTTTTCACGAGTTTTGTTTAGAAATGGCTTTTAAGTCGTACTTAGTGACATCGATTGAAGGTTTTCAGTTAAATCGGCTAATGAAATGTGCGTGTCTAAATTGAATGTTGTCTTTTTATCAATACAATTTTGTATGTTATATTTTTGTGTTGTTGTTTTTTTTAATTATATTTTATTATATTTTTACTTGACGTTGCGTGCAATATTTGTGAATAATTTATAACCAGGTTTGATTAATTAATTAATTTAAGTATAATTAAATGTGGATATTATGTTCTGAATTACTATAATGTTACTCTGTATAATATATGGCTAAAAAAACAAAATGCGGCTTCCATTGACCCCATATATATATATATATTCTTTCGCAGGTAGAAGAGGAAACAAAGGCGCTAGAGACCGTCCCAGAACCTGAAGCTGCTGAACCGGAAGTCGTCATGACAGAGCCCGTGCAGGAGACCATCCACGCCCACGACGTCTGCATCACGTCTGCTGAGCCCTGGGTAGCGGGCGACAGGGTGAGTACTTTACCCTCTAGTACTTTGTATGAATTAAACTAATCGAAGTATTTTAGTCCATAGTGCTTTACAATACTTACTTAGCGAAGTAATACTTCTTCGGAAGTACTTTGTATCAAGTGAACTATGCACTCTTTCGGTAGAACTTTCTATTCATTGAACTAAGTACTACATCTATACCACTTAGTATTTAGTGAATTAAGTTTTTCATCAGTAAATCTCCGTATTACGTTTACCTGTACTTTTTCAGCAATACTTTGTATCAAGCGAAATAATTTCTTCTTCAGTACATTAGGTACTTCAACAGTAGTAGGCCTACTTTGTATTACGCGAAATAATTTCTTCTTCAGTACATTAGGTACTTCAACAGTAGTACTTTGTATTACGCGAAATAATTTCTTCTTCAGTACATTAGGTACTTCAACAGTAGTACTTTGTATTACGCGAAATAAGTGCTTCTTCAGTACATTAGGTACTTCAACAGTAGTACTTTGTATTACGCGAAATAAGTGCTTCTTCAGTACATTAGGTACTTCAACAGTAGTACTTTGTACTACGCTAAATAATTTCTTCTTCTGTACATTAGGTACTTCTACTGTAGTACTTTGTATTACGCGAAATAATTTCTTCTTCAGTACATTAGGTACTTCAACAGTAGTACTTTGTATTACGCGAAATAAGTTCTTCTTCAGTACATTAGGTACTTCAACAGTAGTACTTTGTATTACGCGAAATAAGTGCTTCTTCAGTACATTAGGTACTTCAACAGTAGTACTTTGTACTACGCTAAATAATTTCTTCTTCTGTACATTAGGTATTTCTACAGTAGTACTTTGTATTACGCAAAATAATTTCTTCTTCAGTACATTAGGTACTTCACCAGTAGTACTTTGTATTACGCGAAATAAGTGCTTCTTCAGTACATTAGGTACTTCAACAGTAGTACTTTGTATTACACGAAATAATTTCTTCTTCAGTACATTAGGTACTTCTACAGTAGTACTTTGTATTACGCGAAATAATTTCTTCTTCAGTACATTAGGTACTTCTACAGTAGTACTTTGTACTACGCTAAATAATTTCTTCTTCTGTACATTAGGTACTTCTACTGTAGTACTTTGTATTACGCGAAATAATTTCTTCTTCAGTACATTAGGTACTTCAACAGTAGTACTTTGTATTACGCGAAATAAGTGCTTCTTCAGTACATTAGGTACTTCAACAGTAGTACTTTGTATTACGCGAAATAAGTGCTTCTTCAGTACATTAGGTACTTCAACAGTAGTACTTTGTACTACGCTGAATAATTTCTTCTTCTGTACATTAGGTACTTCTACAGTAGTACTTTGTATTACGCGAAATAATTTCTTTTTCAGTACATTAGGTACTTCAACAGTAGTACTTTGTATTACGCGAAATAAGTGCTTCTTCAGTACATTAGGTACTTCAACAGTAGTACTTTGTATTACACGAAATAATTTCTTCTTCAGTACATTAGGTACTTCTACAGTAGTACTTTGTATTACGCGAAATAATTTCTTCTTCAGTACATTAGGTACTTCTACAGTAGTACTTTGTATCACGCGAAATAAGTGCTTCTTCGGTACATTCAGTAGTGCCTTGTATCAATTAACCTTATTATTAATCTATAGGGAGTGCGTCCTTTGAACTTAGTACTTTATCAATATTGCTCTGCATGTAGTAAAACAAATACTGACAGACGTTGTATCTAACGGTTATAATATAAGACCTGCATAAACAATACCTACTCCATACTTAGTATTCAGCAACTTGATGTCCTATACATACCAATTGAACATTCAGTAGTCTGTGCGCTGAACAAACACACACATGTATACATATTATATATATTCATGATTTGTTTACTATGAAACTCTAACCACTGCCCTAACTTTTAGCAACAATACAAATCATCACCCTTAACTTTAACAACAACCCTTAACCATGATTCTAAATTTCACAAAGTTTAGTATAAATTCTTCTCGGTGAATGTGTTTGAAGGTATCTGTGGGAATTCCCAGTCAGATCTATATACCAAAAGTTATCGTGGCTTTGAAAGGTCAGAGGGCTTTTTAGAACTCCTCCAAAAAAATCCAAAGGTTTTCAATCTGCAATGTGCAGGCTCTCAGGTTTTGTTTGTTGGTACAATAAAATATTTATTTTACAACAGAGATGGTATCAATTAATATGCAATATAAACAATGTTTCGAAAGTAGATCTTAAAAGTATTGGCCCTAAGAAAGTATGTGTCGAGATTCGAGATGTTAGTTTACTAGGGTGTAAATATAGCAAGGAAAAACTTAAATTTCCCTAGAATAAACCTGACATTTGTTTCAAGTGAGATTTAAAGCAATGCATTTTTATCTCCATTGACCCTATTTGATCGTTAGAGGTTATTGGGAAGTTGCTTCTATTAGTTTAAGGGGCCACTGCGCACGTGAGGATCGTGAGGCTAGCATAATGCAATTGACTCATCGGCGACTTCAGATGGACTAAGAGCGGTATTGAAATCACAGAACAAAAACAAATCCTATAGTATTGATTTAAAGAATATTATACGCATTGATTTGGTGAACTATAGTTATGTGTGCGCGCTTGTATATGTTTCGAGCATAAGTAAATGTAAAGGGGTTATAGGCAAAGCAGTTTCATTACAGATGCGCTGAATGATTGGCATAAATGAATATGTACATTTCGACAATATTACATTAAATGCAAAAATACATTGATACATAGATAGATAAATACATAGGTAGATACATACGATAAATATGTAGATAAATAAACTCGAAAAAGTATCACAAATAGGACATTTTTCCGTATCAATCCTCTCCGTGTATTCTACTGCAAAACTTTTTTTTTTATATTAACCATTAAAGGAGAGTTTACTTACTATCGAGTATTAAATAAATAAGCCTTGACATTGCTCGTTCAATAATGTCAGTAGACTAGGGTTAGGCAACCTTTTCATAATCGTGTGCCAATGAAGGATATCAAACACATTCAGCGTGCCATCAGCTTAATAGTCATCCTGTTCTAATACTCAATTTCTTGAAGAAGAGGCTTGAATTGCCTTTTCGAGAGGTCTTCTGCGTGCCTTCAAAAATCGCCCTGCGTGCCAAGTATGGCACGCGTTTCGTAGGTTGCCGACCCTCTATAATACCCCATAATACAATATTAGTTTCCGCCTTCTGATCTATTCGGGGCGCCCACTGAACCAGAAGAGAAGATAGATGTTGATGTGTGTGTGTGTGTTGTAGGGGAAGGCAGGGGCATACCTACGTTCTTTGATGTACCTCTTTGTGACCTCCTTCTTCGAGAATCACCTCAATACCAAATATCACCACCACCATTATCACTTACAAACGTCTGGCGCCCTCACGTCCAATGCGTGCCTAGAAGAAAAAGAATTTTAAACAATACCATTCCATCAGTGGTCTGATCTGCACCGCACTTATTACGGGCATTCTAACTCAATTTCAACCCAAAGCAAGGTTACTTACTAATAGCCGCTTCTGTCTGCCTTCACCGTAACCTCCATTATTCTAACGTTGGCAACTTCGGGGTTTACAAAATCTACACAAACACACTCGTTACCATTGACAACATATTAGTGTATGTTGGACATTGACCAAAGGTTTCAATAGACTTGCAATTATAATCTCACAGGACACGAGATTATCATGTCAGGGCTGATTTATGTTTTTAAACGCATTTAACACGAACACACTCATTAAACTCTTTCAATAACAAACACACAGACGTTCTGAAAGTCAATCAAAGAGCCGCATTAAGGTGCCATGGCACAGGTCTAGACGCTGGGAACTGGTACAGGTAACTAGTTAAAAAAAAAACACAAAAAACTTTGGAATTCTCCGGTAGATTCTTGGAGAGATTTGCAAGGTCCTTGGGAAAGGAATCCAAGAGTAGATTACTCTTTCTTTTATCTGATTACTACCCTTGTTTTTGTTCTTGTATTCCAGTGCTTCCATGCTAGTTGTTCTTTGTTTGTTCCACTGAACCCCAAAACTACAAATTATTTGCGAAAACAATTGGAATTACAAGCCCAAAAACATAATTAAATTAACCACTGTTAATAAATATAGTATAAGCATATTGAATCTTTATTTTAAAACACCAAATTTTTTCACGACATAGAAATTTGTGTGTGTGGTTTTAATCAACGATACGCTCTCAATTATTATGTATGCATTTAATAATTTAATTTCAGTCAGTGCTGATAATTCAAGTTTGGCATTGAAAAGATGTTGCAAATTAATTGGCAGCAAAATGTTTACGGCTTCGAAGATAACTCCCGGAAATTGATTAAAAAATTAAATGCAAAATTTAATTCATGTTACATTCTGTAAAATCATAAATAAATGTTATGTTGCGCCTATCTTGGTCGGACTATATCGCTTAAAATTATAGAGGAATAAATGAATTTTATTTTACATTTTCAACGAAAGAATGGGGATGTCAGTAAAAACTTTTTTACTGGGATGTTTAAAGGCCCCTGTTCCAATGGAACATGTGGAACATGGCTAAATACGCCACTGAATGTACTCATGAATTGTCATCTCGTAATGCATTCCAGTGAGCACATTTTGGTCCATCGAGCTAATGAAGACGAGGTTGCCAGTGTCCACGGCCATGTCATACAATAGGAATGTGTGGTCAGTACAAAGACCAAACACCATTACTTTCATCTCTAACTGATGTTAAATACCTATCAGAGCTAGGTAGACTAAACGTTACCCTGCAGTCATTAGGGGGGGGGACATGGCATTTAACCTGGATTCGAACGCGAGACCTTCAGAATGGTAAAGCAAACGCACTGCCACTAAAGCCAACATGGCCCATCACTACAGAAGTAGCTAATCGTAGACCGAGACGACCATGGCGCAGGTGATGTTTACACATCTCTCCACATTGATGAAAACAGCTGACCGTAAGTGGCCGAATGAAGACACAAATATACACAAACTCCCGTCAGTATGTAAATACACAAGGTGATGGAAGGTTAAAAACTATGAATCTCCGTGTTGTTTTATAATTGTGGACAAGTGTTGGTAAACTTTAAAACCAAGTTGTTGTAGCCTTTGCCTATATTCCCTGTATTGTAGTTTGGCAATTTCCGTGCCTGTCTGTAGACGAGCTACATTCCTGCTGATGTTTTGATGTTTGTATGGAAATACGGATAATTTAATCATATATATATATATCTATATATATAGCCTACTATGGTGTACTCGTGGCACGGTGGGCGTGAAATTATATTTAAAATGAAAGGTTTAATTTTGTTTTAAAATTGTAATTAAATCTATAAAAACTTACATCAAACAATTTCACAACTAAACCTGCTGTAGTTAATTCATCAACTTGAGCATTTATCTAACACACACAATGATTATCGAAATGTGAGCAACAATTTATAAATTCGCTTCTTTCTTTCTTTCAAGTGAAACTCTTCCCTGGATCACAGTTACATGTGTGTGTATATTAATAGGTCTAAAGTCTGGCATCCATTTGTCTGCAGGCCTTTTTTACCAGGTGATGAAGCATGGCGCATTGGCCTTGTGCTTTGGAAGTGTTCGAATGATGTTTTCCAGGCCTGTATTTAACTTTGATTGATGAAAAAAAAACTTTCTCTAATTGGGTGGCCCAGTTTCTCTTTGAATAAAGGTCTTTGACCAACTGTATAAACACAACACCTTCTGAGAGAACCGCGGGTATTTTTTTTTTCAAGACTCTAATCTTAGCATCGCTTATCTTCTTTCTTTCTATGACGACTAGCTAAATAGTGCCGTTCTGCTGCTGTTAATTCTTTGGTTAATGGACATAACTGCCAACTTAAAATTTCAAAAATTCGTATGAACATAGAAAATAAGTTACTCATTTTGATCGGACATTCGTATTGACGAATTCATATTAAAATAGCACTATTGTAATATTTTACTTACTGTAGTTAGGCCTAACATACATTTAAAGCACTCCCTCGAATAATAATAATATCCGAGTTTATTGACAAATCTTATTCGATTGTGCATGCATAGTGAACCTATAAGGTCGATGCATTCCAACACTTCCGGTCCTATTCGTTTATTTACTAACAAAACATGCCTGTCTGCTGCGTTCCTGATTGATCTGCGAGTAAGAAAAGATGTAGGGGATAAAATCTTTTTTTTTAAAATGTTGCCGAAAGAAAACTATTGGTTTTGAACGTCAGACGTGAAGAATCACTCATTTTGAATGTTAGATATTTTTAACATTCAATTAACCGAAAGTAAACCGTACGTACATGCATGTATTGACAACTGACCTATGTTGTTTAGCTCAGTATATGCTAGTTGTAAACTAAAAAAAAATGTAAACTTAACGCGACTATTACTTATCTTATTTTTTTGTGTTAAAAACATGTTCTTCATAACTAATCTTATAGCCTTTGTATAGTTTTAAAAGCTATAATACTAGAAAAAAAACGAAAACATTATTTAAAATTTATTGCCGGAAATAAACCGGAAGCTCGTGTATCCGTTGAACCCAAAAGGTCAGGTATCATTAAGACCTGTCAAGTGTCGGCAATAATAATATAAATTTTCCTTTTCAAAATTGTAATTTAATAATCGTGTCGAAAACGAGTCAAATTTGCGAAACATTTTGAATTTTTCTTTAAAAAATAGAAAATGTCTGCTACAGGTTACCATGGTTTTCTGTAGTCTTAGGTTGAACGTTGTATTGTTTATAAATGAAACTCATTACGATGTTTGTGTACCGTCATATTTTAATAAGCTGCTTTAAAATATTATTTTTTTCTTTGTGTTTTTTTAATTAACGTCTTAAAAAATACCTGGCAAGTTCACTTGACACTAACCCATATATTTACGAAAATATGAAAAACTGCAGGTTGAAACTGTTTCCTGTTTCTGTTTCCTACAGAATTATTTACAAACAATTCACGCCAGGAGGAAATGTTTATTTACAGGATTTTTTTTTATCTCACCAGAAAATGAACTTTGAAAAGTTAATTAATTGTTTTGTTTATAGATTTTTTAAAGCAAATTAGGTCACATTACCAATTAGGTCGTGTACGCTAAATGATATTTATGTAATGTTTCTTTTGTCATATTGTCTATCAGTTGAGGTTTTCTTTTTTCTTGAAACGGTCTTCTACCTTTAGGTGAATAAAGACTTTTGGTGCCATCGCGCATTAAAGTACCATTCGGACCAAACTGATCATAGGACTGGGGAAGCATCGTTCACCAGTTTCTGTGGCCACGTCATACTATTGGATGTGTCGCCAGCACAATGCCCCGCCGCCTTTACTTTACCCCAACTAATGTCAGGTACCAATCAGATGACTCCGGAACACCTTCAAGAGCGAGGAAAAAAATCCTAGCCTCCACCAGGATTCGAACCCAGGACCTTCGGATCGCCAGTCCTACGCGCTGCTGCTCGGCTGCCGTGCCCCATAACCATTGAGCATTGGCCGGATTCAAATCCAGTTAACAAGCCGGAAGTTGATTTGTCTGTTTATTTCTTGTTGTTTGTTTGTTTTTCTCTGGTCTGGTCACTTGAAATTGAAATACACGACATGAATTGTGAATTGTAAAAAAAAAACGCTACGCTCATACAATCCTTTTTAGTGCCACCATCTTCAAAACTGAGTCTGTCTGTATTGAAATATTAACCACACAAATGAAAGTACTTTAACACAATGTGAGGCAATTTAGTGACTACATTTTTAGGAAGGTCATTTTTTTGAATATCTTAATTTGACCGAGCGAATCTCAGTTGGACATGCGCTTTAGAAAATATAAGTTGCAGTATTCACTTGTTTAATGTGTCTTTAATAGTGTTCAAAGTTTATAGGACAGATTTGGTGTCTGTTAGAATTAATAATTGTCTAGAGTCTAAAAGAAGACCGTCTCAGAATTGGTTGCTGGTACTCTGTGGCTCTAGACTCCATTTCATAACTGTTTGAGAGTTCGCCCGTAGCCATGGAGATGAAAGGCCATAACGACAGAAAGATACTTTTTTGATGGCCTAATAAATTAAGTGCATTTAATTGTAAAACGGAATAGGGATGGTAACTGAAGCTCTTCGGCCTTCGCGTCGAAATTGAGAGGCCCGCGTCTTGCTAAGATACCGTAGTCAATTTAGATAAATACAAGTAAATCAAGCAATTTTTTTAAAATTTAAATTAGAATTATAGGCCTACACATTAATAAATAGAGAACCGTTTCTTCCGTGTCCAGAAATGGATAATCCACCGAGTCCCCCACACGTTTAGAACCGGCACTGCTGTTAAATGAGCTTCCTGCTCACGCCTCGTTTTTCATGTTCAACTCATGCGTGCGCGTGTATTTGTGTGTTTGGTTTTTGATGTGTGTTCTCTTCACATCATTTACACGCACGGGTACACATAAAATATCATAAATGAGCTGCACTTACACATAAAAACAGCAACAATCATAGGAACTAGTACACAGAGGTTTGTAAAGTTTGTAAAGTACCGGAGTTAAGCTCAGAGCGCGAGACTGCACGTGCATAATAGTGTTATTTATAGCTTTGTGTGTGTGTAATGTCTGCTGATTATTGCTAGGGTTCACGTGCCGTTCACTAGAGTGTGTAGTCCTACACTGGGTGTGTGACTGTGTAAGTAAAAAGAGGGGGGGGGGAGAGGAAATAGTTTAAAGGATGGAATTACGCGTGTTTCCATGTCAAAGGGTGGGTCTAAGCCAAAGTAATGGTAAATAATTTGGAGGAGAAGAAAACGAAAGGGTATGGTGATGAGTGCCGTAGACACACACACAAAAGTGTGTTAAAAAAAAGGTGGGAGGGCTGGGAGGGCTGCATGCGTAAGTAGACAATGAAAAGAAAAGACGTAAAAAACAAAAAGAAAGAAATGAAGTATGTAGTGATGGTGGGGTGGATGGGGGGGTGAGATGAGGCATAGCCAGGGAGTGTTGGATGGGGGGGTGAGATGAGGCGTAGCCAGGGAGTGTTGGATGGGGGGGTGAGATGAGGCGTAGCCAGGGGGTGTTGGATGGGGGGGTGAGATGAGGCGTAGCCAGGGAGTGTTGGATGGGGGGGTGAGATGAGGCGTAGCCAGGGAGTGTTGGGGGGGGGGGGTGAGATGAGGCGTAGCCAGGGAGTGTTTTTGTGGGTGAAAATGGCATGAGAAGAAAAACAAATACGCCAGAACGTCAGCTGTGAGCAGGACTTTTTGACATTAACACACTCGCTCCGGCTCACGCACGCAAATGCTGTTAGGCATGGACGTAAAAGAAAATAAGTTAAGGGCGTAGTCACTATTTCTTTGTGCACCCACCTGGAAAGGGGGGGGGCATCTTTGGCGTGGATGTTGTGAAGGGGTTGCAAGATCCAATGAAAAATTAAAAAAATAAAATAACAGCATTGTCTCCGGATAAAGCATTACAAATAAATAATGTTTTTTTCATACAAAATTATTTACAATTACTATCAGAACATTTTCATGATACATTTAGTGTTGATATGGGAGAATGAACACATAAGGTTAACATACAAACTAATGGGAACAATCTAAGATATTTGCTGATAATAGATCGGCTGTGAAATGTTGAAAGACCTTACCCAGGTGATCGAAAAATTGGGTGGGGGTGAGGCTTTATTTGAGGAAAGAAATAAGTTCTCGAACCCAAGGTCTTGAGCCTTGGCATTGATTTTCTCTGGCACTCGGCCACTTCGTCACTTCCCCTCCCCATCAAGGTCAAGCATTCTTGTTTTAAATCTACGTTTTAGGATTTCTAATCTAAGCCCGTGTAGTTGATTGTGTTCATTGTGTGTGTATGCGTTCAATGTGCATGTGTGCTGGTGTGTTCAATGTGTTTTCACTGTGTGTGTTTGCGTTCAATGTGTATGTGTATACATTGTGTTTGTGTGCTTGTGTGTACAATGTGTTTTTGTCAGTGTCTTCAATGTGTGTTCATTGTGTTTGTGTGTTCAATGTGTGTGTTCAATGTGTTTGTGTTAGTGTGTTCAATGTGTGTGTTCAATGTGATTGTGTTAGTGTGTTTAATGTGTGTTCAGTGTGTGTGTGTTCAATGTGCATGTGTGCAATGTGTTTGTGTTAGTGTATTCAATGTATGTTCGTTGTGTGTGTTTTCAATGTGTGTATTCAATGTGTTTGGGTATGTTAGTATGTTCAATGTGTGTTCATTGTGTGTGCGTGTGTGTTCAGTGTGCATGTGTTCAATAGGTGTGTGTTAATTTATTACACGGCATTCAAAAGTTTTAAAAAGAAAGCTTTAAAAAAACTATTAAATGTTTCAGACAGACCAACCAGTCAAAATATGTTTTGAAAAAGAGGCAGACAATAATTACGGGCGTGGCGTATAAGATTGAAACACTTTCACTTCTCTTCTTTATATTGAATATAACGTCAAGTGGTCTTATTAAATATTGTCGGACTTCATCGTATGTCGGAAGTCGTGTCTGACTCATTCAATTGTGACTCGTGGATGCGTGAGTCGTTGAGTCTAAAACTTAATAAAGAAAACAATTTCGACCAAGAGCAAGTCATCTGAAGATATTTCAAGTCCACTGTGTGTATTTATTTCACCGGTCGCACTGAAGTGCAATATTTCCCAAAGGCAGAAAATGTTTGTTGTTTTTAAAACTACTATTGCCAACTCAGATTAGATTATAAACAAAATTTCAAATAGAACAATTAAAAAAAAAAGCACCAAATACGAAATAAACATTTATCTTTTGGAGGCCTTTTTTGATAGAAGCGTCATAGTGCTCTGTGCAGCGATCTTATCTCATTTAGAATACTTCTACGTAGCGTCATAGTGCTCTGTGCAGAGATCTTATCTCATTTAGAATACTTCTACGTAGCGTCATAGTGCTCTGTGCAGTGATCTTATCTCATTTAGAATACTTCTATGTAGCGCTCTGTGCAGCGATCTTATCTCATTTAGAATACTTCTACGTAGCGTCATAGTGCTCTGTGCAGTGATCTTATCCCATTTAGAATACTTCTATGTAGCGCTCTGTGCAGCGATCTTATCTCATTTAGAATACTTCTACGTAGCGTTATAGTGCTCTGTGCAGTGATCTTATCTCATTTAGAATACTTCTATGTAGCGCTCTGTGCAGCGATCTTATCTCATTTAGAATACTTCTACGTAGCGTAATAGTGCTCTGTGCAGTGATCTTATCTCATTTAGAATACTTCTATGTAGCGCTCTGTGCAGCGATCTTATCTCATTTAGAATACTTCTACGTAGCGTCATAGTGCTCTGTGCAGCGCTCTTATCTCATTTAGAATACTTCTACGTAGCTTCATAGTGCTCTGTGCAGTGATCTTATCTCATTTAGAATACTTCTATGTAGCGCTCTGTGCAGCGATCTTATCTCATTTAGAATACTTCTATGTAGCGCTCTGTGCAGCGATCTTATCTCATTTAGAATACTTCTATGTAGCGCTCTGTGCAGCGATCTTATCTCATTTAGAATACTTCTATGTAGCGCTCTGTGCAGCGATCTTATCTCATTTAGAATACTTCTATGTAGCGCTCTGTGCAGCGATCTTATCTCATTTAGAATACTTCTATGTAGCGCTCTGTGCAGCGATCTTATCTCATTTAGAATACTTCTATGTAGCGCTCTGTGCAGCGATCTTATCTCATTTAGAATACTTCTATGTAGCGCTCTGTGCAGCGATCTTATCTCATTTAGAATACTTCTATGTAGCGCTCTGTGCAGCGATCTTATCTCATTTAGAATACTTCTATGTAGCGCTCTGTGCAGCGATCTTATCTCATTTAGAATACTTCTATGTAGCGTCATAGTGCTCTGTGCTATGATCTTATCTCATTTAGAATACTTCTATGTAGTGCTCTGTGTAGTGATCTTATCTCATTTAGAATACTTCTATGTAGCGTCATAGTGCTCTGTGCAGTGATCTTATCTCATTTAGAATACTTCTACGTAGCGTTATAGTGCTCTGTGCAGCGATCTTATCTCATTTAGAATACTTCTATGTAGCGCTCTGTGCAGCGATCTTATCTCATTTAGAATACTTCTACGTAGCGTTATAGTGCTCTGTGCAGTGATCTTATCTCATTTAGAATACTTCTATGTAGCGCTCTCTGCAGCGATCTTATCTCATTTAGAATACTTCTATGTAGTGCTCTGTGCAGTGATCTTATCTCATTTAGAATACTTCTATGTAGCGTCATAGTGCTCTGTGCAGTGATCTTATCTCATTTAGAATACTTCTACGTAGCGTTATAGTGCTCTGTGCAGTGATCTTATCTCATTTAGAATACTTCTATGTAGCGCTCTGTGCAGCGATCTTATCTCATTTAGCATACTTCTATGTAGCGCTCTGTGCAGCGATCTTATCTCATTTAGAATACTTCTATGTAGCAGGGATGATACATGGCATCGGGGGTGGGGGTGGGGGGCGCTCGACATTCTGGGCCCATGACACGTCACTGACCATTAATATGAGACTTAATCAAATTGTAAGAATTAGACTTTGAACCTTTTCTTCTCCCGCAGTGGCGGATGTTGAGATCCTGCCCTTGGTCTGTCGCCTGCGGATAACATCGTTCCATCCCTTGGTGAGAAATCACAATCGTGACTTATCTTATTTGTGTTTTGAAGAAAAAGAGATCACCAGGTTAAGCTCCGTCCCCCAAATAAATGCTCGACCCAAACTAAGTCTTATACTTACCGACACCGCTTCTACTAACTCGAAATTCGGAATCGAATCAACCTGTGAAAAAAGGGTTCGTGGCACATAGTACTTTGTTCGTAATTGATTAATGGTTTTGTGTCCCACCCAGAGAGGTGCATAGACAGGTTCGAAGCCAGGTTTGTTTTCCATGGGGAGGTGGGGCTGACCTTTCGCGTGACTAGCATTTACCAAATACCGTATATACTCGCGTATAAGTCGCACTTTATTTACCGAAAATTTCGTAAAAAAGTAGGGGTGCAACTTATACACCCGACACTGTTTTTTGAAAAGTCCGAAAAAACATCACTACTCTTTCATACATGTTTCCTACATAACCCGTATAGTTGACTGTAGTGATGTAAAATTACTAGGATATGCGTAGGCCTACATTTTACATTAAGAAAACTTTCGTAGGTGTAAATAGACTACCTTTATATCACAGAAATTGACAAATATTTTAGGTTTTTCAAAGTTAAAAGGCAGTGTAACCCCTGAAAGTCATGGTGCGACTTATACGCGGGTAAATGACAACATATAAGAAAAATAATCTTCAACTAGGGGTGCGACTTATCCACCGGTGCGACTTATACGCGAGTATTTTGTTTAAAAAAATCTGGATCATTACTTCAACTGCGAACCCTTCTTTTGGGAGTGCTGAAACATCGCTCTGTATCCCACCGAGAGCTTCTTTGGGTATTTTGGTCCCGGATAACATAAGGAGTGGAGGTAAAGTCCCCCCCCCCCTTTTGTCCTGTCCGAGGCTACTCCGAACGGAAAAGGGGGGGGGGCGTGGAACCCAAACTGCAACATTTCCGTTAACGTGCCACACCTAGATCTGCCTCGGACCCCGAACCAGAAAGAATCACTGGGTTTCTTGAACGTTTGCTGGTCTAGAGAGCTTGTTGGATTGGCCGCGGCATACGAGAGGATTAGATGACCAGAGTCCTTTACTTTAACCAACAAATGTCGGGGTTTCCATCAGATCTGTGTAGTCTCGGTGTCTATCTTCAAACACCCCCCAGACCTCAGAGCCCCCGTGTGATATAACAAATGGTGACGTATAACTTATTAGCCATATGGTTAATCCCAATAAAACAAAACCTACATCTGCCTAAAGCGTAGGTAAGATGGCATTAAAAAATAAAATGTCCCATCATCTCCCCGTGAATGCCATTAGCAGTGACAACCTTTGCAGGATCCAATGGAACCAGTCGCGAATCGCTGCCTTCTTTACCTTGACGGTATGAGCCATCTTGACACGACCTTGGCCCCCAACGGTAACCTCTCAGCCAAATGCCTGTAACGAGACGCTGCTTCTAATTACATTCCGAGAGCGTGATGTTTTTACTTAGCAACATGGGGATTAACTCTTGGTGACTTATGCTATTTCTTTCCCCTTTTGCGCATATCCATCCTGTCTTCATTCCTGATATATTTAGAAGGATCTTGAGGGAGTGTGGTATGACTTATGGTCTACTTAAGTCGGGTTTATGGTACACCTATGTTTAATTTCATAAATCGTTAACCAACTTTTCTGGACTCAACAAAAATTGTTAACCAACTTTTCTGGACTCAACAAAAAATGTTAGCCAACTTTTCTGGACTCAACAAAAATTGTTAGCATGTCACTGTGTGTGTTAATCTGGGCGTGTGAATGTTCTCGTGTGAATGTGTGTGGTTGTGAATATGTGTGTGAATGTGTGCTTTGTAATTTGTATAATTTGTGATTGTGTGTGTGTGTGTCTTAGCATTATTGTCCTAGAAAATGGGCTTTAAGATAAGCTAATGTCTAGCTTCGATGGCATTTGCTTCATATGTACTCTCTCTCTCTCTCTCTCTCTCTCTTTCTTTCTTTCTTTCTCTCTCTTTATCTATCTTTCTTCCATGTATACACACACGCACTACAAACTGTTTAAGCAAAGACTGTTTAAATAATAGAAGAATATTAAATAACAGGAACTAATGAATACCAGAAGAAAAAAAAGTCGGAACTGAAAAAAAAATAGCACATTTATTCCTCAGCTAGTAGGCCTAGGCAGTTCTCAAGTTTTCATTACAGCTACACACAGGAAGTCTGGAGTTCGAAAGGCATAACTGCAAAGAATGAAAAGTAGGGGAGGGGGGGGGGGGGAGAACTATATTTTTTTTTTCTACACTGTCAGTTCAGGTATTGCTCACACTCACGCTCGACTCCCCTCTTCTCTCCCCCCCCCCCCCCACCATCACTTTCTAGTCCTCACTCATCTCCCCCTCTCTCCCTAAACCAAAGCTTCGTTTTAAACTGCTGTTAAAATTAATCACTTTGAAGCGACCAGAGGGGAGGAGGTAACTATCTTTTGTCCACAGGAAATCGGGTGGGGTGGGGGGGGGGGAGAAGTAGCATTTACCGAAAGTTAGTTTCTTCTTTTTCTCCACACGGTGTGGCTATATTCTTCCACAAGCCACATCCTTCCACCCAGCACAATCCATTTGTTTCCTCTATGCACAGATCATATTATAGCCTACACACACAAGCTATGCACAGATCATATTATACACACACAAGCCTCATAAATACGTCTCAGACAGAACCGGCAGATAACTGCGTCTTTGCTCGTTTCTTATCTTGCACTGTAAGAGTTGTTCGCCCTTTCTATGTGGGGTTTTTTTTTCGCAATGTAACATTTGACTAATTGCTAGAAACGGAAAGAAACGAAAGAACAAAAAAAAAAAAAAGGTTCAAAACATTGCCGCCTTCGTATCTGTGGTGTAACTTCCTTCCACCAACACCCATCGCTCACCCTTTTTTTTAAGGAAATTAGGGCGCCATCAGCCCAACAAGATACGCGAAGGTGTGATAATCCAGGGATGTGACGTTGGCTGTCTTGGGCTTAAAGCCTGAGCCTTTTCCCTGTTTTCTTTAATTGGGGAAACTCTTTCCTTATCCCTTATGCGATAACAAATGCATATAAGTACTCTTTCTTCTCGAGTGGTATTCGGGCATGGAATGGGTTGCCTGAACAAATCAGGAAAACCAGTAATTTAACATCATTTAAAACATTAATAAAGATGCAAGACTAGACTCGGACCACGGATGAGCGTAGAACGCAATAATCTTCTTTAAAGAAGGAGCGCCTGTAATATATAAGATAATATTAGCGCTTCGTCTCCTGCTTTTTTTTTTGTTGTATTTATTAAATCTTGGTCAAAGAAAGCAAAGGCGACATAGGGATTGTGGACACTGCACAATGTATGATAAGAAAATGTTGGGCCTAACCCTGGTAGACGATTTCAACTGTATCTTCTTCTTCAGCGTTCAATTTTCTTTTCTTTTGCTGTGTCATACTGGCAGTCCTGTTTCTATGATGAACCGGGGGTTGTTGTTTGTAGGAATGGCTTTGGGCCCTCAGAGCTTTTCCTTCATGATGGTGGCTCCCTGAGGCCAGACCTTTGGGTTACGGGCCTCTCTGTGGAGTGGACACCATAATTATTGCAGGATGTGCTCTACATTTTGAAGTCCAGTTCACCATGGCACTCACGGGTGTGACTCAGGCCGAATCAGTACTGGTGGTCTAATAGTCTGTTGTGTCCTGTCCTGAGTCAGAGTGTGTTGGTCTTGTATTTCCCCCCACCCCATTTTCCACGACATTACGCACGTTACGCACTTACTTACAACAATAGCATTAGTTAGGACTTTGGCAAAAAAAAATACTTGATTAAATCTGGACTATAGAACATAACGTTTGTATTTTACTGATTTACTAGTATTTATGCCCGTCAAAATGACGGAATAAAGAATGACTACAAAATGTTTTCTTTAAAAAAAAAACAATCCAAAAAAAGAAAAAAAAAGAAAAAACAAATAAATAAAAGTAAAAATGCAAGTGGAAACTCTGGAAGAATTTTAACAGCACATAATTTTAAAACATGTTTAAAAGGACATCAATCTGAATAGTTTTTTTAAATGGCGCTCCAGTTTATATTAGTAATACGTTTATGTTTTTTTTTAAATTAACGAATTAAGCAATACAGTTCATATAATAAACATTTCCATTGGAGGATGTTTCCAATTTATGTACTTAACTTTTGTCCCGGTCTAGGACTCTATACTTTAATGCCTCAAAAGGAAAAAAAAACGGACGTACATATAAGTACACTTTCTTTCCCGAGAGGCATCCGGGTATGGAATGGGTAGCCTGAACAAAGCAGGAAAACCAGTAACGTAACATCATTGGAATCACTAATAAAAATGCAAGGCTAGACTCGGACCACGGATGTGCGTAGGACGCATTAATCTTCTCTATAGAAGGATCGTCTGAAATATATAAGATACGATAGGAGTCTCTACACAAAAACTCATGGTAATTATATATATTGATTGTTTTTTCTAATGTATAACTATATGTGTTTGTATTATAATTTGTCGAGACAAATAGAACGGCTGAGGCGATTTCTAGTTAAGGCCTTACTATAATACATAGCAAAAATAAATGGTTTTTATGTGTAAATGTTCACAATATTGAATACTAGCTAAAATGCCCGGCGTTACACGGGTAGCTATTAGTCTACATTGTTATTACAGAAACATGTCAAAGAATGTACTTACACCCTAAATAGAATTGAACCCACGTGACCCAGGCCTGAGTCAGGGATTCTGACCATAATGCTATAGAATGTTAAAAAAATCGGAAAAAATCGTGATAGTTAAATATAAGACAATAACGTCACGTGACTTTTAATTGACCAATGGGTATCGACACATACACACACATCCAACTTTATATATATACATAGAGAGAGAGATTCTTTCTGCATTATACAAAATATAATTTTAAGTTTAAAAGTTTTCAATTTTACTTATTTCTTCTTTTTCCCCATAGGTCTATGTATGCAAGCAATGATTTTAATTGGACACGTAGACAAATATGTGCCGATAACTCGTGCTGTTCAGTTGTTTGGCTATCGTCCGATCCCTGCTGGTGTTGCATCTCTAGTCCCTAACCTTATCTCAATAATAACAACCAAAATGTGTCTACTGTACCGGGAAGATTGAATCACGGTTACCAATTTTTTTTTTGCTGGCCACACAATTGCCGTGTATGCCGTAACCACTTAAAATAATAGGATCTACATCACTAAGCTTATACTAATTAGCATATCAATACCATTTTCCTTTTTTTTTTATAAATGAGATGAAAAGGTAACGTTTTTTATGAACTTTTTACTCTTTTGTGTCAACTTCACTGTATGCTTCCTTCATTATCTTTCTTATAATTATGTGACGCATAAAAAAGACCACGCACCACTTTCTCAAACATCGTATGTAAATTTAAAAAATCATTAATTAAAAATACACAGAAATGGGCGATTAACGTGTTGTCTTACTGCAGAGTCGGTTATTTACTGGGTTGTGTCCCCATAGTAGTCTTTCTGAATTTACCGTCACGCGTACCTTTGTAAATCAGTATGTAAAACGTAATGTAATTCGTTACTAATAATAAAAGCTTAATGTAATAAGATTTCAACGTTTCATAAGCAGAAACTGAACAAATAAAAAGCTACTAGACCTGTGAATTGATTTAAACAGAGGATGAATACGAACTGTAGAAATATAACCTTAAAGGCAGGTTGTTGTTTTTTCGGTTGACTTTTTGCTGGGACAGGGTAGGGCACTTTCTTTTTAAATGTTGCAGACGATCTTTCTATTTCGTCCTAAACGTATGCGTGGTCTGTGCGCCTTGTATTATGATAATGATTTTTAAAAGCATGTTAAGGACTAGCTCTGGAAACCCATTTATTACCGAATGCCACTTGAGAAGAAAAAAGTATATATATTTTTTTAATATTCTACATTAGCTTTACCCATACATTCTTATTCTATTAATGTATCATCATCATCATCATCAATCCCTTTACCGTTGTGCATTCAACTTTGTCCACTTTTGCCTATATTGAGCGGTTGTCAATAGTTGAGTCAACCGCAGCCCTGTCCAATGTATAGATGTAGGCCTAACTAATCTGATCTTAGCCTACACATAGAGGCATATGTTACATAATAACATGTTAAAGAAGCTTCTTTACTGAAGATTAATACGCCTTGGGCCTACACTATTTATTTATGTTCTATTTACAATGTATTTTTAAAAAATAGTTCTACTATTTGATAAAACATAATAATATTACAATTAATAACTTCATTAACATGTGAATAACATCAAAATGTTAAAATATAGTTTAATAGGCCTATTAGGGTCTACCTCTAACTAGTCAACTATTTTGCATTTTAAGTTCAAGGGTTTTTCCATTTAGGCCCAAACAAACTACTCATTTATTTGCTTCTTTATTTCTTTGATACGCTCGCCAGTTGACACCTTTCTGGATTATTTACTTTTATTTTAAATGCTACAGACGATCCTCTATTTAACGGCTGGCTATCTATATAAACAAACAATATTGCAATACCAACTGCATTACAACAAAAGAAGAATATGCACACCAGACGAAGACTTATTGTGCGTCAGCCTCAGGCCATACTATCTACCAAACGTAACAAGAAATATATCGTCAACTCTTCTGTCAGCCAGAATACAATGGATGACTTACTAATGAACTATTTATTGTATGATAAATTGTGTGATTGTGATTGTGTGTGCGCGTGTCTATTTTTATACGTATTTTTCTGTGCTTGTATACAAATAATTATTTTATTTTGTTTAAAATATGCTGAAGGACAAAACATCTGTATGTAGTTTTTATAATGTCCCGCTGAAGGATAAGTAGCATTCTAATAGACCTACTAATAAAGAACAACTACATCGGCACGAATGTTTATTGGCTCAATATTCTGCCAATATTTATGCCTAAATCTTTGCGTAATTGGCCAACGTTGGGCAATATAAATCGATTGCCAAATAATTACGATAATAATAAAAATAATGTTAACCCATCCCCCTCCCCTTTTCTTAAAAATCATTTTAGCATCTAATCTAATAATAATGGTTATTACAACGAAATATATATTTAAAAGATTTCTTTTTTGTATTAAAACGAAACATCAGGTTAAAGAAAAAAATTCACGAGTCTTCCACAGCCAAAAATATAATATATTGGCCTTTCTCGAGCGTAGAATCGAGTTTAGTTGAATAGGCGCATAGGCCGGTAGTTAGTAATGCTGGTTCCGTGGCCTTCCCGCCGTTTGCGCGTTTGAGGGGTAATGAGTTGCGTGTGGAAAAAAAAACACTGAGCGCTTCGCTGAAAGTTCTTTGAGCCGAATATCGACCGCCTTGCTCACGTTTCCCCCCTTTTTACATTCCTACGTTTTGATGTGTAGCTTAAAATATTAACACACACAAAAAAAAGACAGATAGAAATGCACACACTTGTGTAATCATGGTTTATTTACTATAATTTATACGCCTTTATATTCCCTTATGATATTTGAAGTTTTAGTTCTCTTCCGGGATATATTTTGAGATTAACCGGGAATTAAAAATAAGGCGCCGTGTCGATTTGTACGACTGTAGCTTACGGTGACTCTGTTAGATTGCGTTCTACGTCACTGTCGAGGCTGAACTTTGTGGTGTGACCGCTTATTACGGATAATTTATTATAATCGTGTTTGTAGGACGCTGGTTGGTTTTTAACTAGATACATTTCCTATTTGAACGGCTTTCTTTCTTCATAGCTACCAACAGTCCAGTCGCAGTGCATTTAGTAGGTTGAACCGGTTAGCCTCCCACCGCCCACTTTTGTCAAGCGGAGTAACACGTTTTATTATATTTTTATTTTTTTTCTACACAAGAGCGAACGGATGATTTTAAATTATTGTCGTGTAGTGACACTGCTGCAGGCTGTTTTCGGTGGATAGGTTTTCTGTTGCCTCGAAATACTGGCAGGGAATTTCGAATTTTTGGGTTTGTTTGTGGTAATGCTCAGAGTTATTGGGCCAATTCATTTATAACAGTTCCGTTTTGTAAAAGAAAGTAGGTAATATCGATCCGGGTTTGTGGATTAGCCTACATTAATTCTGAGTGAGTGTGTGATTCGTTCCGGCGACGTGTGCTAAAAAGCTGTCCGCCTGTGTAACTGTGTAGGCTATTATTATTCTTGGAAAAATTTACCAAAAATACTAAAAACGTACAATTCCTTTTCACGAGAAAGCAAAACACTTCTATTTTCTAACTGTTGTGTGCATTGATTCACTAAACAGGATTATACGTAGGCCTATTACTATTCGGAAATTATTGTCTCCAAGATAAACCATGAGTCGTACACCGGTGAAAAAGGTTCCTATTCATTTGCAGGTATGTCACTAGTATAATATAGTTTAGTCCTATAGGCCTAGTAGTAGGCCCTAACTAGTATTTCACTGACACCAGATCACTAGCCCGATAGCCCTTTTATTGATAAATAAATAACACCACCAACAGCTGCTGATATCACTCTACCAATGAAATTATTAATATGCCTGCTTATTTATTAAGCAATTTAATATTTTATTTATGATAGTGATAGGCCCTCCTATAGGCTATAGACTATGCCTATGCCATAGCCCTAGATGCCTATGCTGCCCTATGATATGCATATGCCATTATAAAAGCATTTAATTTTAAGGCTGCATTATCATTATTTAGCCTATTCTTTAGGCCTATATTATAAATATAAGTAGGCCTATTATAAAAGCTATGCTATGTCACATTATGTGAGTGAGTCTATAGACTATACTATACTATAGACTATAGACCTATACTATATTTGTATGTTTTAATTATAATTATTCTTAGACTTTTTTAGGTTTAGGCTACACTTTTAGATATTTACACTCATTCAGATGCTTACACTTACCTTCCTGATAGAAAAACAACAATATAACTATGACTATAACACTATAGTCTAGGTCAAGGTCGTATAAGAATTAGACTTCTATTTCTATACTATAGTAAAGGATAGGCCTACCTTAAATTATTAAATTATAATTATGACTTACCGGTACCTTAATTACAACTATATTTATATTATTTTGTGAATTTTCAACAGTAACTTGAGTAACACTACAATATTTCTAGTAGGCATATCAACTGCAAAAGTAGGCCTGCTAGCAAAAATGCAAATGCCTTCTTAGTTCTCATCATGTAATGTATAAGATAAGACTTGGACCATGGATGAGCGTAAGACGCAATGATCTTCTTTATAGAAGGAGCGTCTGTAATGTATAACATAAGAACTCAGTAGTCTGACTACCAGTCATAACTATACTATAACAGATAAAAAAAAATTTATATATATAAAAAGCTCTGTGTGAGTGTTCAACCAATCATATTAGTCAATTTAAAGACACATGAACTTATTGTCTCCTATTATAATACTTTTGCAATTTCACTTCGGACATTTGTCTTCACTAACTAAGTGGTTACTTATTGGACTACCATGCAGGCGACCCAGGTTTGATTCTTTAGTTAGTCTAATTACTAATACCTTTTTTAAATTCTACATTTTTTTTTATTTAATAAATATTTCTTTTTTTTTTTTTCAAAGATTGTAAATCTATGAGATACACTGGGCAATTTAGATTTTTGTTAAATAAAAAGACTTGCCTATCTTTTACCTAATTACAATCTTTATTTTAAATTACTTTCCTAAAAGTCTTCTGTAAAAAAAAAAAAAAAAATTAATTATTAGATTTATACTAAATAAATAAATAATAAATAAATAGATTAATTATGAAAGGTTAGATTTATCCTATACATTTCAATAGGCTACCTTTCGGCAGTGTAGGTTTTTTTAATAGTACATATCAGTTTAGACCTTACAGTAACACTATATTTACTATACTATAAGGTCTTAGACATAGCCTACACTGTAGCCAACTAAAAGTGAAAAGTGGAATTTAGAATCATTTAAATAGCTTGCTATGGTTTAAGTAGTAGGTCTATTCTAAATTAAGCACAATATAATTCTATACCCACTATTTAAACAAAACTTTTCTCACTTGACCTACATTTCAATAAAATGATTTTAAAAACATGGCATGAATGAGCTTTACCTAAGTAGAAGGACCAACATCAAATGCACACCAAGTGGCTTGTACTCAGTGTACAGTGACTCACCATCAAAACTGCACACATTGAAGAGAAGCTTTTTTTTTTAATGCCACGGTTGTTGGGAATGTTGCCAGACTAAACTGTGCCAGGCAGTGAACGGAATCATCATCTACTTGAATTGTGCTGCAGTTGTACATTGCTGGGGGTGGGTGAGGGGGTACACCCTACGCTGATTTGTAAATACGCCCCTGTGTACCATGTTTGTTGATAACATTTTTGTTTGGGAAATTTATATTTGGGAAATATGTCAAAATATTTATCTACAAAGGTTAACAAATTATTATATTTTTGCACCGACTTGTTTTAACTGTTTAGTTTTTACCAAACAATGTTTAGTTTTTACCAAACAATGTTTAGTTCTTACCAAACAATGTTTAGTTTTTACCAAACAATGTTTAGTTTTACCAAACAATGTTTAGTTTTACCAAACAATGTTTAGTTTTTACCAAACAATGTTTAGTTTTTACCAAACAATGTTTAGTTTTTACCAAACAATGTTTAGTTTTTACCAAACAATGTTTAGTTTTTACCAAACAATGTTTAGTTTTTTACCAAACAATGTTTAGTTTTTACCAAACAATGTTTAGTTTCTACCAAACAATGTTTAGTTTTTACCAAACAATGTTTAGTTTTTACCAAACAATGTTTAGTTTTTACCAAACAATGTTTAGTTTTTACCAAACAATGTTTAGATTATGGGGGAACTTAAATCAACTGTCAGTCAGAGAGGAATTCAACTAAATAACTTCTTTTGACTCCATCAAAGCAGATATAACCTATTGCATAGTTATTAAATGGGGGCACGGTTGCCCAGTCGACTGGCGAGCCGAAGGTCCCGGGTTCGAATCCTGGTGCAGGCTAGGATTTTTTCCTGTGTCTGGAGGGTGTCCCTGAGTCTACCCAGCTCTGATGGGTACCTGGCCTTAGTTGGGGTAAAGTAAAGGCGGCTGTGCATAGTGCTGGTCACACAATCACCTAGTATGTATTGGCCACAGAAACTGGTGAACGCTGCTTAATCGGACTTGTGGATCAATTCGGTCTGATGGGTACTTTATAGTTATTAAATATTATACTTTTATAAATAATAAATAGGTTGAAAGTCAATTTCAATAACTATTATTTTTCCTAAGGAGAAAAAAATGGTATTATTAGTTTGCTCAATATTAAAATGCTGTTTTAGCTGTAAATATTTTAGGAAGCTATTTCAGACAAAAAGTGTAATTTGGTCATTTATTTTTTATGTAGGCCTGCATATTGTCCTGAATTAAAAGCTAATCTTCCCATATACAGGAGATCCCTAGTGTGGAAGAATAAACATTACAGTTATATATAGATAATTTAGGTCATCCCTGTTGTAAAAGAATGCCACACAGTATGCATTGAACTGTAGACATAATTCTCATATTGAGCTTCTATTTTTGAAATATAGAACTAAATATAGCTTATAGTAAAAAGCTTACTTCAGATTTTAAGCTTTAAATACATTTTATGAGTGTCCCATATATACATATATTAATTTATTTATATTTACATATGGGATTATATATAAGATTAGGTAAAAGTATGACTGAACAGTCCACATTTACCATGCAGCACAAAAGCGGATAGATCTAGTACCAGAATGCCAACGGAAGAATAAAGGAAAAAAAGTAAATGGGGGCGATCTAATCGATAGAGGCTTTCGTTCAAATAGAAGACTAGGTCAGCCGCCATTCCCTTGTTCCATTGGATAAAGAGCAAGCGGGGCTAAATCTATAGTCTGAGCAAGACAACACGAACGGATGGCAGGGATACGTTATCTCTTAGAGACGAGAGTTATACAATAAAATGTAGGCCAACGTACGACCTTCTTCTTCCCTCTTGACAAAATAGCCGCCAATTGGATCTTTCTCTGTAAAGTATGTTTTTAAAAAGTGATCCATTGGGCCTGTGATGTGTTTCCGTTACCACGACTTACCAGGAGATTGTTGGCCAGCGCAGTGCCCGGTCGGCTTTACTTTTCCCCAAACTGTTATTATTATCAGGTTCCCATCAGAGCCGAGTAGACTCAAGACACCACCCCGACCCCGGAAACAAAGCCCTAGCCTTCACCTAGATTCGAACCCAGGGCCTCCGGTACGCTGCCACTCGTCCACCGAGGCTCATAGATCTTTCTCTTAACAATATATAAAAAAAAAACCACCGCGCTTAGAAATGTTCGATGTAAGACCACAGCTTTAAAGTTGTCACTTCTACACGTTAACGCTTTTTGTACCAACTTTTGGTTCCTTCCTCCCAAGTTTTAGAAGTTGATCCGGAGATCGGAGTTGTCATGCAATAGAGCAAGATGTAGCCGAAAACAAGAAGAAGAAACAAAGACAAGGAAAAAGATTCTAATCAGAAGTTCTCTTTGTTTTCCCAACATCAGAGCCATTCAACCACAAAAAAACGAAAAAAGTCCGTTGAGACGTTTAATCTTGACAGAGCTTGGTACTTAGGTAGGGCTACAGCTGAGAGCGTCGTTGGGTAGTTGAAATTGTGTTTACTGAACGCGGCCTTCCCTTAATTTAAACAAGTCTTTTCTTTTTTACTTTCAACTTTTCTCTTTGTGTGTGTGTGTTTACGTGTAAAGTCATAGTGAAAGAATACTGTCTTGGTAGTTGGTAATGAAGGTGGACCAGCCGTGGACCAGAACTACTTATGTCAGAAATATCTCAACCGTGTGTGTAGTTTGGGCAGCTTGTGTGTCGTGGGAGTGGGTGGGCCTCGGCTGTGATAATATGGCAATGGAGGGGGGGGGGAGGTGTTTTGCCCCACGGGGAGAAAACAAAACTAAGGGCGGGGCAGTTGATGGCACGTTGCTGGTTGTTTTTTTTAAACGTGACCCCCCCCCCCTTTCCCCTCTGAGGGTGTAGTTTGAAAATTTTCGGAGGAGTAGAACTAATTAAAACTATTTTATAACTGAACGTTTGAACGTCTCGTTAACTCTTGTTTATTTGATATATACTCACCAGGGTTGGGCACACAGTAAGCCATGATTCATTAGGTAACAGAGGCTTGGTGAGAAGCAGGATTTACACTTATATTATTATTCTTATAGGGAACGTATTTTAAAATGTTATCACTAATCACCATAACAATAATAGAAGGAAAAAAAGCACCAACATATAAATAGAAAAAAAAAGCACCAACATATAAATAGAAAAAAAAGCACCAACATATAAATAGAAAAAAAAGCACCAACATATAAATAGAAAAAAAAGCACCAACATATAAATAGAAAAAAAAGCACCAACATATAAATAGAAAAAAAAGCACCAACATATAAATAGAAAAAAAAGCACCAACATATAAATAGAAAAAAAAGCACCAGCATAAAAATAGAAAAAAAAAGGCAATCTTTTGTTTTATGTAAAAGAAGCTCGGGTCATTTTAAAAAGGTAGTCGCCGGCCACAATAGACCCACGAGCCATAGTTTGCCCACCCATTTTCTTTACTATAAACACATCTCCGCCCCATTGTTTGTTTATTGCTGTTGTTGTTGATTTTTGTAACCCAGACATTACAAATTGAGAAAGGTGGTACAGTTTTATTGATCTTTTACCTGTGTTGGCATAAAACACAGCCTCCCATCTTTTTTTTTGTCTTTCTCAGAGAGCTTTTTATCTCTTTCTTTTCTCTCTCTTCTCCCTTTGTCTCTCTCTCTCTCTCCGTATTTCTAGAAACATTGTATCAAAACTCACGCGACTATTAGAGTAACTAATGTATGAATATGACTAAATACATGTATTCTTTGTTTATCATCGCTTCTTGTTTTCTCTTTGTTTCAATAGCGGTGCCGGCACTCGCATTGACAAATGAAAGAGTTAAAACTATTTTAATATGAAATGCATTCGTCGCACAGTTGGTTCTCCCGCAACCCACACTCTGCCCTTATCTCCACACATAGGAGGAAAGAACTGGGGCCGGCCGAGTGAGTCATACCTTGAGAGTTGAGCGGAGTGTTTCATTAGCAATGAACCATTAGCAATGATTTGAATCTGTTAGGATGGATGGGGAGTTGGAGGTCGAGAGGATGGGATGTCTATGCTTTTATTTCTCTCTCTCTGTCTCTCTCTCTCCCTCGCGGTCGTTGGGTGTATTATTTACGGTTGCACCCAGAGCGACTCCCTAGTACTCCCCATCCCCCCCTTTTTTTTTCTCCTCCCCGACGTGAGTGATTGACGAAATATAGAGGGCTGAATGGGCTTAATTACAACCCCGCTGATCTCCTTCTTACTAATTGTAGCGTAGACTCAACACCAGGCGTCAGCAACCTATGGCACGCGTGCCAGGCCTGGCACGCAGAGCGATTTCCGCGGAAGACCCCCGAAAAGGCAATTGAAATCTCTTCTAAGAGAAATTGAGTGGTCGAGCAGGATGACTTTTAGGCTCATGGCACGCCGAATGAATTAGAAATCCGACTTCGGCACACTATTATCAAAAGGTTGCCGACCCCTGCTCTGCACAATGTGGACCAAGGCTGCTTAGTCAGGGAAGTCAGTGGCTCAAACAGCTTGTCACGTGACACAAACTATGGCCCCCGATGCTCGTGCGTGGCGCGCCCGCGGTAAGTAACGCGTGGGCGTTTTCGCGAAGTTCTCAAATAAAATTTCTAACTTTAAATTTTTCAACGCCAAGACGGCACCATGATGTAACAGAAAAGGTTTGGGGGGAGGGGGGGGGGAAGAAAGATCAATTTACTAACATTTCTTCCGTGACCTCAAAATCTCTTGGAAATTGCTATAAATAGAATAACTGTGCCCGGGAGACGAGGGGCTTGTGGGATGGGTGTCAGTGAAATATAAACACTATTACGAAAACACTGTGCAGGACACCTTTCTTCTCTCGCTCTAAAGGTGTGTGCGCACGCAAGCACACACAAATATGCGCGTTCCACACATCTTTAGGCAGTGCACTGTGCACCTGGGAGCAGAGGCCAAATATTTGTCCCAAGGTTGATGGCAAGATGGTGAAAAGAAGAAGACGGCCAGTGACGATGTCATTAAAGCAATGCTATAACTGCAGTGGTTGGCTAAACGTTTTCCAGTTGTGGCGCCATGTTTTTTTTTTCAGAATTGTTTTTCCCAATGGCACCCACCCGTAGGCCTGTTGAAGTCAAAATCTCTTTATGTAGCATTGAATCGGAAGCGAAATAATTAATTATGGAAGGTTTTGTCCTATTCATCGGCGGCCTTGCCCTTGTGAGAAACACTGTAGGCCTATAGCTATTGGTCAGGCCCAGGGAATAAGAGAATAGAATGCAATGTGAGATGTCGTAATGAAAGGTTATCGGGAATCGTTATGTTCACGTATTGATCGACTATCGACACATACTGTTTGTTTGTTGATAACTGGTATAAATTTCGTTTCTATCTCTATAAACTCACATTGAGTTCTCGGAAGAAAAATAAAGTTATTGTTTCCATTTCTAGTAAGGAAAAAATATTAGTGGATACCCATGCTAGGTTCATTAGGTCGGGAAAATTTAACTTGATTTTTTAAAATATATTTTGGAAAGTTTGAGCAAAATGACTTGATTTTTCAAGGTTTGGTAAAGTTTGGGAAAACTGAGCAACGTTTGGAAAAGTTTGATGTAAATTTTGCTAAAATGGAGACATCATCGGGAAAAAATATTTATTTTAAATGTTAAAAAAGTAAATAACTATTTGTATTTTAATTAAAGAAGCCCTTAAGTTCCATCATTTTTCTATAATTGTAAGATGGGAAGAAAGATGGCCCCGAGTTTAGCGACACTTGGAAAACGGCCCAAAATTCCATTTAACTTCCGGATCAGACTTACGGTTAATTGTGAACAAGAGCGTATCGGTACTAAATGGAATAGCATTGAGACTCACGCTACACAAATGATCATCACTATCTTTACTTAAGAAACAACCACAAACATGTTTGAAAATAGACCTATATTGACACCGCCTATATACTTTTTGATACATTAAGATAGTTTGGACATTTTATAATGATTTTAGGGTAAGAAACCTGTCGTGCTATTGATATTATACAGTCAATCTACCAGACCGATGCTGCAAACGACAGTTCATTCGAGACATCGTATCAACGCGGAAATCACTGGCGAAGCAATGCGGAAATCACTGGCGAAGCAATGGCCTCTATCGTTTTTTCACGTGCGCACCTCCTTAACCAATCACCCTTGTTGCTGCCGCTCTCCGAACAGTTAGAAGTGGTGTGCCGAAACAAATGAACAAGACAAACGTTCGCAACAACTCTACGCTATTTTGGGAGTAGAGGAGTGGAGAGGGGGTGGGGGAGAGACGAGGCCTGCGCCCGCGGAAATCGATATTGATGGCGCCTCAGTGGAATTCGTCCTTTAGATATTCTGAAAGTTAGCTCGATCGTTTCGGCACGTGCGTTGCTGGAAATATAGTATTGAAACAACAGCACCACGTAGCAAGCCAACGTGTGCTGACCGGCTTGCTATGCAACAGAAGACCGAAATATTGCATGGCATGCCAGTTAGCTAAACATAAGTGCCGTTTTTTTATGTTGTTGGATGCACCAATTTTGAACTTTTGTCATAGAGTTAAAGGTAATGGTACCAGTATTAAGTGCAAGCTAGCAAAGTTTGGCCTTCATAATGTGGAAGTTGCGTCGATGATTTACCGTAGAGCAACGAACTATGTTAGACAAGTGTGATGTCTGGTTGGACAGTTCAACTGATTCTGTCTAGATCATATAGATGTATATAGTTGTAACTATATATAAGTTTGTCTTCTCTTGTTTGATATTATTTTTTTTGCATTACAATCTGCAAACGTTCAACACTGTGCTACAAACACATAAACAACCAACAAATTTAAATAAACAAATAAGATGTGAGATCAACAAAAAATTACTATATTTACACTTATTGCTTATGCGTGTGGCGTTTCAATGTCATATTAGCACATATAGGTCTACGTATTTCTGTAGCAAAGCTCCCTGGCTTCTCTAACTACATATTATAATATAATATGACAGAATGGCATCAGCAGGATACAGTTACACGTTCACTGATCTATTTCATTACCTTTACTTTAAAAAATGTCACTGTCTATCTCTCTTACTCTCTCTCTCTCTCTTTTTCTTTGTTTCTCTCTCTCTCTCTCTCTCTCTCTCTGTAGCTATTTATACCTGTGCGAGAGATACAATTAACCCAGACTCACCTTTCCGAAAAGGTAGGGGGGGGGGAGGGTCGGGGCGTTGGAAGAAATCACTCACTTGTTACTCATTATGCACCGCAACCTCCTCCTCCCCCACCCCTTCACACGCATTCCCTTATAATCAAAGGCGTCTCCGCGGTATGATTCAATTAGTGCTGCCTTTAGTAGTACACCCGGGAAGGGAAGGGGGGCTTGCTTGAGTCTTCTCGAAAAGCTCGCTTGGAGGTGGTGGTGGTTCTTGCAGAGAATGCCTTTACCTCGGTCCATCATGTATACAGTGCATATACTACCAGCACCCCTGCTAATCTATAGTAGTTAGTAGCAACGCTTCAAAGTCTACTATGTATACAGTACATACACTACCAGACTCCCGACTGATCTATGGTAGCAACGCTTCAAAGTCTAAAGCCAGGCAATTTGGCAAGGCGTCAAGCAACTGTTTCCCCGCCCCCCTTTCCTTCTCCCACCCTCCAATCCACTGCGTTCAAAATGTGAAGTAAAATGTTAATCCTCTTTAATGAAGTAAGCATTTGTTTGGCAGCTGCTCTTCTATAACAAGCCTTTTGGTCATTTTGTTGTTTTGTGTTGAATTTTTTAAAAGAAAAGGTTGGAAATAAAACCTACATACTTTGATTATCTTTAATATCGTGATTATCTTTAATATCGTGATTATCTTTAATATCGTGATTATCTTTAATATCGTGATTATCTTTAATATCGTGATTATCTTTAATATCGTGATTATCTTTAATATCGTGATTATCTTTAATATCGTGATTATCTTTAATATCGTGATTATCTTTAATATCGTGATTATCTTTAATATCGTGATTATCTTTAATATCGTGATTATCTTTAATATCGTGATTATCTTTAATATCGTGATTATCTTTAATATCGTGATTATCTTTAATATCGTGATTATCTTTAGTATCGTGATTATCTTTAGTATCGTGATTATCTTTAGTATCGTGATTATCTTTAATATCGTGATTATCTTTAGTATCGTGATTATCTTTAATATCGTGATTATATTTAATATCGTGATTATCTTTAATATCGTGATTATCTTTAATATCGTGATTATCTTTAATATCGTGATTATCTTTAATATCGTGATTATCTTTAATATCGTGATTATCTTTAATATCGTGATTATCTTTAATATCGTGATTATCTTTAGTATCGTGATTATCTTTAGTATCGTGATTATCTTTAGTATCGTGATTATCTTTAATATCGTGATTATCTTTAGTATCGTGATTATCTTTAGTATCGTGATTATCTTTAATATCGTGATTATCTTTAATATCGTGATTATCTTTAATATCGTGTTGACGAGTCTGTAGGTATTAAATAGAAGTGTGTGTGTGTGTAGATGGTGTTTCCAGTGTGGGCGAGAGTGAAAGAAGAGTAAGAGAGAGAGGGAGAGAGTGACGGGAGGCTACATTTGTATAGAGCGCCAGGTTTAGCTTTGGCAAATTTATGACCCCATCTGCCCGGGTTGGCTACAAGCTGTGGCGGTAGCGTCGTGGTGAGGCGGTTCGCCTTAGGTCTGGATTTATAAATCATAGAACGTTTTAATAAAGACTTGATCCTCCACCGCCCGCCCCTTCTCCCTTTTGTCTTTCCGTTTATGTAAAAGTATGCACCGTCAGTGTTATTGAAGAGGCAATGGCCACTCTAAAGTAGCAGCTTGTTTTTAAGATAAGATATTTCTTTATTCATACAAACAAATGGAAATTCGTCTTGATTACCGGGTACATATATTTTGTCTTTCAGCATATTTTTGCCCGAAATTCCACGCGAGTAACTGTCCATTCTGAAATCTCCCTCTCTCCCCCTCTCTTCCACTCGCATACACACACAATCACACACAATCACACACAAAGCCTGAGTTTTTGTTTCCCAATTAAATTCTTGGACAGTTCTTCCCGCAGTCAAGGTTTCTGTAAGTGGAAGCCGTACCCAGGCCAATGCTAGTGACAGGTGGCAGCGAGAAGAAGCAGATATTGCATAAACATGTCAAGGGGGTCGTGGATGGTGGTGCCAGGGTTTCCTTAAAGTTTTCTCTGAAGACCATTTTGTGTACACATTTATTACACTTTGTTTTGTTTTTTTCTTGTAAGTAAACTCAACAAACAAACAAAAGACATAAAAAAAACTTCAAAGCGATTGAAAACATCAAGGTGCTTAAGAAAAAAAAAAACAGAAGCATCCCATAATTATTTTTTTAACATCACATAGACTAATTTTTTAAAATCATTAAAATGTTAAAAAAAAAATATGTATATTTTTGTTATTTAGATTTAAAAAAAACAACTAAATTTATCATAAAAGTTTAAATAAAAAGAAAACACTAAAAAGAAAACAAAAACAAAAAAAACTATTTTAAGAAAAATCAACTAACTTATAATATCAAAAGAAGTACCAGTAATAAAAAAAACTACAAATCGCCTATCTTCAGCTAGAGCATAGGTTCTCAACGGGGGCGATATCGCCCCCCAGGGGGCGATTAGAAGCTTTAGGGGGGCGATAACATTCCCGGGGGCGATGAAGGGCAAGTGGGCGGTACATACGTACCTGCTATAATTTCAACAACTCAGCTATTTGAATCGATTAGTTTTTGGATGAAATACGATGTAAACGCAAGGGCTACTAAATATCTGATATCTCCCAACAGTAGGCATACATATTATTGAACAATAACTTTTCGATGAAGTAGGGGGGGGTCAGTATTTGGCAAATATGGTATGCGGCCGTCTCGTCTTATGGTTGGTTCACCGGACTGTCGCCTTAACATCTGCTAATATTGCTCTTATATTATTCTATTGATGTTTTACCGAGATGTCCTTTACTACGTTTGAATCCTGCGTAAAGAGGTAACCACAATAGCTGAGCTGTATAGATACGTAGTAATTATACAAACTGGGTAGTAATTAAAATGCTTGAAAATATTCATATAAATTCTTTAATCATATAATATTTATACAATTTTCAATATTTTTACAGTTCTATCATATCATTTTAAAGTTATAAATGCAAGCCTCTTAATTTTTTATAAAAGAAAAACAAATTGAAATATTACCTCAAATGAAAAGGGTTAATTATCTCCCTTTAATTAACAAATGTTTCCGCTAAAATTAAGCTGGGGGGCGGTGAGCGGTAAAAAAAATGTAAAAGGGGGCGGTGAGCCGAAAATGGTTGAGAACCTATGAGCTAGAGTTTTTAAGGAGACACCTTACAGCAACTGACTTTTTCTCTCAGTCCTGCAGTGAGGTGAGGGCGATCCACGGGAAGCCGAGGTTAAAACGTGAATGTTGAGCACCTTGCAGGTTTGAAACCATTCGTTCTCTGCACTTACCCAGTTGTTATTATTGTTTTCCCTCTCTTTTGTTTGTTGGGATTTAGTTGTGTGTGTGGGGGGGGGGGGGTGCAATAATTAACAGTTGGAAAGCGATGGAAGTGGTACACACATCACACACATTTTAGACATAGTTACAAAATCCAACGCTTTAAAAAAAAAAGTATATATTTACAGTAATCAATTTTTTGTCCAGGGTTGCCTCCCGGGAAGGCCCGCTGGGGGGTCAAATCCATTTGTGTTTTTCGTTTCTGGAGGGCGTCCCTGAATTTATCCATCTCTGATGGGTACCCGAAACTAGGTGGATGGAATGAGGGGGGGGGGTGAAAGCGGTTAGGCATTGTGATGGCCACACAATCCCTCCCCTTTCCCTGCATTCCATGACCACGGAAACCGGTGAACGATGCTTCTTTACCCCTATGATGAACAAAACGAGATCTGAAAGTGTGACTTTAACATTTGTATACTGTTCATTGCTCTAGCTGTCTGCATTTAAGACGTATTGTAGAGCAGGGGTCGGCAACCTTTTGATAACAGAGTGCCAAAGTATGATTTCTAATTCATTTAGCGTGCCAACAGCCTAAAAGTCATCCCGCGGTAGCACTAAATTTCTTGTAGAAGGAATTTGAATATACTTTTTGGGCCTATTCAGCGTGTCATTGAAAAATCCCTCGGCGTGCCAATTCCGGCACGCGTGCAGTAGGTTGCCGACCCTTGGTGTAGAGTGTAGAGTGTCGATTCTTGAGTTTTAGTGTCGATGTTACCTTGATCATTGTTGTGTCTTTTTTAAATCGTGGCTTCTATTACATTTGGTGTGTGTGTGTGTGTAGGGGGGCGTCTTTTATGTCGAGTCACCGGATATCCTGCTGTGTGACTGGTCGAGATGTTTGTGTACGATAGTGTGAATGAAAGGGTTGTGGTTGCAGTTCCACTGTCGTAACGACTGTAAAATCCAACACAGAGGTGTAACTTGCCATGTTTACAAGACCCGGTTACACACTGCAATATATGATGACTTTCAACTGAAATACTTCTGACACAGTGCACTCTAGTACGTGGTAGCGTGTCTTCTATACCTTGTAACTTCTGCACACTCGAGTCTTTATAAAACACACCTTTAATTTATAGCACCTGATTACCTTTTAGCTATATACATATTTGCCCAAAGTATAGTTTCGTCTTTCAGTGTGCTGTTTATGTGCTATTGTAAAACAAGGGAATAGTGCAGTGCGATAAAACGTTTGCTTTGCTATTATTTTTTTTATAGATTAGCTGCCAACGCTGCATATTTTTTTAGATAATGTAAAACGTAGCCTACTCTTTTTAATTAGGTTTCATTAATGGCACCTTGTTGTCTTCAGTTAAATTATATCAACTGCGAGGAAGTTGGCATCTGTTATCAGATAGCGGTATACTTCTCACCCCCCCCCCCCCCCATTAAAAAAAAAGAATTTGCAGAAATTGTAAAGCAAAATGTAAAATCAGTACATTATATAATATATTTATATATATATATATATATATATTATATAAACAACTTTTAAGTTAAAAAAACAACTGTCCATAGCGTTTGTAAGTGGGGAGGGATGCACTGTCTGTCTCTCACATTGGACAACGCAACGTTGAAAAACTCGATTAACCATTAGCACCGTAGCGTGTGTTTTTTAACCTTTCCATCCCTAACGTTGTGTTGAGGTTTGTTGACTTGGCACGAGAGATTGTTGATAAGTCTTAATTTTATAGTTTGTCATATCTTCGTAGAGCTGTACGAAGTTTCCAGGTATGAGCCAACAGGATGGGTGGAGGTATTCTCTCTCTCTCTCCTCCACCACGAAACCACACACACTAAAAGCTGTGAAGAGCTACCTGTTGTAAACGTAAAATAACTTCATAGATGATGAATTGAAGTCTGTATTTATACTGATAATGATTGCTGGTAACATTATATTGAGTGATCTACTAATACCGTTTCAATAGTGTGGACCTGTGGACACATCGTAAGTTGCCATTTCGAAAAGGTCTTGGGTTTCCAATTTTAGTTTTACGTAGGATTTCCCCCCCCCCTTTCCTTTTTTTTCTCTTTCCTAATAAGTCCAATAACGGGCATGGTGGCCGCGCAGCAGCGCGTTCGACTAGCGATCCGAAAGTTCAGGTTCGAATCCTGGTGCAGGCTAGGATTTTTTTTCCGGGACTTGAGGGTGTCCCTGAGTCTTACACAGCTCTGATGGGTACCTGACATTAGTTGGGGATAACTAAAGGCTGCTGGGGGCAATGTTCTGGCCACACAATCCGCTTTTGAATGCCGTAGCCTCCGAAACTGAACACAAGCCGTATGGACCAATGTGGCCTGTAAGTAGTGTAAGTGGAGATGCTTACTACAAGCTAGCTCTCCTGGCGGCTCTGACGGTGTACCAGTGTACTGGACAAACTACAATGTATCCACTTTGTACTCTTTTGGCTCCCAATAAAGTGTGTGAAAGCTGCATCTCTTTTTATCCCAGTCTGTCATGGACCAAATAGTCCTCTAAAGAAGTACTCGATTTGCGTCAGAAGTGAAGCTTACAACTGTGTGTGTTCGTGAATTTATTTACATATTTTAAGGCATAGGTATTCGGCATTACTCCTTTATGTTATTGTTTTATTTTTCTTTTTTTATGATCGTAAAAAAAATGTGTGAAAAAACTAGTTCCTGGAGGTTTGTGTTGAGGTCATTGTTACACTGACATTTTTTACTTTTTTAACATCAGAGTTCTTAGTTTGAGAAGTTTTCGTATTCTATCTTTTTGTGAATGCCCTACCGTCTGTTTATATTCTTATATATCCTTTTTTTTATATCTATGTGTGTTTCTACCAGTTTCCTTTCTACTTAAACTATATATATATATATATATATTAATATATTTATATAGATATGTAATACGTTATCTTACAATCAATACCTCTCTCTTGTGGTCTACATATTTATGTATCGATTGCTCTACCTCTATCAATCTATCTAACACATCTTCACTGTAGTAAAGACGCATCTCTCTATCCATTTAATACGCCACAATCTGCCCGTTTCTCCGTCCGAACCTCTTTCGAGACAACACTTGTAAAATCAATATATATATTTGACACCCACTTTTTCGAAATGAGAACACGAACCGAGAATCTTAGGGCATGTGCCACCAAGCCTAGTTAAAAAAAAATCAAACACCATCCTGATAGTTGTGTGCTGATAGTTTAGCGCTCACGTCTCCAGCAGTTTCCTTAGTCTGTCTGGACTCTGGTGCCAAAAAATACACGACTTACCTGTTAACTTTAAAAAAAAAGAGCATAAGCGATTCTGGAACACCCCAGTCCGTTACAGCTTAAGTACTGCCCCCCCCCCTCACCCAACCTACACCACAGTCACACACATCCACTATGAGATTATTTTTACCCTCTCCCCCTCGCCTCCTCCCAAACCTCCCAACAATTTCACGATATCGGATTTCTCCATTTTTTTTTTGTTTTTAGTAAACTCACCAGTTCTCTTTGCCTAGGTATGTTTAGTTAGCCATAAACATAGACACACTCACTCACACGTTTAGTTAGCCATAAACATAGACACACTCACTCACACGTTTAGTTAGCCATAAACATAGACACACTCACTCACACGTTTAGTTAGCCATAAACATAGACACACTCACTCACACGTTTAGTTAGCCATAAACATAGACACACTCACTCACACGTTGAGTTAGCCATAAACATAGACACACTCACTCACACGTTTAGTTAGCCATAAACATAGACACACTCACTCACACGTTTAGTTAGCCATAAACATAGACACACTCACTCACATGTTTAGTTAGCCATAAACATAGACACACTCACTCACACGTTTAGTTAGCCATAAACATAGACACACTCACTCACACGTTTAGTTAGCCATAAACATAGACACACTCACTCACACGTTTAGTTAGCCATAAACATAGACACACTCACTCACACGTTTAGTTAGCCATAAACATAGACACACTCACTCACACGTTTAGTTAGCCATAAACATAGACACACTCACTCACACGTTTAGTTAGCCATAAACATAGACACACTCACTCACACGTTAAGTTAGCCATAAACATAGACACACTCACACGTTTAGTTAGCCATAAACATAGACACACTTACACTCACTCACATGTTTAGTTAGCCATAAACACAGACACACTCACTCACACGTTTAGTTAGCCATAAACACAGACACACTCACTCACACGTTTAGTTAGCCATAAACATAGACACACTCACTCACACGTTTAGTTAGCCATAAACATAGACACACTCACTCACACGCTAGCCAACAAGGTATAATGTAAGAAAGATCCTCCCAATGACTGCAGAAATCTTCCCCCGTGAACTGTTTAGATTCCTACACCTTTGTGACATTACTGTGTATCATTTCTTGACGACCCCTCCCTACACCTTTGTGACTTTACTGTGTATCATTTCTTGACGACCCCTCCCTACCCTTCCCTCTACCACCGACCCCGCAATTCCTTTCTTTCTTAAAAATGTGTTCCAAATACTTGTTTTGTAGATATAATTCGTAATTCTTCTAATTTCGAAGTGTACCTTTATCTAAACGCACCCACCCACCCACGACCCATGTTCCCAACCAACCTTTATCCATATCAAGCATCCCCCCCCCCCCTAAACCCCAAATTTCTTTCAGTATGTTTTCGTTTTGTTTATCCTGTTATTCACTTCTGTGTGTTGTTATTGTTGTTCTTACATTGTGCACCGTCTGTGTGAATATGTTGTTGTTTTGTGCACCGTCTGTGTGAATATGTTGTTCTTACATTGTGCACCGTCTGTGTGAATATGTTGTTTTTTTAATTCGGGTCTTAACACCCGATCTATAGTCAGGATTTATTATCAACATTCATCTTCTCAATTCAAAAACAACAACCATAACCATAACAACAGTAATAATAACAATAAATAACCATAGCTTCGCGTGCTAAACCTTCAGAAAGACGAGATTATGGGCATGGATTCAATAAGAGTCATAGCAATCCATCAAAGTACATATTTAAACGTATGTTGTTGTTTTTGTTTTTATATGATTATTCACAATAGACGGCAAGATCAACAATGCTAAAGCATCGCCTGTTATTACTCATCAGCATATGCATCATTCAAATGTACAAACTTCCTCGGAAAAAAAGTATTTAAAAAAAAGTGCATTAGGACATAGCAATTTACATACAATAATATATATATATATATATATATATATATATATATATATAGCCTACATATATACACACACAAACACTAAGGAGATAGAGAAAAATAGATCTATGTGTATGCTTGTATAACTTTTTAATTTATTTTTACTTGTGCTATGCATTAAATATATATATAGAAGATTAGTAGGTGTTTAATGTTAGGCCTGTATTATTTATTGTTGAATTGGGCGGGATAAAAAAATGCGTAACATATTTATAAGAAAAGGGCATAATGCAATTTTGACATGTTATTATTATTATTTGTTAACACGTGTATTTTCTAATATTCATTTTTTCTAATGACAGATAAAGTATTCTAAATGTTAAATATTAATTCTGTGTGTGTTGGTCTAAGAAATGATTCCATTAATGAGTTACGACTATTGTGGAAGTGGTTACAAATAGACGACTTTTTAAAAATTTAAGAATAAGAAAATAATTTACCAAAACAACAACCAACAGGAAAAAATAAAACTGTAAAATAAGTTTATAGTAAACCATTTTAGTTAACCTCTTGTGTATCAGAACTAGAACCTCTTCCTCAACCCCCATCCCGCCTGCGTTATGATCTGTGTAAGAAGAGAAAGAGTTATCTTATCTTGCGAGTCATTACGCGCCAAGTCCCTAGTTCAGGAAATGACGAAAGCTGAAAATGTCTTCAAGATAATGTTCTAATGGCTTTTTATACACTACGATAAATGCTGAGGAAGGATTTTTTTTTTTAAAGTAATTTCTAAAAGAAAAAAATAACTTTTTTAAAATAATTTTAACACTTCTTATTTGAATTCCCTTCTTGTCGATGCAATGAACGAAGTCTATGTTAGATGTAGGCCTTTCTGTTCAAGTAAAGTAAACAAATTAACTCCAGACCTATTGTTCGTGAAACTTCAACAAACTTACTTGTAACATATTGTTCGTATTGTTCTTGGAGTATATACAGACTTACTTGTAACATATTGTTCGTATTGTTCTTGGAGTATATGCAGACTTACTTGTAACATATTGTTCGTATTGTTCTTGGAGTATATACAGACTTACTTGTAACATATTGTTCGTATTGTTCTTGGAGTATATGCAGACTTACTTGTAACATATTGTTCGTATTGTTCTTGGAGTATATACAGACTTACTTGTAACATATTGTTCGTATTGTTCTTGGAGTATATACAGACTTACTTGTAACATATTGTTCGTATTGTTCTTGGAGTATATACAGACTTACTTGTAACATATTGTTCGTATTGTTCTTGGAGTATATGCAGACTTACTTGTAACATATTGTTCGTATTGTTCTTGGAGTATATACAGACTTACTTGTAACATATTGTTCGTATTGTTCTTGGAGTATATGCAGACTTACTTGTAACATATTGTTCGTATTGTTCTTGGAGTATATGCAGACTTACTTGTAACATATTGTTCGTATTGTTCTTGGAGTATATGCAGACTTACTTGTAACATATTGTTCGTATTGTTCTTGGAGTATATGCAGACTTACTTGTAACATATTGTTCGTATTGTTCTTGGAGTATATGCAGACTTACTTGTAACATATTGTTCGTATTGTTCTTGGAGTATATGCAGACTTACTTGTAACATATTGTTCGTATTGTTCTTGGAGTATATGCAGACTTACTTGTAACATATTGTTCGTATTGTTCTTGGAGTATATACAGACTTACTTGTAACATATTGTTCGTATTGTTCTTGGAGTATATACAGACTTACTTGTAACATATTGTTCGTATTGTACTTGGAGTATATACAAACTTACTCCGGACATACGGTTCGTGTAATGCAAATAACCTTCTCTCATTATTACTATTAGCTGGGCTTGCACTTGTACAAAAATACATGGTGTTGTCAAATTGGGTTTAGAGCACCTTTCTTTCTCTCCCTTTGCTGTTGTATTGTTTTAGTTGCCTGCCCTTCTTTGCTGTTCTAAACCACTATAGATCTAGTTGGTTTTGACATTCTGTCTTTTTGGCGTGACAAGAAAAATGCGAAGAGTCAAACGGTGGCAGGGTACAAATTGAATATTTGTGGGAGGGGGACGGGGGGGGGGAGAAAAAACTTTTCATCTCATGCCCCGCGCGCGCCCTTATCACATCCAAGCACCCTCAACAGGAACCCAATTAAGTGTGTCTCGATGCTGTTTGTTGATATTCCTGGGGGAGGGGGGGGGGAAGAAAGGAGTTTCTCGGGGGTGATGTTGATCGGTAAACAACGGCCTGTCATCGCTGTACGTAGACCGCTTTGGTCTGTCTAAGAGAAACGAAGCCACCGCAGCTTGATTGCTGAAAACTTATTACGTTCAAATTAAATCAAACGGCAATATTTACACAAGAACAGTGTTACAGTATGGGGCAACGTGTTACAGTATGGGGCAATATTTACACACAAACGTGTTACAGTATGGGGCAACGGTTGTTCTGGGTTCCAATATTTACACACAAACGTGTTACAGTATGGGGCAACGGTTGTTCTGGGTTCCAATATTTACACACAACCGTGTTACAGTATGGGGCAACGATGGTTGTGGGTTCCAATATTTACACACAAACGTGTTACAGTATGGGGCAACGATGGTTGTAGGTTCCAATATGTACACACAAACGTGTTACAGTATGGGGCAACGATGGTTCTGGGTTCCGATCCTGGTGATGGCTAGGATGTTTTTTTTCCGGGACTCGATGGTGTCCCTGAGTCTACCCAGCTCTGTCACTAGTTGAGTTAACTAACTGTTTTTTTTTAACACAATCCCCTAGTAAACCGTGGCCACAAAAACTCGTGAACGTCGCTTCACTTGCCATATGTATCAATTTGGTCTGATTAGATACTTTACGTTTTTTTTTACTCTATTGTATATAGGCCTACAGTGCTAGCATATATAGTTTTCAATTGAAGAGCTTTGTTTGTCATTGTTTGTCTTGAAATCTTCTTGAGAAAGTCATACTTGGTACAGGTATATGAAAAGGTATTTAAGGCCCGCCATTGTGATACAGCGCCGCCACCTGGTGGGATTATTGCCCAAGGCTATGTGTGATATGCCAATGGGTGAATTTCTATGCGGTGTTTTTTTTTCTAATTTTCAAAACTGGTAGTTGGGTTTCCGGTCTCTTTACCTCGTGAACATTTCTTCCTGTAATTTTTCTATTGACCTTGTATCAACTACTGCGCTGACCATTACAATAAATGGTGATAAATGTAGCGCCACGGTCATTATGATAACGATCTTTCTGTTGACTTCACATATTACACAGTTTGTAATTCTGTAAAAACAACACAAAATAAAGAATAACAACTCATTGCGAGGTCGCCGTTTGTTGTTGTTGTTAGGACTACGGTCCAGTATATCATCGATAACGCATCTATTCAGTTATTCAATGTCCGAAATAATGTATGGTTCACTAAAGTAGGTTTAAGTGTTTAAGTAAAAACAAAACAGGCCTGCAGAAAACAAAACTCTTGTGGAAAAATGTAGAAACTAAAACTCGGTATAGAAAAACGCAAAGTAGAGAAAACTCCCATACAGCAACGCAGTTAGATCTAGTAAAACTAGCATAAAACACTACGCAAAACAAACAAACAAAAACACACAAAAAAAGAAACTTTCATAGAAAATTCGTGCAAGAAAAAATGTAAGAAAAGCAGAGCCACTAATAAAAAAAAAAGAAACATCTACACTATTTCATACAGTGCATAAAATAATTAATGTATTCGTGACGTGATCGATCTGATATGTTTTTGCCACCACTCAGTCCACTGTATAAACTAGCGTCTCATGGTTTATGTGTATAAGAAACGGTGCGCTCCCGTCCCTTGCATCCCAAAATTACGTTAACCGAAATAGTAGCACACTGCTAAATTCTTGGAGTCCACCTCTCTGTCTTTACTTAACCCCAGTGTTGACTCAACCAATGCCTACATAAAGGAAACATTACGCGTCTATTTCTTTCTCTTCTTCTCTCCCTTATGCCTTGTGTCCGTTTACATTTTCTTGCCTACTAGCCTGTACTCGGTGGAATTTTTGGAGAAACGTGTCATGGTTTTAGTAGTTGAAACACTTGACTGGTAAGTTTACTTTACCTGATGGCCTTGCCATTCATCCAACCCACGAGCCGTGGATTTGCCTGGTGCTAAATACTTACCATGCATCTCAGGTTTTATCTTTAGCTGTTCTTGTTTTTTTTAGTGGGTAGGTTGCAGTCAAACTTCGTTTTTCTTCGATAATCCGTCCGAGAACAAATCTTCGAAATCCGAAACCATTGCAATTATTTTCACATGAATCAATGTTAATCAAACTATATCTAAGTCTTTCTTAAACTCCAAAATACTTTGTTTTTTTTTAAACATCAGGAAAACTGAAGTGAACGAAAACAGCCCCTGTTGCGCGTCATAGATTTCATCGCACTGCCGAGAGGCCCCGAGACTCGGTGGAGGGGGAGAAAGCAATGTGTGCAACAGCCCGTCTAAAAAAAAACAAACTAGGTGCCTGGGTGTCCAGTTGTCCAGGAATTTGTGCGTTCCGCGGGGGTGGCTAGTCTCGGACAGGATCTTGGTGTAAGCCGGGTTTTTTGTATTACAGAGACATATAAGATCGGATATATGTTCAATTTTCATTAGTATAGTCAGGAATGCGTTTTTTTTTCCTTTATTCTTTAACTCAATATCTACAAAGTCTTGAATTAGCACACTTCAGCCTCGGAAAGATCACGTGTCTGCGCGCCTGTGTATGCGGCTTAAATTTTTTCATGCCGCTTCGTTGTTTGTGTGTTTTTTCTTCCAGGTCTTGTCCAGGCGCTCACCTTAAACCAGACGTTTGAATGGAACGACCTGTCTATGGACTACTTTTTCTTTCTCTTTCGCTTTCTTTTTCTTTCTTTTCCCGAATTGAAACAGATTATTGCCAGGTTTCTTTTAATTTATGCAGGTGTGAAGGCTTTAGGTCAGCTGAAACATTTCTCCCGAAGTCAGGAACCCGTGTGTCACGGTAGGATGGTCTGCTTCTTCTTCTGTTTATCATCCTGATTGATGACGCGTGGGAATTTTGTCAAAAACGTCTAAAGAAATAACATGACGAATCGGAATTCCATATCACCCTCTCGAAGAGTCCATTACGCATATATGGGGGCTTTTCACATATGCAAGGGAGAGTCCATGACGCAAAGGGGGGACTTTTCGGTGGACGTCTGAAATTACCCACGGTGGATTATTGATGTTTTGCTCTGACTCACGAAGCGAAGAGAAGTGTGTATGTGATCAATAGATTCTTCGGCCCGAATAGAATAGGCTGACGCATGAAAATTTTAATTGCTTCTAAATTCTTCCGTAGTGCATTTGAGTAGTCCACTTGCAAAAGGTGCTAGGTATTTTCTTTATAAGAAAACAAATAGTAATCCACATTGTAATCCACATTGTAATCCACATTGTCTTCAGAAACATTTGTTTCTTTAAACTATGATCTTTAGTACAGACTTCTAAAAGTTCTCATCACTCTAAAAGAGTTGAAAGAGAAAACACTTTCCTTATCCCTTATGCAAGAACAAATGCATATAAGTAGGCCTACTCTTTCTCCCCAAGTGGCATTCGGGCATGGAATGGGTTGCCTGAACAAACCAGGAAAACCAGTAACTTAACATCATTTAAAACATTAATAAAAATGCAAGACTAGACTCGGACCACGGATGAGCGTAGGACGCAATAATCTTCTTTATAGAAGGAGTGTCTGTAATGTATAAGATAAGATAAGAGAAAAAATGAAGCGCCTATCAAAAGTTGCTAAACTATGACGTAAAAAAAGTCGATTTCTGCTAAATGACTTTTGATTGCTTCGCACCTATTGCAAGTGGACTACTCGTTTAGACCAAGTCTGCCGAGCGCTCGTTTGAGTTTAAATATTCGCTTGAAACGAAACACAGATCTACCCAAGAAAAAAAAATATACACACAAGTCTTACTTTGAATTGAACATGAACTCCCGCGTTGATTTTGACTTGTAGTTAATTGTATTTTAAATGGTTTAATGTGTGCGTGTGTGGCCAATTTAAATTAATGATCATCTGGCCTTAAATTTAGTCCAGATGCCATTTAGGGGGGATATTTGACTCGAAAGCTGAACCGGAAGTTGGAAAAGAGGGGAGGGCACTCAGTCTTAATTGGTTGGTTGGCTGAATTTTTTGTGTGTTTTGTTTCCAAACATTTTTTTTTTTTAAACCTTATAAACTACTTTAATTGAATTGTAAACATTTATTTCTTTTGAGAATGTGAATTTACGTGCGTCTGACAGATTCACTTAATGGTAAAAGAAAGATTTATATGAAGCTTTAAAAAAACGCACAAACATACATTACAATTGACACTAGATTTAAATAAGGTAAAAGCTTGTTTTATAGTTTAGATCAGGGTCGGCAACCTACGGCACGCGCACTGTGTCTTGGCACACAGAACTGATTTCTATGGCACGCGCAAGACTCCTAAAAAAGCTGTTCAAGTATCTTCTATTAGAAATTGGGTGCTGAAGCAGGGTTATTTTTAGGCTGTTGGCACGCTGAATGAATTAGAAATCCTAATTTGCCACACTGTTCTCAAAAGGTTGCCGACCCCTGGTTTAGAGTAAGATTAGAACGACTTCCTTATATTGTAAGGGATTTTGTTTTGGGTATTGTGTTTTATTTGAGTGTTCTATCGAAATAACTAGCAGACCAATAAATTTACAGGAAACTTGACATTTTGGGTCGATTTCTTTGTTAGTACATTACGCTCTTCATAATCAACATTTAAAAAAAAAAATTATATTATAATAATATATTGTATTATAACTATTACAGTAGTAATGAAATAGGTTAAAGGTTAGACGTGTGCCAAAGTAAATTAATTTTTGCCTACGCCAAATGTTGCATACATCTCTTGTTTAAATGAAATGTATTTTGAAGAACTCAACACTGCGAGAGAATGACGTATTCAGGGGAAATCCCGATGCATCCGTAATTAGACAAGACTTAGACTTTATAATTAGACAAGGCAGTGCTTCGTAGTTTCTATTTATAGACACGGTGACAACTTTGAAATGGGAAAGGCAAGACAAGAATAAAGGCTTGGGGTAAAGTAAAGTTGAGAGTTGAGAAATAAGCTTTATCTTGTCAGCGTGAAGTGTGGAGGTTGTTGTTTTTTTTGGTCACGTTACGTGATTGACGACCCGGCTAGATTTATCAATTCTGTTGGCGTGATCCCCCCTGTATGGTGATTGTTTGACTTGAATAGTTTATTCAGAAGATCTGAGAAGTGTCAGCCGGAGAGCCACACAGAATAATAACTGACGTGAAAAAACGGAACACTGAAAAGGTTTTGTGTGATATCGCACTTTGATAAGTGTAGGGTTTGGGGTAGGGGTGGGAGCATTTGTTCTCTAGCGTATAGGGATTTGTGGATTTAATAAATCAATGGTTTTCAACTGGTGTAGAATTGAGCATTAAATCTGTCTCAATAGCCTGTTTGTTTAGATTAAACGTTTCTCATTCTCAAACGTTGTTTATTTTTTCCTTCGTTACCTGGTTATTTTTTTATATGTTTACTTCGTGACTCGGTACAATTGGTATAAAAGCCTTTACTAGAGAACGTCATACATACAGTAGCCCATATAGTCTAACAGATATAATTAATGCATTTTCTAAATTATTTCAATATATTCGTCGTAATTTATTTGAAGATTCCGTCCTGAACCTCTACTACGTAACAAGTTGTCTGGCTGCTTTTTGCTAAGTGACCCCACGTTTATAATGTAATAACGGGATTAGAACGGTAGACACTATCTGGTTTAGACTGTGTCTTGGCTGGTTGTCTAGGAGCAATGGCCCGCTGGTGTGTGTTCGATTTCTAAGTTGATACGTCAAACAAATTTATATATTGAAATTGTGGCTCGTTAAATAAAAATTATTTACTTTTTTTGCGAGCTGATAATTTTGTTTACATTGCCCATTTTCTCGTGTCACCAACACCCAGCATTTGAAAAACCCTGTTTTAGAAATTGAGAACAAAACAAGTTTTTTACAAACATTTTCCTGCCCGTGAAAGATATTGTACGTCCATTGAACTAGTAAAAGTAGCATGCGTTGCGTTTTCTTTGGCTACTGCGAACAGGTTTGACCTGTCGGGATTGTGTAGCCAACACAATGTCCTTCCGTGGCCTTACATCTTTTAGCAACCTGGATTCTATCCCGAGACCAACGGGGTGGAAGTCTTAAAAATTCTCTGGCGCCAATTGCTTATATCAAACAACATTCAACTTAAAAGCGATTGTTTTGTTTTTTGGAATGGGATAAATATGGGGTTTGCTTTCGCAGGACTCATATGGGTTGTGAAAGTTTGGGGGAAACTGGCATTCATACTTTTTTTTTACCTTTTCGGAAAAACTTACTATGGTTTTGAAAAGTTTGTCAAATTTAACTAAAACATGGACAAAACATTCACAAACATTTTTTTAAATATATATATTTGGACCACATGATACACTACCGGGTATTTCTAATTTCACATTATACCAGTGTAAATTTGTTTGAGAATTTGTTAGTAAAGCTGGAGGAAACTTTTCATACCAAGTGTTGTTTTTTTAATTTTTATTTATAACATTATTTTCCAGTAAGATCTCTGTTTAACTTTCTTTTTTTTTTTGTTCTATCGATCGTAAATCAGAACTTTGGGTCATATCTAGCAAACGGGAATGTACCGTTTGGTGTCAGACTGTAATCTTTGACTTAATGTCAGCCCGCCATTAGTGTACTAGATCGTATCTGTGACCTTTTAGACACTGTTTGTTTTGTTTAGTTTTTTTTTCTTTTTCTTTCGTTAAGGGCGCGTGGCTCATGGAGTGTGGCGGTGGGTGTTTCTTTCACACCTGTGTCTCTCTTAACGTAACCCACCTGCCGACACACTCCTGAATTCAGTTGGGTGTTGTCTTCACCATCTGTGCAATACTTTTAATGTTGGTGCTTTATGACGCTATCCATTCGAAAGTTCGTTTCATACTCACACCTTGTACTTGACGCTTATGTTATTATGTTCTGTTATCTAATAGCGACCACCAAAGCTTAGAGAATCAGTCCTTATAATTGTGAATCTCACGTTAAGCTAAATTATGTTAAAAGCTGGTTTATTTTTAAACAGAATTAATATAAGGCTGAATGTTAAATTCAGTGTGAAATGTGATTGATATTGTTTAATATTGATTAGACTGTCGATATTTCACGATAGGATGTACTTCAGTGAGATTTTTTTTTGTTTGGAACAAGTCAAGGGCGGTAAAAAGAATGCCCCCAATCAGTGAAAATATTTTCGTTGTTACCTCCCTTATCATGGAATAGTATAGAATCATTCCAACATGTTCGTAAACCACCTAATGATGCAAATTGTAGTACCAAAATGTGTATGTGGTACACAGTGTATTTCAGAGACTTAGTTACTTCGCAGTCAGTGTTAGAACACAACACATAAAGATTTTGTTTTGATAACCGAAGTAATTGGGTGCAGAAATTTCAATAGAACAGCGTATCAGTATCAGTAATAAAATTATATCATTAGCAACATGTTTCTCTCTGCTATCTGCTGCTGTATATTTACTTTACTGTGCGCCTTAATGAAAGGGTGGTACAGCTGCAGACTTGCAACATTGTGAAGAAAGTTTTGAGGCTTGATTCGAATTCAACGTATAGCGTACGAGGATACAATTTCACTCCTGGCAAGATACCAGAAAAAAGCAGAACTCTTAAGTAACGTAAGTTCTTGGGAAAGGGGTGGGTGACAGTTTGTTTACATAAAATAGTTTTCTTAAAATATATTTATTTATTACATTTCTTTAACTTTTACGCCTTCATGTTGGATTGTTGTTATTCTTATGTTTAAATCAACACTATAACAAGTATATACGGTTTCTTGTTGACGTTTGCTCGTGTTTGTGAGTGTGTTTAAGTAAGCTGATACTAGATTGAACTTGTTTAAACAAAACTACACAAAAAAGCAACAACAACAGCAACCAAAAGGCACTACTTTACAAGTTTCAAAAGGTTGAACAAAGTCACCTGTCTACTGTGCCTATGGTAGGCGCCTGCTGTGTCTGCTTCCTCTTTTGTCATGCAAATCGAAAGTCCTTTCACCCCAATACTTAGATGGAGTCGCCCCCCCCCCTCCCTTTTACATCTTAACCCCATTTCCCCCACACACGCCTTCACCCTTTTATTTTGGTACATATACAATGCTGTGTACTAAAAGACTTAATGAAGCAACTGGTGGAAAGGTAGATACGTCTTTATTTAACATAAAACCAAGTTAATGCGCGGTTCTCAAAAGCATTGAGTTTCTGAATCTGAATTTTCGCGGGGTCATTCATCATAATTATAATGTCATGATGTTGTTTTTTTCCCTTTTCATTCTTTCCTTATGTTTGCAAAGATGTAGTCATTTTTTTTAAATACGTTGTTATTTAATCATTTTCTATACGCAGTCATTGGTTACTTTAACGAATTCCATGTGTGCCAATAAGCGCCATCGTCGTAGGCTTGTAACAGTATCCCGTCGGACCAAATTGAACCGTGGGGCCGGTGAAACAGCGTTCACCAGTTTCCGTGGCCACGGCATGCTAGGAGACTGTGTGTCCAGCACATTGCCCAGTCGCCTTTACTTTACCTCAACTCAAGTCAGGCAGGCCTACCCATCAGAGCTGGGTGGGACACCCTCCAGACCTGGGAACAATTAATGCTGGCCTTCACCAGGATTCGAACCCGGGTCAGTCGGTACGCCAGCCGCTCGGTCAAGTCGTGTAAAAGTCTAAGACCAATCTAGGAGCATCACATGTGTCTAGTAAAATTACCAGTATGTAAGGCTGAAATCATATTTCTTGTTACTACACGAAGTAACAAATAATTACAAAAAATAGACACAATTTTTTTTTATTAATTGGACTTGATATTAATAAGCTTTACCTTACTTACTACCTCAACGTTCTTGTCTTAAAATAAAAACCATGGTACATAAATGGTTAAAGATTATAATTAATCTTACTTTATTGAGTTCTTGAATCCAAATGCTTATTAATCTTTCACCAAAGTTGTATGTTAGTCATGTCTACTCGTTTATTGTTGCTAAATAAAATAATTATTGCAGCTTTATATTAATTAAGCGGTTAATGAGTGCACATCAAGGGAAATCACTCTCGCCCTTTAAATTGTGCAAAAGTCTGTGACTGACTTTTAATCCACAGCTAGATCTATTGCAATACAACTTTAAGATCAGTGCAGACTACAACACCACCTTTCTGTTTACATTTTTGTTTGAAATGGGTTGCCTGAACAGACAAGGAAACACTACACCTTAAGTACTATTGAAAACCCTAATGAAAATTGCAAGACTAGACCTTTTGTTGATGCAGTCACTGAGCTATATTATATATATATATAAAAAGACAGTGTTAAGCCCCGCGAGGATCCCCATTGGTCAATTTGAAAACACGTGTGTCACTGACCTATCTAGGCCTAGCCCAATATACCGTCTAATAATTTTTCACATCGAACATGTGTCTTCGATAGCTCAGTGGTAAACGTAGTGGACTGCTATACGGGTGACCAGGGTTCGATTCTCCAGTTAGACTATACTTTTTTTTTTCGACAATTAATTTTTCAAACTTTTAAAAACAAAAGACATTGTAAATCTATAGGCAATATAGATTTTGTTAAATAAAAATATTTGACTATTTTTTTTACCCTATTACAATATTTATGTACTTTCCTAAAAGCATTCAGTAAGTGTAGTTTATAAATTTGTTATCTGCACCCCAGACAGTCCTTTTTTTTTTCACCCGGGCAACGCCGGGCAATGTAGCTTGTATATAATATATATGGAGTATTCAACCACTTACAATGAAGCATACAAAAGTCGTGAAAATGCAGACTTTTATATAAAGATAATTTTTCCTGTATTAAGATGGCCGATTTTTACCCTGACGTACATAAGATTAAATATGTACTTTTGATTTAAACACTTTCCGAAAATGCGTCCATGAAAATGGACTCAAGAAAATTGTTGTTTATTTTTCTTGATTGAATGCGTTGAATGTCATTTATGTACATATTTATTGAGTAAGTACTGAATTGTATAAACTTATAGGGCCTACGTGTATTTGAGTTAGTTCACCACTCTGGTTGTACATGCACGTAATAAATGCCTTAAAAGCGGCATAATAATATGGTAGGTTTCAGTCGCTCACTAATGTAGAGGTTTAATTGTATGTATGTCAGTGTCAAATGGGCCATCTTACTACGGTACAGCCAATCTATAACTATAATAAGTAAGGGTCTGCATTTTCCCGAAAAATTTAAGTGATTGAACACTCCATGTGTTTATATATAGCTCAGTGGATTCGCACACCCCACCCCTTACACTAAACGGCACATATCGACGGTTTAATCATACATTTTTTGTTTCGACAATTTACTGTTAACTGAGAAACCTATATAAAACACTAGCTTGCGTTATGAAGTCTGGGGGGTCGAGTTATTATATAGTGAAAGTCTCCTCCACAGCTCCATTCCCAACGTTTTCTAAAGGCACAAATTGTTTGTGTGTGTGGGTGGGGGAATTGAAAAGTGGGAGGGTGGGGAGCAGAATCCAGGTGCGTATTGGTTTTTAATTAATGAAATTATGTCATTGAGTGTGGGTTGAATGTGTGGTCTGTGGAGGATTGGGGGGGGGGGGTGTAGAACTCTGTTTATCCAATGATTCAGCTCCATGTCCGTGACTATGAAATCCATCAGGGTACATTGACTGGTGCAGATAATATATCGTCCAAGAGTTGGGGAGTTGAAAACTTGAATCTCACAGAAAGCCAACTCTTTCCTTCTTCCTCCAACCCGTGCTCTGTGATAGCCTTTGTGGGCGTCTCCAGCAACTAAATCAACATTCAACATGCCAGTGTGTGTAGTGTGTATTCGTGTGTGTGTGTGTGTGTGTGCATGTATGTGAGTCCAATGCTTGCCCTCCACTTGGTTGGGGCTGTTCTAGGCAGCATTTAATTTAGAAACCCCTTTGTAAGGAGAGGTAGATTGTTAATATCTGTTTGAGACTCCGTTGCACTGCTGTAATAAGAGAGAGAGGGAGGGAGGGAGAACGAGAAAGAGTGGTGGAGAATATATGTAAATATTCCAGTAGTGTTGAATGTCACCTTTTTCTGTTGGAACAAGAAGATGATAGTTGGCCGAATGGATCTACACCCAAGTCTTTTTTTGTTTGTCCATTGAATACAATTATTGAGGTGGTTAAAAATATAATCATGTATTTCGTTTTCTGACTTTTCTAACTTTTAACAAGTAGAACTAACAATTATTTCAAATAGCCTTGCCGAGTTCCTTATAAAAAGAAATATAAAAATGTATATTTCGTTTCGTTATCTTTTTCCAGCCTCATTAAATTTTAATAGTTTGTCACTTTTGATTGACATGCAACAACGTCACAAAGTAGGTCACGGTATGTTCATTTATGTTTCTCTTTAAACATTATTCAACATTAATGTCTGCTCATGTGCCAATCGATAAAACTCACTAATCGCTACCAATTTATACCAATCTCATTAATTAATTCACTTCACGTGATTATTTTGACCCCCCCCCCCCCACCACTCTCCCTCTGTCTTTCACCCCTTGTGTCAAAAGATTTTCGAAACGCGACTTGCGGTTGTATTTATTCATCTCCCCACCTCCTACGGTCCTACCCCCTTTCCTCTCTCTCACACACACATACTCAGGCGGACGAGTGACATTTTCGCTGAGTGCAGCACATTTCTCATCGTGTGTCAACGAGCAGCCGGAGGAGTGGGGAGGGGGTGAATGGTAGGGAAGAGGCGGGGCGTTACGCTATGAAAATTTGGCGGGACCTGATTTGTAAGTAGGGCCCAAGATCTTGACTTGAAATTAACTCTGTGGACACACCACAGTGTGTGCAATGAAATAAAAATAAAATAATCGTATTCGTTAGATTCAAACATTGTGGTGGGTTTTACTTGTTCCATTTCTCCAACCAGGCTGTTCTATAAATCTACGTGTTGTAGGTTGTAGATCTATGTGTATTTAAAGTAAAATGGTTAATTTAACGTGATTTCTTACATAGGATTGTGTGTTTAGTTTCAGTTGACTCGATGCTACGCCGTGTTGTTAAACCAGAGTATTGTTTCGTGCTTTGTTCAGTCTACGACATGTTTTTGCATTTATTTTGAATTTGTTCTTTGAAAGATAATAATTGTGATTCGCTAGTTTAAAATTAGGTCAAGGGCGTGTATGTTTGTGTCTGCGAATAGGTTTGATACAAACCAAACTTGAATTTTTTTATTATTATTTTTTTTTTGGGGGGGGGGGGGGGGGGGTAACCAAATTAGTTTAATGCTTACTTCGAGACACGCTATCATATATATAGTCTATAGATCTGTATCGTCTATTCTGGCCTATGAGTCTATGAGTAAAGTATAATAGCAGATATGAATTTTCACACAACCTTCGAGACCTAGTGATGTCTATTGCGGGACACGGTCACCGAGCGGCAACGCGTTCGACTGGTGAAGGCTAGAATTTTTTTCCGGGACTCGAGGGTGTTCCTGGGTCTACCCAGCTCTGATGGGTACCTTACATTAGTTGGGCATTGTGCTGGCCAAACATCCCATAGTGAACTGGTGATCGCTGCTTCACCGTCCATATGATATAGCCTATCTATATTTGGTTCGACCGGTACTTTACTAGTGATGTCTATTCCGAAATGGTAGCTAAAGTCGTGTTCAGTTCAAATATGACTAAATGTCCACTTTGTGTGGCATAAAGTCATAAAGCCATGATATAGGCTACACGTAGGCTACACGTCATTAGCCATATTATGGTCATATGCTTAGGTGCCAACCTATAGATGTTTTGTTTTGTTTGCGTTCCGAGAACTTTGATTTTGTGGACCAATACCGCTGGTCCAGCGTTTAGTTCACCAGACTGTCAACCAAAAACCAACGGACAGGTCGCGGGTTCTATCCCTGCCACCGACGGATCCCTGTCGCCCTGCAGGAGTTTTGGGCCTAGTAGACGTAATAATCTTCTATCTAGAAGGAACGTCTGTAAACTTTATAAGAAATACCGACTCGCGAACCAGCACTTTGGGAACTTCCAGCATTTTGGGAACTTCTCGTGGTTTAGTTTATTAAAGTCATTCCATGCGCCCAGATTGTAAAAAAAACAACCACACAACAACCGGTATTGCTTTGTGCAGGGCTTCTTGTATTTGTATATAGTATTTGTTCTTTTGTGTGTATATTTGTTTTTTTCAAAATTAGTACTAGCATTGAAAGGCATTGTCTACAATAGGCTATAATAAACAACAGTACAACAGGGGTAAATAAATAGGCCTACGTGTGTATGATTTGTGTGTATAACTACAGGTGCTATGTGTAAACAGCTGATAAATTGACTTAGTGTTTGGTTCCCGTAAAAAAATAAACAAGACAAGAGGCTGAGGGTAAAGGGGGCATGCAGCCAATTCTTTTGTTTTGGCAGGTTTCACTTTACATAATGCCTGGATTGAAGCATTGTTGTGTTTTTAATCTCGTTCTTCGATAGCCAGTTACCCCCTTTATTCACACCCCCCCCCCCCCCCTGTAATTATGAGCTAACGCGTCTAGGCATTGATTCGTTTTGTTTTGTAGGCCTACTCCTATCTTGTGTTGTAACTTGAACTGTTGTTCGTTTAGTTGTTTAGTTATTGTTAAGTGTGAGTGGGTTTTTTTTTTTCAAGTAAAGTTTGTATTTTCTGTATGGCATCGTATCATGTGTTGGTGTGTTTTTGAGTCGGTTTACTTGTGTGCACATCATCAGTAGGACCCATAGTGGACGGTTTGCGCACCTCAGACTTCCATCGCCCCCCCCCCCCCCTTTTTTTAAAATAGTTTTTTAACCAGTCGTTCACTTAACATTGTATGTTTTAAGCATACTAGTGTTCTTGGTGCCAAAACAAATGACTGCACATTCTCTTTCTTTGGTGCCAGAAGGACCTGTGAGAATAATTCTTGAACAGCCAGGCAATGTCCAGACATATCGACCCTGATGTGGGTGGTGGAAGAATGGTGCCCCCCCTTCCCCCAGTGTCTGAGATGCCGGGATGAAGGGGCTTGAACTCTCGACCACCCTTACGGAAACGCTGTATCACCCCGATCGATGCTTCCCTAACGAACCCTTTTCTCCCCCACACCGCCGCCACTACCCCCCCCCCCCCACGCCTTACTCCTCCCTCGTGTCAGGTGATAGTTATTGATCTCTAAGCGTTTGGAAGGAGAGAGAGAGAGAGTGTGTTTGTGTAAGACCTGTAGTCTTGTACGCGACGTCGTTGTTTTCTGTGTCCTCCCCTCCTCCAACCCGTCTCGACCCTCACATGTGTCTGTGCGCGCGTGCGTGCTGGTGAATCATCCTCTGTTAATAGTCCCAAGTCCTACGGACTGCTAATAAATGCCGGTGGTTATGCTTTATATTTTAAAAATTCAGCGATGGGTCTTTGCTTAGTGTTCAAGTAACACACTCTTAGACTCGTGTGTGTGTGTTAGTGTTTTTTTGGAAGTTGACTAACTCAGAGTAGCAGACTTTGTGGATTGAAGCTTCAGCCCGCCCCGAGGCGAGAGTTATTTTATTCTACACAGCCCTTTCATTGTTCCTACACACGTTGTTTTCTCATACTCGGTTATTTCCCCATATCGTCTGCTGTTCACTTCCGCTTAGCAATGACGGACCATAGACAGGTGAGTAGCTCAATGAAAGCCATTCGTTGAGTGCTTCAAATTATTATTTTCTTTGTGTGTGTGCGTTTGTGTGTGTCTTTTTAAAAAAAAGTGCTAATTACATCAGATCTGTCAAGAGTTTTTTCCTCGTATTATATATTATGTAAGCCCATTTTCTTTTTCATTATTTTGTAGCAAGAGTTAATAGAGAATGTCTCTGCACACATTTTATAACATAAGTCTTAGTGTTAGGTGTGCAGTTTAAGTATTTAGCTTTGTCCGTCCTAATCGTTGTTATATTTAAAATGTATATATAAAGTATAAATGGTGTTTAGTGGATGTAATCTTTCCTTTAACTTTTTACAACCTCCACATACCAGATGGTGTTTTGTGAGTTTTTAATCGCATGACACCTACGTAGGCGTACATCTTTAAGGTGTTTAGCTAGTGGAGCGCCCCTATCGCATCTCCATGCATCTCAAGGTGTTGAGTTGTATGTCATCTCTTGTCAGGGCGCGTGCTTGCGCGTGTGTTCATGTCATGGGCTTTTTTTTTTACATTCCCACTGTCGAAAAATAGAATAGTTTAAGGTGCTATTGTAAGCTTCCCTGTACAGCTGAACATTTTGTATAGGCCTAGGCATAGCTAAGCCATAAAATTTAAGATGTCACTCATTTGCCTGCCGGTAAAACTGACTATACATATCATTCCAGTTAGGCCGTTACTTCTGGCAGATAATAAAGACATTTTATTTAAATACCTTTGAGTTGGGGAACAAAATTAATTTTGTACAGTATTTTATGACGTGCATCCTTTTAGCGCGAACCTTATAATAGTATCAGGTGCTATTAGATCTATAGTCTAGCAAAGTTGACCTTTTTTGTTGTTGTTGCTAATTTTAGAACCTGACCTTACTCCCCCCATAATACACCGCGTCCGTGTCGTTCAAGAGTTCAAATATTTAATCTCTAACCCATAGTCTTTGCTCTATAAACACACCATTTTACCAAAAGCCGGTGTTTGTACAGAGACGGTCGAATGAACACACACACATGAAACAAAACGTCCACAAAACCTTTCCGTATATAGTCTATATAAATTTATACAACGAACGTCAGAACTTGATCGATGACTGCAATTCGGATACAATGAAATCCAAACGTTCTGTACAGACCCGTACCCCGAATACGCGTTAAAAACAAATAGATAAATAATACAGTGGATTGTATTTCAAAAGATCTGCTTCGAGAGGTTCTGGGTTGAGCGGGTTCATTTTCATAGTTAGAATTTTTTCATTTACCTTGATCCATAGACTTTGTTGAAGTCTGCGAATGCCGGTCCGTTTTAGTTTAAAGGTTCATTAATAGTAGGCCTATGATCGCTGCTTATTGTTGTTAACACCTAAAAGGTAATGTTGTTGGTCGATAGTTTTAAAACTTAAATTCTGGTATATGCAATAGCCCTCCCCTCCGCTCTTTCCCTTTTCACTCTCTCTCTCCTCTCTCTCTCTCTCTCTCTCTCTCTCTCTCTCTCTCTCTCTCTCTCTCTCTCTCTCTCTCTCTCTCTCCTCTCTCTCTCTCTCTCTCTCTCTCTCTCACTCTCTCTCTCTCTCTCTCTCTCTCTCTCTCTCTCTCTCTCTCTCACACACACACTTTCTATCTCTTTTCCGTCTTTGTTTTATTGACTTTAATTTACGCTCTATGAATAGGAAATCTGATGTATGAATGCGCTATTGTGTCTTCTTTTCAATAATTGCATTAGGATGGTCAGCCCAGCACCGACGCCTGCTAAACATCAGCGTGCTAGCCACACGATCCCCCTTGCATAATGTGGCCGTTGCTTTTAAACCCCAACACATAGCATGGCTAATAATTGCATTAGGATGGTCAGCCCAGCACCGACGCCTACTAGACATCAGCGTGCTAGCCACACGATCCCCCCTTGCATAATGTGGCCGTTGCTTTTAAACCCCAACTTATAGCATGGCTCACTGTAACTAATGAAACTGAAATTACAACTTGCCAGAAGCTCTATGCGGGGATATTTCACTAAGTTACCTTTGTTGATAAGGTGTGTGTGTGTGTGCGAGGGGAGGAGCGCCAATGTCTTTTTCTCCCTCCCTACATCTCTCGCTTGTTATTCAGCCATAGGCATTATGTTTAAGTTTAAGTGACAAAATGTATGATATATGTCTAAATAAACATGTTGTAGTTATCGCTCCCCTTCCTTCCATCGACAAACCAGATTTGAAAAAAGATTAGCCCCGCCTTGATATAAAATTGTGCACCATCTGACTCATTGTTTTACTGACCCAGATTGTGCCGTAACTATTTATTGTGCGTTTTCTAGGGATTGGAGTCTTGATAATTATATGCAGACCTTCTGTTCAATTAGCCATTTTTGTTATTACTGTGATATTGTCGTCGTATTAGTGTCTTGTTTCTTATCTTAATTACAAAATCTACTGTGTGCGCCTCAGCCGTGCTTGTTATCTGTGCAATTACTGTGCAAATGTCTGCCGGGCACTGACCTACTATACTACCCTCTACCAGTGCTGCCTACTGCCAGTGACAGTCACTGACATGACACTGTGCTATCTACTGACAGTCACTGACATTGACATAACTCAGCTACACACACACCAATACTTTTTAAAAATACATCGCATGGCCAAGAGCTGACACACAGTGCGAAGTGTTGCCACACGCTGGCGCGCGCGTGTATGTGACCTCCAGGAGCGCCACCTGTTGTTAATATTCAAATGAGAAATTCATGTCCCACCTGTCTCTTATACTAATTAAATATAGTACTTTTATCATACCTGGCGTCGTTGACGCAGTTCTGTCGCTAGAAAATACATACTATTGAAGCTGCAGAAAACATAACATTTGTACCGAGTCCGGGGGAAGGTGGAGGGACCTCACAGAATCTTCCTCCCCCAGTTTAGCCAATAAAGATACGATTTGACAATTCCCTTCGTAATCATAAAGCTCACTCTTCCGCAACTGGCGTAGCACAGGATTGTGCAGATTGTACAACGCGCAAGGACCCCGGTTGTAAAAGGGGGAGGTCTTTGCCAGCAAGCGGGTCAAATTTTCCTTTGAGAATGGAAGTGGCCCCCACCATCAAAGCTTTTTACCCCCCCCCCCCATCCCTCCACACACACACCAAATCCTTCCTAAGCAACTGCACCCCCCCCCCCCCCGACACCCTGGTGCACCCAAGAGTCCGGATTCACAGTCCTTGTTTAATGGCGTATCTCCCTTTTCCTTGAGCTGTTGAAAGTTGTATTTTATAAGTGTAGTCAATAGAACTGTAATAAGGACTTGAGTGAGTTAACTGCTTGGGCGTGACTAAAATGACGTCATATCCTGCAAATAGAGACCTACACATCCACTGACACCCACATATACAAAGCAAAACATAAGACTAATCAACTTATGATCATTGGCTAATAAAGGGACGAAGACATTGTCTAGTGTAGTAAGTAAACCAACGCTTTGTCTACCGACCACATCGTCCCCACGATTTGTTGCGAGAACGGGGGTATACGGACGTCTTCACACCACCCAAAGGAGCTCTGCGCTTCATCATGTCTTTTTTTTTCCGACCACTTTTAACTCCATCTCCAGGTCCCTCTTACTCCCACTCCAATTTCTGCATCCCCTCTCCCATTGCACTTCTATTCTACATCTCTCGCCCCCACCCCCGCCCCACAAACACACACCCTATCCCACCGGGGCTTTCTTCTTCGTGTTAAAATGGCAGGAGTTTGGCAAACCAAACGGCTCTTCTCAAGTTAAGCCAAGCTAACTTATGTGTTTCTTCTTGTCAAGAAAATGAGAAATGTTTTATTATAATATGTAATATAATGTTGCTTAGAAATGCAGTGCACATTGAACACACACAAAAAAAAACAATGTTAAAGAAAATGTGTGCGCTGCATTAAACTTACTAAACTAAACAGAAACAAACTACCATGCACTACACATATAACTCTATTTTACAAACATACGAGTAGAATCTACAAGTAGATCGATACTGGTTTGAACATTCTAGCTGGTGATACAATAAATGGAGAGATTTTGTTCTAGCCAGGGGCTATAACCAGGGTTATTATTACACTATTAACCTCACATTTGTTTTTCAACTTAGTGGACTAGTCTTTTGAGAAACACACAGGAAAAGTGTGTATATTAGTCACCATTGTTAGATACATAAGTATTTTAATTGCAACTCAATATTAAAGTTATTTGTTGCGCACAGCGTCTTTATTTACCACTGGTCTATATTTACACCAATTCCTTGTAAATGTCACACGTCTTTTGATATAAGCGTCAGTGAGTGAAGTGTAGGGGAGAGAGACTGTGGGGGTGGGGGGTTATGGTTCTTGACTAGCGTCGGGTTATGGTTCTTGACTAGCGTCGGGTTATGGTTCATGACTAGCTCTCTGCTCTTCACGTTGCTGGAATTCCCGATAGTGCTAGGATTCCTGGTATGCACCGGTGCTCCATGTGGCTTGCATCAGGTTTGCTTTAGCTCTGGGGGGTGCTGCAGGCTTGGGGTCACATACACACCACACCCTACCCCAGTGTGTGTGTGGTAGAGGGGGGGGGGGGGGGGTCAAGCAACTGAATGCAGTGGTTTTCAAAGAAGTGGAATTTTTATGCAAATGTACAATGTATTTCTTTGCTCATATTTTTTAGAAGCTTATAGCCAATAACATCAAAGTACAACTAAAGCAAAAGTCTTACTCACTCTCACTTGACTTATTACTTGATATCTATTGTATTACTCATCAGTTACAACAGTAGTGTAGAGGTCAAAGTTCACAATTAGGTCATGACACTTAACGGAAAATTTTAATAATATTTTTTTTTTTGCAATTTTGTTGATAATTTGTAATATGAAAACAATTGCCACTTAACAAAGCACAACTATTGTAATCAAAACACAGGCTTACCAGTGGGGGACTAAAATAAAGCACAGCTCACCAGTTTATTTGGCCATGGCCATTGTGTGGCCATGACAATTTCCAGCTGCCTTTTAATTTCCACCCCCACTCCCCCAGCTGCCATGAGGCATCCATCAGAGCTGGGACTCCTGCCAAACTTAAAAGGGAAAAGAAAAAAACAAATCATATTTTAAAATCCTGGGTTTAAACTGAAACCTTTTGAATGGCATCTGATGCTCGGCTGAGATATCAAAGGAAAATATTATTTCAACTGGCAATCTGAAGGTTCTGGGTTTGAATCCTGGTGAAGACAAGGATTTTCTCCCGGGATTTGACGGTGTCCTTGAGTCTACCCAGCTCTGATGGGTACCTAACTGTGACCGTTATTTTGTAATTACTATGTATACAACTCTCAGGGAGATCACATTATATATTAATAATCAATGAACAAACTGCCGGCTTGTAGTAAAAATGAGAACTCAATATTTAATGCAATTTATGTACAAGATGGATTCAAATACACCACAGTTCTATAGCCTAGTCTAAAACACGTCTTTCCACTACCAAATTCTTAGGTCGTCTGTCTTTATCTCCCAATGTACGCTACGTTTAATCTAACTCCTACGTCATTGTTTTTATCGTAAAACGTCACTCGTTTATTCTGTACATTAACACCGGGTTAGAGATTATACAAATTATGTCCCACTAAAATAACTATATATATTTTAAATCATCACATTCCCCCATCGACCCTTTAAATTTGTCATACAAATTTCTATATAACAAAAAAATTCTTATCTCCGTCAAATACTTTGATAAAATATATATCTCTTCAATAACTAGAACTATATGAAAAATTACAATTATCCCAATTTATATCAAAACATGTTATGCAACACAAACAACATATAACAAAACCAACGTATTCATCAATATATGTTAACCAATAACTTTCACTAATAGGTCCATAATACATATAATACATATAGGTCCATAAGGTTCCACAGTATATCCTGTCCTGTATTGATGAAATACACAAACCAATAGTATAAATATCATCAAATCCGAAAACATAACAGTTCATACTGGTCCATGTAATATCATTGCAACCTTCCTCTTCTGAACGTCCAACAACACATTCATTGATTATTTCCTAAGTCCTTTGTAGATTATCCATCCTGTAGGGTTTCAACACCTTGACAGAATAGTTCCAATAATGTCACACAATAATTACCATGCAATGTTCACAGACACATCTCTAGAATTTACCATTGAATACTTTCACAAGCTGTCTGTCTATAAGCAATATAGTGTTGACATTAGTCATAAACCCAAAATAATGTACCATGTTGATTTGTTGATTCCTCCATATGTTGATGACATGACCCCAATTCTATGTTGATAATGTCAATGTACCTTGATATAGCGATGACATGACCTCGATTCCATGTTGATAATGTCAATATACCTTGATATAGCGATGACATGACCTCGATTCCATGTTGATAATGTCAATATACCTTGATATAGCGATGACAAGACCTCGATTCTATGTCAGCACCATAAATGTACTCCTCATATGATGTCTTCATGTTTGCGTTTGATATGGTGTCCATAAAAACCGTTCACGATAATGTGAGGACGTGATAGAACATCTCTCACTTACAAATGGTACGTTGTGTTTGAATCACCGTGCTTCAGTTGTAGAACCATTTCTCGTCCAGAACCTTTGGAAAAAATCAATATTTCATTAACACCGTATCTATACTTTATATTTACATAAAAAATAATTTTAACCGCGTTCCAACTGGTGATTACGTATCAAACAGCACACCTTAAACACCACATCTAGACAACAAATCAGCCAATATATTATCCACCACTTTAAAAACCATCAGTGTTTCGCCTTTACTATTCACATAATATACCAAGCCTATAGTATTGTATCAACCCAAAAAAAAAATTATCAACTCCTGTTCCTCACCACTACAAAACCATGATATATATTTTTTTTTCCAAGTTATAATTATACCACAAATCCATTCACCATAAACCATTTTTATGCATATTCAACACCAAGTCAATCCTTTGAAATAATAATTCAAAAATGACCTTTTTTTTTTCTTACAAAAACCTTAGGTCTATCAGATTTAAACAAATACTCCTCACCAACTCCTTTATTATTTTTACTGATACTACAAGATGTAAACCTAACCAGTTCCTGACTCACCTCCATTCTTCTACAATCCTTCTCTGACATAATCTTAATCAAACTCCCACAATTACTTTCCATCACACCACTTACATCTTTTTCTCTTTGTAATAAAACTAATTCACAACATGTTTTCTTCACCTTTATCTATTTCCATCACTTTCTCTTTTTCATTTGTCTCCTTCACCACAAACTTCACTTCATTTTTCTCAAAACACTCTCTACACAACAACTTAAAATCATCTTTCTCCTTATGACAATCTTCAATCAACATATCAGACCCCTTTATCTTCTCCTCTTCACAATCTCCACATAACATATCCTGATTATCTCTAATTGCCATTTCTCCCATCTGACAATCATCAATTCCCATATTGTCCTCCTGACAATCCTTTAGTACACTGTCCTGTACTGAATTACCTTTTAATACCCTTGTATCAACCTGATCCAATATACACTTATCATTAAATTCATTATGCACATCACTCATTTCTAAGTGTTTCTCTTTCTCAATCATTGCATGAACTATATTCTTATCTATCACTTCCAATGACTCTTTCATAGTAATCACTGACTCTTTACTAATATGTGCCTCTTCTATTTGTATCCTAACTTCTCTTATGACCTTTAAGTCTAATGCTTCAAATATAACCTGTTCTTCTTCAAATATCTCCTTCGGCTCTTCACTAATAATCTTTGGTTCATCCAATATACTCCTACAAATATAATCTAAGCTCTTAGATTCTTCCAATAAGACTTTAGGTTCTCCACTTAAGATTTTTGATTTTTCATTTTCTATATCATCCTTCTTAACTACATCAACAACATTATCACATAAGCTATCTTCATTATTTAACTCCATGAGTTTCATCCCTAGCTTCAATTTATTTAATTGACAATTTTTTTCTCTTTCCTCTTCTTTTCTCTCAAAATTAATTTTGTCCAATTTCCAATCTACCACAGATTTATCATTAGAAAAATAATCCTTCCAAAATTCTTTTTCTGTCTCATTCTTATGTCTATGACATTTTATTTTTGCATCAATTCTCTCAAGCTGACCTCTTGAATTACCTCTATATATTAGTTCAAAAGGTGAAAAACCTGTACATTCATGAGTAGTTTCTCTATATGCAAATAAAATTGATGGAATTGCTAAATCCCAATTCTTTGGATCCTCATTACTAACTTTTGACAACATTTCCTTCAGAGTTTTGTTAAATCTCTCACACATTCCATTACATTGATGATGATAAGGTGTTGTAAACTTCTGCTTTATTCCAAATGTTTCCATAAATTCCTTAGTCAATTTTGATGTAAATTGAGTTCCTCTATCTGATATTATCTCTTCAGGAAATCCAATTCTAGTAAATATTAAATATAATGCTTGCACTATATCTGTAGATTCAATTTTCTTTAATGGTACTGCCTCTGCATACCTTGAACATATATCAATCAATGTAAGGATATATCTATGTCCTCTGTTAGACATAATAGGCATCAAACCAATGATATCTATGGCTACCTTCTGAAATGGTCTAGTTGCAGTCACTCCTTTTTGTATTGGTGCTTTGGTAAAATTACTTCCAGATCCTTTCATCTGACACACTTTGCATTGTTTAACAAATCTTTTCACATCTTTGGACATTTTAGGCCAAAAGTAATGTTGTATTATTCTGTTTTTGGTTTTGCCAACTCCCATATGACCAGCCAATGGTATAGAATGAGCATTAGTCATTATTTCTGTTCTATATTTATATGGTACAACTATTTGTTCCACTTGTCTGCCCTTTATGAGTATCTCTCTGACTAATAGTTGTGTATCATTTTTCACTTTGCATACACTATTTTTATTAGTATTTCCTTTCTCTGTAGATTTGAATAGTCTATTCAATGTAGTATCCTCTCTTTGTTCCTTTTTGAATCTTTCCAAATTAAAGTTTTCATTCAGTAATGATTCACTATCAACTGATGTGTCTCTTTCATTATTCACCATTGTCTGACTTTCTTCAGTATTGCTTGCTTTACATTCATTAATCACATTACATTGTGCTTGATTATTATTAAATTCCCATGCTTCTATTTCCTCTCTAGTACCTTCTTTAACTGATTCAACATTTCCAATAATTAAATCAATTGGTGCATCATTTATAACATGAGCCAGTACTCTACCTGTAATATATGGTGTCCTAATATCAATGTAGGCCAACCTCAATTTAATCACTCTTCCATCAAATGATGTACAATCTGCTACCTCACCAGTGTATTGATTTGACTGAACATATTTGCTGTTTATTGCAATGACAGAGGCTCCTGTGTCGCGAACTGCAAAAACTGGTATTAATCCCACATATCCTGGAAAAAACTTTATTCCTTTGTTTCTTGATAACACAGCTCCACAATGATTCCTGTTCTGATTAAATCTGGAGTTGTGATCTCTTTGTTGTGTATATCCCTGAGATCTATTATTATTATTATTGTTTCCAGCAGAGCTTGACCTTCTGAAGCAATTTCTTGCTATATGTCCTTTCTTTTTACATATAAAACATGTCAATGTGTTATCTCTCTTATCTCTACAATCCTTAGTAACATGGTTATTTCTTCCACAATTACCACACTTCATCTTGCTCCTTGATAATTGTCTTCCTCTTTGAAAATTCTCATTGCCTTTAGCAAAGCATATTATATCCTGATAATCCTCTCCTTTAGAAGTAGGTGCCATGGGATGAGCTAATTTATAGTTCCTAATCAGGTCAACTATTTCCTCTATAGTCTTGGGAGATCTCTCCTGAATGAATGCTTTGAGAGTCTTATCGAGTGAATATATTGCCTTATCTCTAATAATAAAATTCTTCAGTTCCTCAAATGATTTTTCTATTTTAGCACATTTTAACCATTTGTCCATAGCACTTGTCAATGAGTCAAAATAACTTTTTGGATCTTCTTCCTTTGATAAAGTCATTTCAAAAAATTTCTTTCTATAAGCCTCCTCTGTACTTCCAAAATGTCTTAACAATTGTTCCTTGACAGATGCATAATCTGATTGTTCCATACAAATTTTTGATGGAATATCTCCTGTAAAGGATTTTCCCAGTAGTCCAGACCAATAACATGAAGAAAAATTTTGTCTCTCCATTTCCATTTCAAATTTTTTTAGAAATGTATCAATAGAACCATCCTTTTCATTAAATAATTGGAAAGTAAATCTGCACATGTTATTTCTAATAGCCATTTCCTGGTCAACAACAGGTCTAGTGACTCCAATGTTTACATTTGCAGTGTTATTTTTAGCTTCTAATTCTAACTTTTTAAACTCTATCTCTAATCTCTTTAATTCCATCTCATCAGCTCTAGCTTTTTCTTTAGCCCTTTCTTCTCTTTCTTTATTTTTTTCTTTAGCCTCTAAATACTCTCTCCATTTTCTCTCCACCCACTCATCCAACTCTTTACCAGTATATCCCAACTCCTTACCATAATTTATGTACAGCGCATATGTCTCCATTGAGGGACACTCCATTTTCAATTAATATATATAACTACAACAAACTAATATAATTTAAAATGTAATCAATATTACAAATATTCATAAAATAAATATCAATATAATAATCAATATATATATAAAAATAAGAACACCACAGATAGTAGATGATACTCGAGATTCACAAAAAATTTACTATGACAAATATATAAACAATATGATAACACTGTGCATACAAGACTATACAATCTAACATATATTATGTAATATACACTTATGAAAAGTCTTTTTCAACTAACCTGACTTACAGGGACTTTTCAATAAGTGTATACACAAAATTCCTAAAAGAAACTAATACATGCCAGTGATTTCACAAGAAAAATCTAGGCATATACTATACTACAACATAACGTATACACCAGTTTACTTATCTTAAAAAACGCGTTCCTTTTCCTTCCGTCTCCGAATTCAAGGTTCCAAACTCGAAATGATCCTCCACCACACAGGTTATTTCAGCCCAAAGTCTTCGTGTGTTCGTTAATTCATAATAATTACAATCCTTTCACTTTGTTGAAGTTTCTTTTTACTTCCAATTTCACTTGACTTCTGCTACTGTACTGAACTGACTTCTAGTTCTGTGACTATTCTGAAGTATTCTTCTTTTCTCGAACCATTTACTAGTTCTACGGAGATTCTCTTTTAATCTCTTCACTTGACAAACTTAGCTTGTCCTATTAAACACAGCTTTACTATTGTTTCAATAATTGTTACCACTTTCGATACTTTTAAAATGTATCCGAGACGCCTTTCAACTTCCAGTGGCCTTTTTAACCGACTTGCTAGGTAACATACATAAACTTCCGTTTCTATCTTCATGTACACCGTTATGTACTGGTAGCGCTTATTTCCAAGACGTGCTAGGCTATACTGTTAAACCGTCAAATTTTCTTTCTCGTCGATATTTCTTCACATTGAATTTTAGTCTTCTTTTAGTCGTAAGAAACGTTCATTTGCGGTATTCTTTAAGCTGTGCTTCACAATATATTGTAGGCTTTCTTTCAAATTGATTTTCAATAATATTCACCTTGATTCTCCTTCAACATTCTCCGTTGATTTTCAATATTCCACATTGGGCTTCCAAATTCACCTTGAGCTTCCGAATTTTAGTTGGGCGCCAAATAATGTGACCGTTATTTTGTAATTACTATGTATACAACTCTCAGGGAGATCACATTATATATTAATAATCAATGAACAAACTGCCGGCTTGTAGTAAAAATGAGAACTCAATATTTAATGCAATTTATGTACAAGATGGATTCAAATACACCACAGTTCTATAGCCTAGTCTAAAACACGTCTTTCCACTACCAAATTCTTAGGTCGTCTGTCTTTATCTCCCAATGTACGCTACGTTTAATCTAACTCCTACGTCATTGTTTTTATCGTAAAACGTCACTCGTTTATTCTGTACATTAACACCGGGTTAGAGATTATACAAATTATGTCCCACTAAAATAACTATATATATTTTAAATCATCACACTAACATTAGTTGGGGTAAAGTAAAGGCGGCTGGGCGTTGTGCCAGAGAAACTGGTGAACGCTGCTTCACAATTCTATGATCAGTTGGGTCCGAAGGTTACTTACTTTACTTTGAAGTGCAAGATGTACAACCACCGTTTTGAATATTTTTATATCTTTGCTCATTTAACTCTTTAACTAATAGTTTTGTGTTTTTTCTCTATTTCCTCAGAGTGCCCAGTCTAGAATCTTCATCAGGAATGGTCTGATTGTGAATGATGACCAGTCCTTCCATGCTGATATTTACATTGAGGATGGAATCATCAAGTAAGTGTTAGCTGACCCTTCTGTCAAGTTATGCCAACGACAGCAACAACAGAAAGTGTGAAGATTGGGTCATAGAGCTTGCAAGGGGGATTGTGTGGCCAGGACAACGCCAACCCTTTTCTTTTCCCCAAATATTGTCAGACATATATTCTGTGAGGGGGAGTGGTAAACTCAGGGATGTTCTCAAAATTTAGTAAAAAGAAAAACTGTCATTTTCAACCTGGTTTTGAACAATCAACATTTAAAATAGCAAGCTAAGCTCACTTTTGCTAGACCAGCGGAACCGGTATAACAAGTTGATATTTTAAAAGTGTGACCTTAGATTATGGTCTAAGAATTATCCATGAAGCAATTGTGAAACCCTTCTAAATTCACTTCTAAAAGTATTTTATTTTTGCTTTTTGGGGGGAAGGGTGTTTTGTTTAACAAATCATGAGCTCCCTCATGCCTTGAGTTTCATTGAATATATGATTGTATAATCTCAAAACCTGTAATATATGATTGTATAATCTCAAAACCTGTAATATATGATTGTATAATCTCAAAACCTGTAATATATGATTGTATAATCTCAAAACCTATTAGCAAGTAAGCCTTTGCTTTTCAAACAATACTAAATTAGCTTTAACGAATTTCCAGTTATATGGTTAAAATAGAAACTTCCAAGCGGCCTTTTTTTAAAAAAAAAACAGTCCAACCCTCTCCTCCCAACCTTTTTAATTACAAATTCTTTTTTAAGGAAATTGATACTTGTATCATGAAAACCAAATGAATGATAATGTTGAGTGTTGCATTAAACCCAAAATTTGTTTACCTGGATAAAAAGTACCGGTACTTTACGAATGTATTTCTCAGGATGTATTCTTTTGAAACTTTTTTTTTAATCGTTCATTTTCTTTGTCTCCTTCCTTAATGTCACTTTTTCCACCAGCAAAGAGAATTGTTGATCTCGTTAATTATGGGGCACAGTGGCCGTGTTCAGCCTGGTGCAGGCTTAGTTAAGGTTAAAGTTAAGGCGGCAGTGCATAGTGCTGGCCACACAATCACCTCATATGCCGTGGCCACAGAAACTAGTAAATGCTCCTTAACCGGACCTATGGATCAATTTGGTCCGACGGGTACTTAATATCTATGCGGGTGTTTCTTAAGTTGTTTTTTTTTTTTTATATCAAATACATTGCAATTCAGAATCTGAATTTTTAAAAGTGATATCATCTTTTGTTAATGAAATATTTCCTGTGCTGTTCAAAGCAAAGGACAAAAAGATGAACTGGAAAAAAATACTTTATAGAATTGGGGCTCAAACTGATAAAATAACAAGAGAAAATAACATTGTCTGGGCATTGTGCCCGCCACAGGAACAAATGGAATAAATTGGAAGGGAAATTTACTTTTTCTATTAGTCACGTTTAAAAAAAAATAATTGAGTCTTTGGTCACCGAAAGTTTGTAGACAATGAATTGTATTCAGTCAAACCTTGTAATCAATTGAAAATCAACAGTGTTTATAACAGAATTATTTATAACTTTGCAGGCAAGTTGGCACCAACCTGGTCATACCTGGAGGTGCTAGAACTATTGATGCCAGGGGAAAATTTGTCATTCCAGGTGAGAGTGGGAGTCTTTCCCAAAACACATTTTTGTCTTCTTTAAATTCCTTTAAAAAAAAAAAGGTAGAAAAGACAATATTGGCAAAATACTGTAATCTTGTATTTAATTATTCTTTTTAAAAAATGTATTTATTGGATATTTTTTTAGGAGGCATCGATACACATACACACTTTCAGATGCCTTTCATGGGCACCGTCTCGGCCGACGACTTCTACAGCGGCACAAAGGCAGCCCTGGCTGGTGGAACCACAATGATAAGTCAGTAGCACAGGCATCATGACTTCCTTTCAATTGTTACATTCATGTCAATCATTCCTTACATTCCAATCCCTTTCAATCACTGCATGATCACAATACTTTCAATCATTACATCAACTTCAACACAAATTTCAATCATTACATTCTTAAATTAATCTTAATATTTACATCATAATGATAAATATGTCAACATTTTTTTATCCATTAAGGGTAGGCGAGCCAGTAGAGAGCTCTTTTTTTTCTTTGTGCATGCATCATGACCATTTTTGGTATATAGATAGTATAAGCAGGTCCGAGTAAGCATACCTTAAAAAAATAATTTCTGATGGTTGTGATGGGAATGGCGGCCATTTTGGATTTTTTAATTAACGATTTACCACGCAATACAAAATGTATCAACTTGATTATTTATCAAGATAATGTATTGCAATTTGGAAGAAATATTTATTAGCTATATTTTTATAAAATTTGTCGATGAAATTTGGTTAAATTGATAAATTAAATTTATATGAATTTCTTAGTAGGACATATGAAAAAAAATAATTTAATTGCAATTTTTTAAAATTAAAATTTAATTTAAGGAAAACTATAACTCATATCGAAAATTCATCCTGTAACTATGATTATTAACATGTAATAAATGTATGTAAAAAATTTCATAAAGATTTGTTCATAAATAAGGAAGTTAATACAAAAAGAAGAAAAAAAAGTAGTATTCTGAGAAAAACCGGAAAAACTAACAATTTTAGGGAAAAAAATAATTTGGGAGTAAAATTGAAAAATGCAATTTTCTCATCTATTTCTTAATTGTTTGTTGTAAGATTTTTTCCCCACAAAGACAAGATGTTAACCTTTAATTTGATGTATATTAATAATTAATTAAACTCATTTTTTATATTACTGTAGTGTAAATATGTTTTAAAAAAATAAAATAAACTTCTGATGTATACCTATTACAAATGCAATTTATACATTTAAATAATGTTACTAAAATTTCCGAACTATATGTTTTAGATCCAGGAATAGTTAAAGTATACAACTTAGGCAAAAACTTAAATATTGAATTATCTGGCATTTAGATCAATTTCACTATCGTCCCTACCCTTAATCAAAGAAAAAAGAAAGAATCATTTTAAATACAAAAAATATTTCAATTAATTTTTGTCGTTATACTATCAAGAAACTTATTGATTGAGGATGTCCACAATTCTGGCACAACTAATTGCCTAATTTTTATTCCAATACAGTTGACTTTGTGATGCCCCAGAGAGGGGAGTCTCTGCTGGACGCCTATGAGAAGTGGCGGGGCTGGGCGGACGCCAAGGTGTGCTGCGACTACGGCCTCCATGTTGCGGTGACGTGGTGGGGGGAGCAGGTGTCCAAGGAGATGGAAGTGCTCAGCAGTGAGAAGGGTGAGCAAAAACACTGAACTAGATATTTGTTATTGGAGTACAATGCCCAACTCCGCTGTGATCTTTCCCTAACTTACCTAACTTATGTCAGGTACCCATAAGATCTCGATAAACTCAGGGGCACCTTCGTAACAGCCTAGTTAGAGCTTCTTCCATTATAAGTTCATAGCGTTTCATGGATAGTTGTAATACTTACATCCAGGTCTTTATTTAATATGAACTGATATCCCTGTTCACTAAAGAAAGAAATTATGGAAAACTAACCCAACCAATTGGTTTTCTTATTTCATCTGCCCCCATACTGTGGGGTATAGCAAAAGACACTGGGTTGGCAATCTGTAGGCCCTGGGTTAAAACCTGGTTAAAACACTAGGATCAGAGGCGTAGCTAGGGAGGGACATATGTCCCCGGGCGCCACGTTAGAGGGCGCAGACATGCCCACCATTCCGCTTTTGGCGTATTTGTTCCGCTTTCTTATTTAAAAACACACTTTGTTCCGCCGTTCCGCTTTCCACTAGTTTTGTTACGCCAAATTGGAAAGTTTGGGTTTTTCATGGGTTGAAATATAGTCCATGTCTAGTTTGATAAAACAAAGGCACAAATAAAGTCGCAATGCTATAATTATCATTACTTGGGTTTTCTGGGTTTATTAAAAGAGATATTGTGTGCTTTTCTAACGTTTTTTTTTTGCGGTATTACGCGTGTTTGGCAATTAATAATTAATCTTCTTTTCCTTTACTGTATTGCTAAGATTGTGAAAATGTCTAATCGTCCTGGCTCAGAAAGTTTAAATATGACTTGTTCAAACTGTAAAAAAAACTAATTCAGTGTTATTGGAAGGAATATTCAGAGGAGTTTATTCAGCAAATGTGAAAATTAATGTTCTTTGTAGGCCTACTAGATCTAGATCCATTGCGAATTGTCTGTAAAGTAAAACGTAAGCCTACCTACATTTTAAATTTAAAAAAATTTTTTTTTTGTTATAAAAGATTGTTAGATACAGAGTGTTCCGCTTTTTTGTTGAAAAATCCTCTTTTTCATCAAGATTGTTCCTCTTTTTAGTCCTTAGGGGTAGGCATGTCTGGGGGGCGCCAAAATGAGTATTAAAACTAATTATTTAATTTTATTTTGATGTAAACTAATGAATTCCAAATAGTTTACAAGATTGAATTTTGGTGTTCCACAAATATCTTTATTACAAACCAGTTGGCAAGCATGATTTTGGCGCCCCGATTGAGCATTAAGGGGCGCCATTCTACTCATACAACAAATAACACATCCACAATGTAGGATTGCTGATGGAGTTTTTTTTTTAAACAAAGATCAGTTCGGGTTCAAATATTATCTTTCATATACTGAAAGTGGCATCTGGTTTTAACAATTATACAGGTTGGATAATTTCGAGTCGAATATACTTAGCAGGAGTACACTCAGCTAAACAGGATCCAGTTGTTATCACATTTTTTGGAACAGTTGAATTGAAAGTATATAATATTTGTTTTTCTCTCGTTCAACAACTCGTTGGGGAGAATTAAAAAGAGTTGTGCCAATCACAGTGAAGAGGGAGTCTGAAACACGCTGGAGTGGACGATCAGAAGCTGTTAAAGCTATTTATGAAGGATTAGATGAACTAGAAGGGCTGTTGCAAAAAATTATCAGACGATGCAAGTATGACGCCTGACACCAGAAGTGATGCAGAAACTTTGCTGGCAGGTATATTAAACTTTAACTTCCTAGTTTTGTTACATTTCTGGAACATCATACTTGGGAAAATTGATCGTGTCCAGAAACGGTTGCAGGATCCTATTATGAATTTAAAGGAAGCAGCAATAATCTAATCTTAAATCGCTGGAGCAAGAACTTGTCAACATTTGTGATAATTTGAGCCAGGTTGCGGTAGACAATGGAAAAACAAGATGCACAACTTGGGGAATCGAGGTTGACAGAAGGATTAGACGATAAAGGAGGATGCCTGAAAAATTAGCAAGAGATGCAGGACTTTCTGCAGAAGATGAATTGCATGTGTTATGAACAGCGTAATTGATAGACTCAGGAGATATCAATACGGTTTTTATGTCTAAAAAAGCTGAACACCAAATTTGGATTTTTCCTAGACGTCAAAACTCTTATTGCTGAGACAAATGTCGATACATTTCGTCAAAATTGCTAAATTTCTACGACACTGACGTCAATGGTCACGAATTGTGCACATCAATCGGAGACTGCAAAATGCTGCTCAGTGCTCGGACTGAAGTTCTACCAAAAACTCCTTTGAATCTTCTTGGTTTTGTTGTTTCATATGGAGATGACGTATTTCGAATCTGCGCATTTCACTGCAAAAACTTCTAACGATTGCTGTTTCAATTGCAAGCTGTGAGCGGTCCTTCAGCAAACTGAAGCTGATTTTGTCTTATTTGATTCAATGGGACAAGATCGTCTGAGTCAGGGGTCGGCAAACTAGAGCATGCGTGCCAAACTTGGCAAGCAGAGCGATTTTCAATGGCACGCGAGACACTTCCAAGAGGTGATTTTTTGATTAAAAAAGATGTTTTTTATTGATGAAGAAACAAACATTTTCCAGTTCTTAATGAGGAAAACTGACTGTTGAAGACGATGTTTCTGAATGACAATGCGACACATTTCCGATAGTTAAACGCATTTACAAGGACGGGTTAAATCAAGTGGGTTAAATGAACAAACAATTAATGCAGGAAATGTTTATTTACAACTGTTTAACGTAAATCAATTGTATACCTCTAATAATTAAATATTGTAATGAATACCATAATACTGGATTTATAATATAAAAAAATAATTAGTCAGTAATATTTGTTATATTACAAAACATAGCTTGTTTTGCATCAATATTGAATCAAAATTTGAAACTTTATTTAAATTAAAGGGAGATAATTAGCCTGTTTTATTTATGCTATTATTTCTAATATTGTGTTTCTAATTTTGCTTTTTTAATAGACTAAATGGCCTACAACTTATAACGTTATAATGACCAAACTGTAAAATGTAGTTGAAAATTATATAAATATTAGATGTCTATGACTAAAACATTTCATGCACATTTTTTAAACATTACATTAACTACCCAGTTTGTATAATTACTACATATGACTTCCGCTCAACTATCACATATCTACTGCCATGGTGAGTCATTAAGCAAATTAAAGACAATCTCTGTTAAACTGAGAATAAACTATCATCAATAGTATCAGTTGCTATATCCTTATCTGGACAACCAAATGATAATGTTTACAAAATCATTACCAAAAATGTGAAAGTTTGGTCATATTATTTTTTTGTATAAGTGCAAATAAAAAGGCTGCTAATCGCAAACGCGCTAATTATTGTTAATAAATATAAAACGCTTAACTGTGTTTCTTAGAAATCCTACTTTGACACACAATTAGCAAAAGGTTGGCGACCCCTGGTCTGAGTGATCTTGCACTCCTTAGCATCGAAAGAGAAACACTTGAGAATATTAATTTTGACAACGTGTGATTGACGATTTGCGACAGTCAAATCAAGGAGGATCAATTTGTTGTATACTATGTTCCAGTCATGTATAATTAGTAGAATTTTTTTTTTCAAATAAATTTTTTACAATCGTATAGAGACTTATTAGTCTGTATTCTATTTCATTAAAATACCAGATGCTTCGACAATGAACAGTAAAAACTGTAAAATTTTAAAATTTTCTTGGGGGGGCTCACTGAGCCCCCAGAATCTGTCAGCCCGAGAAGGGGCGCAGACTTTGTGTCATGTCCCCGGGCGCAGATGACCCTAGCTACGCCACTGACTAGGATAGTTCTTCCTCCACACTCCTTTTGAGAGAAGTTTCACTAGCCCTATGGATCTACATGGTTATACCAGGACAGTTCTACTTCTTGTGGTTTAAATACTAAATCACATTGTAACGGTTTCTTATTTGAAGCAAATGTTTAACGTAATGAATTGTTCAGAGAAGAACCTTACTTTAGGCTCTTAATTCTTAACACTAACTTTGGTGTTTGTCACAGGTGTGAACTCGTTCAAGGTGTTCATGGCCTACAAGGATGTGTTTATGCTGGAGGATGATGAGATCTATAATTGCTTCAAGAGGTGCAAGGATCTTAAAGCTCTTCCCATGGTGCATGCTGAAAACGGACACCTAATAGCCATTGTGAGTTGCATTGTTGTTTAAATGGCCACAGTATCGATCTGTCTAGTTTACATTTTTTTACTTGAAGTAAAATGTATCTTAATACTCAATATTGTTTTTTTTAATTACAAGTATAATTTAATATAATACTAAGATGGAGCTCTTGCTTTGATATTTCTGCTATTTGATAACTTGAAACACACTTAGTTTCGGAATTTCTGACCGCACTAAGTCCTCTAGACTTCCAGGTTTAGTAATTCGCTATGATTTTCTCAATGGAAAATTAAGATCGAAAGTTGTATACAGTGGAAACCTTTAATGCAATCGTAAGAACGTGAAAGTCATTCAAGACAACCTTATTGGTTGCGCACGGAAAAAAGGAACATATACGCTCTAACAATAGAGCAAGCGGTCCATCTTATATGGTATATACTAGACATTTATCTGATAGATTTTAAAAGAAAATGATCCAGGACTAGTAATGGTAAACCCAGAAAAGATTTGATGTTGGTGAAAAAAATTTGTGGGCTTTCATTATGCCTCAGAAAATATTCTAAGTCCATAAAACTTTAAACATATTATTTATTAAATTAATCTAAATTTCTTAAAAAATCAGGCTCTTTCACTTGTGATATCTTACTACTATAGTTTTGTGTTTCTATTTACTGTGACTTTTCATTTATTTCCGTAATGGCTACATCTGGCTTGTTACCAGGCTACGTGTTTAATTTCATTCTTTCATCCATGTTTTTTTTGTTATACATCTCATTATTTAAAATTGCAGAGGTCATTAACTAATTCACAAAAAATATCTGGTTACCAATTTAAATATAAACTGGCCTACAAAGACCATACTTATCTGAAATGTGGTATCATAAACCTAAAATGAGAATCACATTATATGTCATTAGTTTCTCTAGGTTGTTGACTAACACATTTAATCATTGAACAAACAATAAAGCATTGAGGAGTCTATGTAGCTACGTTCAACAAAATAAGCCAGATTTTTATTTTTAAATGCTTATAATTTAACCGCCATTTTATATGTGACAGAAGATTATGTCGTCCGACTGTAGATTTATAATTTAACGTCATCTTATATGTAACAGAAGATTATGGCATCCTACCATAGATTAAGTCTAGTCTTGCATTTGGAAAATTTAAAATTGTTTTAAATGATGTTACGTTGTTTGGTATTTCTCATTGGTTTCTGGTAACCCATTCTATGCCCAAATGTTTCTCAGAAAAAAATGGGAGAACTTTTATGAATTTTTTCTTTGTAACTTTGTTTCAGAAATCTAAAGAATTATTAAAACAAGGAGTACATGGTCCTGAAGGACATTTACAGTCAAGACCTGAAGAGGTAGGACAATGTTCTTTCAGGAATCATAATTTTGTATTAACATTTTGAAGCATACAGTTGTTGCCAAATTCTTACGGTTCCCTTTCTATGTCAACAGGTTGAAGAAGAAGCCACATCTAGGGCCATAACCATAGCAGACCAGGCTGGGGCCCCATTGTATGTGGTCCATGTCATGAGCAAAGCCTCAGCCAATGTCATATCCAAGGCTAGAAGAGAAGGTAAGATTTGTTTTAGCAATGAGATGTTACTGAGTTAGTCTTTGTTGTTTCTGATCTCTGAATTTATTTCCCTTGTTCTTGCTCAAGATCCTGCTGAGTGAGTTGTTTATTATCTCTCAAATCTTGCTTTGCAGGTAAAATTGTGTTTGGTGAGCCGATCGCCGCCGGCCTGGGCACTGATGGATCACACCATTACAACAAATGTTGGCGCCACGCCGCTGGGCATGTCATGGGCCCACCCCTCAGGGCTGATCCGACCACTCCAGGATATCTTATGGATCTGCTAGCAAAGTAAGTGACTTCTAGTTGATGGTTTTCAATGTTGGCACTTTTGTAGGCGGAAGCTTGACACTTTTGTAGGTGGAAGCTTGACACTTTTGTAGGCGGAAGCTTGACACTTTTGTAGGTGGAAGCTTGACACTTTTGTAGGTGGAAGCTTGACACTTTTGTAGGCGGAAGCTTGACACTTTTGTAGGTGGAAGCTTGACACTTTTGTAGGTGGAAGCTTGACACTTTTGTAGGCGGAAGCTTGACACTTTTGTAGGCGGAAGCTTGACACTTTTTTTTGTGGTTTTACTATTTTTTCTAATGTCTCAAATGTATAAACACTTTTGAAAAGAAGTTGCTAATTGGTGGTAATACATAAAATCAATTCTAATTGCTAGACTATAACCTAGTAAAGAGACAAAATTTTAGAAAAAACTCTTTTCTTTTCCTGAGCAGTAATTGGTCATAGAATGGGTTGCCATGATTTGTCATTAAAACCAACATCCTGTGTTTTAAAACTGCTAACCAAGGACAAGAGTGGGAAATAAATTTTCTTTTTTAAAGTGCACGTATGTAAAGAGTAAGCTTAGAGAGACAACATGGTGACTATTAGAGAAAGCTGTAATAGAGAATAGATGGCCAGATAAAAAAAAACCTTTTTTAGCACTAAATATCTTGTTGTTGTTTTTTTATGTACACAGCAATGATCTCCAGTTAACAGGGACAGACAACTGCACGTTCAATGCCGACCAGAAGGCTATTGGCAAGGACAACTTCACCAGGATTCCCAACGGTGTCAATGGTGTAGAAGACAGAATGTCAATCATCTGGGAGAAAGGAGTGGTGAGTAGCCGTTCCATTCTTTGTAACATTTGTAATTTAATAAAGTTTAGAAATATTAAAATCAGTGATTGCCATTGGGGGTTTGCTATCCACAGGGTAGTGTGACATGGTTAACGTACCGTGAGATTATAAAGTCTGACATCAGATATTCCTCTGTGTTAAGTTTAGCCAACATATTTATCTTTTGTTCCATCACTCTAAAAACCCAAAAATTGCTGCTGGCCGACCAAGGAATGAGATACGTTTGTCATGGTGGAATCATTGCCTTGTCACACTGAAAAAAAGTTTTACTAAAAAAATGTGTGACAATGCTTTAATTTTTGTAAAGACTTATAATTGCTGGGGATCTGCAAAAAAATGTTTTAGTTTAGGTTCAATGGACAAAATAAAAGCTAGCCCAACACTGATGTCAATTCTTGGAAGTTGAATGTGTGGCAAGATTATTTTTTTTTTTTTTTTTTTTTTTTTTATTAAGTTCTGTTCTCTTGAGAAAAGCAAATGTTCTGATCAGAAACTTAGTCCTAGAACTTAAGATTCTGAAAACAAGATGGTGCTGTAAGTTCAGCCACTCTCTGAAAATTGTGCATGATGAATTCACATCAAATTTTAGGAAACTATACACAATTGGGGAAATAAATCCCACTAATGTAGCCAATACATAAAATTAATATGTAAAAATTACATAATTAATTAATAAAAAAACTAATTGAGTGGAGTATGCAATTACAAACAAACCAACTCTGATTCTATCAATGATGATGCAACTTCTATGATTAATGACTGACAGCTCCTAAGTCTAGTAATAGACTGCAGATCCAAACACACGACACATGAAGCAGCTCAATGAAATAGAAACAAATTGGATGTTTCATCCAAGGATGCATGAGAAACTCTGACAATCTCATCTCTAAATTACTTTCATGTAAACTGGTTTCTTGCACAAATATTAACCCTTTAACTACTGCAGACTTATTTATTACAGTATCTTTAGATGTTATGCGTATGGAACTCATGACGTCCATGTGATAACTAAAGAGTTAAGAACAATTTAGTCCTGAAGCACGCAATGTTATTAACTTCAATGTTATTAACTTCAATGTTATAAAAACTTTTTGTTTGTTTTTCTTTTCAGTATACTGGCAAGATGGATCCCTGCAGGTTTGTGGCAGTCACTAGTGCTACAGCGGCTAAAGTTTTCAACATCTACCCCAAGAAAGTAGGTCATATTGATGAGTATTTGCTCTTTATTAATTACGGTAATACTGAAGTTTGCATATTCGAGTTTACAGGATATATGAACTTTCTACTTAACAATGTAATCCCTTTGTGAACTGAAGAAATTAGAGAGCTCTGCATCACTGGGAGAAATATCCTGAAATGATCCTTGACCTTCATCTTTTACATTTTGTTTTATTAGACTTAATTTTGCTCAATTTGTGCCCAGTAATGGCTTAACATTGTGCTGGCCATACATCCCCTGGTATGGCCGTGGCCACAGAAACTGGTGAACACTGCTTCAACAGCCCTATGATCAATTTAGTCCGAAGGGGACTTGACTTATTTTTACACTTCCCTAAGTGAAAAACCCTTGATGTTGCATTATACATTGAATAAAATAAGAAATGAAAAAAGTATGAAAAATTTTGCAATGCTAAGCAGTGCCCTTCTAAAGTTATTTTATCTCCCATAGCACAGTAGTGCACACTTTAGAAACCACTAGCAAATTTCTTAACTCAAACCAAGTCTTGGCTAATGTTGGTAAAAAAAAAAGTTAACCATGGCTGGAGGGGACATCACTGTGTCTTACAGAGCTCTGTCTGCTTGTCCTGGTATCTGCAATCAGCGGCCACAGAAACAAGTGAACCCTGCATCACCATTCAATTAGTCTCGTGTGATACAAAGTGATATGTGATTTAAAAAATACCTGTCCTTGGTTTACCACCATCTTGAAACAAATTGTGACATTTCAGGGCAGGATTGCTGTGGGGTCTGACGCTGACATCGTCATCTGGAATGGAGAGGCCACCAGGACCATCAGCGCCAAGACTCACCACCAGGCCGTGGACTTTAACATCTTTGAGGGCATGAGCGTTCACGGTGTCCCAGAGTTTGTCATCAGTGGTGGCAGCATTGTGATGGATGAGGGCCAGGTCAGAGAACTTGTCTTTTTTATCAAAAGATCAAATAATGAGTTTACTCTTAAAGACCTGATGCTATAAAAAAAATTCTAAATATGAAACAATTTTTTTAATTACTTGCATAGTTACTAATTCACTCTAATTTAAGAGGATATTTGTTTTAGAGAACAGGAATAATAACAAAAATTATAAATAGCGACATTTGCTTTTGATGTACTTTTTGTATATACTTGGATACACTTTTACTACATGAGAGCTATTAAATGTGAAATATTTGAACTGAGTAGTGAAGTAGTTTTAAGCTTGAACTGATAACTTTAAAAAAGATTAAATGGCTGCTCATGTCAAAGATGTCTCCATCACAAAAGTTTTTTTTTTTTTTTTTTTTTTTTTACTTATTTAAACAAAAAATTATATTTAGCAGAAATATAAAATGACAGTCTTAGACACCATGCAGTATAAGAAAATTCAGCCTTGCATCATTAATGTGATCAAAATTTGTTTCTTGACTTATTATTGTGTATCTGTGTATCTCTTATGTTTCTATGTTTAACAGTTTTGAAGTGGATTATGTAAAAGTGAATTTTGTATTTATTTATCAATACAATGAGATTCTTTTAAGATTGTTTCTGTTTTATACCAAAAAAAATAATTGTTTCTTTCTGTCTAGCTGAAAGTGACTCAAGGTTTAGGTAGATTTGTGCCGACTCCTGCCAACTCTCAGTGTGTCTTTGGGCGCATAGGAAACAGGGAGAAGGTGAGTGTATAGGTCAGGGGCGTATAGACTTAATGGAAATGTAAACTGTTGTTACATGAATTATGTTAAGATTGTGTAGAGAGGAAAGAATTGTGGGATTGAAACCGTCAGTTCTAAACTGTAGTACATGTACATGGCGAGGCAGTAATATACAGGAAGACAAAGTTGCGCAAGGAAAATTGGAAGGAAATAAAAAGAGGCTGGCAAAAAAACTAAAATACTAACAATACTAATAATGAGTAAAGTCACAGTATTAGGGGATTTTGTAGCCAGCACAATCCTAGACACTTTAACTTTTTCCAAACAAATGCCCCGAATCACTTAATCATAGCTGGGTAGACTCAGGGAAACTCCAGACCAGGGAACAAATCATAGCCTTCACCTAGCCCCTTCGGCCACTGTGAAGGCTAGCATAAGATCATGAATGGTGGCATTTGGTAGACATAGCCCCTGTGTTCCTTCAGGAACCAACTGATTGTCGGTATGGGACTTGTTCATAGGCAAGATGATGCACCAATCAGAGTTTAAGTTCTTAGGTACACTTGAGCACTCTAACATTGTCAGGTTCTTAAACTAAAAACAACTTTCTCCAAAAGTTGAATAGAACCGATTAGAAAAATGTTATCTTTAAACAGATCTTTTATAAACTTAACACTACAGTACAAGCATAATATTGTTTCCATAGTGAATTTTTACTCGTGTAATTAAGGCTTGAAATGTTTTTTCCAACCCATGACAGTCTCGCCAGCCTCAAATTGTTGAGAGAGAACCCTACACTGGGCCAGTGGTGGAAATCAAAGAGGAGGACACTCCTGTGTACCAGAAGCGCCCAGACAATCCCATCATCCCAGACTCTGCTAATGAGTTCCACAGCAGGCCACCAACAAGAGGAGGGGTCCGTAACATGCAGGACTCATCGTTTAGCCTCAGTGGTGAGTGCGCTGTATTTTGTGGATGTGTAGTCTTAGGAGGAGAGGAGTGTTTGTGTGTGTGTAATGTAGTGCTTGTCTGTGTTATATTGATCAGGAGAGATTTATTATATTTAGTGGTCATCAGTCCTGGACTATCTTTTATGTTTAGTATATTATTAGTCAACTGTTGTTTTGTTTATTAGTCATCAGTTGTTTTGTTCAGTGGTCATCTGTTGTTTTGTTCAGTGGTCATCTGTTGTTTTGTTCAGTGGTCATCTGTTGTTTTGTTCATTGGTCATCAGTTGTTTTGTTCACTGGTCATCTGTTGTTTTGTTCAGTGGTCATCTGTTGTTTTATTCACTGGTCATCTGTTGTTTTGTTCAGTGGTCATCTGTTGTTTTGTTCAGTGGTCATCTGTTGTTTTGTTCAATGGTCATCAGTTGTTTTGTTCAATGGTCATCTGTTGTTTTGTTCAATGGTCATCTGTTGTTTTGTTCAGTGGTCATCTGTTGTTTTGTTCAGTGGTCATCTGTTGTTTTGTTCAGTGGTCATCAGTTGTTTTGTTCAGTGGTCATCTGTTGTTTTGTTCAGTGGTCATCTGTTGTTTTGTTCAATGGTCATCTGTTGTTTTATTCAATGGTCATCTGTTGTTTTGTTCAGTGGTCATCTGTTGTTTTGTTCAGTGGTCATCTGTTGTTTTGTTCAGTGGTCATCAGTTGTTTTGTTCAGTGGTCATCTGTTGTTTTGTTCAGTGGTCATCTGTTGTTTTGTTCAGTGATCATCAGTTGTTTTGTTCAGTGGTCATCTGTTGTTTTGTTCAGTGGTCATCTGTTGTTTTGTTCAGTGGTCATCTGTTGTTTTGTTCAGTGGTCATCAGTTGTTTTGTTCAGTGGTCATCTGTTGTTTTTTTCAATGGTCATCAGTTGTTTTGTTCAATGGTCATCTGTTGTTTTGTTCAATGGTCATCTGTTGTTTTGTTCAGTGGTCATCTGTTGTTTTGTTCAGTGGTCATCTGTTGTTTTGTTCAATGGTCATCAGTTGTTTTGTTCAATGGTCATCTGTTGTTTTGTTCAATGGTCATCTGTTGTTTTGTTCAGTGGTCATCTGTTGTTTTGTTCAGTGGTCATCTGTTGTTTTGTTCAGTGGTCATCAGTTGTTTTGTTCAGTGGTCATCTGTTGTTTTGTTCAGTGGTCATCTGTTGTTTTGTTCAGTGGTCATCAGTTGTTTTGTTCAATGGTCATCTGTTGTTTTGTTCAGTGGTCATCAGTTGTTTTGTTCAATGGTCAACCATTTTTCTTAACTCTGCAATGCTTCTCTGTATGTCCAGGTCACCAGTACGATGAGAACCAGCCCAAGCGACCAGGGACAAAGGTCTCCAACCCACCAGGAGGAAAGTCTTCAGGGTTCTGGTGATCACAGCCCGAACGGCACAAGCTGACAGTATCAGTGTCATCACAAGCTATTTCATTTTCAGCCCTCAATTTTTAGTGCTTAAGTATCAAGTCGTTGCTGTTCTTGTACGAGCTGTATCTTTTTTTTTTGTCAGGCTGGTTTGTTGAATTGAGGTGTAATTGACCATGGTAGAAGATATCACACCTTTGGTGAGGAGCAGTAGGACGACCCTCTTTTTAAAAAAATTACCGCAGTAGATTTTATATTCGCGTTGAAATGTAGATCAAAGGTACAGGGTGCTTTTTTGTGACTTGACGTTTGAAATTTCTTCGACTTCCTTCTCATCATATTACTGTAAACATTTTTATTTTTTACATTATTTTACAAAACATCCAAGTCAACAATTTTATTACATTTTGTTTGTGTAATTACTTGTAATCCTACTCATTGTATAAATTAACGCAAGTGGATGTCATCTTAATTTATTTACTGTGAGCAAACCTCTATCCGTAGGAATGACCAAAAATGTGAGATGAAAAATGTTATCCGTGTGGTTTTACACTAGCGCGGACCCAGCTGCTTGTCAAGGGAAGATTACTGGCTCGTTGGTTTGATCTCTCATTTGAATGTTTTTTTTTGTCTCCCTTTAACTTCTGTGTATTTGAAGAGAGAGAAAAGAATTCTTTGAATTGAAACTGTGTCTGTTTTGTGGGTAAATTAGTAAAGGCCTAAAATTACGATGGTTTCAACATTTGACCCCCAAAAAAAAATATTTTAAAAAAGGAGTTTTAACTATTGTGACATAATTTTACTCCATTTCTTGAATTATATCCTCAAACTAAATGGGTTTGGAAAAATGGAAGTAGTTAGTGTTTTGATATTTTAAATATCACGCTCAATTTCTGAATGCATAGAGGCTGATGCTAGAATAAAAAAAAGTATGTAACTGCCTCTAAATAAAAACAATTAAGTTTTACTTTTATTGACATCCTTATTCTTGTCATTTTACTAAGCATTAGGAACTACCAGGAAACTCAATCTTTATTACCATGTTTTCATTATTTAAATTTAAGTATATTTTGTAGCCATTTATCCAAGCCTTTTTTGTATCTTTAGAAATGAAAAAAAAAGGAAAGTGTTTCTCTAGAGTATAATTGCATAAGTTGTATAAAAAAAATGCTAGGTGTTATGAAGTCATGTATTTGTGCAAGAAGAGATTTTGTTGTATGTGGAGTAGCCGCCACTTGTTGTGATTTCTCTAAGGCCATAACTCTTCTTCTTTTTTTTTTAATGTAATTGAATTTTTATGTTGGCATGTCTCAACAATGATTTAAAAACACACACACAACACAACAAAAAAAAGCATTTAATTTTGAGATGTATAAAATAATGAATTTTGTTTTTGTTTTTAAAGGCTGGCACAAAAATCGCTTCAATGTCTTGTGTCTAGACTTTTAAAAAAACATTTCTTTTATAATCAACTTAGTTTTATATAAATATATCTTATCTTTATATACATATATTTATCCATGTATATTGATATCTAGGATAATACAGCAATTTATTCTTTTATCATATATATAATAATTCGTGCAAATTGTTTGTGCACTTTATTTCTTTTACATTTTTCTTTTTTTGGCATCTAGAAGAAATCTTTGTGTTTCTTATTCAACTTTTCCTAACATCTTTCTGTGTATTTCACAATTTCAGTAATAAATGTTTGCAAAAAAAAAAAAAAAAGCTAAAATTTACATTTCTTTTATTTATTTTTTTTCAAATCCTTAATTACAATAAAAATGTAAACAACTTTAATTCTGAAACAAAACTATATTTTTAAAAAAAGACGAGCTTTTCTTTGTATTGACTTTGACAAGAATTTGATTTTCTGTACTCAAAAAATAAATTTTTGTATAATCAAGTAAATGCACAATTTATAATGGTTTCTCTTTGATACATGGACATGTTTTAAACTCAATAATGATTTTTGAGCTCATTCAAATTTCTTTGAGAATCTAGTTTGTTTTAATTTTTTAACGTTTTTTTTTTTAATTTTTTTAAAATAAAATGCTAGTTAAGTTTTAAAAAGCTTTTTAACCTTGGAAAAAAATAGAAAAATAGGATTGCACAAATATTTCATTGAGAGAGAGTTGGGTTATAAATGAACAAATGTTGTGCAAGAAGAGATAAGTTTGTTTTATTTGTTTAAATAAAAACAAAGAAAGATTCAAGTATTTTTACCATCATTTTCAACTGAAGTATTTTTTGTGTGATGTCATCAGGGGGAGATAAGTTCATTCTAAAAATATTAAAAAAGGCAGCAACCTCACAGGATTAACCACCTTGAAGTCTTGTTAGATACTTTCTTTACTCATTCTTCAGTCACTGCCATATATATCTCTCTTTAGTCTCCTGTACAAGTGAATGAATATGAAAACTTGTTGCAGTTTAATTCAAAGTTCAACTAAAGAAAAAAACACTTTTATTTTAAATGGATGTTAACAAAGTAAATTTAATTATTTCATTTCTGATTTCCTGTCCCACTTTTTATTGTGAACTTTTGGCATGAAATAAATTTGGGAAGCCATTAATCTGTAACATTTTGTAGCCAAGTGAAAAAAAAAAATGTTTGTGTTTTGTATTTAATAATAAATGTGCTCCAAATATAATTAGCTTCAAGCTCCACCATTTAATTAGTCAATATATTTTTTTGTCTACATTCCTGTCTCATTAAATTTTTTTTGTTTTTTTCAAGAAATTAGAAAAACTCTCAACAACAAAAATGTTTTTCAATCAATCAGTTGTTAGGGACTTCATTTCTTCAATGTGTGTAATAAATGTTGCTTCCAACAGAACATTTGAGTTTGGCTTCTTGTTAACTAATGGGCACAGTGTCTGTATGAAATTGGAACATTAAGTTCTAAACAAGGCATGAAAAAGTATGTATGAAAGTATGTATAAGTATAGTTTTTCTCACATTTGATGTGAACTGCTAGAATACAAAGTCAACCTGGAAATAGTTTTTTTATTGGTTGGAATATGTGGACTAATATTTTATTTCAATTTGTATTTTTTTTACTGCCCCCCAATGTGTATGATAAATGTTGCTTCAGAAATTTGCTTTACAAAGTAAACATAACAAATGCTTTTTAAACAATTCGGAATGTCATTTGTGTAACTGAAAGCCTCCATGAAATAACAGAAACTTGAAGTAAAACACTTCTTACAAAATTCTCATGAATAAAAACAAACAAATGTGAACACAAGAATTTTTCAAATTAAAACATAAACCTTTTATTATTAGACAAAAAAATTCCCAAAATAAAATATGCAATGTTCACAAAGATTAAAATCACAGTTACTGGTGTCGGCTCTAGTGAACAGACAGACATACCGGTAATAAAAATTTTAAATAACAAAATATAGTCAAGTTTTACTCTTGAAAATTTATAGGGCTAATGAAGTAAGGAGATTGTGTGGCCAGCCTATATCTTTCCCCAAGGGATGGCAGGCGCTGGGTAGTCAGATGTGCCCCCCTGTGGAGCCAGGAGAAATATACTTGGCTTTTATTTGACCTTACACCATAACCAAACAGAATCTCCAATGCTCTGCTGCTTAGGGAAATAGAAACCAAATAGAATTTAGAATAAGGATTCTCAATAAAAAAGAAAATGTTCAGCTTCATAGAAATCTTACACTGTGTTATAAGTCCATAAGTGGTGTTTAGCAGATTTCTGTGTGGCTGTCCATTATACAAGTCGAGTGACATAAACATGAATGACTAAAGCCACTGAACTTATTACAGCAAAAGCCTCTTTAATATACCAAGCCTATGTTGAAGTAATATTATGTAGAGTATATAAAACAACAACTGGGTTTGCTGTTAAGAGCTATACTAAACATTCATTAAGGCTTATATCCCAGTTGTCCAGTAAATAAATAAAGCAAAACTTTTTTTTTAAATTAACAAAAAAAATTATGGAAGTTTAAAAATTGTAAAAAATAAAGTGGATGATTTTATACTTGACTTCATTATTAATTGGCTATAATTCATTACTCTGGGAAGGAAAGCAAAAAAAAACTAAACACTTATCTGAAACAGTTAACAGATGTATGTTTTAATCAGATGCATTGATTAATACATGCTGAGGGAGGGGAGGGGGCAGGTGAAGATGGAGGGCTAGCCCATACCCTAACCTATAAACCAAACCCTTCAGAGGTTCTTACTCTAAAATCATTTCCAAAGTCCCAAAACATTACGAAAAAGTTAAATGCAAATATATACAAATTACATATTTATAGAGAGCTGCTCATAACAAAGTCTTTCTAATGAGCTTTACATTTTTCTGAGAATCGTATGTGTACGTGTAAATGCTCTTACTATTAACCTGGTACTGTAATATAGGAAGTCAGAATTGAACATTTAATGCATGTTTTTTTTTTTACGTATCATAGAACTCATAGCTCTTAAAATATTTCTGATACAAAATCTTAATATGTGTTTAGGACTCCATAATAATATATAGTTATCAATATTTTTTAACAAGTATTTTTCAAACTGCTTTTGTCTATAAAATAGAGAAATTCAAAAACTTTCCCTATCCATGTTGAAACCTGCTAATGCATTTCATGACCTGAAACAGAAAGTTTTTTAATTAAACCATGTAGATAAAGCTGTGTACGATTTATTATATAGATACTAGATCTAATGCAAGTAATTAGAATGTGACAAAAACTTGGCTATACTATATGCTGTACAATGATGACAATTATTGCTATATAACTAACTACAAAGGGTTTTTCATTTTGTATTCACCATTCCTGTGCCGCACTTATTGAATGATGCTGACTCAGCAACGTCTATTATTACAGTTGAAAAATTGACTTAGCATCAAATATGTAGAGATGTAACCAAACTTGCAATCAAATATGTAGGGATGTAACCAAACTTGTAATCTAACATGTAAGGATGTAATTAAACTCACAATCAAATATGTAATGATGTAATAAAACTTGCAATATGTAGGGATGTAACCAAACTTGCAATCTAATATGTAGGGATATAATCAAACTTGCAATCTAATATGTAGGAATGTAATCAAACTCACAATCAAATATGTAATGATATTATCAAACTTGCAATATGTACGGATGCAACCAAACTGCAATCTAATATGTAGGGATGTAATCAAACTTGCAATCTAATATGTAGGGATGTAATCAAACTCGCAATCAAATATGTAATGATATAATCAAACTTGCAATATGTACGGATGTAATCAAACTTGCAATCTAATATGTAATGATATAATCAAACATGCAATCTAATATGTATGGATGTAACCAAACTTGCAATCTAATATGTAGGGATGTAATCAAACTTGCAATCTAATATGTAGGGATGTAACCAAACTTGCAATCTAATATGTAGGGATGTAATCAAACTTGCAATCTAATATGTAGGGATGTAATCAAACTTGCAATCTAATATGTAGGGATGTAATCAAACTTGCAATCTAATATGTAGGGATGTAACCAAACTTGCAAGCTACTATGTGGGGACAAACTTGCAAAAGGTAGGGACGTCAACAAACTTGACAGAAAATAAAATATTTACAATTACTTATCATATTATCTTACACATGGCCCAGATACACATGGCCCAGATATTTGCATTCCCACAACAAACAAAAAAACAGTAACAGGGGTAGAGTAATATTGATACAGTAGAATATATAATATAAATTATATGAGAATGTAAAAGGTACAATAGCAATGAATATTAAATATAACATTTGTACAAAGTTCAAATTGCTGCACATAGATTCACATGTTTCAGCTCAGAACCATTGTTTTAACTCATTGCCTAACGAGCCACTTGGTTAAACCTGCCTCAGCTTTAAAGGTTCTCAAATCAACACTTTTGTCTTCCCCAATATAATTATCATATAAGAAATTGTACAGAAATGGATTGCCTGTAAGAATATTGAAATAAGTTTCTAAATACACAGGGAGCAACGTAGCAAGAGTGCACGGCCTACAAAAGTCTGGTAGAAAAATGGGTTCAAACGTTTGTTCTTATCTACTGTTATCAACATGGAACACAGTGGTCTAGAACTGACACATTTAGATCAACATGCTGATGGTCTGGGGTTTGTTCAAATCTAGGTTAAAGATGAGTTTTTTTATTACTAGGGCTGGAGAGGGTATTCCCCCTCAGTCTACCCAGCTCTGATGGGTACCAGAGATGAGTTGGGGAAAAGTGAATGCGGCTATGCACTGTCCTGGGCACACAATCCCCATCTATACCATGGCCATGGTGAAAGCTGTTTTAATAACCTTAAAGAACAACAAAGTCTGAAATGGATGCTTTGTTTCCCCCTATTGTGTGGAGTCTTAGAGCAAATTTGTGTCACGTTTTGTTCCATACTCATTCAGGCTATTTTCTTATGTTTCTATTACATTCTTTTATTCACATAACAATAACATGTTCACCACATGATTCAGGCTGTGGATTCATCCACCTATTATGCTGATTTTCACTTAGCAAAAACAAAAAAAAATTTGTGGTTCGTGCCAGGATCTTCGGTGCACCAGCCGAACGCGGACCACCAAGCCCCACAAAATGTAAGTATACGCTATGAAAATTAAAAGGGGGATTAAACATAACAGAATAACAAAACATGTCAAGCGGCTATAAAACTATTGCAAATGGTCGAATGTACATGTAAAACACCAAAATTGTATTATTATATAGATTTATATATTATAGACCCACTATAAACATTCTGGAATATATATATTTACAATTGAGAAAAAAGTTTAAAATTGGAAACATTTTGAACTGTTAAAAAATGACCAACAAGGATTCTTCTTTAGGTCAGTGCAAAGACTATAATAAGATGGACAGCTTTGCTCAATTTTTAGAACTTAACCCAAGAGTTTCTGTGCGCAGCCAATGAAGCTGTCCAAGAGACTTCCGCTATATACTTATACAACTTTCTATTTTAATCATTATTTGTGTTCTAATCTTATATATTACAGACGCTCCTTCTATAAAGGACTTCTTCTACAAATTCAACATGAAAAGTATTAAAACAACGAATACAAAATGGAAGCATTTACTTTTACAAATACATTGTATAAAGGTTTTAATTTACCTCTAATATTCCTTTAAATTCTCCAACAAGAAAGCTAGAAGTCCATCATATTATAGTCTTGGCTAAAATCATAGCAATTAAATAAACAGGAAATCTACAAAACAGTCTGAGATCTGAAAATTCCATACAGGAGTTTTTGAGTCATCAAATAGAAATAGCACAACTATCAAAGTAAGCGGTCCATCTTATTATAGTCTATGGTCAATGTTAATACATACATAAATAAAAAAAATAAAAACAAGTATTACAAACATTTGTATAGTTTGAATCTTTCCATAACTGCATTCACCAAATCCTCATATTAAAACAAAAATCTGTTGGCAAGTTTTTTTAACATCACAGGGAACTGCCACTGGCAGTTCTAGTTTGTATTTGTGTAACAATACAATAATTTCTACCTTCTTCCCTATTGTCTTCAAGAAAAGCAGTAGCAAACGACTGGCAACTTAAGGAAATTTCAATAGAGCAGCATTTACAACAAAACTTTTTTTTTCCTTTGTGACTCGGTTACCGATATTTCTAGGCTTCTACTAGGCTTCTACTTAGACAGTCACTAGACTAGTTGATTTTTTTGACAATACCTGCCTAAAAGTGACAAATAAAAAAGTACCTGCATGATAAGATAATATGATTTTTTAGACTGCCAATGTTTTCTGTACTCATAGGGCTGAAATCTGGTTCAAATACCTCAAAATATACACCTGGGGTAAATTATATCATTAGGTATCCATTAAGAGAGTTTGACCAAAATTTTGAAATTCTTGTTCATTTTGCAACCTTATGATTTTGTGTCCGTGGCCTGGTACCAGGTCCCAACCCAGTATTTGGGAAACTCTTCAATAGATAAAATTTGTTGAAGTGTTCAAAATTAGAAGCCAACAATTGGGTGAAACAAAACTTGTCCAGTAAATTCCATGGTAATAAATAATAGAAGGAAAAAAAACATGAACAATCAAGACATTTAGCAATAAAACACTGACCCATAAAACAAACAATCATAAGCTGTTGTTTTGAAACACTGACCCATGTGAATATCCCTTTGTGATACTGTTGAGTGCAAAATACATAGAGACATGTCTCTTTGATGTTAACAGCTAGAAATATTTCTATCACAAATGAATAATGTCAGTAAAAAATTACCATTTCATTTAACAAACCATCTAACTGACCTTCTGAATGGTCCAGCGGTTAGTTCACCGGACTGTCAACCAAAAACCAACTGACACGCCGCGGGTTCTATCACTACCACCGACGGATCCCTGTCGCCCTGCAGGAGTTTTGGGCCTAGTGGACGTAATAATCTTCTATCTAGAAGGAGCGTCTGTAAACTTATAAGATAAGATTACAAAAAATGTGCAAACATACTTAATTCATGTTAGTTTTGAATTGCATTTGCTTGAGTGATAACTCGTACATTACATAATTTATAGCATTAATTAGTTAGACCGATAAGATTTAAAAAACTTAGCATTGCCAATCAATAAATGACACAAATAATTATTTGAAAAAATAAACTGTTTAAACATTGAACAAAAAAGTTTGGTCTTTAAAGTCAAATGTTTGCTAAAGTATTTAAAAGATGTTGTGAATGTGATCAGCCTCCATTAGCAGCCTTGAGGTTCCCTCTAGCTCCTCGTCGGTTTCTTCCTGTGTCAGCGGAGTCTTTAGGAACTTTAGTGTGGCCAGAAGCTGCAGGATCAGTAGGCCCACGCAGACCACGAAGATCAGGTGGTTGCCGTGGAGGAAGGCGTCCTCGTGCAGCAGCATCAGCACGGCACAGGAAATCAGGTTCAGGGGAACTCGGAACCAGTTCATGATGGAGTAGCGGTGCGCATCCGGTATGACCCTCATCCGCAGGACGCTCATGGCAGGAAAGTACATGCCCACGCAGAACTGGAAAACTAAGAAGGCGACCAGGGAGGAGTTGAGGTGCCGGGTCCGCGGGTGGGTTGAGTAGACGCAGGTCAAGATGGAGAGGAGAGCTAAGATGTTAACAAATAAGAGGATCCGTATTGCTGAAGCCCCTCTTGATGTGAGAATCTGAAATATTGCTTGTCCTATCAAGATGCACACCATAAAGCAAGAAAAGACAATGCCAAGGGATGGTTTCCCTTGTTCTAATATAGGCGTCCACAAAAATATGACTATGTACACTACACTCTCAAAAAGAGCCTCTATTGCACCCACAAGGAAGATGCGTTTGCTTGTGACGATATCTCGGAAGCCGTCATAACACAATCTGCCAAACTTCACCCTGTGCATTGAGTAGTTCTCGTTCCAGTGTGTCGATATAATCACACCAACAAATATCAGAAATGGGACAGCCATCAGGTAAGGGGCCACTGGGCCGAGGCCAATCCATTCTGAGAAGACGTTTGTGGTCACTCCTGCCATGACTGCCAGGACTCCATTCCACATGGAGGCTCTCTGGAAAGTTATCGAGATCCACTCCTTGGGGAAATCGTGGGTCTCCAGGTGTTCATGGATGTACCAGGCTTCGAATGCAGTGAAGAGAACAGATGTTGCCAGACCTCCGACCAGCCGCCCTATTAGCAAAATTCCATAACTTCTAGACAGTTTCAAAAGACACGACAATGAATAGGTCACGGTGAAAAAAACACACAGCTTCTTCCGGCCAAACTGATCAGCAGCGATGGGGGTCCAGGCTCCAAAGAGAACAGATGAAGCGAAGCCAAACACGTAGAGGACGGCTATTTGCTGTTCATCAAAACCATAGTAGCTGTAAAGCTTGTAAAGGTACGGCCCCTGGAGCCAATCCGCAAACATGGCGGTTAGGTAAACAACGAAGTAGCCCCGCTGAAACTTGATGAACTGTGGGTTGTTGCCCACCGTGACATTTCTCCTGGTGCGATGTGCCCAGAACTGGAACAACAGGCACAGAAAGGAGAGTGCCCCAAAAGTGATGTATGCCAAAATCATCATTTCTGAAGCTTCTTAAAGTTTACAGCTCAACAGGTGAAAAATATCTAACATTGCCATAAAGAAATCTGAAAATAAAAAATTGAAATAATGTTAGTTTATAAATAATATTGTATCACTTGAAATAATGTTAGTTTATAAATAATATTGTATCAATTGAAATAATGTTCGTTTATAAATAATATTGTATCCATTGAAATCAACATTCAATTGTTTTTAAATAATGTTAGTTTATAAATAATATTGTATCAATTGAAATCAACATTCAATTGTTTTTAAATAATGTTAGTTTATAAATAATATTATATCCATTGAAATCAACATTCAATTGTTTTTAAATAATGTTAGTTAATAAATAATATTATATCCATTGAAATCAACATTCAATTGTTTTTAAATAATGTTAGTTTATAAATAATATTATATCCATTGAAATCAACATTCAATTGTTTTTAAATAATGCTAGTTTATAAATAATATTGTATCCATTGAAATCAACATTCAATTGTTTTTAAATAATGTTAGTTTATAAATAATATTGTATCAATTGAAATCAACATTCAATTGTTTTTAAATAATGTTAGTTTATAAATAATATTGTATCTATTGAAATCAACATTCAATTGTTTTTAAAACGTCCTTTCTATTTAGATAGTAAGCTAAATTTCCTATACTGATTTAGTCAGAACTAACCAGTTTTAGTTGCCTTGAGAAACAAGGGAGATGTGTGGCCAATAAAATGCCAAGCCAACTTATTAAAACTTTTCCCAAGCTTATGCCAGGTCCTTAAAGAATGGTTAGTCTCAGAGAAAACCTAGGAATGATATCTTCATCTTCATTGTACAGTGAAGACCCAAGGAAAAGTCCACAATTTAAGGGTGATTTCATTACAAATACTCTGGGATGAAAAGTGTGCATTAACTATCAATATATATAATTACGGTGAGTTTGTTTGTTTATTTATATATTTATATATACATATATGTTTGTCCTCTATAGCGCCTAAGCCGTTTGACTAATAGGGTCAAAAGTTAAATGTATAAATTGGAAACGTCCTGCAATAGAAAATTTTATTTTATCACTTATTATCATGAATGTGTTGATTTAAAAAATCCAAAATGTTAGATACAACTATGCAAAGAAATAAAGCCGTACATAGTAAATGGCCATTTCCGTTCAATTACTATGTTGAACACGATATTTTGTATGTTGAACGCCAGGGTCTTATCGGGTTTTCCCTATTCTGCTGTTGCTTTTTTTAATGTAGCGAGACCTTTTTTAAACGTTACGCACCCACAATTTGGCTTGGAGAGTTTGAATAGTGTAGGCTACTTTTAAAAAAATACTAGCGTATGACGTAATGTCTATCAAATCATTTCTTTTTTTCATTATAGATGTTTGCATTATCTTTTAAGTAAAAGTAACCACATGTTTTAATTATTTAATGGATTCACGTCGCTATCGAGAACATCCTTTTATAGGCGACTTTCTACACTCTATAAAAAAAATTATACTTATTATAAAGGATAAGTTATAAATGATTACTTTCAAATAGCAGAAGCCTGACAACAACACTTTTTATGCATGTGCCAGTGTCAGGACGCCCGGGCACAATATAAAATAACTAAAACTAAATACCGAAATAAACATTATCAACACTGTTTTAATGATACAATAAGCAAGAACAACAATTAAATACTGATTAAATCGTTCTCACTTTTAAGTTTTTATTGTATTGAAATATTATTTTCTATGTTTTTTTTTTATTATTTACCTTTTTATTGTTTGGTTTTTGAGTTGTTGTTTTTTATTTTAGATAGTATATTAATTGTTAATTTAATATTATTAATAACAAGTCAAGTCAACACAACTGTTCGCTACGTTTTAATACCAGAAGTTTGACAGCAACAATTCTTATGCATATGCCAGGGTCAGGGCGACCGAATTAAAAAGTCTCTTAGAAAACCTGAACGAGCCTTTCGCTCTTGTGTCCAGGGCGTAACGTTTAGGATTGAGTAAACTCTGTCCGGGCTCCAGCCACCCCACGACACGCCGAAGGCGTGGCACGCCTTGTAACAAGGAAGCTTTCCTCAGACCAGAAACCATTCACTGCGGTTCCCCTGAGGATCATTATCGTGGTGGCTCGCCCGTATACCTGCACTGTCACCCGGTAGTGCAAATCCTATACTATAAGTACAGGCATCCAGGCACCGGGTGGTTCTCGAGAAGGGAATGCTACGTCCATTGCTTCCTCCCCACCGAGACCCAGTGGCCCCTCGGCAGTGCAATGGATCTCGGACCCGCTGCGGGGACTGTTCTCAGGCGTTCGCCCGCCGGTGTATTCTTAATGCGAATGTATCGGTGGTTTACACACTGCATCAGTCTTTGAGGCCCATGGGTGCAGTAGTGAGTCAGGGCGACCAGAAACAAGTAAAAAGAACAAAAACTAAATACCGAAAAGAAACGTTCTCATTCCAGTTTTTATTGTATATATATATTATTGTAGATTTTATTGTATAATTTTTTCTTTCTCTCTTAACAAAACACATTGTAGTCATTCGTTTCTCAATCATTTTGACGGGCATATCCACTAGTTTATAAATATTTTATAAAATGACGTATAATACTATAAAATAGCGTAATATTATTTTTTTTCAAAAAATCATTAAATATGGGAACTTTTGAAATCCTTATATCGCAAAACTTGCCTTGTAATAAAGATATTTCACAAATGTTTATAAATTGAAAGCTTATTCAGCCATTCGCTTAGCTACTTAAACTTTACTCTATTCAAATTTATTTTCTTCTTGTTGTCTATAATAAAGGAATAAAGGGTACTACTCTATAGGCCTAAATATAGAAAAGCTATTTCAATGATGAGGCCCTACTAATATTGATAAATATTGTGAGATTGTATAGGCCTAATTGTGAATTTATTATATTGGTAGAAACTGATAATGTAGCTATGTGCAGGCCTAGACATATGTCAGGATGATATGTTTCTATTTTAGTCAAAGTATCTTTAATAGATGGTGCCAATGGTGATATTTTATAATCATTTATATAATCATGTATTCTCTTGAACATTTATTTATAATTTTTATTGTATGATTTATTCAAGTAGGCCTAGCCTGTAGGGCATAAACTTGGACTTGGCTAAACTGCTTTTTAACATATCTTTCTGAGACTGTGCATATATTTATAGGCGTACTGAGACTGAGGCTAATGATATAGCCAATATAGCCAATGCAAATATTGGCTATACTTTGGTATAACTGGTTCTATTTTTTTTTTAAGTCCCATGGGACTTTAAAGATCTTTTTATCCTGAATACGAATCCGTTGGTTTTATTGTGAGATTCCTTTTCTGTGATTTTTTATTTAATGTTGAATATTTGTTAATTTTGCATGTTTTATGAAATAATTTTACTTCCCTTGAGCACTTTGTGTTTCATTGTGTTACGTCCCTTTGGTTTGTTTATTTTTTTCACTACATGTACTGCACGCTTCTCGGACCAGATTTTTAGCCATTATCGGTTAGTTTCTAAGCTTTCTAAGTATTTGTTAATCATTATTATCGGTTAGTTTCTAAGCTTTCTAAGTATTTGTTAATCATTATTATCGGTTAGTTTCTAGGCTAGAGATGGGTTTTTGGTATTTTTTTTATGTTTACTATCAGTTAGTTTCTAAGGTTAGGGAGAGCTTTGTAGTTTTTTTATTTGGCTATACATAGCCAACCTGGCCATATCTTGGGACAGGAAGCATGCTAGTCTAGAGGCAGTTGTCAAGATGTCCTGATCTAGGCTATACGATTTTGTTTCTTTTTTTTTGTGTGCTATTTCTTATTAAATATGGTAAGAGTAATTTTATTTTTGTATTGCTTCTAAAGAATTCTGATTGAAAATTTTGGTACGTGGAGCTATTGATAGTGTCTTAATTAAGAAGATCGGCAGACAATAATATATTGTGTGTTTGATCAGCCTGTGACGTCACAAGGCTTTTGTAAAGACAATACAAATTTTTTTTTTTTTCATATTTAATAGTCTTCCGCTCTTCTTAAGACACTTCAATAGCCCCACGCGAAAAAATTATCAGTTGGAATTTTTTAGAAGCCTACTTTTCTAGAACCAGCTACACTAAAGTATTACCCAAATATTATTCTATATATATATATAGATAGGCTAATGATTGCATGTAATGAACAGTAATACTAATGTTTAATCAATTCTGTGCTCCAGTGTGCTACACACTAGCTGCCAGTGACTAAAGTAAGATTCACTTAATTAGTTAATAAGTCTAGTCCTAGTGAAGTATAGTCTAGTAATTAAATTTTTATTAGTATTCGTTTAGTAAGAAAGTTAGGCCTAAATTGTTAAAATTCTAAATTAAATTAAAATTGTAAAGTGTAAAGTTAATGGAGTTAGTTAGTGGACGAACGAGGGCAAAGAGTTTCTTAATAATTTAGTTGAACGCTTCTTTTAAAGACATGTTTTGTTAATTCTTGGATATTTCTTTTTCAACGTTCGAAATTTACCTTAAAAACGTAAATTTAAATGAGCTTTCTGCAGAGTTCCACTTGAGTCTGTTTAAGAAATTGAAAGAAGAAAGTACATCTTCCTGCCATGTAAACTTTGTTTTCATCTTTTTCTAACTTGATTATCAGAAGAATTACATTATGTTATCACCATCTTTTTGTATCCAAGAGCTAATGTCACTGCGCTATATATTTAAAAAATAGATACACATCTACCGTAAAGATAAGATATAAGATTTCTTTATTGATCCAAACAAATGGAAATTTGTCTTGATTACAGATGTGTTGTGTCTTCTTTGGCCTTATTATTTTCTCTAAGACAAACTAACAAAAACTATTCGTTTTAAAAACTAGCTAGTCTTCTATTTCAGTTCTTAGGGTTTAACTTTTGCACTTCAACAAAATAAATTTAAATTAAACATGACATTATTAAAAAAAAAAATATTATTCAACATAGACATAGGCATAGTGCATAGAGCATATCATAACTTATATATGATATATATGCTATAGACTATAGCCTAGGCCTATAATAAAGGCTTTTAAAAACAACAGAGTAAGGGAATATGTTGCAGTCGCTTATTCTATAAATATAAATTTATATAAAGAAAGAAGATTATTGCCACCTACGCTTAGGGCTTAGGTATCCATGGTCTGATTCTAGATTTGCATTTTGATTTAAATGCAGTGCCATCACATGGGGGGGGGGAGAAGGGGGGCATATGCTCGGGGGCGACACTTCCAGGGGGGCGGCAAATGTAGTCTAAATATAGTTTATATAGCAGATATAGCACTAAACAAGCAGCTACAGTATGCAAGGGGGCGGCGCTGAAACGTTTGGCATGGGGCGCTACATAAGCTTGTAAAGGCTCTGTTTAAATGATGATGTTAAGTTACTGGTTTGTTCAGGTAACCCATTCCATGCCTGGATGCCACTCAAGAAGAAAAAGTAGGCTACTTATATGCAATAGTTCTTGCATATGGGATAAATAAAGTGTTTTTGTCCTTATATTTATCTAAGCATTGTATTAGATTGTTACTGCGTTGTATTTTTAAGTTCCAATTTAATACCTAATTAGAGTATGTAGCCTATATTATTACTACTTAGCCCTTCTGTCCTCTAGTGTTTCTAGGTTTAGTGATTAACTATTGGTGTTACTCTTGTCAGTTGTGAATATTCGCTAGTAATGATCTCGAGTCTTGCAGTGAGCAAAATCATTACTTACCGTAATTTGATGAAAGTTGATGAGGACATAGAGGTGAAGAAGTAGGAAAATAAAAACAAAGACGGAGAGTAGGAAAATAAAAACAAAGACCTCCAACATCACAATCCCTATAGGCTCATACATAAAGCGAATGTGTAGGTCTATAATACACAGCACAATCCCTATAGGCTCATACATAAAGCGAATGTGTAGGTCTATAATACACAGCACAATCCCTATAGGCTCATACATAAAGGGAATGTGTAGGTCTATAATACACATCACAATCCCTATAGGCTCATACATAAAGGGAATGTGTAGGTCTATAATACACAGCACAATCTCTATAGGCTCATACATAAAGGGAATGTGTAGGTCTATAATACACATCACAATCCCTATAGGCTCATACATAAAGGGAATGTGTAGGTCTATAATACACAGCACAATCCCTATAGGCTCATACATAAAGGGAATGTGTAGGTCTATAATACACATCACAATCTCTATAGGCTCATACATAAAGGGAATGTGTAGGTCTATAATACACAGCACAATCCCTATAGGCTCATACATAAAGGGAATGTGTAGGTCTATAATACACATCACAATCTCTATAGGCTCATACATAAAGGGAATGTGTAGGTCTATAATACACATCACAATCTCTATAGGCTCATACATAAAGGGAATGTGTAGGTCTATAATACACAGCATAGTTAACAATAATTTTAAGTGTGTGTGAGATGCAAATGAATTATATATGACACAGAATTACCGATGACACCACCCATCTCAACTGTGTCCAGAATGGCATTTGATTTGATCCAGGTGTCCTCCCTTTAATTCAAGCTACTGCTTTTTTTATATGTGATATTGCAAAGCAGTTGTCTACCTTTGTTTGACAAGCACCTGAACGAGTTTATCATTACAAAAAAGCTTAATCACTTAAAGATTTTTTTAATATGATTTATATGCCACTGATCACTATTTACAGCAGAGGCATACCATCATGTCAAACAAATATAATATCTATTCAATGCTAACTGAGCGCAACCAAGCCCATAAATCAATCAATCAATTTCCTTAAGTCCTCAGACATAGGGCCTTGACAATGTTTATTCTTTCAATCTGGTCTTGTACCAGTCTCTTCATCTCTCGCCACCCAATTTTCGCTTCTTTCAGTTCTTTTTCAAGTGTTCTCCTCCAGGTCTTAATGGGTCTTCACAATAATTTGAAGAAGAAGAAGGTGGTATAAAAAACCAAGTGCATAATGCCATATTATTTTCAATTGTGCCGTAATTTTTAAAAGGACCGTAGTCTATATTAATTATCACTTAATTGTAAAATGCACACTTTAATTAAATATTTAATATCTAAATAATATAGTGGGTTTATAATTTCCTAGAAACTATGTACCCTAGGCCTCCTACAGCCAGCAGCATAAGTAGCAAAAATATGTCAACTGGGGCAGAGGTTGAAACATTTTACAAACATATTTTTTAAGGAAGAAATTCTTTCTAATTGAATTATATTATTTAAAAAAAAAAAACTTTCTAATTTAGTTTCTGAATTGCACAGAAAATATGTTTAAACAAATAGTCAATTCTTTTTTTTTTTGTCTCTTTTAAATGCAGACCAACAAAGAAGGAATCCAACCAATGTCATTAGTGAGTGTGGAAAAAGTGTTTTATTAATAATAAAAAAAGTACAAAGTCAAAAAAACATTGAGCTTTTGTCTCCCTCTACATACATTTACACACATTCTAATCAAGAAGAAATCCAATGTTTATTTTATAGAGCATAAATATTGACAATTGTTTCTTTAAATTAAAAAAACCTTAAACTCAAACCTGGATTTAGACAAATTTGAATACTATGAAATGCATGAAAATGTTACGTAAGGTAGCCTTTGTATGCTACAATCCCATAATTTTCTGGAACTTTTTCTGTCAACATTGTATAATGGTTATACAATCCAATAATTATATATGCCTGACCATAGAATACACATGAATTTTATCTATGCCATACAATGGGAAATTTGACTTTGAAATAATTTCTCAAGATATTTTATACCGCTATTGATCTAACTGAAAGTCAGTGGAAGCTAGCTTGTATTTTGTTGAAGGTAATTTTATAGCATCTGCACATTACAGGATTGCCGATAAGATAATAACACAAAAACAACATAACTGAATTTAAAAAAAAAACATAGTTTGCCCTATTGCTAATGAGGGCGATTCATAAGCTTGAATGATTACATTCTTTCTTTCATTTATTTTTTTTAAAGGACGACTTCTAACTAATATTTTACTCATGTCCAATTTAGACATAATCCAGAATATAAACAGGATTAATTTAAGTAACCTAAACATGCACACTTGTTTTCCTAAAAGGATACCTAAGTTACTAACAAGCATTTTCCTAAAGTAAAACAAATAATCCTGAAGATTCATGAAAGACAAAACACAAAAACAATGACCACCCATAAAACATCATGCATCAATTCAACAAGAATTGAGACAATTTTCATTAGATGTTTTTGTATATGGTTATACATTAAATGTATATTTTGAAGAAAAGACACAAAAGTTTTAGAATTTTCAATCAGCTGAAGTAATGTGGTGGACAGTTAAAAAAAAACACTACACAAAATTCTTACTGGCTAATTTATCCGTTACCGGTACATGAGAAAAACATAAAAACCTAAACAAGTTCCAATAAAAAATTGAATATGGTAGTGAAAAAGGGTTAAAAACTAGCTTTCACATTTTTGTTTTGAAGTCGTCACATCTCATTGCTATTTCAAAAGTTTTATTGAAGACCTCAAAAAATGAATGACAAAATATTAAACACATTATTCACATAAGAAACAATCACTGACAGACTCTGGGGTAAAATTAACTTTTCTTCCAGTTGTAAACAGTTCATCAAGCAAATAAAAAGATGATCACTGAACAAATAAGTTCAAGGGAGTTAGTCTGTTAAATTAAATATAAGTACGGTTTGTCGGTTAAATATAAGTATGGTTTGTCTGTTAAATTAAATATAAGTAAGGTTTGTCTGCTCAATTAAATATAAGTAAGATTTGTCTGTTAAATTAAATATAAGTAAGGTTTGTCTGTAAAATTAAATATAAGTAAGGTTTGTCTGTTAAATTAAATATAAGTAAGGTTTGTCTGTTAAATTAAATATAAGTAAGGTTTGTCTGCTCAATTAAATATAAGTAAGATTTGTCTGTTAAATTAAATATAAGTAAGGTTTGTCTGCTCAATTAAATATAAGTAAGATTTGTCTGTTAAATTAAATATAAGTAAGGTCTGTCTGTTAAATTAAATATAAGTAAGGTTTGTCTGTAAAATTAAATATAAGTAAGATTTGTCTGTTAAATTAAATATAAGTAAAGTTGTCTAGATTTGTTAATATTCTGACTGGAACACCTCAATGGGAAACAGGGTTTGTCAGCAGTATAATGTGTGTGTGTGCATGGGGTCTGGTAGCCGAACAAATTACAGTAAGTGGCTGACAAAGTTTAACCAGATACCTGACATCCGTCATGGCACATGAATCAAAAAGTTTGGAAGACTTGTCACTGCCAATTTTGCTACTCTTTTAAAAAAAAGAAACCTAGATATATTAGAAAAAACAAACTAGTAGTGACAACCCTTAAGATCAATCTACTATTTCAGGTACCAAAAATAAGTCTGAGTTAAAAATACAATGGTAGCTGGATGTTTCTACAGTGGAAAACCAGATATCCACCTGTTTTGTCTGTGGACATCAATCATTTCTACAAAGTATATACTACACATACAACTACATCATCAAGCTAAGATTATCTTAAGAAATCTATTTCATAAGGGAAAGTAAACTTCCCCATAAATAAAAAAAAAACATAAGCTATACATAACATTTGTATATAAAAGGTTCATTGCAAACTGTATCAACTTTTAACAGCTGCATGTCCAAATAAAGTCTTTATTGCTTACAATGTACACCAGAAAGAATAAAATGTTGCATTATAAGCCCACAACCATGTCTTTATAAATATAAGAAACACTTCTAATTTATAATGTTTAAAAAAAGGGGGTTTGTTTTTAAATTTATAAGACTATAATTTGTGCAAGCATTGAGCTTTGAACAGGCCCATAGACCAAACCACTGAGCTATATAAATATATATACATAGAGTGCTCAAGCAATTAAAATGGAGAAGAAAAATGGGAGAAAATGCGGACTTTTAAATATAGATAGGTGCACTGTATGGCACTGAGCTATATATACATGGAGGAAGTACCAAAAATGTAAAAACTTTTTGTAATTGCGTCATTGAAATTTTTAAAAAATGAACTCTTTTATACTGAACATACATAACATATAAGCTTATACTCTCTTATACGAGTAAATTGTGTTAATTTTAATGAATACCGGATTCATTAATTTAATGGTGAAGTCAAAAGATGAAATGGTTGATGATTTTTCTGGATAATGCTTTAAATACTGGTACTTCATATGTTAAATGAGTAAGTAATTTTAATGAATATTTATTATTCAGACATGTATACATAGCTCAGTGCCATACAGTGCACTTATCTATATTTTAAAGTCTGCATTTTCTCCTATAATTTACTTCCTTTGAGCAATCCATATATTATAGCTCAGTGAACCAAACAACCAATCAGAAGAAAGAATCGGAAATTCCCCAAATTTAATTCTCTTAAACTACCCGTAACCCTTTCTAGCTATTCTGATCCATAAGGCTACCAAGTGGGTTTCACCAGTTTTATTTGTCATGACCTACAGGGAGATCGCGTGGCTTGGACAAAGATTATCCACCTTTACTTTCTCAAACTCGACCCCTGTCATACTTGGGTAGGCCCAGGGATTGCCCCCCCCCCCCCTCAACTACCAGACTCGGAAAGGAACAAAAAGCAGGTTTTCACCGGGATTTCAAACCCTAAATCACAGTAAAGGTAATTCCCCATACACTGGGACCAGACCCACCTACCCCCATAATTAATATTATCAACTAATTAAATTTTCTGCTCAATCACTATAGCTAGAAGTAGAAGTTCATTCTTTCTTCCAATAACCAATCTACATAAATGAAACATTTTTTTTTTATGTGTGGCCTTATTGCTAATAGTCAAAAGACACTTATAGAAAGAAAAAAAGGTAAAACGACTAATACACAGAGACTTGCCAATAAGGCTATTTTATTATTTAAAAAAAAAATGTAATTCAAAGGGAAGACTTAAAAAATAAAAACACACACACAGTGAAACAAATCTGGCAAGGAAACTGATTTATATGTACAGAATCAGCAAGTTGAATACATTCATGGAAGATAATACCAAGAGATGTCTGGCTTAAAATTTCTCTAGATGAAGATGTGACTTTGGCTCAACTGAATGAAATGAAAGCCCCCCTACCCCCTCAGCATAAAGGGGCGTGGCTGGCAGCAAATACAGATCATACAGACTGGATAAACTTTATATAATATTTGATCTGCATTTAATTAACCCTTCCAGTTCCAGGACCTGGCATGTATATTTCAAACAGTCAATTATATGCCCTTAGTCTTAGACTCAGGCATATATTTCCCTGATGCAATAATATATGTACAGTAATTTAAGCAAAAATATCAGGATGTAGCGTTTCACCGCAGTCTGGATGCTTATTGGATAGAGAATAAGTCCAACTCTGTTTTTTTTTTAAGATTGGTTCATTACTTAGCTTTTTTGTGTGGAACTATAATAGTTGGCAACACATGGAACAACTATAATAGTTGGCAACACATGGAACAACTATAATAGTTGTCAAACACATGGAACAACTATAATAGTTGTCAAACACATGGAACAACTATAATAGTTGTCAAACACATGGAACAACTATAATAGTTGTCAAACACATGGAACAACTATAATAGTTGTCAAACACATGGAACAACTATAATAGTTGTCAAACACATGGAACAACTATAATAGTTGTCAAACACATGGAACAACTATAATAGTTGTCAAACACATGAAACAACTATAATAGTTGTCAAACACATGGAACAACTATAATAGTTGTCAAACACATGGAACAACTATAATAGTTGTCAAACACATGGAACAACTATAATAGTTGTCAAACACATGGAATCATTAAGTGGGAAATAACGCCTTGTGCTGAAGTCATTTATGGTAAAATAATAATGATACTAATAGCTGGGAGGCTGTGCTCCATGTAGAAAAAATTAGGTCGGCACTGAAAGGGTTAATTGAATACAGAAAAAGCCTTGCAATTTCAAACCAAACAAAATATCTGCAGTATATTATGAATGCCTTTAAAGTGCAGGTAAAGTAAAGTCTTATTTGTTTGAAAGCACAAAAAGTTCATTTCATTGTGTGTCTATTTAAACAACTAAAACTTTATAATTCACAAAATATGTATATATAACCACTGTAGACATTTTGTCATGTATTTCTAGATCTGAGGCTCAATATTCTGTATGATTTCTATTCAATGAGCAGAGATAATATACAAAAAATGGATGGATGGAAGAAAACGTTAAAAAATTTTGATTTAAAAAAAAAGTTTAACTTGTGTGTCAGTTAAGAGTGAAGTTGATGGAGAAAATTGACATGTAATGGAATAAGCACATTTCATGGGTTCATATGAAATTGAAGGTTAGCTAGGTGTGAATGTAGTTAAACAGTTGAAAAGACTCAAACTATAAACTGATAAATTTTCTAAACGGGAAAAGCATAGAAAGCAGCCAGTTTTGTAACTCACCATACAGCTATGCAGAAAAAAGCCCAGGCAAGAAGACAGACCTCGAGACCACAGAGCAGCGAAGGAAAAGATATGGGACTCTTAGTTGCTCTCTGTAAAGGCAACCCTGGAAATGACCAAACCGTAGAATGCCTAAATAAGGAGGTCAGTTGAGGGTTGAAGCTCTTGATCCTGAAAGGCAGTGTGTTTCAAACCCTATCACAAGTAAGGCTTCAGGATACCCTGGATCCCAACTTTTGACTTTTTGTGTTGGCAACATAATCCCGCCATATTACTGGTGAGCTCAGAAACATCACCTGCGCTAAGGCAAGACAAACAATGAAGAGACACAATGAAGAATAAGCGTGCACACAAATCCCACAGAGGCCGACTACAAATGTAGAGACTGTTTAAAAAAAACAACTCTAATGGCCAGCTGACACAAGAATAGTTCTAGAAATCATGTCCGGGGTTTGAACTGAACCAATGTCTAGTGCAATGATAAGAGGGAAACATTTCTAACAATACGCTACAAAAACCAGCGATGGCACAATAAAAATTTCTAACCCCCACTTTTTTGAAAAAAGAAACAGTGAAATGTGAATGCATAAAAAAATGTGTTTAAATCATATCAGCAGGTTAAGATAAAACATTAAACCACACAAAAAAAAAAACCTGATTAATAAGAAAAAATGCTGTACTTAGTTACACATTGATTTTGTAAGTTAAAAAAAATGTACAATGACCAAATTTTTATGTACACTGGTGAAATATACTTATAGATGTCAGTGAAACATAGTGAGAAAAGTAAGGTACCCGTCGGACCAAATTGATCATAGGGCCAAACGCAGTTTCAGAGGCAACGGCATACTAGGGGATGTGTGGCCAGCACAATGCCCAACCACCTTAACGTTACACCAACTTGTGTCAGGTACCCATCAGAGCTGGGTAGACTCAGGGACACCCTCGAAGTCCTGGGAATAAAAAATCCTAGCCTTCAGACCTACAGTGCGCCAGTCTGACGTGCTGTCACTTCGCCACCATACCCCTAAAAAGTGAAACATAGACTTAGAAGTTTTTGTTTTGATCAAGTAATGGTCACTGAAAAGAAACAATTTCCAGATACTCACAAAATGCTATGAGTGTTTTCAGGTCATAGTATATATCGGGGGGGGGGGGGAGTCTGCAACGTATGGCAGTCTTGGCATGCAGAGTATGGCACTTGGAAGACCCCCCCCCTTCCCCCCATGGCCACAAAAGGTAATTCAAGTCTCTTCAACAAGAAAATCAAGTGGTAGAGACGGATGACTTTCAGGCTGTTGGCACGCTGAATGAATTAGCAATCCTACTTTATCACACTATTATCAAAAGGTTGCCTACTCCTGATACAGGGCATGTGATTCCGATTGGAATCAATTCAGCTGGCCGCAATTAGCAGCAATAAAAAATACCACAAAAAAATGTAGTGCTAAAATATAAAAAATCACAAAAAACTCTTTTTTATATATATTCTTTTTTCTTGGTGCTTACACCATTACATAAAGCACAAGCTAATGAAAAGAACAAGGTCACAGATGAGTTCAGCAGAAAATCTATTAAAAAAAAACAGTTTGTAGAAACAGGAATAATTTTAAAAGAAACTAATTAATTTGCTGCACAGAAATCAATTTATAAACGTTATCTATAAATAATGGTATAACATTAATAAAACTTTTTAAAAAAGAACTCACACACAAATGGCTCACTGTGCTATGCAAATAAGGAGCCAGACCTTTACAGTGCTAAACAATTACAAGTGCTATAAGCATTAAATAAAACCAATGGATACTGTGCTACTAATACTGGAACATTGGTTGCTGTTGCATATGGAATAATGTTTCAAGAAACAGAGAGAGAGACATAGATCAAAGATAAACAAAATGAATCACAAAGAAATAATTATACAGCTTTCTTCTTCACAAAACAATGCACAAGTTGTAGAAGAATAAATGTTGGCTTTTCTTTTCAGACTTCAGTGCTTTGGGACTTGGTATCAATGTCACTCTATGCAAATTCATTTCATACCAATTCAATTGGCAGGTCATATACATGGAGGTAATGGGAGGAGAAGACACTCTCCTCAACCCTCTAGCCTTTCAGTCTGGCCTCGTATATAGCAAGGGGTACCCATTACTAACTCCCTGCCTAGACAATACTATTTCCCTGCCTCGTCAACATTAACTCTCTGCTTTGTCTATCAGCTTCAGTCAGGAGATTATTAGTTGGATTCAGACCTATTCATTTTTTTTAAACAGTAAAAAATACATGTCTGTACATGTATAAAGAATTTACTGTGTGAATCAATAAACTTGAATAGACATCCAGATAAACGATGACAGAAATAGGAAAAAAATGCCAAAGATGAATAGATGTACACAATAAAAGACAGGTATACACTAGAAAGAAAACAAAAACACTTTCTTTGAGGAAAACACTACAATAGAGAGTAATGTTAAGATTCTTGTAGCCATTTTATGATACTTCCTTCTAAACAAAAGATTATTTTTTTGTGTGGCTTAAGTCTGGCCTTACAGTTTACATAAGGGCTGCAAATGATGTTTAGTTTTTTGTTTTTTTTTCTGACTAGATAAGTTAACCCATTCCATGCCACTTTTGAAAAATAAAAACAACCTTTACATGTTGCAATTTAACCATTAAAAGACAGCTGGTGTAAATGTCACTTTTAGGAGATCAACAATAAAAAAATTAAAAACAAAGAACAGTTTAGTGATTCAGCAGGGTCTTATGACTTAAAGATGCTACCACTGTAAAGTAGGTTAAGTGCGTGCATCCGTTACCCAGGGTTTGAAATCTAGTCTTGAATTTTCATTACAGCTTTCAATGATGTTAAGTGTTGGTTTTCCTGACCTAGCTCGGGGGTAAACCCATTCCATGCCCGAATGCCACTCAGAAAATGGGAATTTATATGAGTTCGCCCCTAAGTCTATCTGACTAGAGAGCACACACGGTACAAGCTCATAGAAGAGTTCCCATATAAGATTCTTTTTATCCTGGATTCTAAGACTCTAGTTACATGATGATTAATAAATAAATGGAATGGGTAACAATGGCTTGAAAACTGTGACAATATATACAACATTTTGTTCAACCAATGGAATAACAAAAAGTATACATTCTACTCTAACATCATTTGAAATAAAAATGTTATGATGTGTCAAATGAAAAAAGAAGCAATTCCTATTTAAAAAAATGTATTTTCATCTTTGTCAGTTTCAAGGCTTATCACTGTTAAGCCGATTCTCAAAAACAAGGCTGGAAGATACTAGAATGTGCTAGAAGAAATATATCACAAAAGAACAGATCACAGCAAGTATTTGCACAGCTCCCTCCCCCACCCCCACCGGTGGTCATCACAGACTGGACACTGGTCAAAGGATTCGGCACTGAGGAAAAAAAAAGACAAAGTGACAGGTAATTTAAAACAAGGTCATCTGCAAAACTAAAAATATAGTTTTAAAAAAAGAACAGATTAGAAATAAAATCTGCAGGAGTCATGAAACAAAGTTAACTAGGATAGAGGAAAACAACAAACAGAAATTAAACAGGATTAGTAGAAAACAAGAAGACGAATTAGAACAAAGATAGCAGAAAATAGAAAGAAGTTGAAAAACTGGGGCAGTAGAAAACAATGATCTATAAAAAGAATGGATTAGGCCCTGAAACAATATTCTTGAAGCCAAAATTAATAGGCTTTCACGTTACTTTCAATTATCTATAAAAGTTGTATTTTGTTAACACTGGCTGGTACATACATGTCAAATTGACTTTTTATTCCTTTGAACCCTTCCGCACTGATTTACTTTTCGGCGATGTATACCATCAAGTCCCCACCATTATTTTACTAATTATTCCCTATGTCCCAGACATTATTTCAGAATGGCTGAGACATCGGTTGGGTTCCGAAATAATTTTTTACTTTTTTGTTGGTAAAAATTGATAATAACTAGTAGAGATTCAATTGCTAGAAACATAATAATTTACCTTATTAGAATAATCTAATTCATAAAGTAAGTGTATTCATTTGTAATATTAATTCATAATAAAAAGTTTCATCAACATATACGTCCATAATAACGGAAGGTAATTCGGTAGCGTCCATTAGGACAGCACTTTCAATTTCACAAAAAAAAAACTCAGTAATTGGTCAATTTTGGTAAATTAAAAAGCTAAATAAAATTCAACTATTCAGCTATCAAATAAATATGGTAGCCGTATTGCAGCACATTCAGCTGGCATACCGAAGGTCTGGGGTTCGAATCCTGGAGCAGGCTAGGATTTTTCCTGGGTTTGGAGAGGGTGTCCCTGAGTCTTCCCAGCTCTGATGGGTACCTGACCTTAGTTGGGGTAAAGCAAAGGGCGGCTGTGCATAGTGCTGGCCACACAATCATCTAGTATGCCATGGCCACAGAAACTGGTGAATGCTAAGTATGAATCAAATTAGTCCAATAGATACTTTACTTTTACTTTATAATATCTCTCTCTTAATTTTAAAAGGGGTAATTAATTATATACGAAGAAAAAATGACAGACTGTCTGACAGCGAGTGCAAGTCTATCAACTGGCGGAGCATAACATGTGACCTGCGATTCCATATTTTGTTTTAAAAGTCCAACAACCAGAGAGAAAAACTTACGAAACAACTCACTTGCTTTTCTTCTCTTTCTTTCTTTTCCACTCGTTCTGCTCCTCGTCTACGCTGAGGGTCCTGTGGTGGTCCCCGGGGTGGGGCAGCTTGCGGGGAGCCGCCTGCCTGGGCCTGCCTCTGCTGCTCCGCCCGCTCCCTCCGGTCTTCCTCTTCCTGCATCCTCATGGCAAGGTCATGGCTGTGTGAAACAAAAGGGTACAGCTCATTTCATTTTGTGTTAGTCAAATCCAAGTTTTTAAAAGTTTTACTGGATGTGAGTAAGAATAAAAAATTCCAAAAGAATTTTCAATGAAAAGAAAAAAATAGCAGTTGAAAGTTGAAAATTAAAAACAAACAAGGAACATATTGTTCAAGATTGTAAACAGTTAAAAATATAAACTCAATTATCATAATTTAAAAAAAAAACTCACTATAATTCAGCATAATCAATAAGAAAAAATTTACTTAATTCGTCATAAACAATAAAATTTGCTAAATCAATCATCAATAAACAATTTTTAAAAAAATTACTCAATTTATCATAAGCAATAAAATTAGTTAAATCAATCATCAATAAACAATTTTTTCGAATTACTCAATAAGCATTAACTATAAAATTAGTTAAATCAATCATCAATAAAAAAAAATTTTGAATTACTCAATTAGCATAAACTATAAAATTAGTTAAATCAATCATCAATAAACAATTTTTTTGAATTACTCAATTAGCATAAACTATAAAATTAGTTAAATCAATCATCAATAAACAATTTTTAACAAATTACTCCATTTATCATAAGCATTAAAACTTTACAATAACGTTTTCAATAGAACTAAACAATTAAATGAATATGAATATTAAAAATGTATAAAAACAACTAATTTTCATGCAACAGGTTGTCGAGTCTCATGGCAAAATAATTTTCTTCTTTTTTTTCGTTCCATGCTTCCTGACCAAAAGAAAGAGTGGATATTGGACTCCAGATCAAGGCATGCATTTTGCAACTAAAAAATATCTGGATATCAAGGCGTCATGGAATTTTTCTGATCTGAAGCAGACACATTTCATGAATAATGGGCTGTTTCCATGGAAACTAACTAGTTCAAGCTGACCATGACCCAGTGCTCATGACCTTGAACCCGTGATGACAGCTTATCCAGGCAGCAGCACTTGCTTGTATTTCTACTTCCTTTCCTGCTTTAAGCTGACTCCATGCAACAAAGCAATTCAAATAGTGGAGGCAGGCTATGAATCCTTCATGCATTTAGCTGCGAGACTCAGTCAAGGCTTGTACCGCAGTAAGTATCACACAGCAGCCAGTCGTTATTGGTGATTACTCCTTCTCCTACCTCCACACTACCCCCCAAACTGTTTCTGATTTTAAATTTTAACCCATGTCTCCACATTCTCTTCCAGGCTTGCTTTTTTTTAAACTTCTCTAATCCTCTGTGCAGCTGCCTACTCAGAACCCGAAACCCCTGACAAACTTACAACAAACATTTCTTTCAAAATATTATAATAATAATATGGACAAAAAAAAAGTCAATTCTATGTAAACCAATAAAGTCAAGTGAAATGAAAGCAGGAAAAGGAAAGAGGACTTTAAGGTTTCAATTTCAAGAAATTCAATTCGACTTAAAACATATCAAACTTATAACAATTAAAGTATAAAGTTATAAATTTAAGTAGAACAAAGTGTTGAATTTTAATTTTAGAAAAATTTCAAATTAATGAAACTATAAAACGTTGAATAAGAAAAGAAAACATTGGATTCTGTTAAAGATGTTTTAATGTGTTCTTCATGTTGCCAATATTTCTGCTTCAAAGGGAAACCACTCACTCTGATTGTGTCAGTGTTGCCATGTCTTGCGGGTAGCCCGATGACCCCCAGGCTTGGTTCAGCTCAGCGCTTGCCTCTTCTTGAAGGTACAGCGCCACCTGGTAACTTTGCACACGTGGGGATTGGGGGAGGAAGGCAAAAAAAATACAGATTCAAAATACAAAGAAAGCAGAGGATGGTTGGAGGGGGGCAAAGACCTAATGCTATGGTCAGTGCTCAAAGGTCAGGTTAAAAATAGAGCACACTTTTAGGAAGATTTTAAAACCACATTCCAACAGCCTAGCTATGTAAATATCTTTACATACTCATGTGAGCCCAAGCCTTCAGACAACAAAACAGATGCAGCACATAGTTCTTCAAAGGGAAACTAGCTAAGAAATAGCCCAACCATGCTAAGTTGCCAATGTGGGGGCGGAAAAATTAGCCCAAATAAGCTAGATAGCCATTGGTCAATGGCTTAATCAAATGCAAAAGTTGAAATTTAAAAAACCATTGAAACAATGGGCTTTCTAGAATAATTTTTTGTAAGTGTAAGAAAATTGACATGTCTGACGTCTAAAATTTCTTCAATTATGTGCAGATTTATTAAAATATTAAAATTTTATTTAAAATTTATGGGATCTATGATTTTCTTTTTTAAAATAAGTAAAGTATCAGTTGGACCGAATTGATCCATACGTCCGATGAAGCAATATACCCCCCCCCCACCAGAATCAGATTTTTTTTTAGTGTTATTTTCTTTACACTTTGTGATGCACATTGGTAAATCCTAATGCATATAAACAACATTACATGCTCACTTCAATTCTCTTTGTGATTTTCTTTCTTTATGTGATGTATAACAAATATGTTTGTTTCTGTTATAACAATTGACAGCATAATATCACTGCCGCATTAGGGTTTTCAGCGATATTTTCTTTTATAAGCCTAATTCTGCGTCTTTATATTTACATTGCTTTTGTATCTTTCTTTCTATGGGTGTTGGCAAAAGGTAAAAAAATCTATGCGATTCTAATGCATAACAAAAAAATGCATTGAAAGGATCAATATGAAATAAAACACTTTTGCTTTTCAGGGTTTGTTTGTCAGTTGGTACAATGACAACTTGTCATGCTAGTGATAATGCACTAAGTTACTTGTCTAACCCTTCAGGCTCAGATCTAGCTAATCACTCAGTGCACTTATAGTAATCAAAATGCATCCAGCATCTAAAAGCTAAATGAAACTTCTATAATAAAAAACAAACACACACATACTCATGGTCAATTTGTTCAGGGCTGCCGACAGGCACTGCGGGATCAGGTATGGCTTCCACCGAGGCTGCCGGCTTAGTGTAGGTCCTAAAGGTGGCGTCGGTGAAGTGGCAGTCTCCGTCCACCGTCGACAGCGTCTCCCAGACTACGTTGCTCTCCGTCAGGAACCCTTGGTCCGTCACCAGCAGGAACATTTCATTCTGGTTAAAGAATAAAAGAAGGGATTTAAGCACCGTGCAGCAAGTGGAGACAACCATTTAAACAAACAGTAACAAGTGAAGACAACCATAAAAACAAACAGTGTAACCTCTAATGGTGCAGCATTTTTGTCCTTTAAAGAATGTGCAACATTTTTTGTCAACTAGACGTGCCAAAGGGGGCGGCTTGGTGGCTTTTTTTGGCTGGCGTACTGAAGGTCCTGGGTTCAAATTCCTGGTGAAGACTAAGATTTGTTCCCGGGTCTGGGAGGTGTCCCTTGAGTCTACCTAGCTCTGATGGGTAACCGGACTTAAGTTTGGGCAAAGTAAAGGCAGCTGGGTTAGGGTTTGGGATATTGTGCTGTAGTATGCAGTGGCCACAGAAACTGGCCCTATGGATATTGTGCTGTAGTATGCAGTGGCCACAGAAACTGGCCCTATGGATATAATAACAAGTTGTTGTTTTTATTTTACTAAAATTAAAAATTAAATTGGTTACTTATATAGCGCTCTATCCATGCTATTTTAGCTTGCTCAGTGCGCTCTGTAAACACAATGCTGCCTGCTGGCCAAATATGTTTACAGGCCCAAAACTCCTGCAGGGCGACAGGGATCCGCCGGTGGCCGGGCTAGAGCCCGCGACGTGTCAGTTGGTTTTTGGTTGACAGTTGGGTGAACTAACCACTGGACCAGCCGGCTTCACTAGATGGGCCAAACATTCTGAAAATGTATTCATTCACCTTATTAATACAATAACTATCTGGTTGGCCACTATGGAACTATACAATGGTGCGGAACACCCTTGCCGGACTCCACGGTCTCATTCAGGGGTGCCAGCCAGCGATATCCTCTTGGCTTTAAGACCTAGAAAATATTATATCAATCCACCACAACAACTACCAAATACATTTGTATAGAGTCAATATAAGCAAGCCAAGTGTGGCCTGGATGAAACTAGAAAACTGTTTCAACGTGTATCGTGCATTTTAAAAATGGAAGGAATATAATGGCAAACTTTTTGGTTCTCTAATGTCCCACTAAGAAAACTCAATCAAATGACCACTTGCCCTCTAACTGACCACTTGCCCTCTAACTGACCACTTGCCCTCTAACTGACCACTTGCCCTCTAACTGACCACTTGCCCTCTAAATGACCACTTGCCCTCTAAATGACCACTTGCCCTCTAACTGACCACTTGGCCTCTAACTGACCACTTGCCCTCTAACTGACCACTTGCCCTCTAACTGACCACTTGCCCTCTAACTGACCACTTGCCCTCTAACTGACCACTTGCCCTCTAACTGACCACTTGCCCTCTAACTGACCACTTGCCCTCTAACTGACCACTTGCCCTCTAACTGACCACTTGCCCTCTAACTGACCACTTGCCCTCTAACTGACCACTTGCCCTCTAACTGACCACTTGCCCTCTAACTGACCACTTGCCCTCTAAATGGCCACTTGCCCTCTAACGATGCCGATATCATGTCCTATAGTCATCTTGCTAATACCACGCCCCCCCCCCAAACAATTTTTACCCGTGGCCACCACTGTCAGGAGAGCTGCTGATCACGCCCCCCCCCCCCCTCCTTTTGTTCTTTTCCAAGGGAACACTCCCCAAATTACAACAAAGTTTGTTAGAAGTTATGAAACGGACATCTTCCTTCATACCATCTTCCTTCATACCGCAAACCCCTCCCACACCCTCTCTCTCCCACCACCGAAATGTCGTGTAAACAAGAGCCAATGTTTGTCCCGTCTTCATCTCACAGTCAACAACAACCCCACGATCTGAGAAAGAGGCAGAATGAGAGAGAGTGAGGGAAGGGAGAAGGACAGATGCGAGTAGGGGGAAAGAAGCAAGATGAGGAAGAACGTTCTTTGTCCGCATCCCCATCGACACCAAGCAATCGGGAAGTGGGGGGGGGGGGGGGGAACCCCCAATCACCTCTCTTGTCTCCCTCCCCTCCCCCGAAGAGCTCAACACGACGCCGTTCCCAGTGTGCACAAGGAAAGCCAGGTGATAAAGTAGAGATTTCGACTCCAGCACTGGGCGGTCTCCCGGTCTCTTGCAATAGGGGGGACGCCGCCGCATCTTAAGGCGGCCCGTTGTTGCACAAATCTATAAAGCCATATTATAAATAAACAACAATAACACACACTCTCACAAATAGGGGGGGGATTTTCTCTCTCTCTAAATATATATTTGTATACAATGAAACAAACAATAAAAGAAGTTTCTCTGGCAAGACTAGAAACTGGTGAAAGTGGCTTCATTGGCCCTACCTTCGACCAGGATGTTCAGATCGGTAGGGCCTAAGCCTTACTGTACGTTACCTTTCTTTACCTGTAGTAACATGAAACTTTCCAGTTGAAAGCATCGCATAGATCTCGGGTGGACACCTGATAACAGTTAAGAAAACTTAAATGGGGGGGGGGGGCTAAGGTTTGTACTGGCCACACAATCCCCCATGTATGCGGGGGGGGGGAGAAACTGGCCAAAGCTGCTTTCCTGGCCCTACTGATAAGCATAAGGGTGAATGGAATGCTCTTTGACATTGCTCCTCGTAATTGAAAATTGCGTGCCATTTAACCATCGTACCGCGCGCACTTATGGCCAGGCGCTCCGGGGGTAGCTGATGCATTTACCGGAACGATATGGGAGCAGGAAAAAGGGGTGGGGGAGGGGGGAGAAATGATTATGTCACATTGCCCATCGCATTGGCTTCCTCGTGCGTTTGGAGGTAGAAAATAACATTTCTTTGAAAGGCATCAAAAAGTTACCGGACGTTTAGCAAGACTCCAGGCCCGGCGCACGGGCAGTCATAAGCTCTACTGGTGGAGATCGAGCATCGCGTCTAACGATGATCAGCTTGTAGTATTTCACTCACAAGATTTCGGGCTTTTGGAGCCGTGAGTAAACAGAATGTAAAAAAACAAAAACAGCAACTATGAATAGAGTAGGCCAACAACAAAGGCCATGAATAGAGTAGGCCAACAACAAAGGCCATGAAAAGAGTAGGCCAACAACAAAGGCAATGAATAGAGTAGGCCAACAACAAAGGCAATGAATAGAGTAGGCCTACAACAAAGGCAATGAATAGAGTAGGCCAACAACAAAGGCCATGAATAGAGTAGGCCTACAACTAAGCCAATGAATAGAGTAGGCCAACAACAAAGGCAATGAATAGAGTAGGCCTACAACAAACGCAATGAATAGAGTAGGCCAACAACAAAGGCAATGAATAGAGTAGGCCTACAACAAAGGCAATGAATAGAGTAGCCCAACAACAAAGGCCATGAATAGAGTAGGCCAACAACAAAGGCAATGAATAGAGTAGGCCAACAACAAAGGCCATGAATAGAGTAGGCCAACAACAAAGGCCATGAATAGAGTAGGCCAACAACAAAGGCCATGAATAGAGTAGGCCAACAACAAAGGCCATGAATAGAGTAGGCCAACAACAAAGGCCATGAATAGAGTAGGCCAACAACAAAGGCCATGAATAGAGTAGGCCAACAACAAAGGCCATGAATAGAGTAGACCAACAACAAAGGCAATGAATAGAGTAGGCCAACAACAAAGGCAATGAATAGAGTACGCCTACAACAAAGGCAATGAATAGAGTAGGCCAACAACAAAGGCAATGTGACTAACTTTTAAAAATGGGAGCGGGGGATCTAATATGTAGCCTACGTACGCATTGAAAAAGGGAAAAGAAAGGGGGGGGGGCGGGTGTCCAAAACTGTACGGGGTGCAACAAGGGAAGGAGGCGGTATGGAAATATAACGTATTTGTGTAGGCCTACGTAATAAAACGAATGGTCCCTATGGAATATATATATATAGGCTATATATATATATACACATAGATCTATTTCATCTATTTAGATCCAGTGTTGTAGTTTATTCTAGTCCACCATTTCTGTCTCCAGAATGTATTCACTGTAAACATCGACGTGTGTAAGAGAGTTAGTTTAGCATAATAGCTAATATCTCACCATAAGAGCCAAAAAAAAACAAAGGCAATGTGCCCAGTGTGGTACTGTGGCCCAGCCAGTGACGGGAAACTAGCAAACTAATTTAATCCCTGAGCCAGGACCAAAACAAGACCACACATTTTTTTGTGTTTACTAAAGATCAATTAAAAATCTACATCACCTTAGTAAAGTCTACTGGGTCGGGTGAAAGTAGGGGGGATCCATGTATAGACACCCAAAACCTCTTTCACACCGTGTCAAACATAATAAAGGCTCATGAGCTCGATATAGATCTAATATATTATGATGCTCCGAAAAAAACAAACAGAAAACGCGGTTATAAAACTTGGTCTTGACGTGTGTGAGAACTCGTGAATTACCCCACACACTCAGCCCTTGGCATTCACGAGGTTCGGAAAGGATGGCATTCTAACATTTCATTTGGACTCCTAGCGTCAAGCAAACTATCTCTGACCAGCCTGCAGACGTGAGAAAGAAGATGGAGCAAAAGGCGGGGGGGGGGGGGGGAGAGACAGTAGGAACACACATAAAGTGTGAATGCTTTTTTAAAAAACCGTTGGTGACTTAATACCACAGGAATCACTGCCCTGGCTCGAAATATAATGTAATGGTCTTCTTCTCCTTACACTTCAAACGCATGACCAAAATATCAAACGCATTTCTACACACACTCACACAATTTAAAACACACACTTTAATTTTTAAGACACTAGACAGCGTGGAAAAAAAAGGGGGGGGTGAGTTTTTACAAAACAAGCGCAATTACCAGACCCAGACCCCGTCACCTCGGCCAATGGTCAAGCGTCAGTTGGTGCAGGGGTGAGGGGGAAAGGGTCTGAGTCAGAGGACATAGCCCCCAAAAAACCAGCATCACAGCGAGCAACGCGAGGCCCAGATTTTTGTTCTTTCTCTTTCACATCTCCTACTTCTGACGTTTCAACCATTGAAATGAGCCTATAAGCATTACATCTAGATCTTTTATCGTTTTCAAAGACTCAAAAACCATCATTTATAGATGTACAGATTTTTTTGTTTAAACGTTTAAACGGTGGACACATTTTTAGCACTGAAATTTGTGTCAGCGAAGCGAGATTTCCGGCTTGTGTGGGGAGATGGCGTTCATTTTGGGTTAGAGACTATCGCGCCAACAATTCGTTTTTTAAAGTTTTGTCAGAGGAAGAAAAAGAAAGAAGAAGAAACAAAGCACGAAAAAAACAAGAACGATAACCGAAGGTCCCCCTCCAGAGAGCAGGGACTATACAGTTCAGTGTCCAATCAAAGGTGGAGAAAATTCTCTTGTGTTCACCTGTGGAAACTTGTTCAATTTTTTTATTTGAATTTAGTTTGGGATTTCTGCACATTTTTACAACCAATCTTGGATTTTGTGTGTACTAATTAATTCAATAACCAAGATGAACACGGCTATAGCGTGTTTGGGCATTGTGTTGGTCAGTTTGACCTTTCTTGCATCAGGTAACTACTACACTGTTTGTTCATTGTTCATTGTACAATTTGTTTTGTTTTTTTAAGTGAGTAGGCCCTATAGCCTATAGAATCTAAATACGTAGGCTATATGCTATATGTATTTTTATATATAATGATAATACCATATTTATAAGTTGCTTTGATCTCATCTCAAATGAATTTAGAGCTAGTATTATAGATCTAGAGTTTCCATCATAACTGTGTAACAAACAAATAACACATAAAGAAATAACACATAGGCCTACCGGTAATTTTTCTTCTTGTTTTTCTTTCTTATGAACGGGTGTCTATCTACATTGTCATTTAGGCCTAGATCTATATTTATATTTTTAAAAAAGGAAATATATAGAGATTGGTTTTCATGATTGCGAGATTGGTTTTCATGATTGCGAGATTGGTTTTCATGATTGCTTTTTAATGATTCTATATTATGCGTACTGTGTAGCTTATTGCTATAAACGTTTCGTCCGCTAAAAGAACAGAGGAGGATTCAATATCTCTTTGTTCTTATCAATGTCGTAAGTTCACAAGACTGTTTGAGATTATTTTCTGAATATCGTCACAATGACAATGTCCGAGCCGCAGCGAACGTGTCAGCGCCACGGGGTGAATCCAAAAACTTGGCAATGAAAGATTATTATTTAAAAACAAAACGCATTTAGATTTGGCTGAAAATTTTTGTAAGCGATAAAATATCTGGTGCCGAGAGCTCAGAGTTCTACAGAACCTTTAAGATTTCTCACGGAACCATAAAGCTACCCTAATCCCAATAGTAGGCCTACTCACCACATTATTGTGACAAGCAGACAGACAGATCTAGGTGGACAGACGGATCTAGGTATAAATACGAGTATGAGTAGGCTATTTATATACTCTAAGGTATGATATACATTTTAATATATATGGATCTTTTTTTAAAATCAAAATTTTTCTATTCTAGTTTTAAATCCACGAGTATGTATGTGATTTAAAAAAAAATTGGTGGGTCTGGACCAGAGAGATTATAATATAAATATTTGTCGGCCATAAAATAGAGCTCGTGAAATAAAATATTAATTAGTGAGTATTTGATTATAAATAAGTACATAAACGTATGATTTTGAACCAGAGAAGACAGCAAAAGATATAAAAAGTACCCACCAATAAAACGCTCAATCAGACAACAGGTCAACTACCGTATATGTTCTGCTAGATTGGTTCCCTCATGGGAAGTATGAACTATAATTAATATATGTTTAATAGCCTCATCCAATAATTGTTATAACACAAAGAAAACATTCTTACGGTATCAGAGCTGTGACGATTTCAATGTTGCAGAAAATATTAACATAACAAAAAAATAAAAACAAACAAAACTTTAAAAAACATTGTGACCGAGTAAATTTGACCCCGTCCACCGCCCTACTTTTCTGAATGACCCACATCTGTAATTGGTTATCTTAATATTGTTATTTTTTTCAAAAAGTTCAAGCCGCCAGAATTATTATTTTGTTGTTCTTTCTACAAACGAAATTTATGTCAACAAACGTGCCCTTACCTCCCCTTTCATTCCACGCGCTCATTAGCTCCCTTTGGCCATGTTCGCGCTCTGCAGTTTAAGATCAACACACTCGCAGACGACCGCCCGAAATTATGTCCCTCTGCAACACGTTTGTGGCTTTCCACCAAGACAAAGAGAGGGGGGGGGGCGCTAAATCAGACGATGAAATTGTACACACCTTGGAGTTTTAGGAAATTGCAAGGGTAAGACAGTAGTAGAAGAGCCAACATGCAACTTTTTTTTTTTAATTGAGAACATATTTGTTTTATGTCTGTTTGTTTGTTCCAGGCGACGACAGGGACGAGAGTTGCATTGAAACTATGACCTCGTGTCAGCCCGAGAGGGAAAAATTGTCGTCTGCCAGCCAGGCCAACAACACTTTGGAACTGTGCAGGCAAGTAGCCAACCAATATGCAGGGATGTGTGAGGGTCCTTAAAGTACTCACAGGTTTAAAGGTCAAACAGGCATGTATGATTGGGCCTACTTAAAAGTTTCATGCCCAATCAGATAAAAATAATCATGGGTCCCCAATCAGACATGTAAAAGTAGTTACTGGTTTAAAGCCCAATAAGACAAGTAAAAGAAGTCATGGTTTTAAAGTTTAAAGCCCAATCAGACAGGTACAAGTAGTCATGGGTATAAAGTTTAAAGCCCAATCAGACAGGTACAAGTAGTCATGGTTTTAAAGTTTAAAGCCCAATCAGACAGGTACAAGTAGTCATGGGTATAAAGTTTAAAGCCCAATCAGACAGGTACAAGTAGTCATGGTTTTAAAGTTTAAAGCCCAATCAGACAGGTAAAAGTAGTCATGGGTAAGTTTAAAGCCCAATCAGACAGGTAAAAGTAGTCATGGGTTTAAAGTTTAAAGCCCAATCAGACAGGTAAAAGTAGTCATGGGTTTAAAGTTTAAAGCCCAATCAGACAGGTACAAGTAGTCATGGGTTTAAAGTTTAAAGCCCAATCAGACAGGTAAAAGTAGTCATGGGTTTAAAGTTTAAAGCCCAATCAGACAGGTAAAAGTAGTCATGGGTTTAAAGTTTAAAGCCCAATCAGACAGGTAAAAGTAGACATGGGTTTAAAGTTTAAAGCCCAATCAGACAGGTAAAAGTAGTCATGGGTTTAAAGTTTAAAGCCCAATCAGACAGGTAAAAGTAGTCATGGGTTTAAAGTTTGAAGCCCAATCAGACAGGTAAAAGTAGTAATGGGTTTAACGTTTGAAGCACAATCAGACATGTAAAAGTTGTCATGGGTTTAAAGTTTAAAGCCCAATCAGACAGGTAAAAGTAGTCATGGGTTTAAAGCCCAATCAGACAGGTAAAAGTAGTCATGGGTTTAAAGTTTGAAGCCCAATCAGACAGGTAAAAGTACTTATTTGTTTTAATGCCCAATCAGACAGGTAAAAGTATTCCATCATTTTAAGTTTAAAGCCCAATAAGACTGGTATAAGTCGTATAAGTAGTCTTGGATGTACAACTAGACCATATACTTTTAATGACATGTGTAACCACCAAAACTGTAAAGTGTAGTTACTGGGCCCCTTGTAACAATACATGTATTGTAATAAATATAATAAATAAATACATATAATAAATATCACTAAAGATCACACATACACACAAACTATTCACTTTTGTCAGACTTGAAGCCTGGAAGACACACACTTAAAGAAAAAACAATCAATCTTTAACACACTTTAAAAAAATAGTTCAGAGAATGCCCAGCTAATTATTTATTGTTATATTTTTTTTTTGTGTATTTATCTAAATGAAATCTATTGAATGAGACTTCAAACACAAACTTTTTATGGAAACAGCTATGTACAGGTTAGCCTAGAGCATAGGTTCTCAACCTTTTTCGTCTCACCGCCCCCTTTTACAATTTTTTTCCGCTCACCGCCCCCCCCCCCAACTATTTTTTAGCGCCCACCCCCCCATCCGCCCATCTGGACTATAGTTTCCGCATTTTTTTTAGGCGGACTAGACTTTTTGTGTGATTAATAATTATCTTTAAAAAAACTGAAAAGGAAACATATTGTAAGAATTAATAGATCAAAATATTGCCTTAACAAAAGGTTTAAATAAATCAATGCGAATCGTTTGCCTGGTGTGTTGCTAGCAATTTGTCCATTTTTGTATCAATTTTGGTTGCAAAAGCCTTAGGTCTAATAATCAGTAATATTTGTTATATTACAAAACAGAACTTGTTCGGTATCACTATTGACAATTGAATCAAATGTGGAAACATTGTTTTTTGTTAAAGGGAGATAATTAGCCCGTTTTATTTGAGCTAATATTTTTTTTTCTTTTATATAAAATAAATTGCTTACAATTTATAACTTTGAAATAATCAAACTGTAAAAAGTATTTGAAAATTATATAAATATTATATGACTAAAGAATTTATGTGTATATTTTCAAACATTACAATAACTACCCAGTTTGTAAGATTACTTCTTATCTATACCGCTGACATATTCTACTGCAGATGGATTCAAATAATCTACACATCTCGGCTAATTGAATTGATATCAAAATATCATTAATATTAGCATATGTTAGGGCGACAGTGATCGGTCAGCAGGGTTTACAGTTCAACCGTCCAACCACAAGACCAGCCGGCCGCACACTATATTTGCCAAATACAGGCCCCTACTTCATCGAAAAGTCACTGCGATTCCTATTTCTTATTAATATAATAATATGTAGGCATACTGTTGGGAATATTAGATATTTAGCGGCACATGCGTTTACATCACATTTCATCCTCCAAAAACTAATCGATTCAAAAAGCTGAGGTGTTAATATATTATATTATATCAAGTACGTTTGTACCGCCCACTTGCCCTTCACCGCCCCCCAATCGCCCCCGGGGATGTCAGCGCCCCCCTAAAGCTTCTCACCGCCCCCCAGGGGGCGATATCGTCCCCGTTGAGAACCTATGGCCTAGAGTCTAGACAGTCAAGGGTTAGGAAATAATGACAAAGACAGTCTAGACAGTCAAGGGTTAGGAAATAATGACAAAGACAAGACAATGCCATGGAGCATAGTAAAAAATTTTTGTAAGTGCTATATTAATCTTACATTATAGATAGTGGCCACAAATAAATGTAGCGCATGCATAGGTTTGCCAGAAATTGTTTTAATACCGAACACTGTCTCATCCCTACAGGGAGCATGGGGGCTGAGTGGCAGCGAGTTTGGCTGGTGTATCGAAGGTCCCGGGTTCGAATCCTGGTGAAGGCTAGGATTTGTTCCCAGGTCTGAAGGGTGTACATGAGTCCATTCAGCTCTAATGGCTACCTGACTTTAGTTGGGTTAAAGTAAAGGCGGCTGGGCATTGTACTGGCCACACAATCCCCTAGTTTGTCGTGGCCACAGAATCTGGTGAGCGCAGCTACACCGGCCCTATGGATCAATTTGGTCCGACGAAAACTTTACATACTTTTTACTTCTCATCCTTACTATACCGGGAAAATTTAATATATTTTTCATCACTTTGTATTTATACGGGATATGTCTACTTAGGATTGCAGACTTCCGGTTTTACAACACATGTCACAGTATCTATACAAGAATGCAGAGGTGTAGATTCAAACTAAGACTGAACTGGGCAGCCTACCCTGTTAATACAGATTTTTTTTCAAAAACCCCAAACCTGGTTCCAAAGAACAACAGAAACCAGACTGCAAAGAGGCCCAGATACCCAGTTCTTGTTCAATTGATAAAATTCATCATTTTCAACAATTTCAAACATTGCTAATAATAAAATCAGGTCTACCACTACCATACAATCTTAAAGTTTATTAATAAAATTTTGCATTAGCTATAAATGCAAAAGAAAAGATGAAAAAAGACAAACATGTTAATTTATTATTATTTAAAATATTCCAACATTTTTCATAAACTCTTTGGTGTCGATGTATGTATTATACCTATTAAGCAAATAATCTAGCCAGTTTGGCTACACAAGAAAAATTGGGGTTTTATGTTGGAATTTAAAGCCCATTTAATTTAATTTAGTTAGAAACATGTTAACCCATGAAAGTTTAGACATTTTGTATTATTACGATTACAAAGACCAAAAGAAATATGTCAACTATAATAGAGAATTTTGCTACATGTCAATTTTTACTTGTATTTTTTTCAAAATCGAGCTTTTAATTAGGACTTAGATCTAAATCACCTCTCATCGTTGATGGAAAGATGGAAAGTTATTGCCGAAAATGAAAAAAAAAAGGGAGAAAAGTATGTTTAAATAGTCCACTTGTGCATTATTTCCCCTGAACAATAAAGTCCTCTATTGCTTTCCACAGCGCTCTACAAATGTATTCTGACTGCATGGGGCCACGAGTCGAGAAATGCAGAGGTGATGCCAAGACTGCCTTTAGCGTTGTCATCAGCACGTATGTCAGGGGGCCCTACAACTGTCAGCTCAAGGACAGCCCTGTATCGGAGACGGCCACGGAGGGCAACACGCAACAAGGTGAGTAGAGAAGTGTGCACAAACCCAAGCAATTGGTCACACACACACCCAGGCACCACTGTTTAGTTCAACCTTACTCAGTAGAATAATAATATTGTAAGTATTGTCTTTCAATTTGTCTCGGGTGATACCATTTTAAAAAGCCAATAAGCTCAATTCTATGGATGGCTGAAGAGATAAATAGCCAGACTCCATTTCTTTATCTGACACAAAGCTCAAAATAAAAAGGCTTACTTAAAACATTTGTTTGGGAAAGTAAGCGTTGAACTGGCCACCATAAAAAAAATCAGGCTAGTGGTGACCAATGGTGGTCCGACACAGACCACCAAAAATGGACACTGCTGTGGTCCAGTGCTTTTGGCAACAGAGAGTTATGCGCCTCAAAAAAGGATTCAACAAGAATGAATCAAAATGCTGCCAACCTAGTCTTGCTTATTTGATTGATATAATTTGATAGAGCAGGGTGTGTTGGGTTTAATACAAGGATTGAAGGGAGGTAAAAGTTGAGAGGCACAGGTGATGTGCCAAAGTTGTAGAACTCTTTACTCCAAACAGGAAGATATTTCATCATAGATTTATGAGAAGCCTGCCTTAGGCAGGGGTACCACCTCCATCCTGGTTTAATGTAACAAAAATTTAAGCATAGGAATATGGTTGAAGTCACTTTGATCTACTATGCTTAGTCATCTTTTAAAAATAAATTAAAACATTAACAAAGAGACCAGAACATAAATATGCTTTAAAATGTTAACAATGACATCTTTTCACAGACACTAACGCCATCGCCCCATCATCTCACGGGCCAAGCGGAGTCGACGGCCACAAAACAGAGGACGACGAGGACAACGCCAAGCATCCTGGGCCGCAGGCCTACGACCTGGATGTGGTTGAACCCATCCCCAAGCAACCCGAGACTAGCCGGGGCAATATTGAAGAGGCGGCGCCTTCAACCACGGCAACGCATGCTGGGCCCACCAGAAAACCTTTCGACCCTTCAAGCAGCAACAGAGGGAGCAGCTCCTATCAGCAAATCTGGCAAACTGTTGCAGTTTCTGTTCTTAGCTTCTTATTCATTTCCAAATGTTGATCGAAAATGTAAAAAAAAAAAGTGTTCTGTTTTTTTTCAGTGTTCAGATATTTTTACACTTTCTTTATTATTTTCCATTTTGGGCTTTGTTTTATTTTGATATCATGTACAACTATTTTTGAAATATGCATTTTCCCCATCTCTCGGTTATTTTTCAAACAATTTATATCTAAAGACATTAAATTTGCCATAATGTTTATAAAACTAATTTCTTCATACAAATTGTTTTGTTTATTTAACAATAATGATTCTAAAAATAACTTCCACAACCCTTTTTTCCCTCAGTTTTCTTTTAGATTTTTGTAAAAGATAGATTTAAAAAAAAAAAGAGAATAGTCCGATAAAGAAAACACTAAAACAAAATTATTCCTAAAACATATTGAGCACAATAAGAGGCATGAGTTACAAATCAAATTATGTGTAATAAAAAAAATTTACATCAGAGCATAACATTAGACCATTTTGAAATTGTTTTCCACATGTTAATATATATATATATGATAATTATGCTTGTCCATCGATATATATATACAGTATATATATATATATATCATTTTTTTGTTTTTCTGCTTATGTTTGATTACCTGTTCATTTAAATTCTTTATGTCATGTAATTGGATGATCAATGCACTCTTTTTTTTTAAATTACACATTTGTTTTGAATTTTTTGGGAGGGGTGGGGTCCATTTAGTTACTTAGTTAGATCAGTGCCGCACAGCTATGCTCGTTAGATCAGTGCCACACAGCTAGGCTCGTTAGATCAGTGCCGCACAGCTATGCTTGTTAGATCAGTGCCACACAGCTATGCTCGTTAGATCAGTGCCACACAGCTTTGCTCGTTAGATCAGACAGCTATGCTCGTTAGATCAGTGCCGCACAGCTATGCTCGTTAGATCAGTGCCGCACAGCTATGCTCGTTAGATCAGTGCCACACAGCTATGCTCGTTAGATCAGTGCCACACAGCTATGCTCGTTAGATCAGTGGCGCACAGCTATGCTCGTTAGATCAGTGCCACACAGCTATGCTCGTTAGATCAGTGCCGCACAGCTATGCTCGTTAGATCAGTGCCGCACAGCTATGCTTGGAGCTAAAGATGTAAATCCCTGGTTGCTTTTCTTTTTTTTGTCTCAGGCAGAATTTAAACTTGTATCTGGCTACGATAGTAAAATATCATTCTTCCATACCGACTAAAGCTTGCAGTAAGAGCTGACTAAAATTTGACCAGGGTGTAGCTGAATAGGAGATCTCCACAACTAAATGGCAGAACCACAATCGGGAACAAACACAGATTTTTTCCAAGTGGGGTGGGTTTGGGGGGATGAACTTATGCATGACGAACATTCACTTACCAAATTCTTCACAAATTTAGTACATTGTCTTTTAACTGTTTAAAGACCAAGTGAAGAGGTTTTTCTCAAAGGAACGAGATTTGGAATAGCCTCAGACAGAGGTATGTTTGAGAAAGGAAAAAAATAAACAAAACTCGTCCCTATAAATCTATATTTAACCATTTTGTTAAAAATAAAAACCGGGAAAAGATTCAAAATATGTGGCAATAGATTCAAAACACGTCACAATATTCATTTTTCTTAGTCGGAATCCTTTCTCTTACGTCACTTTCCTATGTTACCGAAAATAAAAACATCTCAAATAACTACGAGATTTGGATTTTTCCTCCGAAAAACACACAGATTTAAGTGCAAGTATTGAACTAATTGCTTAAAATTTATATTTAATATCTTGTATAAATGATTTTTATTAACATTCAGATGCTGAATACACTATTTACTATCAAAATGAAATGTGAACTCAATTTTGATAAAAAACTCTTCACTCGGTCTTTAACTTCAAAAATTTCAAGGGAGGGTGGGAGTGAGAACTTTGCCCATGACCACAACCCTATTTTAATGTCTAATAGCTTTTACCATTGTTTATAACAAAATAGCTTAATGACCAATTTGTTTGGTTTGTTTGTTTTTTCTGATTATTTTTTAATCTCCTTATCTCAGATTTAAAGTAAAGACAATTATATGTAATTTTTGTTCTAATGTACTGAGACTAATGACTATACAAATTACATAAGAGACATTCTTATTTCATATATTATTTTAAAATGTTTGTTACCTCAAAAACTGCCTTTTACTTCTTCAATAATATTTGAAATACTGTAGCTTTTGATTGTTTTTATTTTAAATAAAAGTAGAAAAAAAACAACTCCAAAAATGTATCTTCTCAAGTTTATAGTAAGGTATGTCTGTGTTGATTTAAGAATCTAATTTTTATGTTTGTATGCGAGCTCAGCTTTACTCCGGGCATTCAACGGCATAATTTGTGAGACGCATTTCTCCCAACCCTAAACCCACCATCTTCTACTTGCAAAGCTAGCCCAGTGGAAATTAGAACCTAGATGTCCAGTAGAGAGGCCAGAGTCTCTACCATTGATTCCAGTTTTCCAAAAGCAGTGCGGCAACCGGGTAGAGATTCTCAAAGAACACAATTACAGTGTTCGCAAAAAGAAAACATCCAAATCTACATCGTATTATTGTTCTATATTTGCAGCTGATTGATAGACTCTCAAGTAGAGATTAAAAAAAAATTATTTATGGAAATGTATATCTGTTATATGTTACTTCTAGGCTAGTATTGGTGGTATACAATTTACTGGGTTACAGAGTAGAGACATTTTTTTTTTTAATGGGTCAGGAAAAATAAAAGGTTAGAAACGCTGGTGTACAGAATAAATAACCCCTCTCAAGTTTAGTGGCCATTGCTTACTAGGGGATTGTGTAGTGCCAGCACAATGTCCACCACCACCTTTACTTTTCCCCCAACTAATGCCAGGTACCCATCGGAGCAGGGTAGACTCGGGGACACCCTCCAGACCTAGGAACAAATCTTAGCCTTCACCAGGTATGCCAGCTGAATGTGCTGCCGCTCGGCAATTGTGCCCCAAAGATCTATATGCCCTATATAGATCAATTCCCCAAGAGGATTACTCTTTTTTCCTCAAGTTTAGTCCTATTTATATGAACTTCTCAATACAACTATAAAATGTAACAAGTTACTCCTTGTAAACTATCTAAATGTAGAGCCAAAACAAATATTTGAAGAAGCCTCAACAGTACAACATGGAAAATGTACTCACGTTATGTTTATACAGGGTGGAGAAGTGGTTATTTCTGAAGAAGACACAGGGCTCATCCTCTTTTATCCTTGAGGCCAGCTCACACAGTCCATGGTAAGTCAGCTGGGAGGCTGTACGGTCAAGGAACTGTTCAGCTATCAGTGCTAGACCATCAACAAAATAATCTTATTGTTTTCATGACACAGGGGCACTTTGTAAGTTTAATGGGCACTTTGTAAGTTTAATGGGCACTTTGTAAGTTTAATGGGCACTTTGTAAGTTTAATGGGCACTTGGTAAGTTTAATGGGCACTTTGTAAGTTTAATGGGCACTTTGTAAGTTTAATGGGCACTTGGTAAGTTTAATGGGCACTTTGTAAGTTTAATGGGCACTTGGTAAGTTTAATGGGCACTTGGTAAGTTTAATGGGCACTTCGTAAGTTTAATGGGCACTTTGTAAGTTTAATGGGCACTTTGTAAGTTTAATGGGCACTTTGTAAGTTTAATGGGCACTTTGTAAGTTTAATGGGCACTTTGTAAGTTTAATGGGCACTTTGTAAGTTTAATGGGCACTTTGTAAGTTTAATGGGCACTTCGTAAGTTTAATGGGCACTTTGTAAGTTTAATGGGCACTTCGTAAGCTCAACTGATAATACTTTACTTAAGATTCATGACAGAGGCAAGCATTAGACCATTTCATTTTACATAATGCCTAACTTTAAACTTCAGTGATAAGACAATCAAGGGGAATAACTATCTGTTAAATTGTCTGCTCTTTGACTGTCCCAGAGAGGGTCAAAACTGTTCCTATAGGGACTAATAAAAACATAAATAATAATATTATTTTTAGTGGTGTAGCCAGTATTTTAAAGTAGGAGGGAGGCTAATAGTGTACAGTGGAAAGGGAGTAGCCAGTCCTTTTTGAATGTTTGCACTATTTCACTCTTCACCATGTAAAACTTGTCATTTATTTGATCAAACTCAGGGTTCTTAATCTAAAATTATTTTCAAATGCCCAAACTTTACATAAAATTCACAAACTATTACATAGTCTACTGGTATGTGTACATTTTCTTAATACAAAACGTGTAGTGTATAAAGGTAGTGCAAATAGAAAAACAATTGTAGGGATTTATTGGCTATACAAATAGAACTCATAAATACAACTCTTGAGTATTTTTGGAAGAAAAGAAAAACAATCTGGTTGGAGTTAAGAAATCCTTATAACATAATTATGGATTATTTTTTAAATGCATAAATAAATATTTTTCCACTGCTTTGTTCATTATAGTGTCATTTAAGAGCTTCCCCCAAATCTTGGTCAGTTTTTACCCAATTTCCCAAAGTTGAAAAAAGCAAGTCCGTTATCCTAAACGTTCCCAATCTGTATGAACTCTGTAACTTTCAACGATTGAAACTTTGGTTAAGTTAAATATTACTAAATTTTAAATTATCATTTTCTAAACAAACAATTTATTCATTAAAAAAATGCATAATTATTATCAAGGATTAGGCTTTTAAAAAAAAATTACACAGCCCTGACAATGTAGAAGGCTATACAAAACAATGATACTGATGTTCCAAAACATCTCTATGGAAAGCCAAATCTTGCACAAATTTCAACAGCATTAATATTTAAATAAATATAAACTCCCCTGCCTCCAACCTCTTGTTCGGCTTCGCCAAATGTAAGTCCTAATTTTCATTTTGAATCACAGATCAGTTATGATTCATTGCGGTTTCCATTGTTGCCATTATTTTTAGAGCTTAACATTGTATTTTTGTGACCAGCCAACAACAGTCTTTAATGACTCCTAATGACTTCCGCTGAATACAACTTTTGATTTTAATTTTCCATTGAGAAAATCATAGCCAATTACTACATTGGAAGTCTAGAGGACCAAATGCAATTGGAAATTCCAAAACAGAGTACTCTAGTAATCAAATAGCAGAAATATCAAAGCAAGAGGTCCATCTTATTATCTTTGTTTACATTACATCTGACACAAAAAATGATTATAGGTTAGTTCTTTACAAATCCAATTTATTACCTAACATTCATATTGACTTATTTATTTATCTCTTCTAAAAAATACACCATTGGACTTTCCTCTGATGTTGACTTATATAAGAGTATATATGCCTATAGTATTTGTTTGTGTAAACATTTCATCTTATACATTACAGATGATCCCTTCTATACAGAAGATTATTACAAATTTGTGTTTCTTAGTCAATCTCATGGAGGAGACCCCTTAGTTATAACAAATGTCACATTGACGCTATGGGTTCCATACACTTAGTTTAACAACCGAAGATGTCACATGGACATCACAACATTTAACAGATATGTTAAGTCAGCAATTATGTTTATTTTAATTCTTTTGGTATTTAAAGGGTTTATCAATAATGCAAGCTTGTTTACCTCACACCACCCTCCCCCAATTTTGAAAGGGTACATAAATTTCTTCAAGAAAACATTCCATGCAGATGTTTATATAATATATAATGTACACAATAAAGTAACTACAGTGAACCCTCGTTTATCGCGGTAGATAAGTTCCAAGAACGACCGCGATAGCTGAAAATTCGCTAAGTAGGGACACCATATTTAAAGTATTTATTAAACTGGTATTCAGACTTTTAAAACCCTCCCTTTACGTACTGTTAAAAAAACACCCTTTACAGTAATGTACAGACAACTATAGTCTTCATATATATCAACTATTTTGAAATTTCTGGAACATCCACATATATTTTCTCATATAATAAAATGAAAAAATCAGCGGAGTCGTGAATCTGTGAATGTCGAACCACAAAGTGGCAAGGGTTCACTGTATACATATTTTAAAAACAAAATACTTCAATTCACCTTGAGTGACATCATCTTCCTTCTCCGAATGCTTCAAGTAAATGATCTTCTCCACCAGCTGGTTATAGCTATCCTGGTTTACTGCCTGCACCGTCTCTGGATCCTGCGGGTCCACCAACCAGCCATGGTAAAGTGAAAGTTCTAACAGGTCAAAGATGATGAGCTCCGGGGTATACTCAAAATCTGAAACTCTGTGGACACGCAAACAACTCTTTACAGGTTGCTGTTCTTTTTTAATAGCAAATAGGGTTACTTTCAAATTTTCTTACAAAGCACTATTTTCTGGACCTACAATGTCTTAGATCAGTGGTTCCCAAACACAGCTCTATTTTCTGGACCTACAATGTCTTAGATTAGTGGTTCCCAAACACAGCTCTATTTTCTGGACCTACAATGTCTTAGATCAGTGGTTCCCAAACACAGCTCTATTTTCTGGACCTACAATGTCTTAGATTAGTGGTTCCCAAACACAGCTCTATTTTCTGGACCTACAATGTCTTAGATCAGTGGTTCCCAAACACAGCTCTATTTTCTGGACCTACAATGTCTTAGATTAGTGGTTCCCAAACACAGCTCTATTTTCTGGACCTACAATGTCTTAGATCAGTGGTTCCCAAACACAGCTCTATTTTCTGGACCTACAATGTCTTAGATTAGTGGTTCCCAAACACAGCTCTATTTTCTGGACCTACAATGTCTTAGATCAGTGGTTCCCAAACACAGCTCTATTTTCTGGACCTACAATGTTTTATATAAGCAGTTCACAAATGTATTCTCTTTGATGAAAGCTTTTCCCATACGTTTAACCACATTAAATCAAAAATGGACACAAAATAATTATGAAAGAATGAGCAGCAATGGTTGCTGCAAAGCTTGTTTTTCACACTTTGAAAATTGCTTATTTTTTTTTATATTGTAGATACAATTATAAATGCATTCAAAGAAAGGAGTGATGATTCAACCCAGTGTTGAGATGATAAGAGCAAAAACTGAACCAGCTGAAAGGGGGGGATCTGATCTAATTAACGACCAGGCGGTCACACAGCTTTTACCAGATGCTGGACACCTGCTATGTAAATCTCAAGGTGACTGAGCCAGAAAAACTGGTACTGCTCTAGTTCACCTGTACCAAAGGGAATCATTCGAACATTTCCAGAGTTCAATAGTAAAGTACCCGTCAAACCAATTTGATCTATAGATCCTTTGAAGCAGTGTTCACCAGTTTCTGTGGCCATGGCATATTAGGTGATTGTATAGCAAGCACTATGCACAGCCGCCTTTATTTACCCCAACTATTGTATGGCAAGAACTATGCACAGCCACCTTTATTTACACCAACTATTGTATGGCAAGCACTATGCACAGCCGCCTTTATTTACACCAACTATTGTATGGCAAGCACTATGCACAGCCGCCTTTATTTACACCAACTATTGTATGGCAAGCACTATGCACAGCCGCCTTTATTTACCCCAACTATTGTATGGCAAGAACTATGCACAGCCACCTTTATTTACACCAACTATTGTATGGCAAGCACTATGCACAGCCGCCTTTATTTACACCAACTATTGTATGGCAAGCACTATGCACAGCCGCCTTTATTTACACCAACTATTGTATGGCCAGCACTATGCACAGCCACCTTTATTTACACCAACTATTGTATGGCAAGCACTATGCACAGCCACCTTTATTTACACCAACTATTGTATGGCAAGCACTATGCACAGCCACCTTTATTTACCCCAACACAACTATTGTATGGCAAGCACTATGCACAGCCACCTTTATTTACACCAACTATTGTATGGCAAGCACTATGCACAGCCACCTTTATTTACACCAACTATTGTATGGCAAGCACTATGCACAGCCACCTTTATTTACACCAACTATTGTATGGCAAGCACTATGCACAGCTACCTTTATTTACACCAACTATTGTATGGCAAGCACTATGCACAGCCACCTTTATTTACCCCAACACAACTATTGTATGGCAAGCACTATGCACAGCCGCCTTTATTTACACCAACTATTGTATGGCAAGCACTATGCACAGCTACCTTTATTTACACCAACTATTGTATGGCAAGCACTATGCACAGCCACCTTTATTTACCCCAACACAACTATTGTATGGCAAGCACTATGCACAGCCGCCTTTATTTACACCAACTATTGTATGGCAAGCACTATGCACAGCCGCCTTTATTTACACCAACTATTGTATGGCAAGCACTATGCACAGCCACCTTTATTTACACCAACTAAGGTCAGGTACTCATGACTCAGGGACATCCTACAGACCATGGAAAAAATCCTAGCCTGCACCTGGATTTGAGCCCATGATCTTCGGTACACCAGCTGAATGCACTGCCGCACGGCCACCAGTTCCAGAGTTCAATAATATGACAAAACAATGTTTCAACATTATCAGCTTGAAAATAATCTCGACATTAGAAACCTTAATTTTATGCTGGATAATTTCAGTTGTTATACTAAAACAGGAGATGAAAAAAAAAAATACTGAAGCTCTTCACTATACCAACCCAGTAAACTTGACATTGACATCTAAACCAGTCTGAAGTTTGTGCATGACAGACATGGCATCTTGCATATTCTGTTCATAGTTAGCTTGACTAGTCTGAGACAAATTCTGAAATATATTAAAAAAAAAAATTTCATAAACACTTAAGTAGGGCCTGACTGAGTTGATGATTTCCACCGATTCCGAATATTTAGCAGTACTATTTGCTGAATATGGGTATGAGCAAAGTACTAAAAGCTGAAGTTTTGCTATCTTATGTTAAACTTATTTTCTTGATTAGCTTCCCTTTACCCCTCTCCCCCCCCCCCCCACATTATGTAAAATTATAGACTGCTACTGCTAGGACATAGTTAAGACCTTGGTAAAAGTGATCTTGTCTGGATTATGTAATCAAAATGACATTTATTGATTATTGAACTGAAGTATAAAATTCATAGTTTTTCTTATTTGTCCCTATTTGTGCGCAGAATGAAATTATTCCAGCAAAAACGAATTTAATATATTCAGCTGAGGCAAATTATCCCAGGCAATTCCAGGTCAGGAAATTTGTTTTTCTAGTGAAACAAAACCCATCACTTAAATTTAAGTAAAAAAACTTTTGGTTTATGTAGTAAGTATTTAAAGAAAACTATTTTTATAAAAAGTATTACAAAAATGTCTTTATGATTCATTTGGTTTTACAGTTTTAATTGTTTTTTTATTGATGATAGAAAAAATGAAATTTGAACTGAAGCAACAAGTAAAAAAAAGATTTAAAAAATCCTATGAATTGCTTTTGTTTAAATGAAATTGAAGAAAAAGTAAACCAACAACAATTCCTAAAGTATTTAAAAGGGAAAAAATATTAGAATATGTCATTACTACTGTTGAAGAATTATATCATTTGGTTTTGTAAATCGTTTACACATATCTAATGAAACACTTCTTGCTTCTTTGGCACTTAGTAAAGTACCCTTTGGACTAAACTGATCATAGGGCTGGTGAAGCAGTGTTTACCAGTTTCTGTGACCAGCACAATGCCCTGCCGCCTTTACTTTACTCCAACTAATGTCAGGTATCCATCAGAGCTGGGTAGACACAGGGAGGGACACCCTCAAGTCCCGAAAAAAAATCTTAGCCTCCACCAGGATTCAAAGCCAGAACCTCCAGAACACCAGTCGAACATGCTGCCGCTCGGCCGCAGTGCACTTTGGTACTTAGAGGGACGGCAAAAATCTCAAATGAGACCACGAGATAATTTCAAAAGTGAACCATGGCACAAATTTCAAATACAACCTTAACATCAAATGAGATCATGAGAATTGAAAGCGGTTCCCTTCGCGGAATAGTTTTATTTTATAAAATAAAAAACAAGCTTTTTTAAAAATATACACTCACCTAAATAAGTCATTAACTACACTCACCTGGGGCATATTTTCAAAAATGCAATCTCCTAAATAAGTCATCAACTGCTCTGAAGTGACCATCTCTAGCATTGGAGCTAATTTGACCTACAGTAGAGGACATTTTTTTTTATTAATATTGGTTATTTGAAATACCTATTATTAACAACTTTATTCTTAAAATGTATATATAATGTTTATAATAAAGCTCATTTTTTTTTTAAACCTATTAAATGTGTAGCCTTATCTTCCCATGCAACCCATACAATAAGTTTTTTATAGTTTTTGCAATTCTAAGAGAGGACAATAAAGGATGTGGAGGGGGGGATTTGCATTCATTTAAAACATGCACCTTAATTTAAAGTATTAAAGGAACATAACATTAAATTATAATTATATTAACTAAGTTTTTTTTCTGTTTCTTAAGCCATGTGTGAAAAGTGAAAACCACCCATACACTCCCGTTAAGAGTACACCAGAGGGATCATCCCCCGTTGTACATCTCAGGGTCATTGCACGGATGAGAGCCCACCAAAACGAATACCCATCTTCACAAGTCCGATCAACCAGACCTATAGTATGGTATTTGTACTACCTGGCAAAAGGGCAGATACATGGGGTAATGCCACCTTCTTAATGAGCCAGGGGTATTTCGCGGGGGGGGGGGGGAGGAAATTATAGTGCATGTGCCGGTGGGATACCTAACATACGGCATGCCCACTACGGACTGACCCTTGGCCTCTGACAGGATCTTGGAACCAGCATTCTCTTGTTACGCCCTGGTCTTAAGTGCAGGACCTTTAAATTCTCAATGAGTGCCTACAGCAGTATCTTTGGAAGGCTAAATGATGCCTATGCATAACATAAATGTCCTTAGGAGTTGTTTAATTTATACGACAATTTTGATGTGAAACTTTGTTTGTCAAGCTTAGCTTTACTTTACTTACTTATTAGAACATTTGTATTCATCTTGCTCTCTCATTCTTTTCTCCACTATTTTGACTTATTATCCCAATCTTGATAAGTATATGAACAAAAACTAGAACTCTCTACCTCACTCATTTTGGCTCCTATAAAAGCTAGCTTTAAAATAATTATCAAAATCAAAAAAGAAACAAAAATAATTACCTTTCCCTTAAGTAATAAAACGTTCATGATAGCAAGAAGTGGGCAAGGACCATTCTCATTCTGGGTGATGATGGGCACATTCGTTTGACCAAAGGTAATCCATTTAATGTAATACACGCTCTCCTGGTCACTCTTGGTCAGAGCTGAATGCCCTTCTGCAGAAGTTTCAGCAGTTGGCGACTCAATATCTGAGACAGTCACCTGAGTATCTGAAGCTGACGTTGCTGTGTCAGGAGACGCATTTGCCTGGCTTTGGTACGCCGCTCGTAAGGGCTCCTCGCTATAAGCGTTCCCGTGCTTCTGAACGTCGCTGGGCGTCTTTTTAGCCAAGACTCCATAGTTCTGGAGTTTGGCAACTTCAGAGCCGGAGTCGTCTGGGCTCACTCCGCTGTCTTGCCCAGAGGTGGAAGAGTTTGGGGTGGATGTCGCACTCGTGTCTTGCAACGGAGACTGTTTGTCCATATGGGACACGGAAGACGCCGAATGCATCTCTGACGTGCTGTTTGTGTTGGAACATGAATGCTCTCTGCCATTGTCAGCTTGTGTTTGTCTTTTCCCATATGCATCTCCCTCCCCCTTGTTTTGATCTTCGTGTGCTTTTATTTCTGCATCAGACACAGCGGAATGTTTTACATCAGAAGCTGTATTTACAATGTCTTGAGAAGATAAAATTGGTCTTCTTGGTGAGTTTGCTGTTTCATGTACAATACATTGTGCAGCAGCCTGAACGTGTTCAATAACAGTTTCTTGGAAATTAATTAAAGACCCTGCTTGGTCATTACTAGTTACACTGCTTTCATCCATTGGCACCTGAGAAGAAAAAAAGAAAAAATTAGATCATCAAATCATGCTATACAAAAATTCACTTAAACTTTACAGCTTCAACATATTAAAAATATCAATTAAACATACATAACTAGACCAAAAGACTCTAAGATCAAGGCTCAATATGCTTTCTGAAATCCTTGAAGATAAGGCTCAGTATGCTTTCTGAAGTTGTCCCTTTGCATGTGAAAGAAGCAGAAAAAGCACTTATTGGGCAGGAGGCAAGAAGGCCAAAACATATGACAGTAATCTTTGTGCCCAGGCTCAAACAAGAATCTATTATTGTTGTATGGGACCAAAATGTGGCAGATTACAAAAACAGTTAAACAAATAGATGCAGACAAGACTAAACGCTAGGCCACAAAACATCAAAAAGATATGAGTCATGGAGAAAGACTAAACGATGTCTTATAGAACAAGTGCCTTATTAGAGAATCAAGTGGGGGTGGTTTTTTGACCCAATCTGTAAAAACCAACAGCCAATATCAAAGAGTACCATAAAATCTCAAGTATTGGCCGCACCTGTGTATAAGCCGCAGGTATACATTGGAAGGTGAAATGCAAGTAAAATAGTAGTTCACAATGTATAAGCCGCATTCAAAATCTATTTGATGTACTTGTATAATTTCTTCAGCCATATATTTATTTTTCACTGTTGCTGTTTGTAAATTTTTAATCATATGGAAGATCAAAACAGCTATATATATTATATATATATATAATTTTACTGCATTTTAAAGCCTGAAAGTCTAGGATCTAAATGAGAAAGTTTTAAAGTCAATTTCAGATGATATCTGAACCCTATTTTTTATTTACACTTGTATAAGCTGCACCCCTTTCTCTGGCCTAAAAATGGGGTTCAAAAAGTGTGGCTTACACTTGAGAATTTATCTTTATTGATATTTGTGAACCCACAGGAGAAAATGAAAAAAATGCCATTTTGTCGCCAATACTTATTAATTATAGTCCACCCAACTCAATTTGTTTTTCAGATTTTAACATTAACATATCTTAATTTTTCCTATCTAACAATAAGAGGAAAAATTCTCGACCTCCCATCATTGAGGCGAGCAATTTTGTCAATAGCTTGTTTACCTGACATATTAAAGTTAAAAACTGTTTTTCTTTTAACTCTAATACTAATAGCCATGAGGTCTTACGATGATCAAAAATGTTAATTAACCCTAATTATGGAGACTAGAAAAGAGAGAGACTGAAATATTAACTGGTTAACTGGCCAATCAAATTGTTAGTGTTAAGGTTCAGATACCCCAACATAGAGGTAAAGAGACGGGGCACTGTCATAACTCCGTCCTCCCGTAGTGCCTCTATGGAATGGATGCTCATCAACACCAACTCCTAGTATAAAATAAGGTGGTTTGCGATAGAAAGTTGAGTTCTCAGCTTTGCTTTCACGCTTTCGAGTGTTTTCTTATTGTACATTATTGTTGCTTATACATACAAGAATAAATGTTTTACTTTTCTTATCTTACACATTACAGACGCTCCTTCTATAAAGAAGATTATTGCGTCCTACGCTCATCCGTGGAGGGAGTCTAGTCTTGCATCTTTATTGATGTTTTAAATGATGTCAAGGTACTTATATATCTGCACAAAGGATTGACATAACTACCAACAGTTGTCTTCTTTACATTAATTATTTAAAACTAATACCTGCCAAATTGAATAAACTTATCATGTTATAAATAAAGTCTTAAGTAGTATTCTATTGAAAAAAGTATTATATTAATATTAGTTACAGATATTTATTTTACTTTGTTTACAGTCAGAAGATTATTGAATTGTCTAATTAAGAATAATAATAGGAATGGGCATTTCTATAGAGGGCTTCTATCCATGCTATTAAATTAGCATGCTCAGTGCGCTCTTGGTGTGATTTGCAGTGGCAGATGTATTAATTAGCCAAAGAAAAAGGTCTTCAAGTTCTTTTTAAAAGTTTCTCTTGTCCCAGATTCTCTCAGTGTCTGAGATAGACTGTTCCATAAAGAAAGAAGGCGCCACTGACTCAAATGAGCGCACTCCCAGGTACTTCTTTCTGTGTCCATCCAAACTAAGAGTTTTGAGGAGTGACTGTGTTGAAGATCGCAGTTCCCTAGATGGTTCATGCCTTGAGATAAGCTCTCGAAGATAAGAAGGAGCAATGCCCTTTATGCATCCGTATGTAATGGACATAATTTTGTGCTCTATTCGCTTCATCACCGGGAGCCAGTGAAGATCTCTTAGTGTTGGGGAGATATGATCTTGCCTCCTCACTCCCGAAAAAATGTGCGCCGCTGTGTTCTGCACTCTCTGTAATCTCTGCAGCTGGTTCTGGGGCAAATCCCACAGGCAACTATTGCAGTAATCCAACCTTGACTGGATAAGAGAGACTGCTACGGTATTGGCCTTCCTTCTATTGAGTTAAGGTCGCAGCTGACCAAGGGCACATAGATGAGACGTCAAGCCTTAACCACAACACTGATTTATATAATATATGATGAAATGTGGAACCATTGATATTTTATTATCAATAAAAAGGCCAAGGTCTCTAACCGTGTTGGACAGTGTCCTACACTGTCACCATGGTTCATGGTCTAAATTAGTAAGGTAGTGTCTAGTAACTGGTAGTGTCAATCGAAATTAAAAAATTAAAGATATAACTATAACTTTATTTAGTATAATATTTTATAATATAAGCCTACTCTAGGTCTAGGCCTAATCAGTTCTTTGACGCTTAGTAATAGCTTGTAAGGACTTCAAGTCAAATTAGTATTAGTGAAAGTAAGTAACCAAGTAACTTCGCTCAGTATTAGTATAGTAGGCCTATCCTATTAGTTATTCTGAGTATTTTTATTTACACTTTTAGTTTTAGTTTTAGCCAGGCTAGGCTACTGAACTTATTTAGGCCTACTCAACGCCAAACGGAGGTGATACATTTCTAACATATTATCATTACTTGTTGACAATCAAAAATTCATTAGTCACCTTTTATACATGAATCCTTTTAAATAAGGGGTACTTATGGCTGGCATTTATTTCATACGACTGGATTTAGCATTAAAACTAATTTTTATTTACATTTGTTGCCTACTTTATATTGTTTATATATTTTATAGACAACTGTTTTATCCTTAAACGGAAGTTCTTACCGAATCAAAACAAGCGCATGTGCAGTTATTTAGTTCGCCATCTTAAGTTTTTGGGGCTTGGCGAGTGGTAAGTTTTTTTTATTTACATAATAAAATTTTGCACTTTTGCATTTTGAAGATAGTTTTGGTAAGTTGTACCATTTTTCTCCCTTAATTTTTGTTTTGCAACAAAAAGATACATTTGTTGGTGAAAGTTTGCTACTGCTAAAAATGCATGCATTTCTATACAGTTGAAGGAAGTAGTAGCCCAACTGGCCGAGCATTGGGAGTTTTAAACCTCTATTCAATATGTCATATTCTATAGTAAATATGTTTTACTTTTACAATTGTATATATTGCACTATTTCATTCATTAGTTGTTGTCTTGTCATGTTTAATTTGCTTTGAATCAATCTTCAGAATTGTTAATGTTTGACCTCTATAACCCAGTTTTTTTTCTGTGAATAAAGTGTTATTTAATCACATAATCCGACCTGTGTTACTAGATTTCTAAGTCGCTAACTATGAATGAATAGTAAATTCAATAATGGGTGATGAAAACGCAAACTAGATTAGCACCGTTAGCCAAGTGCAGCTAATTTCGTTTATTATCTGGTTCTACATCTCCCTTCTGTTATTTGCTTATGTTACTTCTGCTAGTCTTGTCTTGACCACTTTTCTGCACCCACTGTCAGAACCAAAACACGTCCTCATTCGAAACAGACGGTTGGGCCGTGGGAACACCTGCTTGCCGTATATGGAAATCACCAATGAGCTGCTTCGAACGCTATGGGAAAATAGCTGGTCTGTTTACCTCCCGCTGAACATTATTTCAATAATTATTATAACTGGTTGTAAGGTCGCGTCATTATTTTTTAAATCAGCATTCCATTGTCGCCTGTTAATTGTGGAGTAATTAATAAATTTAGTATTGATTGTCTTGTTTTGTTTGAATTCGATGTATTATTTTATATCAGCTTTTCGGTTCCTTTTGTCATGCTGCACGATTCACAGAACAGCCAACATGACCCATTGTTCTCACGATGTCAGAAATGCAAATTGCTAGTTCCCACGAGTGTGTTAGATGAACACGAAAGGAAATAACCAATCTTTGTGTTTTGAATTTTTGTGTTAATTATCTGAAAATTTACCGTCACTTATTGTTCTGCCACACTTATCAATTTAGCAAGTTTCATCTTCTGCTGTTAGAGTTTGGCGTGTTGTACTAATAACTATTACAAATGGGAACTCATCGTCGACGATAATATTAGTATTAGTAGCTCTTTCTGGCTTGCTTTCGGCAAGAGTGTTTAGTGTTTATATTCAAACTTTTACCACATAGTGTTTTTCTGATTTGTTTTGTGGTAAATTCGTGTTTGTGAAGTTATTCTAACATGGATTCTCAAGATTTGCAAGTAAGTTACTTTGCTATAAGCCCTACTGTATGAACAGTATTGTTACTAGGCTATATCATATTTTGGTGCATAATTCATAATCTTAAATTCTTAATAATAGTTTAAAGTTACTAGTCTAGACCTATGCCCTATGCCTATACGGTCCTATACCTATATTAAATAATATTAGGCCTGCTATATAAACTATAGGCCTATTACTATTATATTATTATTTACCAATATTAGGCCTATATAGTATCATATAGATACTATAGGCCTATACTCTAATCTAGCAATATAGTATACTTGAATATAGCCTACTATCTAAAACAGTGAGTGTTCGTAATTGAATAATTTAGTCACATTTTAGTGTAAAATAATTCTTCATTTATAATTTTTGTTGGCTGTAACTGTTCACTGTACGAGTTATCTGTTAATAAAGTGTTAAGATTCCTTTAAATGTTTTTGCTAAATCAAATGTTTTTCATTTAGCCAATTTATTTCGGTAATTCTTTAGTGTAGCTGGTTCTCGAAAAGTAATCAGGAGAAAAAGACCTTAAAAGTCCCATTCCAGTTTCTCCCCAAAAAATAGCCTTTATTTCTGTTAATTTCGTCTGCTAATAGATCTAAGTCTAGTCAGTTCGAACATATTATAATATTATTATCATTGCATTATCTTGGGGGGGGGGGGGGGAGATAGAAATGTTATCTAAATATTCTTAAATTCGATATGCAATAGGCCTATAGTTAATATAACTATAACAGAATATGATAATGTTGTTTTCCTGACCCTGTTATTTCTATACTTTTGCTTCGTAACTCACCAACCTCTATAAAGCCTAAATGTGTAGATCTCCACAGTTTTGTTTTTAGACTAGTGAGTGTTGCAGCCACCAAAAGGTTTAAATATTTCACGATGTCTCATCCATAGCAAAATATACTAGTAGGCTACATTAACTCTTCGTCTTCTTTTTGTGACCTTTAATTTAAGTTCATAGCATAGCCCAGTAACGGGTCATGACCGGGCATTTTGGGAAACGCCGGCCAAGAGGATATCTTATGTTCATACTATTCATATGCATGAAACAATGCCCTCTTGTGAATAGGCTGTCTCAAATGGATAAAATACACAAATATTGAAAGGAAATGTTCTTTTCAAACAGTGATACCGGGTATCAGTTTTGTTTACGGTTGTTTTGTTTGGGTAGGAAATATGAATGAAGTTCGACGATGATCGGAGCTATTCAAATCTTTTTATGGGGAATTTTCCCGATCTTATTATTACATAATAGATAATATATTTATAATTATACCACAATTTTGAAATTGTCAATTTAAATTATTATTTTCCTACTCGTACATGCATTGAATCAAATGTGTAGTAAATGAATTGCTTATTCTGTTCTCATCCATGAGAAGTTTGCGGTAGAATGGAAGATATATTGACACATTATTTAATTTTTTACCCGTACGATTATGTATCCACAACTTTCTTAAAACGCTGTTTCTGTTTGGGCTTGGCCTAGATTTGATTTTTAGTAAGTATTTCGTCAACCCTTGTTTAAATGTATGTGGTGAAGTTATTTGTTGTTATTTAAGTCCCATCTCTCAGTGCCAGACGTGATCCCTTTGACCTCATGCTGGGAGAAGTAGTACGGGACTGGTATGTACGCTGTACCAAGTAGTTGAAACGAGGACAAAGCAGCCCTGCTAACACTGACACAGTAAACCACGTCCTCTGCCCACTCGCATCTAACCGGTGTCTGCTCACTTTTCAGTTCGTTTTTATTTTCAAGTGAGGGAGCTTTCACAAAATTGTGGGGGGAGGAAAGAGAGGCATGTTATTCTGCTGTGGAAAAGTTGTGCACTAGGATGATCTCCCATTAAGCTTAGCGCTAGTGGCAAGTGTATGTGTCGGCCGAGTGAATTCCCACGCCTTTATTATTATTTTACTTTTTTGGCTTGTTGTGCTTTCTTTTTAATTTAAATGTTATCTGCGCGAGAGAAAAAAAAGGGGGTGGAGAGGGCTCGTTGTTGAACTTTGTCAAATTTTCACAAACCCAGCCAAGTCTTCTCGTGGTGGTCTCTCTTTCCCTTTTCGTGATTGTTTCCTCTAGTCTGTTACTTTGGTGAGTTGTGTGATGTTGTTGTACATTATCATAACAGTTCATTAACACTGTTCAGTTAAAGAAAAGGGAGTTGGAACTAATGCTTACTTAGTACATTACTACTCTTTTTTTCTAGCTACAGCTCAGTGAGTCCACATCAGATAATCAGAACAGAAGGAAACGCCCAACTGAATTTCAATCCACTCCGTAGTGTGTAGAATAGTACACGAAGTGTGTAGAATAGTACACGCCTCTTGCACCCCTCTCCCCTTATTTGTTTAGTCCTCCTGTACAGTTGTCATGTGGTTGGTTGCCTCTGTAAAAATGCGCTACGCTTGATGTGCTTTGTGAATGCTTGTTCGGATTTTGCACAATCAACCACCACATTTTATGTGCATACACGTTTGTTATATTGTTTGTTGTTTTTTGTTTGTTTTTCTTGGTGTTATATAATGTGTACATTTTGATGAATCTAGTTTGGTGATGTTGTTGTGTTGTACCGGTGCATTGATTTTGTAACGTCTTGGATTCTATGTTAACAGCTATTTTGAGTGTAGTCGATTTCTCTTTCTATCTCTATGTCTATCGCGTATCCCATATTTATACCAACATGGTGCGATCCTTCTAGATGCAAATTAAGGAAAGACGGCAGTATCAACGTGTGTAGCCTATATTCTAAAAAATGGTGTCTGGGACACACTTCCAGAAATAAATAGTAAAAAGTAAGAAATAACTTTCCCTCTCATCAGTCTCTCTAGAAGTCGATCAAAATAAAGCTACACACACCGACTCGTCTTATAAAGCTCCAATAAAGGCCGCTGCAGGATAGATGAGTTATTTAAAAGAAGAAAAAAAGACCTATAGTCTACACACACCACTGTTTTCCAGTTTGCTATGGTCATGGTGATCTGCAATACAAGAATTTGACCCAGATGTTTTCTTATAGACTAGGCTGCTGCGTATATTTTAACTTTAAGAGAACCTGTTGATTTCCGACTCGTCTTAAATAGATGCCCAGGTTCAGGAAGAGCTGGTTTGCAAGTGCTGGAAATCCGTGGCAATTTACACGCATTGCTCGCATTGCAACTCCTCGTGTGGGGAAATCTCATCACTCATCGGTCTAGTATTTTGGTCCGGTCTATTCTCAACTTGTAAAGTCCTTTGTGCAACTGTTGTTGACCTTTCTTGTCGATAGAATGGGTCCAAGCAAAATACGTGACTGTGCCATTTTCATTATTCTGTTATGTAATCGGTCTCGATGGCAATATAGAAAACATACATTTATCAATATACACAGGCTCACGCTGTTGATATAATCTATTTTGTTTGTTAATTGTTTTACAAGTATTTTTACGCGTCTTGTTTTGATCTACGCGATGACGCTGCTTGCTTTCAATTAGTAGTGACTCACTGCATCGAGTACTGCCGGACGTGCTACTTAACTTTTACTAATGCATTTCATCTGCCAAAATTCTTTATAAAGTTTGTTTTAGTCCATGTAATGGGCTGTGCTAATGCGCGTGTACGGGGATATAATAATTATTGAGCTACTGGAAGGTGAGCCGAAACCGAAACTTCTTTTATGATTTACTGCCTTTGTATTATTTATTTCTTTTTGTTGGGAATACACTATACAGTTTATTCCTACAACTCTGGGTTTAACTTTTTTTTTTTTTTTTTTTTTTTTTTTTTTTTTTTTTTTTTTTTTTTTTTTTTACTAAGTACTAGATAGTCTGTGTCAATATCTAGTCATGTGTGTAGGTAGCAGGACTTGACAATCTGGTAAGAATTTGGATCTGACATTTAGCCTCCTGCTAGTCCTGCCGTATGGGAGAGTGGGTGAACAGCGGAGATGTAGGGACCAACTTTTGAATCGCCATGGTTGGTGGGGGCAACCCTTTCTTTATTTTTGTAAAATATCATCATTGATAGACTTTTACTCTCTTTGTTTTCAATTCGGTTGTGGGAGTCACAAAATTAATAGTATTATGTAAATTGTATTTTGGTCCGCCCGTCTGATGGGACAGTTACGAGTTCTATTTTTTTTTACATTTTGGTTAGTTGCTCTATAATACTCTATATTCTACTGGCTACGAAGCTTTGGTGTTTAACGCAGCTAAATATTTGGTATCCGAAGTTTTTATTGGGTTTCTTTACATATTTTATGTTTTATTTTGTTGACATAGTAAATTGCTTCTTCGACAATTTCTAAAGATGTATAACTTGGTGTGTTTTTTTATTCAGTAGACTATATAGTCTTTTTATTCAGTAAGTATCCTATGTAGAACTACGGCCCATGGCTGCCGGGCCGGGCAGCGCGTTCCACTGGCGTACCTGGGTTCGAATCCTGGACTCAAGAGTGTCCCTTAGTTGAGGGTAAAGTAAAGGCGGCTGGACATTGTGCTGGCCATACATCCCTAGTGTGCCTTGGCCACTGAAACGGGTAAACGCTGCTTCGCCGGCCCTATGATTAATTAGACCCGATGGGATACTTTACTAAGTAGGCCTACATATTTTAGATTCACGCGTTCGTCCAATGTTTTTTTTGTATAGTGTGTTGTTCATCTATTGGTATCTGTCACTAAATTATTATTCTCCTCGCGACATGGGGTGTCTGTTGCCTCGGCATACTAGCGGATTCTGTGGCCAGTACAATGCCCAGCCGCCTTCACTTTACCCCCAACCTGAGCTAATAGGTTCAGGGACACCCTTCAGACCCTGGATCAAATCCTAACCTTCACGCGCAACGTGACCCGTTAACCCCCCCCCCTCATTTATGCATTCAGTTATTACTGCAATTTCTAGGGGACTGCATATTCGTAAAGGTTTTATTTCAAGCCTGACAGCTGTGTGAATTAATAACTAACATATATTTCAAATCAGTGTCGCAGAAGGGTTGAGTTAAACTATTGGCTGAGATGGTACGTAGAACACGTGTGCCGCATTGTTTTAACAGTCGTTGTCCCTCGCGTTTTAACCCACACTGTAAGTGAAGACAATACTGTGAACTACCATCGACTTTAGTTACTGATTTACTTTCTAAAGACTAACTGGCGTAGTTAGACCTACCGAAATGCATTACAAAAAAAAAAGAATGAAAAGCACATAATATTATGATTATGCTAACTACATGATTGCTTGGGCTATAGCTTTTATGCTTCTGAAGTAGATGAAGTGAATTTTCAACTTTTAACTAATGGCGATGCAGACGTTTCAAACGATTTGGTCGTCTGCATACATTACCCCTCCCCCTATCGAATCCTCTCTGCTCCTCTTTTGTGGAACATAATTTGCGGGACGTATAACGTAGTTTTAGCAGCATGAGGGCCTATTAGGGCTTTAGCCAACTGGACAGTACGACATTAGCTAAGTGGCTTTTGTCGGTTTAGTCCAATGGTTTAGTACTTTTAGCCACAGGGCCCAGTAGTTTGAGCTAATGAGTTCTTTAGTTTTAGCTAATTGGTAATGTAGTTTTAGCTAATGGGTAATGTAGTTTTAGCTAATGGGTAATGTAGTTTTAGCTAATGGGTTCTGTAGTTTTAGCTAATGGGTTCTGTAGTTTTAGCTAATGGGTCCTGTAGTTTTAGCTAATGAGTCCTGTAGTTTTAGCTAATGGGTAATGTAGTTTTAGCTAATGGGTCCTGTAGTTTTAGGTAATGGGTAATGTAGTTTTAGCTAATGGGTCCTGTAGTTTTAGCTAATGGGTAATGTAGTTTTAGCTAATGAGTCCTGTAGTTTTAGCTAATGGGTAATGTAGTTTTAGCTAATGAGTCCTGTAGTTTTAGCTAATGGGTAATGTAGTTTTAGCTAATGGGTCCTGTAGTTTTAGGTAATGGGTAATGTAGTTTTAGCTAATGGGTCCTGTAGTTTTAGGTAATGGGTAATGTAGTTTTAGCTAATGAGTTCTGTAGTTTTAGGTAATGAGTCCTGTAGTTTTAGCTAATGGGTCCTGTAGTTTTAGCTAATGGGTCCTGTAGTTTTAGGTAATGGGTAATGTAGTTTTAGCTAATGAGTCCTGTAGTTTTAGCTAATGGGTAATGTAGTTTTAGCTAATGGGTAATGTAGTTTTAGCTAATGAGTCCTGTAGTTTTAGCTAATGGGTAATGTAGTTTTAGCTAATGAGTCCTGTAGTTTTAGCTAATGGGTAATGTAGTTTTAGCTAATGGGTCCTGTAGTTTTAGCTAATGGGTAATGTAGTTTTAGCTAATGAGTCCTGTAGTTTTAGCTAATGGGTAATGTAGTTTTAGCTAATGAGTCCTGTAGTTTTAGCTAATGGGTAATGTAGTTTTAGCTAATGGGTCCTGTAGTTTTAGGTAATGGGTAATGTAGTTTTAGCTAATGGGTCCTGTAGTTTTAGGTAATGGGTAATGTAGTTTTAGCTAATGAGTTCTGTAGTTTTAGGTAATGAGTCCTGTAGTTTTAGCTAATGGGTCCTGTAGTTTTAGCTAATGGGTCCTGTAGTTTTAGGTAATGGGTAATGTAGTTTTAGCTAATGAGTTCTGTAGTTTTAGCTAATGGGTCCTGTAGTTTTAGCTAATGGGTCCTGTAGTTTTAGCTAATGAGTTCTGTAGTTTTAGCTAATGAGTCCTGTAGTTTTAGCTAATGAGTCCTGTAGTTTTAGCTAATGGGTCCTGTAGTTTTAGCTAATGAGTTCTGTAGTTTTAGCTAATGGGTAATGTAGTTTTAGCTAATGGGTTCTGTAGTTTTAGCTAATGAGTCCTGTAGTTTTAGCTAATGGGTAATGTAGTTTTAGCTAATGGGTCCTGTAGTTTTAGCTAATGGGTAATGTAGTTTTAGCTAATGGGTTATGTAGTTTTAGCTAATGGGTTCTGTAGTTTTAGCTAATGGGTCCTGTAGTTTTAGCTAATGAGTCCTGTAGTTTTAGCTAATGGGTAATGTAGTTTTAGCTAATGGGTCCTGTAGTTTTAGCTAATGGGTAATGTAGTTTTAGCTAATGAGTCCTGTAGTTTTAGCTAATGGGTAATGTAGTTTTAGCTAATGAGTCCTGTAGTTTTAGCTAATGGGTAATGTAGTTTTAGCTAATGGGTCCTGTAGTTTTAGGTAATGGGTAATGTAGTTTTAGCTAATGGGTCCTGTAGTTTTAGGTAATGGGTAATGTAGTTTTAGCTAATGAGTTCTGTAGTTTTAGGTAATGAGTCCTGTAGTTTTAGCTAATGGGTCCTGTAGTTTTAGCTAATGGGTCCTGTAGTTTTAGGTAATGGGTAATGTAGTTTTAGCTTATGAGTCCTGTAGTTTTAGCTAATGGGTAATGTAGTTTTAGCTAATGGGTCCTGTAGTTTTAGCTAATGGGTAATGTAGTTTTAGCTAATGAGTCCTGTAGTTTTAGCTAATGGGTAATGTAGTTTTAGCTAATGAGTCCTGTAGTTTTAGCTAATGGGTAATGTAGTTTTAGCTAATGGGTCCTGTAGTTTTAGCTAATGGGTAATGTAGTTTTAGCTAATGAGTCCTGTAGTTTTAGCTAATGGGTAATGTAGTTTTAGCTAATGAGTCCTGTAGTTTTAGCTAATGGGTAATGTAGTTTTAGCTAATGGGTCCTGTAGTTTTAGGTAATGGGTAATGTAGTTTTAGCTAATGGGTCCTGTAGTTTTAGGTAATGGGTAATGTAGTTTTAGCTAATGGGTCCTGTAGTTTTAGGTAATGGGTAATGTAGTTTTAGCTAATGGGTCCTGTAGTTTTAGGTAATGGGTAATGTAGTTTTAGCTAATGAGTTCTGTAGTTTTAGGTAATGAGTCCTGTAGTTTTAGCTAATGGGTCCTGTAGTTTTAGCTAATGGGTCCTGTAGTTTTAGGTAATGGGTAATGTAGTTTTAGCTTATGAGTCCTGTAGTTTTAGCTAATGGGTCCTGTAGTTTTAGCTAATGGGTAATGTAGTTTTAGCTAATGAGTCCTGTAGTTTTAGCTAATGGGTAATGTAGTTTTAGCTAATGAGTCCTGTAGTTTTAGCTAATGGGTAATGTAGTTTTAGCTAATGGGTCCTGTAGTTTTAGCTAATGGGTAATGTAGTTTTAGCTAATGAGTCCTGTAGTTTTAGCTAATGGGTAATGTAGTTTTAGCTAATGAGTCCTGTAGTTTTAGCTAATGGGTAATGTAGTTTTAGCTAATGGGTCCTGTAGTTTTAGGTAATGGGTAATGTAGTTTTAGCTAATGGGTCCTGTAGTTTTAGGTAATGGGTAATGTAGTTTTAGCTAATGAGTTCTGTAGTTTTAGGTAATGAGTCCTGTAGTTTTAGCTAATGGGTCCTGTAGTTTTAGCTAATGGGTCCTGTAGTTTTAGGTAATGGGTAATGTAGTTTTAGCTAATGAGTTCTGTAGTTTTAGCTAATGGGTCCTGTAGTTTTAGCTAATGGGTCCTGTAGTTTTAGCTAATGAGTTCTGTAGTTTTAGCTAATGGGTAATGTAGTTTTAGCTAATGGGTCCTGTAGTTTTAGCTAATGGGTCCTGTAGTTTTAGCTAATGGGTAATGTAGTTTTAGCTAATGGGTCCTGTAGTTTTAGCTAATGGGTAATGTAGTTTTAGCTAATGGGTCCTGTAGTTTTAGCTAATGGGTAATGTAGTTTTAGCTAATGGGTCCTGTAGTTTTAGCTAATGGGTAATGTAGTTTTAGCTAATGGGGCATCTCGTTTTAGCTAATGGGTTCTGTAGTCTTAGTTAATAAGTTATGTAGTTTTAGCTAATGTGGCCTGTAGTTTTAGGTAATGAGTCCTGTAGTTTTAGCTAATGAGTTCTGTAGTTTTAGGTTATGGGTCCTGTAGTTTTAACTAATGGGGGGTCCTGTAGTTTTAGCTAATGGGGCCTCTCGTCTTAGCTAATGGGGCCTCTCGTCTTAGCTAATGGGTTCTGTAGTTTTAGCTAATAAGTTGTGTAGTTTTAGCTAATGTGGCCTGTAGTTTTAGCTAATGGGGCCTGTAGTTTTAGCTAATGGGGCCTGTAGTTTTAGTTAATGGGGCCTATAGTTTTAGTTAATGGGTTCTGTAGTTTTAGCTAATGGGTTTTGTAGTTTTAGCTAATGAGTTCTGTAGTTTTAGCTAATGCGTTATGTAGATTTAGCTTATGGGTCCTGCAGTTTTAGCTAAAGAGCTCAGAAGCTTAAACAAATGGGTCCTGTAGTTTTAGCTAAGGCGAACAGAAACTTAACCTGTAGTTTTAGCTAAAGAGCCCGAAAGTTTTCAGCTACATGGCTTAGTAGTTTTTTAACTAATTTCTTGTAGGCCTTGAAAATTTTCATTGATGTGAAAAGATGTAAAATAAAATATATAAGCTGGGGAGAGTGGTACATAAATACAGGGGTGTGTGTGTGTGGAAAGGTTGCTACAGGCCTGTATGACAGGATTAGCTTATGTCAGTACACCGTGTGCCTCGAGTGTCTAAGCTGTCAGGTAAAAGCTTGACAGTGACTGTACGTTAACGACTGTGACCCATGAAGTTGACTGCTGACAAAGCAAGTTTCCTAACCTACCGCCCATCCCCCGTGGTTGCCTGTTCCCTCCCTATACACTGGCAAGGCTTTTTTTTTTTTATTTTTTTTTTTTTTTTGTATACGCAAATTTATGGCGTGCTAGTAGGAGGCCAGCTTTACTTGTGTGCTACTTCCATTTCTCAGTGTACATTTCACATTGCAGTTTCTCAATGGGGGCCGTGTTGTGAAACAGGGAACGAGTAAGTTGACGGTGTGTAGTAAGTTGTGTACAAGTTTTCAAATAGCGCAGTATTTGTCCTGCAATCAAGTTGACGCATATGTCGAATATTGCGTTTGAATTTCTTTGTGCAACAGTTAACGGCTCAGTCGCATGTTGTTGTTTTTTTAAAGTATATTTACGTCTGATTGGTTATACTTATACCATTAAACGATAAAAGTAAGATGTGTGCAGAGCTTTTAAGACTAGTTTGATAAATAAAATCCTTTAAGAGAGGAGCTATGGCGGTTTTAGTTTGTTTAATTCGTGGATGGAGTAAACTTTAAGCATGTTCATTTGAAATGTTTAAATTTAAGGTTTTGGAAATATTAGTTTGATCACTGTATGCATATTTAGGATTGTGTTCAACTTGTGTGTAATTATTGTACCGTTTGACTGTTTCTGCTTATGATTAGGCCTGGATCTATGTCTTTATAGTAAACTCGTATGTCTTGATTAGGCCTAGATCTATGTCTTTATAGTAAACTCGTATGTCTTGATTAGGCCTAGATCTATGTCTTTATAGTAAACTCGTATGTCTTGATTAGGCCTAGATCTATGTCTTTATAGTAAACTCGTATGTCCTGATTAGGCCTAGATCTATGTCTTTATAGTAAACTCGTATGTCTTGATTAGGCCTAGATCTATGTCTTTATAGTAAACTCGTATGGATTGATTAGGCCTAGATCTATGTCTTTATAGTAAACTCGTATGTCTTGATTAGGCCTAGATCTATGTCTTTTTAGTAAACTCATATGTCTTGTGTGATATAGGCCTACTTTATCTCTTGTGTTATGTACTTTAAAGTCTTGTGTTATGAACTTTAACCCCTCGTGTAATGTGCCCCTTTATTGCATCTACCAGAATGAATATGATGTGAGCGGCAGCGACGATGGAGTGCACGGATCGCTGACGCGACATGATCTTAGCTTCTCCATCCACGGAGACCACGACTTCATCTCGGCTTTTTCCGGCAACGGAGTCATCCGCCGCTCGCAGGTGGCCCCCAGCGGAGACCCTTACCAGCGAGGCCACCTCGGCCACCAGTCGCATCACCATCAGCAGCAGCTCTACCAGTTTGACCCTCAGCCCCAGCACAGCGTGCCACTGACCATCAAGCTCCCGGAGCACATGGCTCATGCCCCGGCGGCGGCGCCTGGTCTGGACAATCCCGTTGACCTCTCTAGCGCCAAGCTAGTTCCCCAGGGCCGACACCAGCAGCAGCAGCACATGAAGGAAGAGAGGCTGTACGAGCAGGAGCAGTACTTCCACCCCAGCGCTGTCCACCACATGAGGCGAGCCGCCCAGCAGCAGCAACAACAGCAGCAGCAACAGCAGCATTCTCTGAATCACCATCTGCAGCATCACTTGCAGCATCACCACCTTCAATCTAATACTGTGATCACAGTGGGCATACCTGACCAGTCCCACGGTAAATGTAACTAACTTTTTCTTTTTGTATACTCTTATCTAAATCAAGTTTACACTATAAGAATATTAGTCTAGTTTGGCCTAAAAGGATATCTATATATATAAAAAGACAGTGTTAAGCCCCGCGAGGATCCCCATTGGTCAATTTGAAAACACGTGTGTCACTGACCTATATAGGCCTAGCCCAATATACCGTCTAATAATTTTTCACATCGGACATGTGTCTTCGATAGCTCAGTGGTAAACGTAGTGGACTGCTATACGGGCGACCAGGGTTCGATTCTCCAGTTAGACTAAACTTTTTTTTCGACAATTATTTTTTCAAACTTTTAAAAACAAAAGACATTGTAAATCTATAGGCAATATAGATTTTGTTAAATAAAAATATTTTACTATTTTTTTTACCCTATTACAATATTTATTTACCTTCCTAAAAGTATTCAGTGAGTGTAGTTTATAAATTTGTTATCTGCACCCCAGACAGTCCTTTTTTTTTTCACCCGGGCAACGCCGGGCAATGTAGCTTGTAATTAATATATTACAGTTTTGAATTGCATACATTTTAAATATATAGCCTAAAAAGAAGAACTCTGGGGCTATTGGTTTTTCTTATTGCCGTTTTTTTTTCTGGACTATTTATTGGTCTTTCTTTTCATTTGTTTTTGTATAATTAAAAAAAAAGTAGTCATACACCTTTGAAATGTCTGAGGCATACAATAGAATACATCGTGGTAATAGTAGCATTTCAGGAATCAGCTGGTTGGTGCTGAGGTTATTAAACGGAGACAGCATTTGGCAATACTATTATATGGGGCTCTGTGATATTTCTGCCACATGTCCTATAAATCAGACCAGAGTTTTCAGCTAGACTTAAATAACTGCTTTTTTAAATATACTTTTGTTGTGGTTGTTGTGATGTAGCTGGTGTATCAAGTAGAATTTTGCCGCGACAGACAATAAGACCATTAAATAAGACACTGTGCAAAGTTTTGGCCGCCATCTTGGATCATGCAACGGTCCAGTGGGTTTGAAATAGGCTCGACTCCACTAACTATAAATTATGATGGATGTGCTTGGAAATAGTGACAGAATATGTCACAATAATTCGGTCTTCCTACAAAAGTCTAGTCTAGGTGTGAGACATGACTCGTTACCATTCGTTACCAAAAAAAAATAGTCTAGTCTAGACGTGCTGTTACATTCTTGGAATATATTCGCGATGGGCTTGAGAAATTGTAGAGCGCACGCGCGTGTTCCCCATTGTCCCGCTTGAGCGACCAAGGACACACAGCTCTGGTGAAAAAAAAGTTTTGAAACACGGGAGGGGGGGGGGGGGGAGATGCCCCGCGCGACATCTCATTGTTACAGGGGCGCGCGCTTTGACTTGGCGCGTGCTCTCCTCTTCAACCGGTCCTACCCTCCATTGTGATGTCCTTTTCATTGAACAGAAGCAGTACCGTGAACACACAGCACACAAAAGAAAAAAGGAAGGTTTTGGCGTCAGAGAAAGGGGTCGGCGTCTGACTAAACTACGGTCGGTAAACACGCTGTGTGTGTTATGTAGGAGCCTCCCTGTATCTTGCTGTGTACTCTTGTGTCGTCACGTGTAGGCCCACTATCTATCTATTGTATACAGTGTGTTTGTTAGGATGAGTGGCTCGCGACACACACGCGAGAGTCACTTGTTGTCCACTCTGATTGGTGGAACTCAAGGTGCGACTTTTAAGTGTGCCCCATGAATTGGGAAGAAGTGGTATTTCCCATTTAACTTCGCATATTTCTCCCCCCCCCCTTACAAGTAGGATGTCATAATAATAGATACGTTTAATGTTGACCTATTAGCTGAAAGCCTACACTGGTTGGTCTAGACCTTTTATTACATGCACACACTCAAAAATGTGACCTGGGCTTTTCTTTTAGACATTTTAACACACGCTCTTAGCACTGTTTAATTAGAAGTTCGTGTTTTACATTAAAAGAAATTCCAGCAACACAAAATGCTTAGACTCAGTTTCGCTAACAATCGTGTATTTATTTTATTGCTACAGTACAATATAATATATGTCCTATCCAAAGTTATATGGCCCATGTAAAGTACTCACGCATACATTCACACACACACACGTGACACCCACACATATAATATAAACACACACCCAAGAAACACACTTCTCAAGTAGGCCTACACACACACACATATAATTTGGATGAAGCCGTTGTTTGAAAACATCTGTCTTGGCCCCAAGAAGAACCCAAGAGAGGAATAGCCCCCCCCCCCCTTTCTCCATTTCTTTTGTTTTCTAGCACCCCCACCCTTCCCCCACCCTCTATCTCTCTCTCTCTCTCTCTCTCTCTCTCTCTCTCTCTCTCTCTCTCTCTCTCTCTCTCTCTCTCTCTGGCTTCGTTCCAACGTTGTTGATGCTACCTTGTGCCGATAGCGCGCGTGTGGAAAGTTATAAATAGCACCCTGGCCCTTTTTTTTGTTTCTCTATCGAGCGACGGCAGTAAAGTCTTCTCCCAAACACCGCCGTGAGAATAATCACATTGACCAGATGCTGCGGATTGAATGGAAGCTTTAATGCTAGTTCAGTATTGTTCAGCTCATATGGTGCAACGTGAGGGCAACGTTGAGTGACCCTTGGTCTGTTAGAAAAAGAGGACACGTGGATGGGCGGTATCGAGCCCACCCACCATGTCAGTTAATGAATGAACCCGAAACGCTCCCCCACCCCCACCCCGCCCGAGTACGTTGTATTTGTGCCATTGTTAATTAAACAGGCCTACTTTATTCTTTATTGCAAATGTCAAAAGTTTTTGTAACGTTCAACTCAGTGCAATCAGAATGAGATATAGATAATCAAATAGGATAATAGTATTATTATTATTTAACTAAATGCGCACGAAGGCCTACTCTTATTATTACCTTTCATCAGTATTTTAATGTGTTTTAATCATTTTTTTCTCAATATCATAGAATTACTTCGTTTACTATAAGACTAAGAGTGTGTTAAAAAAAACAGATTTTTTTTAGTAGTGGGGGAGAATATGGCGGAAAATTCAATAGAAAGTGATGTCAAATGATGTGCCAAGTTTAAGCTCGATAGCATGGCGCAATGTGTCTCAATCAGCCTTTACAAAGATCGAGTCGTACACAACAGCTTTGCGAAGTTAATATAAATATAAAGGATTTTTTTTTAAGCGACCATTCTTTGTTTCGGAGTTATCGTAATTACGAACACACACACACACTACTTGAGAAATGGAGTCATGAGAAACTTGTCGTCTGCTAGCTCGTGTGGCAAGGCCAACTGCTAAAGATAGCGATCTGTAAGGGGAAAAAAAGCGCTGCGACGAGGGCCTTTGGTTGGCCAGCGAACTGAATATTATTACAGCACACACACAGACAACCACTTTGTCTCTCTCGTTCTTTTCCCACCCTCCTTCTGTTGTGTGTCTTGTTGAAGCCACTGTCTATCACATTAACTACATTGCCCCAGCTTAGCATTTTTGTGTTTTTAACTTTTACACTATCATTCAATCTCCCTTTATTGTAGAAAGACTGAACGACCTATGTCAGTGGCAATGTTACAGATAGAATCTTGATAGACATAATAATGTAATAAATACAACTGCATGTAGTATGCTTCCAATACAAACGTGTAATCGTATCCATAAAACGGAGATTATGTATGCCCCCCCCCCCCCCCCCACTCTTTTCCAGCTACATATTTCTCCACCCACCCTCTCCTCTCCCCCTTCCCGCCCTCAAGTCATTCACGCAGACGGTTTGAATTATTTGTTCACATCGAGGGCTAACCAGCGGAGGAGCTCGCCCGTTCAGTGGCCGGGCGTGGGAAAAAAACTACCGTTCCCCCAGCTGACGATTTATCGATACGTGATAAAAACCTCTCCTCCTCCTTCTCTCCCGCCGCCCTACCGTCGCTCCCCCCCCCCCCCCTCTTCGGTGTGGTCACGTGACCAGTTCCTTTCGGCACACTAGACTTAAACATTTCTTTGCTGTTTTCTTTAAAGTCTGTGTGTAAGAGAGGAGAAAACAGCGCGTAAGTGTCAGTGACCTAGTTATGTACAGTTCAAGCCGAATTTAAAAAAAAAGAAAAATATAGAGTAGATTCTTGTTATAATCTTTTTTTTGTGTGTGAATATAATACGTGTTCATTCCTAACAACAGCAAGCCGTTCTTCTTTGGTGTAACATTGCAACAAAATATGTCTATATTCATGTCTTATAACTATAATCGTGTTTGCCCAAGTGTCCGATTTTGTATCGGACTGTCCGGTATTTCACACCTTTCGGTAGGCCTATAAAATTTAAATATGCCTACCGGACAGTAGGCCTATACGCTACCCATTTTTGCTACGTGTGCAGGGTTGCCATATCTAGCTGGACCTCGTCGGAGCACTATGAGATGGGGGGGGGGGTATAGAAATGAAGTAAAAATGCATTTAATATAACTACTTTTTATTTAGAGCACAAATACATGGAAGGTTCTTAACGGTGATGGTTCCGATAAATCGGGACGGATGGCGACCCTCCCCCCCCCCCCTACCCGGGAGGGGAAGTAGGTTATAGGAGTTGTCCCGATATTTTCTGAAAGTTTTTTGGCAACCGTAATCATGAACGCATTCTTATAAACTCCCAATTTTCATGCTGTAGTCTATGGGGCTATTTGCATTCTTTTGGAATTGTGTAGGCTATATATGGTATAAATTGTGTGTATGTTGCACATTACATCACGAACTTGCTCTATTATGAAGTTCTCATACGGCAAATACATTTTTCTCATCGGGCCCCCCGGTATTCATTGTGCATGTATTATTACAATAGTAACTTTCGACCATTATCCAGCACCACCATAATTCCACGAGTTTTCACCCTTCAAATGACTTCTTTATTGAGTTCGTTGAGGGAGTCGCTTTAAGAGTACAGTTTTACTCAGTGTTATTGTTGTGCGCAGAGTGAAAAAAATATGTATGTCCTGTATCCACCACCACCCAAAAAAATTCATGTTCTCCTATAGGCGTTTGTATATTGTATATACAGAACTGGCGGTATAGGTCTACTGTACTTTAAAAGGGGGCGGGGAGGGGGGCGAAATAATACCAATGACCCACAACAAAACCTTCCCCCGCCCGGCATTCAGTTCACAGTAGTAAGCTTTGGGGGAAGGGATTGAGGGGGGGGGGTCAAGTTAGCATGACATTGTATGCATTCCTCTGGTTAGAACAACCATGAACTAAACCAGTTCTGACCTTTTGGATTGGTGGGAATAATGACGAATGGCTTGAATCGTAGAGCCAGAAGCCATGTGAATAATTTAGTTCTGCCCGGAAGGTCATGCCTCGCGCATTATGTTGTAGGCCTAGCTCCATGTTATATCTATGTAATTGTAATGTTCACACCTCGTGGAAACAAAAATATGATACACATTTTATAATATAGGATTTTTACATTATTATTAAAAGCATTTCTAGCTTCAACATTTAAAAAAATAATTTCTTCAATGGAGGCGGTTGTTTCATTTCAGATGGTGGGCATCACCTTATGGCAGGGTCACTCACTCCTCCCGACAAACTGAATGGCGACCTTGTTGGGTTGCCTTCCCCTGGCAGCCTGGACATGGCAGCCATCACCTCCACTATGCAGGCCCCGCCTTCGCCCTTGCCCACCCCATCACCACCTGCCGTGACGGCTTCCACCACCACAAACAGCTGTAGGCAAGCCATGGAAGTGGATACATTGGGTGGCAGTGCAGCTTTGTATAATGCTTCATCAGCTCATGGGTAAGTCTCTCTTATTCTGGCAGAATAGGTTAAGCTTTCAAATTTGAATGCACTATTCCATATTTACCTACATAAACATACTTTATCTTTAATTGGCCACATTGATTCATTATCTAAATTATCAGTCGATAGTTGTTTTTTAAAGTATGATTTAAACTTATTCCGTTTTTTTTTTCACTTCAGTTTCCAAGAACAGAGACTAACTAGGTAAGGAACTAGGAAAAATGTTTACATGTCAGTAATTTAATGGACCTAGAGTGTTATAGACTTATTTAATGATTATTCTATTCTAGAGAAAATGGGATTGTCTGTTCTGATGAAGATAGAATTATGTGTTTTTTTTCCTTAGTGAAAAATAATAATCTGAGTTGTTTATTATCAGTTTTAAAAGTACACACTTTGAGATAATTTTGCTAATTCATAACTCAAAAGACAATTTAACCTAGGGATTGGCAACCTTTTGATAACACTGTGCCAAAGTAGGATTTCTAATTTATTAAGCGTGCCAAAAGCCTAAAGGTCATCCTTCTTTAGCAGTCAACTTCTTGTAGAAGTACTTGAATTGCCTTTTGGGGAATCTTCAGCAGGCCATTAAAAATTGTTCTGCGTGCCAAGTACTTCTCGCATGCCATAGGTTGCCCTGTTCTAACCTTTCTACATTGCCTTAATTCAGTAGTTTGTATGGTCATGTCTAATGCATGCAGTCATCTGTGTTTTCAATCTTTAAAGATGTGTGTATTGAGTTTTGAACCTTTTTCTTTTTTATACTTTACAGAGAAGCAATGAGAAATTATTTGAGGAAAAGAGATGACCAGACTTTAGTGATTCTTCATGCCAAAGTAGCACAAAAATCTTATGGCAATGAGAAAAGGTAAGTCTGGCACTTACGGGAGCTATATTTAATGTGCCATCCATATTTTCAATACTTTAGTGATTTATTAGTTTCACTTTTTGCTGTTGCATTATGGACTGTTTTACATGGTTTTACCATAGACTATAATATACATGGACCGCTTGCTTTAGTTTTTTATGCTATTATCTTTTTTTTTTTGCAATTCCCGATTCTAAATGAAGTAATTGTTTTACAAGTTCCGTTTTATTAAATCGCATTTTTTTCGACTTGAAATGAATACTTGTAGGCCTATTAATCCTATTATCATTGACTATAATAAGATGAACCGCCTGCTCTATTTTTAGAGCTTATTTTCTTTTTCCGTGCACACACAACACTGATCTATAAATGTTTCCGCTCTGTACAACTTTCGATTTTAATTTTTCGTTGAGAAAATCATAGCGATTAAATAAAACGGAACTTGTATATCAATAACTTTATTTCCTGTATAGCGATTACGTTATTTAGAATCGGGAATTCCGAACATCAGTCTTTCTAGTCATCATATAGCAGAAATACTAAAGCAAGCGGTCCATGTATATTATAGTCTATGATTTTACTTGTTTACTTGGACTACCTATATACAGTGCCAGTATAGTTTTAGAAAATGTACACAATTCTGTTAAAATTGCTTTGCTGGGTTTTCGTAACGTTTTGGAAATGTTATGAGTTATGGAATTTTTTAATGATTTTAGAATAAGAACCCTGTTACAAGCCAATTTTATGTAGAAAATTTATTTTTAATTATATTTAAAAATTTGGGCAATTCTGGCCCATTTTAAAATTTCTCAAGAAAAGATGTAATGCTTAATTTCCTAATGGCTGTATAGGATATAACAAACAAACATAATACAGACATGCCTACCGTTCCGCTTTTGGCGTATTTGTTCCACTTTTTTATAAAAAAAACACACTTTGTTCCGCCGTTCCGCTTTTTACTAGTTTTGTTACGCCAAATTGGAAAGTTTGGGTTTTTCATGTGTTGAAATATATTCCGTGTCTAGGTTGATAAAACAAAGGCACAAATAAGGTCACAATGCTTTAATTATCATTACTTGTGTTTTCTGGGTTTTTTAAAATAGATATTCTGGGCTTTTCTGATGTTTTTTTACGGTATTACTCGTGTTTGGCAATGAATTTTCTTTTCCATTACTGTATTGCTAAGATTGTGAATATATCTAAACGTCCTGCCTCAGAAAGTTTAAATATGACTTGTTCAAACTGTAAAAAAAAACTAATTCAGTGTTATAGTTATAGGATGGAATATTCAGAGGAGTTTATTCAGCAAAGAAAAACATGTGAATTTAATGTTCTCTGTAGGCCTACACTAGATCTAGATCCATTGCGAATTGTCGGTAAAACGTAGGCCTACCTACATTTTAAATAGCTAACGTTTTGTTTTTTTTTTGTTATAAAAGATTGTTAGATAAAGAGTGTTCCGCTTTTTTGTTGAAAAATCCTCTTTTTCATCAAGATTGTTCCTCTTTTTAGTCCTTAGGGGTAGGCATGTCTGATAATAACAATGCCTGGCACAATGGTACTTTTGAGAAATTATGAACAAGGCACTGTGATACTTTAATGTGTTTGGATGGAAAATTTAAAAATTGACATTTTGTAGTAATACTGAATAATTTTTGCCTTACAAAGTCTATAAACATCAATGGGGTTTGAGTAATTATTGTTGTGAATGGTGAGGTGTAAGTATTCAATATGTACACTTGACTCCTACAGGTTCTTCTGTCCGCCTCCTTGTATTTACCTGTTTGGCAGTGGGTGGAAAGAAAAGGAAGATGAAATGGAGAGGGAAGGGGCCAGCGAGCAGGACACCCAAGTGTGTGCCTTCATGGGCATCGGCAACTCTGACCAAGAGATGGTGCAGCTGAACCTCGAAGGAAAGGTAAAGAGATGCATATCATCATGGCCTCGTGTACTGTTCCATTGTAATTAATTCCTCTCTATTTGACCCTGTCTTACTAATGGAAAAGTGCCTTTATTGACTAGTTTTGTGAACATATTGCCGGTAACTTAGCAGATCATCTAATTATTTACATTGAAATAAATTACTAGCTTATTTTTATATAGGTGTTTTTAATAGAATATTTCAGGGCTCACATAGTTTTCAAAAAACTTAGTTGAATTTCTAGTTTAGGGAAACTGACCAAGTTCTGGGAAAGTTTGTCAATTTCACTAAAATGGACAAAACAGTATGAACAATATTTTAACTATTTTTAAAACTCAACTAACCTTCAGACCTTGTAGTTAAAGTTGAGGGGTCCTCGTTAAAACTTCCATGATGTATTTTCTTTAATAAGTATTTAAAAAATGTTTTTCTATTGACAACCCTATACACTGACAGTAAACATTAAAGTTTGTGAATTTGAAATGATTTTTAAATTAAGAAACCTCTATGCAGTATATAGGCCATAGTTTTCTACACTTAGTATTTGTAAGTGTAACTGTTTAACTTCGTTCCATTATATTCCCTTGTATGTGCTTAGAAATACTGTGCAGCCAAGACCTTGTACATCTCAGACTCAGACAAAAGGAAACACTTCATGCTGACAGTGAAGATGTTCTATGGCAGTGGACAAGATATTGGGGTTTTCCAAAGCAAGAGAATCAAGGTCATCTCCAAGCCTTCCAAGAAGAAGCAGTCTTTAAAAAATGCTGACTGTAAGTTTGACGATTTGTGTGCTTCAATTTATACTGACATCACTCGCTCTTGGAATTCTTCTCTCTACATAAACAAACTACATCAGCCCAGTTAGGCCTAGACACATCCATATTTGTTATAAAGAAAAACCAATTTCTTTCTTTAAAAATAGAAGGAATAGGGAGAAGTGAACAAAGTCTTTATAGATGTAAATAAATATAATATATATACATTCCAAAATAAACACAAGCTGGGGCATGAGATGTTTGATTTTCATTACAAAATACTTTAATTTAATGGATAGTAATAAAATTGGATTACTTTGGTCCTTATTGTTTTTCACCCTTTAAAAAATAATTTTCTCTTCAATCGTCAATGTGTTACAGAAATTAATTTCATAGAATATGAATGACATTCAATATAAAAATAGTTTCAGTTGTAACTGTTTTGTTATCCTTTTAAAAGTGTGTGTTATTCTGGAATTCTCATTAAACAAAATGTTAAGTAGGAATCGTGTATAGAATGTAACAATACGTGGCATTTTAAATAAAATTACTTTCCACCATGTACATACAATTATATTTGAATCTGTGAGAGCATGTTGTTTACATAGTCTTCTGTTGTTGTAATAGTTTATAAAGTCATAAAATTATGAGCGTATGCAAATATCTTGAGTAGATCCATCAAGTAGTCAATATTTCACAAACTTGTACACCAAAAAGTGACATTTTCACATTGGTGAACTTTACACCTTCTTATAAATGTTTATCTGACATGTTATGTTTTCTGTATATTTCAGTGTGTATAGCTTCTGGAACCAAAGTTGCATTGTTCAATAGATTACGGTCTCAGACTGTCAGTACACGTTACCTTCATGTTGAGAATGGAAATTTCCATGCCAGCTCCACCCAGTGGGGAGCTTTTACCATCCATTTGTGTAAGGCTTTTTGACTCATATATTTGAGTCTTCCACATGAACAACTTGCTATGTCTAAAAAGATTTTGCAGTAATTGACTTTATACATCACAATTAATTGACTGTGTCTTGACAGGGCGCTTTATTTTTTTCCATCAGCTATAATATGATTCGTAGACATTCTTAAATGTTGTACAAAGGATCATTGTATGAATTAACGTTTTCTCGACGACAGTGGGTAAAAGTAAAGTACCCTTCGGACCAAATTGATCATAGGGCTGGTGAAGCAGCGTTCACCAATTTCTGTGGCCACAGCATACTAGGTGATTGTGTGGCCAGCACAATGCACAGCCGCCTGTACTTTACCCCAACTAAGGTCAGATACCCATTAGAGCTGGGTAGACTCAGGGACACCCTACAGACCCGGTAACAAATCCTAGCCTTCACCAGGTTTCGAACCCAGGACCTTTGGTATGCCAGTCGAACTCGCTGCCACTGTGCAGTGGGTATAACTCATTTATTTTTTAAAAATGACTTACTACCTTATGCAAGTGGACTACTCATTTGGCTTGCATTGTGATTTCACAGTATTACATGTATGAAAAATGTTTTTTAAATTTATTGTAGAGGCTGTTGTTGTTTTGTTTTATTGACATTAGCTGCTTAGTTGTGTGGATAAATGGAGATCTGTCTAACTTTATGTTGTTGACATTTCACTTTGTTTAGTGGATGACGCTGAAGTAGAGTCGGAGGAGTTCACAGTGAAAGATGGCTACATTCATTACGGGTCCACGGTCAAACTTGTCTGCTCAGTAACAGGGATGGCTTTACCACGGCTGGTATGTCCTGCAATATGTCTCAACCACTGACTTGTCAGTAATAGTGATATTTGTTATACTTCATAGTTCATTGGCCTTTTAAAATAGAAACAATGTTTGATTCATAAATGAAAAGATTTCAATAAGAATGCTAAAGGAAAGTAAACAAAATTTTAACTTGATGAATTCCAAGTAAATGTTAACCCTTACAATTCTGGTCGTGTATATATCCATCGACCTACTTCTTTTTCTCAGACCCAGACTCATATACAGTCATCAAAATACAAAATCTCCTGGAACCCAGCCGCGTATATTTCCCTCAAGGAAGGGTGTCTATTTGAAGATCAAAATAAAGGATTTGACCTTTCACCATAGTCTCAGGCAGAATATTTATTCGATAGCTGAATAGTTGAATTTTATTTCGCTTTTTAAATTATGAAAATTGACCAATCATTGAGTTTTTTTTTTAATTGAAAGTGCGGTCCTATCGGATGCTACCAAATTACCTTCCGTTATTGTGTTGATAAGACCTTTTCTTATCAATTAATATTACGAATGAATAAAATTATTTAATTAATAAGATTATTCTATTAAGATAAGTTATTATGTTTCTAGCAATTTACTCTCTATGTGTTATTATCAATTTTTATCAACAAAAATGAAAAAAAAAAAAAAAAATTTTGGAACCCTATTGATCTCTCAACCATTCTGAAATAATGTCTGGGCCGTAGGGAATAGTTAGTAAAATAATGGACTGAAGGTATACATTGCAGAAAAGCAGGTCTGTACGGGAAGGGTTTAGTAAACAATGCACATTTTAAAAACTTCCTGGTATTTTAAAAGGATTTTGAAATGTATTGGTGCTGACAATTTCTTTTTTTAAACACTGAAAATATTTTTTTTCTTCAGATCATTCGTAAAGTTGATAAACAGACAGCCCAGTTGGATGCCGATGATCCAGTTTCCCAACTACATAAGTGCTCATTTTATCTGAAAGACACAGAACGCATGTATTTGTGCCTCTCCCAGGAGAGGATAATCCAGTTTCAAGTGAGTAACAATTGTGCTTACCTGGTCAGCGATAATAAACTGCGCCTTCGCTATTTAGCTAGCCATGGTAATGGAATCACACACACAAAAGCGCTAAAGAAAGTCAATAAATAAACGACACTTTCTTAGAGAAATCTAAATACATTACAAATGTATGGATGAGACATGAAAGTTTATTTATTACGTGGTGAAATCTTTTTAAAAAAAAGTAGATTTTCACTGAGAGGACCCAAACACAGAATTATATTGTCTTTGGTATTAAAACATCCAATTATATAGATCAGCGGATGCTGCAAGTTAAGTTGCACAAATGAATAGAATATTTGTAGAAATAAATAAAAATCAGATGTCTATCGGTTTGTTTGGTACGTTTAGCTTCTGTGGGGTAAAACCCAGTTTTTGCTTCTTGCCAGTATGCACAGAGGTGCTGAATACTTGTGTTAATGGTAAATTTACATTTTGCCTTTGTTGTTTCTGTGCATGTTTAGAAATTGATATTCAGGATTAGAAAAAAAACAACACTAGGTCTATGATTCTCTATGACTAATTAGTATTTGCAAGGTTAGGAGAATGTTAAGGAATTGTTTTGTGCAATTCAATTCTTTGAGGACAGTAGAAAAAATAATCGTGGGACGCCATATTTGAATGATTTCCTCCCAACTTTTTAAGTTAGAAAACCGATTTTTATTTTTGAATCAGATTGATGTTTTTTTGTTTAACATTCTTAATTCTAACAGAATTTATGTGTCTTGTGTTGTTCAGGCCACACCGTGCCCCAAGGAGGCCAACAAAGAAATGATCAATGATGGGGCTTCATGGACAATCATCAGCACAGACAAAGCAGAGTATACTTTTTATGAAGGCATGGGGCCAGTCAGCAAGCCAGTCACTCCAGTTCCTGTAGTCAATAGCTTAAATGTAAGTTGAACGGCTGCAGTTTTTTAGCCAACCAGTAGAAGAATGTTGTTGTTTTGTTCTTTCTCTTTACTGTTTTTATAACATTTTCTGTACTGTTTTTTGGTCTTTCTCTGTTGTTTCTTTTTCTCCTATTCTTTTATTATTTTTTTTACATTTTCTGTACTGTATTTTTGTACTGTTTTTTTTATATTACCCTCTTTACTGTTTTTGTTTTTTTCTGAACTGGTAGTTTTTTCTTTGAACAGGCTTTTTCTTTACTCTGATGTTATTTTAAACAAAAGAACAAACTAAAAAAAAACATTTCATAAAAAAAATGTATTGAAAAAAAAAGAAAACGCAAATTTCATACCATGTAATAAGAATTAAGCTCATTTTTATAATGTTATGATTACTCCGCTATGACTTTATTTGTGTTTAATACAAGCTTAATTCCCCGGCGCTGCCCTGGGAGAAATTACAAAGGTCTATAAAAGCAACAGAATTTTTTTTTTATACTACATTTAACATAAAGCTATAATAATTTTATTATATATATTTATTATTTACCAAAAACATGTAGAAATTAAAATAACTGTTCTAATCTGGTTAAAAAAGGGCATTTCTTTTTATTTAAATTGAACAAAAAGTTTTGACTATCCCTGGCTGAGAATCAAACACCCGTCTATCGCATGCATCTAAAATATAAGTATTACATTTTACTTACCAAAAACATTTTAGAAAGCTTTAAATCCTGAAATTCTTTACAATCTTTAAAAAAAAGAAGTAATATTTAGTAGAAGGTTAACAGTGGGGAATCAAACCCAGGTTGCTTGTCTGGCAGTCAAATATGATAACCTCTCAGCTAGGGAGGACACATACCTACATTGAGATAGCAAAAGTAAAATATGAGACAATAAGATCTTGTGTCTTTAAATTAATCAATGGGGATCGGAAACCACACACACAGTCTCCTTTTTATATATATATAGATTGTGCAGTGCTATAAAAAAAAAGACAAATTAAGCACAAAAAAAAGGATTATCTGAGGCATAAATTCTGACAATTTAAAAAATTAATAATTGTATTTCTCTGTAAATTGTTCTACTACAAATGGTAAGCTAGTACTGTCAATAATGAATTAGTTTCTCACATAAGGTATAAATTCATTTTTCTACATTGCCATCTGATGGGTTAAAAAAAAAGAATGAAAGAAATGTGTTTAATAATTAAATGATTTTAATATTAATACATTTAGAGCTCTTGTGTAGTTTTCTTCTGGTAGTTGTTGATGAAATGCGGAAAGATCAGAATTATTCAACAAAAAGTTATGCACAGTCTTGTTGAAATTTATAAGATTAAAACTTTAATTTTGAAAAATCATACTTGCGTGAAAGTTTACATGAACATCTTATAATGCACTAGTAAGATGTCTGCATTAAGCTGAGTTTTGTCATGTTCTTGAACTCAATTGTCATTAAAACTTTATGTTGTTAGTCCTTCATATTTGAAGATGTCTTGACTATCCTTGTGGGTTCCTTGGTGGATTTTGGGGCCTATAATTACTCACAGAATTTCAGCAGCTTAATTCAAAATCCCCACCATTGATAAGTTTGCATGAAGCAGAAAAAAAATAAAAAAATTTTGCCATAAGTTGTAGAAGTATCTCTATCAAACCAGATTTATTCTTAAGGCCAATGAAGCATTGTTCGCAAGCTATTCTTGCAACTGCATGCTAATGGATTTTGTGGCCAACACAATACCCAGCAGCTTTTACTTTTACCCAATGAATGTCCTGTACCCATCAGAGTTTGGTAGATTCAGGGATACCCTCCAAAACCTGGGTAAAAAAATCTAGCTTTTACAGGATTTGAACCCAGGACCTTAGAGCTGGCAATCCAAGCTTGCTGCTAGACCACTATGTCCCATCCACTGAAATGGGAAAATCTTTTTTTTAAAAAAAGGTTATTGAATTGTGATGTGATACATTAATGTTCAGAAATAATACCATACCGTCACAAAAATACTTGACAAAATTAAAACATTTTTAAAATTTGTCTAGGTTTCTGATTTAAAGCTATGAAAAATGAAAGGCTTTATTTACATGCTAAACTAAATTTGTGTTGTTTACAATGAAATAACTCATTCACTAATTATGTCTCGAGACATGATTTGATAGTTACATCTAAGCACAATGTTTACAGTACAAAGAAAGAAGTCATTCACTAATTCTGTCTCGAGACATGATTTGATAGTTACATCTAAGCACAATGTTTACAGTACAAAGAAATAACTCATTCACTAATTCTGTCTCGAGAAATGATTTGATAGTTACATCTAAGCACAATGTTTTTTCTCCTGTTGTCTAGTTAAATGGTGGTGGTGATGTTGCCATGCTAGAACTGAATGGAGAAAACTTCACACCAGCACTGAAAGTTTGGTTTGGTGAAGTTGAAGCAGAGACTATGTACAGGTTAGTACCTTTTACCGACTACATTCTTTTTACACAGAATCGTGTCACAATAACTTTAGCACACACACACAAAATGATATAAGTAAATAATAATAATAATATAGTAAACCCAACCGTGTAATTAAAGACAAAATATGTTAAAGCCTTGAATTTGTGTAGAGCTCTGAAATTTTGTATTTTAAATTAAAGACTTTGTTCTTTCTGTCTGTATTTTAATCAAAACTTTGAAACTTCAATACAGATGTGATGACAGCATGTTATGTGTTGTGCCAGATATTTCTGCATTCCGTTCTGGTGGCGTCCGGTGGGTTAGACAGCCCTTGCAGGTAAAAACTATCTAAGCATCTTTCCTGCTTCACACTAAAATAAGTTATATGGTTAACTTAACATAGTGAAAGAAAATATAGTTTATATGTTTTTAATTTCTTATGTTGTTTATGCCAATTTCTTATGTTGTTTGTGCATCAAAACTTAATGTCCTCCATTTTGCTCCACACTTGACCAGGTCTCAGTGTCACTGGTTCGATCTGATGGCGTCATCTACTCCACTGGGCTCATCTTTACGTACACGCCCGAGCCAGGTCCCCACCAGCACGACAAGGAGGTGGACAGAATACTGGGCCGCACACCAGCTAGTCCAGACTCTACATCCAACAACTTCAACAACTTATGATAGGTTCTGTCTAAACTACAGGCATTAACATTGACTATTGTTTTTTTCTAAAGGAATACCTGGCTGAAAAGCAAACTGTGCAATGTTTAACAGAAATAGATACAATTGGATGTGGTGGCTGTATTATTGAAAGACTTGGATCTAGTGAATAACCAGCTGCAAGTCCAAACTGTGAAATGTGTTGTCAGAAACTGATCTAACTTTCTAAAGTGGCAGAATCTCAAGAATGGGACTTGAGTAAAAAGGCTTGCTAAAGTTGGATGTTAAATCCCAGAGTAAAAAGGCTTGCTAAAGTTGGATGTTAAATCCCCAAGTAAAAAGGCTTGCTAAAGTTGGATGTTAAATCCCCAAGTAAAAAGGCTTGCTAAAGTTGGATGTTAAATCCCCAAGTAAAAAGGCTCGCTAAAGTTGGATGTTAAATCCCAGAGTAAAAAGGCTTGCTAAAGTTGGATGTTAAATCCCCAAGTAAAAAGGCTCGCTAAAGTTGGATGTTAAATCCCCAAGTAAAAAGGCTCGCTAAAGTTGGATGTTAAATCCCCAAGTCACTGTGTGTGTTAAAACTAAACAACATAGAAATAGATGATGAACGTTTAGCATAACACCAACAATTGGCAAGAACTAAAAGTGGATGTTCTGCTCAGGTTTCACTTGAATCTTAAGTTTTCATTCTTGGTGGCTTTTTTGTGTACACACTATAGCCTATCAGGCTGTACTGCTGCTGAAAGAGTTTCTCACCCCCACCCCACCTTTTTTTAAATTTATTTAATGAGTCTTCGCTTTGTATCTTTTCTGACAAATAACTTCAACAATTTCTGTTTCACTCTCCAAGAGAAAGTTTGCACATCATCGCCATTGAGCAGAAAGTCAGGGTGGGCGAGAGATTTATAGATATATTTTTTAAACTTGAAAGAATGGGTTCTTAACGACTGATGGGGGATTAATGCATTTCATTCCAGTCTGTCTGGTTGGATTTTGTTTCCAGGAAAACCATCAGTCTTGTCTGCTGTACATGTGTATATTTATACTTAAATCTATTTATATCTCTTTATATATTTGATTATGTCCATGCTGTGACTATGTTAAAGCAGGTGATAGGTGTACATAGAATTTTTTTTGTTTTGTTTTTTCCTTCTTCTCTTTCTCCATAATCTACCATTTTGAATTGTACTGCTGACTTTGACTCTTCTTCCCTTGCCCTCCCTACACATTTATTTATTCTATACATGCATAGAGACATACAGTATTTGTTTGATATAGTCGGTTTCTTCCAAGGCTGCGTTGAGCCTGAGATTGACCCGATGCTTTTTTTGTTTTATTGTTTTGTTTAAAGGTTGCTTTTGTTTTGTGTTCTACATTTTCCAGTGTAGTTTTAAAATAATTATACTTTCTCATTCAAACACTGTGTTTGTTGTTTTTTGTTGTTAGTCCTAACCCTAACCCACAAAATCAATACACACAAAATCAATAGAGTGCTAAGACTATTGTATATATTGATTTGTAAAGATTTCCCTTTTCCTGGCTTTCTTTATTCTCCTGATCTAACCATTATCGATCATTCTTTTATCTGTAGGATATAGTTGTTTTGTTGTTTTTTTTTCTATGTTTCATCTATCTTTGTTAATCTGTAGAATATATATTTGTGTTTTTTTCTAGTTGTGATCTATCTTTTTGTGTCTCTTAACGTCTTTTATCTGTAAGCTATATCTTTTTCCTAATTAGTAAGATCTATCTTTATTTCGTTTACTTCTTTTATATGTTAGTCATATTTTTTTTTATTTTTTTTTTATTTATATGGTTTATCTTCTTGTATCTGTTATCTTCTTTTCACTGTAGGATATATATATTTTTTATTAGACATAAGTATCATCTATCTTCCATGTATCTTATTTTATTGATAGGATTTATTTTTTTTAATTATAATTATTTACCGTCTTGTATCGCTTAGCTTTTTTGTATCTGTTAGCTTTTTTGTATCTGTTAGCTTGTTTGTATCTGTTAGCTTTTTTGTATCTGTTAGCTTTTTTGTATCTGTTAGCTTTTTTGTATCTGTTAGCTTGTTTGTATCTGTTAGCTTTTTTGTATCTGTTAGCTTTTTTGTTAAGGATTTTTCTTTTTTTTTTCCTGCCTTGGCAACCAATAGACTTCCATGTCTATGTGATAGAAATTGTTCAATGACTTTGTTATTATTATGTGTTGTTGTTTTGTTATATTTATGTTTTCACCCAAAATAATTTAAATTTCTGTCAAACTTTTTTTTATATTAAAAAACATATTGTATTAAAAAAATATATAAAAAAGTAAATTATGAATAAACCATCAGGGGGCAGTGCTCCCCCTTGACTACCATATTTATGACCAATGCAATACAATGCCTTATTGTCACCTTGTCCATTGACAGAAATACTCGCCTCCCCCTCCCCCAATGTCTGTAGTGCTTGCATATTCACATTCCACTCACTTTTCTTTTTTTTTTTTTTTGGCACACACACACACACTATTAGTTTGTTTATCTAGTGTCATGCAGAGATGATTGTTTATGTATGAACTTTTGAGCTAGAAACAGGGAGCTAGTGTCCGCACCCGTCCTGCCAGTTTATTCTGAGTTATAAGTTACATACTTTTCTTATTGAACTCTTTGAGTGCTTTTTGAGTTTCTTCCATGTGTCCAAACAGGCAGTTGTTGGGTTTTCTGTGTGTCTACCTCATTAGATAATAATCATTTACCTCAAATTTTGTAGAGTTATGTTTTGTGAGAAAAAAGAAATGATGGTGAAACTAGTGAATTACTATTTCTGTAGGGAAATTTACTCAGAAAGATTCATCTTATTTTATGATTGTTTTTTCAAAGTGTTAGACTTGTATAAATCTTTTCTTTCATTATTCTAGTTATTGAATTTTTAAGTCTGGATTTTCTGTGCTAATTGTGGGTTTACTCATTCATGGTAAACTTAGTTGTTGGGGTTTTTTTTACTAGTAATCTTTTGTTATTTTCTAGTTGTTTTTTTTTTAAATTTGCTATAAATAATTCAGGAACGATCCGGAGACATAAAGTAATGGTCTCTGTATCTAAGTGCATAATATTGCAATATTTCTGTCGGTGCGTCTGAACCATGGCTAAACATGTTTGGTGCCAATAAGGTTAGGAAAGTTGTTGTTTTAAGAACCCTTCATCATCATCATCTTCTTCATGGTTCCATTTTGCTTTCCTTTGATGTGTCAGACTGGTAGTCCTGTTTCTCTGATGATCCGGGGCTGTTGTTTGTAAGAATGGCTTTGGGGGCCCCAGACCTTTTTCTCCATGGTGGCTTCCTGAGGCCAGGCCTGATTACGGGCCTCTCTGTGGAGTGGATACCATTGTAGGATGTACTCTGCATTCTGGAGTCCAGTTCCACATGGGCAATCAGGAGTGTGACTTAGGCCGAATCGATACTGGTGGTCTAATAGTCTAGTCTGTTTAAGAACCCATACATTAGGAAAAAAAATCTTTTTGTTTTCAAATAAATTTTTGAAAAAGTTTCAACAATTACACCTTTTAGTTTATAGTTATACTTGTAACATATAGCTGGACATGTTTGATTTTCACATGTGAATTACTGCATTGTCTTATACCTTTACTTACATGGTAATTATTGTTTGTTTGATTAAAACATTGTAGAACTTGGTAGTATTTCACTCAGTTGTTTTAATTTTGGTTTGTTTTAGCCTTCATGTAAAGCACCTTAAGCCAAATTGTATATTGTATAACTGCAATGTATTAGTGATGGTCCTCGGAGTTGGCAACAAGCCCAGATTTTGTTAGAAATAGAAACCCCAATAGACACGAAGTTCCTTTTAACAAGGGAGGAAGGGCCATTATTTTTTTCTGTTAAGTTGTTATTACAATACAATGCCTGTTTGGTAAAAAAAAAATTTAAACAAATGATTTGAGCTTGTAAAGGAGTGAAAATGTTGAGGCAAGTGCGTGGCCATTGTGTTATTTGACTATTGATTATGATTTCTCTATGCATTGTATCAATTTAACATCACCAATATATGCAAGGCTTATAAGTGAGAGAAACTAGAAATGGTGCATGCATTATAATTAAATGATTACTCTTAGCAAGGAGACATTGTGCTTGTACCTAGCTGTTTGTGGTAGCTAAACCACACCTTGGTGTTTTTTTTTAATTTATATACTGCCATTATTTATTTTATTGCCTCCCTTTACTTAGTAAAGTATTGTATTTCTTCCAACACTACTGATCAATCTTAATATATATATTTTTTTTAAATTATTGCCTCCCTTTACTTAGTGAATTCTTTTTGTTGTTCTTCCAACACTAGTAATCTTATTACAGATCTTTTTCTTTTGTTTCTTTGTTTATTCTGACAAATGGCAATTATTTATATATTTAGTTATTGACAGAATGTTTTGTTTTATTAAGCTTGTACACATTTCATGTTTTTATATATTTTGTTTAAATGCTAAAAATGTAAACTGTTGATTGTAATGAATCCACTTTGATGTGTTAAATATATTTTTGTTTAAATGCTAAAAATGTAAACTGTTGATTGTAATGAATCCACTTTGATGTGTTAAATATATTTTTGTTTGTTCTATTCTGGAGGACATTTGTGTCCTGTAGATGTTGAGACTGTGGACCACAGAATCTAGGTCGTACATAATGCACAGCCTCTTTTTGAAAAGATATTCATTATACTGGAACTTTTCATGACAAATTAGCTACGTCTGCTATGGGCTAAGTCTGCTTTAGGCTATGCCAGCAATAGGCTATGTTATACATTTGATAAGAATTTATAGTGAAGTCTTGATATTGTATATATAATATATAAGTAATAGAATGAAGATTTAATATTTTGTTTAAACTTGTGATTGACTGTGCTATGTATATCAAATATATTTATACTATAGAGCTTGCATGTAGTAAGTAAAGTATAACATCAGGCCAAATTGATCATAGGGCCGGAAGCAGCGTTCACCAGTTTCAGTGGCCAAGGCATACTAAGGGATGTGTGGCCAGTACAATGCCCAGCCGCTTTTACTTTACCCCAACTAATGTCAGGTACCCATCAGAGCTGGGTTGACTCAGGGACAACCTCAAGTCCAGGGGAAAAAAATCCTAGCCTTCACCAGGATTTGAACCCAGGAATCTAGGTATGGCCAATGGAACATGTTGTCGCTTGGCCACTGTGCCCTGCAGAGCTTGTATCTGGAATAACTAAACTTGAGAATTGTGCATTGTGTACGCTGTATATTCTGTGGTGTGTGTGTGTGTGTACAATGTTTATTCTGTGGTGTGTGTGCTGTATATTCTGTGGTGTGTGTACAATGTATATTCAGTGGTGTGTGTGTGTACAATGTATATTCTGTGGTGTGTGTGTACAATGTATATTCTGTGGTGTGTGTGCTGTATATTCTGTGGTGTGTGTGTTGTATATTCTGTGGTGTGTGTGTTCTATATTCTGTGGTGTGTGTGTACGCTGTATATTGTGTGGTGTGTGTTGTATATTCTGTGGTGTGTGTGTTGTATATTCTGTGGTGTGTGTGTTGTATATTCTGTGGTGTGTGTGTTCTATATTCTGTGGTGTGTGTGTACGCTGTATATTGTGTGGTGTGTGTTGTATATTCTGTGGTGTGTGTGTTGTATATTCTGTGGTGTGTGTGTTGTATATTCTGTGGTGTGTGTGTTGTATATTCTGTGGTGTGTGTGTTCTATATTCTGTGGTGTGTGTGTACGCTGTATATTGTGTGGTGTGTGTTGTATATTCTGTGGTGTGTGTGTTGTATATTCTGTGGTGTGTGTGTTGTACATTCTGTGGTGTGTGTGTTGTATATTCTGTGGTGTGTGTGTTGTGTATTCTGTGGTGTGTGTGTACGCTGTGTATTCTGTGGTGTGTGTGTACGCTGTGTATTCTGTGGTGTGTGTGTACGCTGTATATTCTGTGATGTGTGTGTACGCTGTATATTCTGTGATGTGTGTGTATGCTGTATATTCTGTGGTGGGTGTGTGTGTACGCTGTATATTCTGTGGTGTGTGTGTACGCTGTATATTCTGTGGTGTGTGTGTACGCTGTATATTCTGTGGTGTGTGTGTACAAGTGTGTAGGGTATGACAATCAAAATAAAATGTGTACAGTATTACCTTGAAGATGTATAGAGTGATTGAACAGTGAGCTTTTTTTTTACCTCATTGTGTGTGTTAATGTGTACATAATGTACATACGTCCAAACACAACTTGTCTACTATATAATCCTTGTGCTTATAATTTTTTTTGTTTCTTTAAAGTAAATAAATAAAAACCTCTGTGCTGAAATGTGTATTTCTTGAGTCTCTATGGCAAAGTATCAATAAAATCAATTAGCGATAATTTATACACTGGACATTGGGCATAAGAAAAAATCAGACCATTTCTTTAAAGTGGTAGATAAATTGTAGAATTGTAGAAAATGGTAAAGATCTGTGTAAAGTCAATTTTTTTTTTCTAGGATTAAACTTTAGGATTCGTAGGGTAAAAAAGGGTATATCATCAGAAATGATATAGAAGAAATTATTGTTTAGTCTTCGAACGAAATGGGACACGGTAGCCGAGCGGCAGTGTGTTCGGCTGGCGTACCGAAGGTCCTGGGTTCGAATCCTGGTGGAGGCTAGTATTTATTTCCGGACTTGAGGGGTGTCTCTGAGTCTACCCAGCTTTGATGGGTACCTGACATTAGTTGGGGTAAAGTAAAGGCGGCTGGCCACACATCCCTTAGTATACCGTGGCCATAGAAATTGGTGAACGCTGCTTCACTGGCCCTATGATCAATTTGGTCCTAAGTGTATTTTACTACTACTTCGAACAGAACAAAGTTAGCCAAACAGAACAACACATGTCCTGGAAACTACACTAACCGGAACTACTGAAATGTGACCTTTCACTACTTCATTACACCTTCCAGTTTACTTAACACCTGCCCCTCCCCCCCCCCCCTGTCTGCCCGTTTAAATTTCTGGCCTCAAGAAACCTTCCTTAATGACAAACTATGGAGCACCACGAAGTTCAAAAGTTGGAAGCTTTGTATGATTCCCTTAGCTACCAATTGAGAAGGAAGAATAGAAAATCTTGTTGTTGACTTGTCAGCTTCTGTGTGTTGTAGTACATAGTACTACATAGTACTCTCGTCGGACCTAATTGATTCATAGGGCCGCTGAACCAGCGTTTACCAGTTGCTGTCGCCAAGGCTTACTAGGGGATTGTGTTGCCAGCACAATGCCCAGCCGCCTTTACCCTACCCTAACTAAAGTCAGGTACCCATCAGAGCTGGGTAGAATCATGGACACCCTACAGACCCGAGAACAAATCCTAGCCTTCACCAGGATTCGAACCTTTCGGTACGCCAGCCGAACGCGCTGTCAGCTCTGCCACCGCTTCCCTAGCCCTCTGTGTGTTGTCCATTTTACTTATTTTATATTGTACAGAAATGCATTCAATGAAGAACATTATTAGGCCTGATTTCTTGGTCTCACAAGCATAACCCCGTATTTCAAGTCTAGTCTTGCATAGAGAGAGATAAAGGGGTTTAAGTGATTTTTTCAAGTTGTTAGCTTTCTTGGGGCTAGTTCACGCAGCGATTCATTTCTTGTGTGGGCAAACAATGAGCTTTGTACTGTATGAATCAGCCGTTCTCCCTTTGCTGGGGGATTTACATGACTCATAAGAGAAAGTACAGTTTTGTATTGACTGACGTATTGGCGTGTGGGCGACTGCCACTGGGATTGACACTTTCGACTCAAGAGTTTTTCTAATGATTTACTTCCCTCCCTCCCTCCCTCCCACACAACACAAACCTAACTTGTATGCTAGGACGCGTATGAGTTGTACTATAGGCCAGATTCACTCATCGCCTCCACATGTTTATACCAAAGATGGGTTCAATTTTCCAATCATGTCCCACAAACAATTATTAAGTATTAACACATAAAATGAAAATATGCTTCATTGGATTCAAGTCGTGACTTTAAATGCGCGACTTTACTCTTCTCCGGTCCTTTTTAACGCACATACTTATGCACATACGCTCGTAAATAAAACGACATTATAGGAACTGAACCAATTGGGTGCATGGTATCCGTGCGGCAGCGCGTTCGGGTGACGTACAAACGTCCTGGGTTCGAATCCTGGTGAAGGCTAGTATTTGTTCCCAAGTCTGGATGGTATCCCTGAGTCTACCCAGCTCTATTTGGGTTAAAGTAAAGGCGGTTGAACATTGTACTGGCCACACAATCCCCTAGTATGTCGTGGCCACAGAAACTGGTGAACACCGATTCACCGGCCCTATGGATCAGTTGAAGGGATACTTTACTTTTTTACTTCACATTCTTATTTTACAGAGGTTCCCAACCTTTTTACCTCCGATTCTCCTTAAACGCTTTTCATTTATGAGTACACATACGTACCGCACCATTAATTCCTTAAATGAGCCAAAGTCAAAACGTGCTCTTTCAAGGGAAAAAATTTCATATTCACAGAGAGGTGTAAAAATGCACTTAAGTATTGTCAGAGCCTTCCTACACATGATTTGAATAGTGGGAAGATAAGTTATAGGCCTACACTGGAAAAGACACAGTGACGAAAAACGTGAAACAAAAGAAATGGCTGCTATAGACATCTTGGTGTCACTTAGGACAAATGACAACAAAAAATTAACTTCAGAAAAAAACATACTAATTCTTGATGGATTTCTTCAAGAATTTAACACACATATCTCCATAGCCTATATTTATTATAGGCCCCCTATTCAAGAGTATTACAAGCATAGGAGTTGCAAAAGAGGGGGTTTAGGAGCATAAACTCCACTCACTGGAAATGACAACAACTGTCCTAAGCAACACTATTTTTTTTTAAACCCTTGTAAAAAAATTATCCCTGCATCAATTTGAGCAAACGTTGTGGCAAATAGTTATTGAAGGGCTTCTTGTATTCACCAAAATGAGTTTGAGATACATATAAAGCTCCTAGGTTATTGAAATAAAGTCTAGAAAAATTAAATGTAATTAGTCACTTAGAGTCACCGGCAAAAAAACGTAACATTCTCATCATAAAATGCGTTTTGAGACATATTTTAATCAACCTAGGTCAAAATGCTATCTCGTTGTCCATGTTTGGTGTGAACTAAGTCCACGTTTTAACTATTTCATTGCATTTTGACTCTTTAATAGCGATTTTAAAAATATCAGTTTTGAGGTAGGACCTTTTGACTTGGGCTCAAATGTTTATTTTTTTCAGCAAGTCAATTTGAACTAATGTTATCATCCCATTGAACTAATGTTATCATCCCATTACCATTTACAGGATGTTTATTTTAGCTTCCCTTTTCACAAATAGAACTATTACCTGCATCAGCTTGTATTTGAAAAACCAATGATCATATGATAAGTTTTAAACAGCTTTTAATCTCTTTGCTTCCTGTCATTACACCTGTATTGTTTTACGTCCCCTCCAGTAGTGGCCCACTTACCCTCCGGGGAGTAGGTCTATAGCGTACCTCCCAGCGGGCACACCACGTCTTATCGACGGGAGAAACAATGTGGCAACCACGAAAACTCGTTGTTTCCCCATCGATACGATGTGGTGTGCCCGCTGGGCTGAGGCTGGTAATCCTTGCTCTAAAATAATGTCTCCAAGAGTCGGAAACCTACGGCACGCGTTCCAGACTTGGCACGCCGAGGCATTTTCAATGGCACGCGGAAGAGCCCCCCCAAAAAGTCTATTAAAGTCTCTTCTACAAGAAAGTAAGTGCTACAGCGGGATGTCTTTTTAACCCTTTAGTGAGAGACACGGCAATGATTTTCACGACAAAGATTTCCTATTCGTGGTTTAATAGACGACAATAATTTCTCGGTCTCCCCATCTTCAATCTTTCGCTCTTTTCTTTGACTATATGCCGGTCAGTGCTAGATCTAGCTAAGACTCATAATTCACCAGATATAATAGCCTACTATGTTGCAAATTGGCACCAAAATAAATGTTCGCGGATTTTAAGCTCAGTTCCAGATACTGGTTATTGACTGAGTTCCAGAGTTTGAAGTTGTAGGCTATAGAGCAAAGGGTCGGCAACCTTTTGATAAATAATTCAACATGCCAACAGCCTGATGGCCATCCAGTTCACCACATTGTCTGGCACGCAAGTCGCAGGTTGCCGACTTCTAGAGCTCATTATCTCGCTGAACACTTAGAATTTCTCGCGTAGCTCCATTTGAGACTCACTGACTGACCTTAATTTTTTTTTTCTACCTCCTTCGCACATTTTTTCCCTAGGCGCCTTCTTTCACCCCTCCTCTTTTTCTTTTTTTTTATAGCGACCAAAACTACTTCCACTTTCGTTGTGGGATTTCCCGTTCCTTAATGTCTCGCTAACTTGTCGTAACTTAGGATATGAGGTCAAGGTCGGCTGGATGGAAGCTGCATTAAATAGCTTTCAGTGATTCCCAAAACTTTTGTTGTTGTTGTCTATCCTTTTATTTTGATGCGTTTACTTCGTGATCTACTTACATCACCAAAACTCTAGCCCAGCGTTTCTCAAATTGCCCGGTAGCGACCCGGCAACGGGCTACGACAGTATAATGAACGGTCTAAAAAAAAAAAGTAAAAATTGGAAAACCCTGTTAGTTTAATGTTTCGGGGTACCGGTAAAACGTAGGCCTAAGTACTTAACGTAAAATGCTTGTACTTTCATTGGTAATTGTTAGTGTGACAAAAAAGGACGTAAAAGCTATTCACACTTTAATCTTGTCTGATTGTTAGGGGCCTATTCTTATAGATTTTGTATTTAATTCGACTGGATAGCAAACTCGACAGTGATGAGCTCGTCCCACAAGCTCGACATCATGGGTTCGACCCATGGTGCAGACAATAAGAAATACAAAATCCACCGCCGATTTGGAGAGGAGATGGGCGCCACCAAGCCCACAGAAAGCACTAACAGATACGCAGTATCCATTAGCTTCCCCAACGATCATAAAGGTTAACGCAAGGGAATAAAAATTTGTTTATTTTTAATTAGGCCTAAAGATAGAGATCATGTCACAAGCGCAGATAACTCATAGTCTAGATCAGGGTTCGGCAACCTAAGGCACGCGTGCCAAACTTTCTAACCAAAAGCCAAGACTTTCAAAAACTTTTCAAAAATGTGCATCCAAATGTGGCCTTATGCGGACAAAAATCTGAAAGGAAGCTGCTTAGCTTAGGAAAGTCATCTGCTATTCTCAACTGATAGGCATTCGCTGTCCTGCTTTCAACTTTTGGTTTAACTTACACTTATAAAGAAATAAAAACAAGTCAGTAATATTTTTTATATTACAAAACATATCTTGTTTGGCATCACTATTGAATCAAATTTGGAATTTTTTTAAAATTATTATTAAAGGGAGATAATTTAAGCATTTATATTTGCGCCAATAATTTTAATATGTTCCTTTTATTTCTTTTCTAAAATAATAAATGGCTTCACAATGTATAACATTAACATGAACACACTTTTAAAAAGTATTTGAAAATTGTATGAATATTTTATGACTAAAGAATTTATGTGTATATTTTCAAACATTACATTAAGTACCCAGTTCGTTTGATTATAACGTATCTATTCCGCTTAACGATGATAGACCTACAATATATTATTATATAAGTGTTAGATCTTCATCTTGAGTGCCAAAATAATAATTAGACAACAATTACCATAAATGAGAAAGTTAAGTAGACTAATATTACTAATAAAATATTGCATTGATATAAATAAAAATCATCATTGGCTCCATAGTCTCGAAAGACGATTAGATTTGCGCGTCTGTGATTTGGCCAGCCCTGCAAAATTGACTGTGCCTGTGGAGACCTATCCGTGAGAGACAGGCTCTATCGCATCTCTGGCACTTGAAAGCTGGATCGTTGGAGATTGTTAGGGGCAGCCTACTTTTCTTCGCTGCTCGTTTAGCCTCCGCCATAAGGCGAAGTTTGCCCTCTGCCGCAAAATAAAAATAAAAAGGATGATAATCACAAACACGTTAATTTTTTTATAAAGTATAAAACGCTTTTACTATTATCTCCTTTGCTTTTGGCATTGGTCTTACTACGGAGTTAAATTAATTGTCCTATAAAATAATTTTTAACAAGTATAATAGAACAGGTTTACTTTTAGGCTGTCGGCACGCAGAATGATTTAGGAATCCTAATTTGGCACACTGTTCGCAAAATGTTGCCGACCTCTGGACTATATCTCTGAATTTTTGTCGTTTTGGAATCAATGTGGTATGATGCAACATACTAGAAGGGAAGGGGCGCCAATAGAAAGCCTTAATATAATTTTAAAAAAAGTGTCGCGGGTAGTGGAAAAAAAAAGTCTGGGAACCGTTGGGTTTGAAACAGTTAATTAGATCTTCACGTTTTGAAACAGTTTTAATGTGTAAAAAGTATTTAAAAACACATTTCTCCCACCCCCCAAACCCCGTCCTTATTCATTTATTATTTTTTTTTTGGTGACATTTGTTCTTTTTTTTATTTCTCCGAAACCCCCAAAACGTCCAGAGCTGTGCGATTTGACACTGCCTCTTATGAAACGGTTCCCCCCCCCCTAAAAAAAAGAGATTAAATTTGTATCTAGTTATTGTTATTACTTCCGGAACAGTAATCAGTAACGTCACGTTTCGACCTTGACACACTGCTATGACCTTGCGGTTTCCCCTGGGCAGATCGCCAAACAGATCTAGTTTAACGCTAAACCGCTAAACGGTGAACATCGCAGTCCTAAAGCATGTTTCATTTTATAAAGTATACAAACACAAACATTTGGACATGCATGAGATAGTCGGATCTCAGAGAATCGGGGTTAATGTACACATTCTGGGCTTTTGTAACTTTAATTTATTGCTGAATACATTATAGTCTAGAGAAATGGTCAGCAACCTATGGCACGCGTGCCAGACTTGGCACGCGAAGCGATTTGCAATGGCACGCAGAAAACCCACAAACAAACAATTCAAGTCTCTTCTAGAAATTTTTTATTTATGGTGGCTCAGGTTGACTCTTTTCTGTTGTCGCGCTGAATGAATTGGAAATCCTACTGTGGCACACTTTTATCAAAAGGTTCCCGAACATTAGTCTAGACTAGGGATGTTAAAACCGTTTTTTTTCTCAAAACCGGTTTTCGGTTCTATAAAACCGGATCTCGGTCCCCCCCCTTCCCGCGCAATATCACAAGTCACTTACAGGTCGGAAAAGAAACCATGTTTCTGTCAAAAAAATTTTTTTTTTTTTTTATCAAGGCCACAAGATATATATGTATATGCGATTAAAAATCATTTTGGTCCAGTAATAACTGAATTAAAATGTTCAGTCATGTTCCCCCTGTCTAGTTTTAGATTGATGCTTTGGGTTTTAAGCGATAAGGAAATTGTTTTGTTTTTTGTCCAGGTAAACCATTCCATGTCCGGAAAAAGTAAAAAAGTAAAGTATCCCGCTGGACCAAATTGATCCATGGGGCAGGTGAAGCGGCATTCACCATTTTCTGAGGCCACGGCATACTAAGGGATTGTGTGGCCAGCCCAATGCCCAGCCGCCTTTACTTTATCCCAACTATAGTCAGGTACCCATCGGAGATTGGGTAGGCTCAGGGACACCCTCCAGACCCGAGAAAAAAATACTAGCCTTCACCAGGATTCGAACCCAGGACCTTAGGTGCGCCAGCCGAACGCGCTGCCGCTCGGCAACTATGTTCCATTGTCCGGATTTGTACAAATGCGTAAATTAGAATTGAATGATATTTGTATTTACTGTGTGTCCTGGAAGTAGGCTACGTTATTGTGGTATTTAAAAATAGATACTAGTCTCCCAATACCGAAATCGAAAGCCACCTTAGAGGGTTGGAAAGATGTCTCCGACGCATACTAAAGATTAACTGGGAAGACCACATCTCAAACTGAGAAGTTCGAAAATGAACTAGAATAAACTTCATCATCGAGGAAATCAAGAAAAGAAGATGGAGATGGCTGGGTCACATCCACCGCATGGACACAAAGAGGCTCCCAAGCAGTGAATTGAAATGGACACCACCAGGAAAAAGGCGAAGGGGAAGACCCATGGGAACGTGGAGGAGGACAATGGACGAGGAAGCAAAGGCCACCAACAAAACATGGCATGAAATCAGATGGCTCGCCCAGGATAGGGAGGCCTGGCGGAACTTTGTTGCTGCCTTATGCTCCACGGGGAGCGATAAAGAATAAGAGAGAAAGAGAGAGAGAGTCTCCCCCTCTTGCTTTCTCGGATCTCTCCCTTTTCTCTATATAAACATGTATGTATGTGTGTGTGATTGTAGGCTATAGTATGTCATCTATATCCACCTATTTAACTACCTATTAATAGATCTTTATCAATCAGTTTACTGCTCAATTTTATCAACCAATCATTCTATTTATCAATGTTTCTACTATCATCAAGATACATGTAGTCTATCAATATTTCAATGTATAATTTCAAAATAATACAAAATATAACAAGTGATTACGTTATCAATATAATAATAAAAAAAAAGGTTACTAAACAGAAAAGCTCCTGATTTCAACAATAATTATTTAATAAGCTGCATTAAGCTTAAGTATTGAATACTACAACTGGTTCAAAGGATCAGGACAGCTACAAGTATCACACAGAATAGTAATGCTTCCAGTAACGTCTGCCCTATATACTGGTCATCGTACAAACTGGGTCAGTTGTAATTACGATATATAGGTTAGTTCATCTGTCAATGCGCGAGCTATAATATCAGACTCGGCGGAAGACAAGCGATTCGGCGGCTGAGCCGAGACGTTTAGATCTAGTTCTGGTTGAACCAAGTCACTACTATGGGGTAGAGTGGTATCGATGCGTAGACATTCGCTTGGGTGTTGGATCGTGTCACTGGAAAGTGGCTGAATTGCATAGCTGCAACTGGGCAGAATTGCATCGTTGTATTGTGGCTGAATAGATTCATTGAGTCGGGGCGGAATCGAATCTACGGATCGTGGCTGCTCAGAATCGGTACCGGGTGGTAAAGAAGGCCTCTTCTTGAAGAGTTGGTCTATAGTTTGTGACTTAGTCAAATCACTCTCAATAGACTGAATAGTCGTCCCGCCCCGGGGTAAGACCAGAACGCTGATGACCAGGGACACACAATGGAGGCAGCTGACGCTGAGGAACAAGCCCGCCCAGTCAAAGGTCTCGAGAATCTCACTCATCATCGGGGAGGCCGAGAGCTGCAGTATCGTACTGAACGCCGCCACGATGCCGTACTTCAGATTGCATCGGTAAGTTCCGTAGATCTCCACCACGCCCGCCACAACGAGGCTGTCAAAGGCGCAGACGAACCACGTGATGCAGACTGTCCAGACGAAGAACATCCATCTGTGGAATAAGATTTAGGAAACCTGTCAAGTAGTGCAGTTTAATCAAGTAGTGCAGTTTAAATTTATCACTAGGAGGCGTAGAATATTATAAAATGTTTTTCTTTTGAGGAAGTTAGTACAATAATTATTGAATTGATTATGACCAAAGACTATAATAAGATGGACCGGTTGCTTTAATATTTCTGCTATTTGAGTAGGCTACTCGAATGACTTCTTTTCGGAATTCCCGATCCCCTTTTGTACTGTGCACTTCCATTTTATTTAATCGCTATGATTTTCTCAATGAAAATTTAAATCGAAAGTTGTATACAGTGGAAACATTTAGCAAACGTAGGAGCGTAGAAGTCATTTAAGACAGCGTTATTGGGTGCACAAGGAAAAAGAACATATAAGCTCTAAAAATAGAGCAAGCACTCCATCTTATTAGTCTTTGGTATGACGCAGATAAATATTTCATGGCATGTATAATACATAATTATATGACAAAGTTAATCGAGGTAGGCCTAATATGTGACGCAGTTAAAACAGCCCACAATATAGTTATTATTAGCTCACTTAAAACTATCCACAATAAAGTTAAATGTTTAATTATTCTATCGTGCTCTTTATTCAATTACGATTATATCTATATGGCCATGTTATTTAGACCTAGGTACGGCTTCAGTGAATCATACAGCGAAACAATTTATAATAGACCCCTCGCAGCAATTATGACATTGGATTTAAGTGACGTGACCATAACGTAATATGGATAGAGTAGAGAGCATATAATCAGAGTAGAGAGCATATAATCAGAGTAGAGAGCATATAATCAGAGTAGAGAGCATATAATCAGATTAGAAAGCTTATAATCTCTACATAGATCAGTCCACGGAGAAGTTTGTTTGTCAAAACCTCTGTTACTTCACTAAATAGATATAGGCCTGCGTCATTAAACGGAAGTAAATAACTTTTATTACACAAATGTTTTGCATACAGAGTGCCATACTGCGGTCATGAGCCTCGATCTGAATCGTGACAAGCGAGGGTTTAACCATTCAATTTTTAAATTTCCACTTCCGGTTAGAAGTAACGTCTGCATACTTCCATTTACCAGAAAGCCCCATGCTCACCCCTACCACCCCCCGACACACACAATTTCCCCCCCATTCCCAGAGGCGCAACTACTACTTTTTTGCACTGGGTGCTAACTTTTATTGTTGTAATAAATTTTTAATAACGATTTACCGTCCGAAATTCTAAGAAACGTTCATTTGGTTTATTGGGAAATGACGTAATCACGTCAGAAACCCCCCCCCATTGCCCCCAAGACGAAGACTAGCACTATTGTACTGAGACCTGTGATATTTATTTATCCCCTAAAGCCCTGGGTATAAACTTTAGGGTTGTGCGTAATGCCGTAAGGTCACTTAATAGATCAATGGAAAGGTGGACCCCCCCCCCTCTCCCCTTCCCAGCTCGAATCGTCTAAAACTGGAAAGCCTGGTGCAAAAATACATTCTATATGGTACGTAGTAGTCTCCTCTTCCTTCAATATCACATGCGCCCCCAGAACAATGCTCGCGCCCTAATGCGCCCCACAGTATTTTTACCCTGGCTCGTCTCATCCAAAAAAGAAATCTTGATGAAAACTTACTTGTTCACTTTTGGCGTGTAGTTCCAGAAAGCGGCAGTGATGGTCGTACCGGAAGTCATGATTATCCAGGTCTCCTTCAGCCCTATCCGGTCCTGCAAGGCCCCGAGAAAGAACTTTGGGAAGATGGTGGTGACGGTCATCACGGTGCCCAGTATGGCCAGACCGCGGTCATCACTCAGCCACGTCTGGTCAAAGGCAGGGGGAGATAATAATAGGAGAACGTTGAGAGTTGTCCATTGGGTTTAGAGAGTTTAGAACAAAAAGAAAGCACGAGAAGTTTACATTACTTTTTAATTCTCTTAGCGTTTGTTGTTAATAAACATAAAGACAAAAACGCTTTCCTTATCCCTTATGCGAGAACAAATACATACAAGCCCTCTTTCTTCCCGAGTGGCATTCGGGCATGGAATGGGTTGCCTGAACAAACCAGGAAAACCAGTAACTTAACATCATTTAGAACATTAATAAAAATGCAAGACTAGACTCGGACCACGGATGAACGTAGGACGCAATAATCTTCTGTTTAGAAGGAGCGTCAGTAATATATAACATAAGATATTTTTTTTTTCTATTTAATATGATCGCGGTGATCTATCGATATAGAGGTTGGTGTTTAGTGCTAGTCTTAGCTCATATTTCATCGTACATGTTACTGAAGTTCCTTATATACAGAAGATTTGAACGCCCTACGCTTTTCCGTGGTTTGAGTTAAGTCGAGCATTTTGATTTTGGCGTTATAAGATGTTCAATTTGTTGATTTTCCTGGTTAATTCAAAAAACCAATTCCGGGAAGTGCGTGTGTTCTTGCATAAGGTATAAGTGTGTTTATCCCTATGTCTATCTGAAAATTTTCAAATATTATTGTCTTGTATTCTGAGTTAAAATCTAATGCTTTATGTATTATTACTGTCAAGTACAATTAAAATCATGGGAACGCTAACAAAATTATACTGAGCTTGGTCCCACGACACAGCAACTTTAGCACAAACAGAATCGAGGTAGAGAGAGTCTAACAGGAAGATGTATACCTAGGGGCGGGTAACTATAGACGGATAGGGCGCTAAAGGGACAAAGGGGGAATCAAGGTTGGCCAAGACACGGGCATAAATTTTTTGATGGAATGTGGAAACTGACAGGCTAGGAAATTGGGGGAGTCGAGACGACTAATTAACTTAGGGAGACTGACTTTGCGGCACAGAACTTTTGCTAAGAGGCTTGATGTTTGTATCTTGCTCAAGCTAATTTATCTGTCCGTAGACGAGACTTTGCCAGACCACCGAATAAAGAGGACACTGGACAGTTAATTTCTGACACGGGTAAGTTGGGTTTTACATCAATACTTTCCATTAGACAAGTTACATATAAATAGGACTGTACTTAGTATTTTATTGACTACTATTTAGGTGACGGCCAGTGTGTAGTGAAGGAAACGAGTAAGAGAGAGACGAGAGGACGACCACGATATTGACTGACTACTGGCAGCAGTTAGTTGCGCCACTAATACGTCGGAGTGGGTTGTCCGTGTCGTGCCATAGTGGACGTCGGAGGGACCAAACAGGTAAAACGAAGGGAAGTCTTAACAGTTGAACTAAGGCGGGACAGACCCTATGCTATTGTTATACGAGATACAAACTATGGATATGGATAGCAGATTTTAATATTAATCACTTTCGTTATTAGATCTAATCTTCTTCTTATATTCATTCTCATCAATTTTGTTAGCAGGCCATTTTATATTACGCATTAATGTTTATAAATTAATGTCACTCATACTTCTTCACTTATTTTTTTCATTAGTACTATATTGAAAGAATTTCTTTTAATATACTAATTTTTTTTCTTATATACAAGCTTATCATTTTATAATATTGGTTTTGATATTTGTTTGTTTGTTTTTCTTAAACTAAGATCAACATTAATAAAGTATAGTAAAGTAATCATTTTCTACATTTAAAAGATAGTCTCTGTCATTCTATTTTACGTTGTGCTACTTGTAGTCAATTGTTAGTGGTATTTAATATAATTATCATTGTATTAAACTTAATTAGTTGAGCCGGGATTTCTTGCTTAATTATTCATAATTAAGTTCCTGACAATTACTACTTTGCAGAGGTTCTTACGTTTAGGCCCTCAAGAGATTTAGTGGCCAGCTCAACACCCACTGCCTTCGTGCTGTTTAAAATGAATTGGTACAAGACAAAAGGAGGCTGGGTATTCTCGCCCTACCAGAAATTGTCCCAATAATTTTTTCTTCTAAAATATATTATCTATTTAAACAATACCACTCCTCGTGTAAAAAGCGACAGATAATAATAATTGTTCTTCCTTTAAAAAAGAAATAGTGATAGATTATTTTTTATCTTGAAAAGTTTAAACCAACCCAAGTCTTAACGTCAAAAGTGAAACTAGATGCCGAAAACAACAATAACAATCTCAGTAATATTCTAAACTTGTCAAAATGAATTGTTTGTATAGAGATTGAATTGAAGAGATGGTACAATGCATGGAATGGGTTAACGATGAAAACAACAAAGACTTACTTGTCCGAACAGTTTGTAGAAATTTGAGACAACGACCAATGCGTAATCCATTGAGAATTGCAACATGACCAGCACGTACAGCTCCTTGGTCTTCAGCATCCGCCGGAACACTGCCAGAATTCCTGGTTGACCTTTCCGCCCGACGGAGCTGTTGCATTTCCTGCAGAGTTTACAGATGGTGACGTCACCGCCTCCCTTATCGGCGTTGACGTGGACCGTTATGTCTTGCGGAGGTTCGGAGTTCGACGGCGGGATGAGCCTGGCCGTGTCCGAGTCCGCACACGTTTCAGACTCACGGTCGACCTCAACCTCTTCGCCCACCACTAGCCTCTGCTCTCTTGGAGCGACTGCAGCAGGTGACGGCTTTTCTTCGGATTCCCGGATCGAGTCGACGCGGCCAGATCTGCTAATTACTTCCGCACGCGGTTGAGCAGACGATAGCAGTGCGCTGAAACATTTGGCCCTGTTGTCACGAGATTTCCTGGACTGTAGAAACACAAACCCCAAGAAGTGAAAGACCGAGTTGAACGTCCCGAGGATGAGAAAGACTTGAGGCACTCGCTCTAGAATATCGTCTTGCGTAAAGACGCGCAAGTTCCCATCTGTTGCGTCAGGGTTTAAATTCAAAGGGTTGATGTATCTGATAAATAAAAGACAATGTTACCAACTAAAATATATTTTTTAAAAGCCACCCAAATTAAATTTAAATTCGTTTACTTACTACTTGAAATTATAGTTGAGCTTATATAACTAGGTGTTATTATGGTTTGATATATTCAAATCAATTAATGAGACGCATATTTAACCTTGTGATAATCAGGTTGATGAGGACGGCGCCAAGACCAAGGCTACTGGTGGTCAGTCCAATGGCCAAACCAACATTGCTGTCAACCCACATGACTATATAGGACAAACTGGCCGAGTGCAATATACCATCAGCAATACCTAGCATTGATATAAAAACAAAAGAAAAAGTATTAAGTGCCGAGTAAAAAATGTCAAAACGCTAAATTTTTGTTAATGCCTATTTTTTTAATACAGTTTTCGAGGCACGGAATACTTGTCTCATTGCCCGGCAGTATTTACTTTTCACAAACTAGTGTCAAGTACCCCAGACGAATCAGAAAACCCCACCTGGCTCGGATGGAAAGAAGATTGGCGTTTAACGGAGATTCGAACCGGATTCCACCAGAATACAACCGGAACGCGCTGCTTGACCAGTGTGTTCAATGATAAAGTAACCCCGTGGAACCAAATAGATCCATAAAGGGCCGATAAAACAAAATTCATCAGTTTCCTTGGCCATGGCATACTAAAGGATTGGTGTGGTCAGCACAATGACCAGCCGCCTTTACTCTACCCCAACTAAGGTCATGTACCCATCAGAGCTGGGTAGGTTCATTGACACCCTCCAGACCGGGAAACGGATCCTTGCCTTTTCTAGGACCTTCGGCAAGTGAGCCGAAAGCGCAGCAGCAAGGCCACTGTGCCAATTGTTCAATATTATAAAACTTTATTGTGAGATATAACTGAGTACAGTATCCCCAGTCGAAAGGCCAAAATATCAATATACACAATCATAATTTTAAAAATAAAAAATACAAGCAAAGGCGGCCCATCATGGTTAACAGTAGACTAAAGGGAAGCAATATACTGCAATATACTTTGTCTGTATTAAATACCATCTCTATATTATTTCCTTTTTAAGAATAAATGATTAAACTATACATTTCATACCTGTCAGTACCCCAAGTGACAGTATGAATGTCACAAAGGTCAGCTCAAACGTCAGGTAGGTCATAAAGAAAGATATGTTGAAGAGGAAGGCGCCCAAGAACATGGTCCACCTGGGGCCAAGCTTAGAGTCCAGCAGTCCGCCCAGTATGATGCCCATGGTCCAGCAGGCTACCTCTACTGACATCAACCATGGCGTCTCTATGTTTGAACCTTGACGCTTCCTGAGAATAAATAAAAGTACTCATTTAGTCACTGGTACAGGGTCAAAGGTTCACGGGTTCCATTGGTCACTTCCTGCAAATGGACACTTCGTGGCTGAACTAATTTCCTGTCGCTTTTACTTTCCCCAATGAATGTCAGGGATGGGTTAGATTCTTATACTTCCAGTGGCATAACTAGGGAAAATGGCACATATGCGGTGTTGGAAAATTGGTGACTATTTAAAATGTAAGTTTTCATTTATTATTAAAGTAAAGGTTAAAGTTTCAGTTTGGCCAACCTTTGGCGACGGGGGCAGCCGCCCCCTCTACACACCTCTAGTTACGATTCTGTAATTACTTGAAATAAATTATCAGCTAATTTGAAATTTGCTATCTTGGACTTTTGGTAGTCATATCAACGTTAGATGGTGCAACTTAGATGGGGTCTACTTTGTACTAGAGGCCGACCGAAAACAAATTTTTGGTTTCGGCTGAAAACGAAAAACCATACCAAAAGTTATACATTGACTTTCGGCCAAAATCGAAGCAGAAACCAAAAGCAAACCGAAAGCTAACTTTTTGGTTTCGATCGAAGCCGAAACTGAAACTACGCCGAAAGAGGCGATTAGCCTACTTACGGCACCGAAACCGAAACCAAAAACCGAATTTCGGTCGGCCTCTACTTTGTACTTTCGCATACTTGTCCCCCCCCCTTTCTATTTTTAAACTTGTTATAGATCCATTCTTTTTTTTATAACACTGTGCTAAAGGCTTAGGTCAATTATAGAGACATCATTGTATATTACTGTAACTAAAGTCTGTAAAGATTATTGGCAGAATAAAGCAAATTCAGCTTTACATAAATTTCGAAAATAAAAAAAGTGCTTATTGAGCATTAAATAAAATTCATTGTATCTGCTTCAAACTTCAAACTTTTAGTGGGTTTGGAAGAAAGGGGGGGGCGGGGGAGAGGCTTTTTATCTCGAGTTACCTATTTCTTGGCATTTTGTTTGTTTTATTTCGATCAAATATTTCTGTTTAAAACAGCTTTTTTTCTTTATAGTCCGTATTATGCTCTTTAAGAGAGTTAAGAGGTCACGTCTGTAGGCCTCAAGCTCAAGGACACCAGTGTTAAAAACACAAGAAGATAAAATTTGTGAAGCCGGCTGGTCCAGCGGTTAGTTCACCGGACTGTCAACCAAAAACCAACTGACACGTCACGGGTTCTATCCCGGCCACCGACGGATCCCTGTCGCCCTGCAGGAATTTTGTGCCTGTAAACAAATTTGCTGCCAGCAGGCAGCAGTGTGTTTACAGAGCGCACTGAGCATGCTAAAATAGCATGGATAGAAGCGCTATATAAATAACCAATTTAAGTTACATCGTATTTAATGACACCCAAACAGAACTATGTTTCACTGTGTTTTATGGTCTCAATGTGTTTAACCTTACCGATGGCGCCAGCAAAACCTTATGTGTTAGGAAAACTTACATGGACGGGCTCCATAATATTTAAAGTTATTTTCCCTGAATTTTATAGCCTTATATATTATATATCTATTCAATGGTTGTGTGAAAGAGTTATACAAGAAATCATATAAGAAATTATGCTGATTCCGCTTAGCAATATGAATTTAGAATAAAAATTAAAAATAAGCTTTATGTAGTACCTATTGTAAAGATGCAGCTCTACAATTTTTTGGTTGAAAGAAATCATGTACTTGCTCTAGTTTATTTTTAAAGCCAATACAGTTATTGTTAAGGCTATACTTTAGTGTAATTGGCTCTATTTTTTTTAAAAATAACAATAAAAATAAAGTCATATGCAATTATAAAAATAAAGTCATATGAATTATATAAATACTCTTTTTACACAGGGCTTCACAAATGACCCAGTTACCGCTAAATTTACCCACCAAATAACCGTAGATTGTATTTATTGTATTTTCGTTTCCTTTAACGTTAGGTGACGTCAAATGGAGAAAAGATGAGACTTTAAAAGTATTTAAGTTCATGCGATAAAACAAATATGATAACATAGGTAGCAATAGTTTAAAAAAGGTAGGCTAACATAGAGGTTGGGCGAATGATTCAAATGTAGAAAATGGCGAATTACCTAAAGACACAGGCCGTGTAGGAGGAGAGGTTGCCATAGTACCAGGTGACGCCATTTGGGACGTTAATGAGAAAGACGCCGAAGAGCACAAAATATTTCCTCCATTGCATTGTGCAGAATAATGTCTTCCAGCGGACTCGTTCACCAGCGACACGCTGACTCAACACACACACACATACTCGGACACACACCGACGCTTGGACACCCCAGAGCTTTACGTTGTTAATGTCATGTGTGTGTGTGCAATTGGTCCATAACTTCACAAAGAAATGTCGTGTGTCAAAGAAATACGAAACTACAACAAACACGAAAAAATCTCGTTGTGTGAGCTGTTGTCACTAGCGCCCCCCCCCCCCCCAACTATAGCCAGGGTCAGTCCACCCCATCCCCTTCCCGTCCTACCCCCCCCCCCCCAGATCCCACCAACGATTCTATAAGAAAAACAACTGACTGAATCTCCCCGCCCCCCCCCTCAAATCTCAATACTTTTTTGTACTATACTAGTTAGAAAGCGTCGGGTTGTCCCCCACCTACCTTCCCCTTTTCTTATCTCCTAAAATTTTGTTTTAAAAAGAAATATTAATATTATATGTTCCTCTTGAAAAACGAATGGAAACTTATTTCTGGTTTATGATTTGTAGCCTATTTCCCGATCTGTTTAATAGCAACACAGATGTCCAGATGATGCAGCAACACAATGAAGCTTAATCGCCACAAAAATAATATAAATAAACAAGCAATGTCCAAAATAGACTTTTTAACTTTGTCTCAACAATTCACTGTGCGTGATTTATTATCCATAAAAGTACATGTTTATTTAAAGTAAGGCTGGATTTGTTTTGAAACCAAAGATGTGGATAATCACACATGTGAAATATGCCTTAAATATGAATAATAATAATAATAACGGTGCTTATATAGCGCATATCCCGTTGGTGACAGTTCTGTGCGCAGACGACAGTTACAGAATACAGACAGACAACGAAATATGTAGTAATACGCTAATTCTGCTGACGAAATTCTGCTGCTTGTCCATCGGTTTCGATGAAAACCATTCTCTGAGTCATAGTTTGTTTTGGGGGTCCGGAGATGGCTGAACGAGATCCTATTCTTGCACGAAAATGTTGGCCGCAATGGGAGCACGCATGCGTGGCTTGGTGAATATAATATGAATAATAATATGAATATAATATGAATTGTGTGATGTGCGGTTATTTAGAGGTTGTGAGGCCAAATGCTTAAACCACTTTTAATTTTTCAATTCTTTTCTTATAGACTCGTGTCTGCACAAAATAATTTAAACAGTAAAGCTTTTTAAAAATTCCAAATACATTCATATAAATTAATATAAGTCCCCGAGCGGCGTTCGGGCATGGAATGAGTTACCTGCACTAAGTCCGTAAAATGAAAAACGTAACGTCATCTAAACCCTTATCTAAATGCGATGAACGTAGGACGCAATAATCTCCTGTATATAAGGAGCGTCCGTAAACATCAGATAAGAATATTATGTAATGTCAGTTTTTGGTTAAAAATGAGCACGAAAAGCTCAAACGAACTAAATGTTTTTGTTATATAGAAAGCTTCAATGACAAATGCCACGTAAAATCTACACAGTCTTTTATAACTTATAACCTTTGTATCTTAGAAACCATAATCTAAACTTTGTTGATTTTTTTAAAACCCAAAACTGTGTTGTTTTCACACAAAGCCATGTCCATTGCCCTGGATGCAATAATTATCAATATTATCTTTTTATCTCTTGACATTTTTACTCAACGTTATAAATATTCCTTCTTTAAAAAAATAATTATTATGTTAGCAGTTATAAATTAAGTAGCCTATGGCGCATTGTTTACTTTCATTTTCTAAGTTCGTGGAATAGGCGTCGACCTACTTCTGCCGCAACGAATGCATTACGTAAATATAAAAAAAATCGGGAAAATCCGTTTTTGGCTTAAGCCTCGGCAACTTTCGTGTTATGTTTTTGTCTCTTTTTTAAAAAAAGTTACCTTGTATCATTTTTATTTCGTTCAAGTGGATACCTGCCTACAATAATGTATATATTTGACGACAAAGAGGTAAGATTCACCTGGAAACCTTACATTTTTCTCAGACTGGATAATAGTGTTAGCCTTGTTAACAAATGACCTGCCCAATGGTTATTAATTGGATCGTCGTGTTCAATTAACCAAGGTATGATACACTAGGCCACTAGGCTATAGTAGTCGGCTTTTAGAACAAAAGGCCTAATGCTGTAACACGTTTAGAAGTTTGCAGACTTAGTAAACAGGCAAAAAAGTTACATGATTACAAAGCTTTAAACAGTAAAGGCGGCTAAATCTTGGAAAAGGGGGGGGGGTAAATTGATATTCTTTTAAGCACACAAAATTAATTATACTTAATACTTAAACAAATAGCCAGAAAAGTGAGTGTTGCAACTGAAAAAAAAGGGCGGGGGGGAATCATTATAAACAATAAAGGCCTATAATAAAATCATTGGAAGTGGGAAAAAAATAGAAGGGGGGGGGATGCTGCTGCAAAATTATGTTATAAGTTGAAAATAGACATATTATGATAAAGCAAACGTGCCTTCCAACTGTTCTTGAGTGCAGTAACGAACAACAAGGCTAATAGCTTCCTAATCCAATCTACGTTAAGTACTCAGTGTAGTGTAAAAAGGGCAATTACTACCAATGGCTTAGTAACCCCAGATTTTTACACAAAAATTATGTATATAATCAAAACTGCTGTATAAAAAAACAAGTCTAAAGTCTAATTAGAACAACAACAACGACAACATGTTCTTATTTTGTTAAACAATGCCAAAACGATTTGAAAGAAATTATACTAGCTGTGAAAATTCTGGGTTTACATTTATGTTTAATAGTGTGTCCAATAATGTCCCATTATTTACAGTTTAAAGGTAGGCTACCTTTAAATAGCTGGGTTCTCAAGAAGAGGTGGGGACGTTTATAAACTAGGTCAGATTCGTTACGTGCCAAAAAAAAACATGATGATTAGGCCTAGATCTATCAATAGTAAGTTATCGATATGTTTGAGTTCTTTCATGTTCGTATCTGTAGCCTTATTGTAATATGTGAAAAGTATGAGGACGTTATATGGGCATATTTGTTACATGTCACATACAATCTAGTACGCGCTTATATAAGTGTAATGGGTCAAGAAGTAGAAGCTTAAAAAAACGAGTCACAAAAAAAAAAAGTCTGAGAAACACAGCAGTATATTATCTTAAAAGTTTACAGACGTTCCTTATGAGAAGATTATTACGTCCACTCCTGCAGGGTGGCAGGGATCAGTCGGCGGCAAGGATAGAGAAACCCCAACATGTCGGTTGACTAACCACAGGACCAGCCGGCCTCTCCTGAATATAGCCTAATATTTCGACTTCATTCATAGATTGTTAAAATTTCTTCTTTTTTTTTTTCTCAGAATCTTACATTAGGTAAACGATTTCAAATGCATTTCAATCTTTCTTCCCCACTAGCATCTTCGAGCCAAACGTAAAGAGAGGGCCAGGCGTAGAAGAACTTGCCGCCCCTGGATATGGGGCCCTGCGAGGATCTACAACATGGTGAAAAAGCAATTCGGGAGATTCCGGCGGAGACTCTTCGTGAGAGAACTTCCGGAATCCGAGTACGACCGCTACTGGGCGAATGCCTTAAATTTTATGGGCGTGAAATCGTCTTTCCTTTGCTTTCTGACGGTCTTGGGCGCATTCGTCGCTGGCATTGTCATCACTTTCTTGGTGCTCTTGTTTCTAGGGATAATTGGCACATCACTGAATTTCTATGCTATGGCTGTGGCTACGATCGCCGAAGTTCTGTTAGCCGAGCTCGAAAGGATTTCCGATCCCACGCTGAGCCTGGATGAATGGATGAACGAAGTGTACGATGATTGGTCGCATCGGATTCATGGATGCTACATCAAATGGATGGAAAGTCGATAAAAACCTTAGAGAAGGATGAGTTTTGTACGTATAGGATGCATTATAGAGATTAATGGACAACGAAATACATAGGCGCCTATACATGTTTTTGAATATGTAAATAGACCAAAAGAGTGAATTATCCATGGTCGAAATATAATAACAGTTATTTCTAAGAAGTAACGAGTTAGTAGGGTTATATAATGGACAAAAGAATCTTTTAGATAGCGAACTATTCAAAACAAGGTCACAGCACAAACATTTTTATAACAGAAACTAATTAATAAAATGATTAAAAAAAAATTGACTGTAGGCCTATACATTGTATACATTTATTCCAAATGTCCATGTAAATAAAATGTATCTTATTTATATTATCATTTTTGAGAAATGACTTTAAAAAAATGCTTATTAGTGAATCAGGCGTATCCTTGGTTTGATTGTAGTCTTTTATTTCGTGAGTTTTTGGTTTTCCTGAGTCGTTCATGCAACCCATTCCATGCATAATTGCCATTTGAGAACAAACGAACATATGCAGAAGAGAATAAAAAAAATGGTTTTCATCTGTCGGAGTATATCACTAGGATTTTTGTGCTATTTTTAAAAAAAATAGAATATACTGTTTTGCTTTAAGAATGACATACTTGTTTCAACTGAACCGGTTTTATAACCTGAATGTTTCGGTTTTATATTTTAAAACATGCAAATTTTGATTGTCGTGTGTACATTATACCCAGCGGGCACACCACGTCGTATCGACGGTGGAAAAGCGTGGTTTCCACGTTGTTTTTTCGTGGTTTCCACGTTGTTTTTTTTCCCTGGTATTTAAGTTTTTTCCCCGTTGATACGACGTAGTGTGCCCTTTGTGCCTAGAGTCTACCAACATTTTCGAATTTTTAATAAGTGTGTTTTTTTCCTCCAAAGAGCAAGATATATAAAATATGCCTTGCTCTTTTTGATTTAGAATAATAATAATAAATGAAGCTTATATAGCATATACCGCAATCAGTTCAATCAGAATAGTCCTATATAGACGTATAACTAGATCGCTTACACTCCAAAAATTTCGACTTTCGCCCTAACTATTTTATAGCAAATATATCATAAACATATCCATCATTCCACAAAACACTGATATCTAAAAAAAATAAAGATCACTAATGAAGATATTTTTAATTCATTCCCTTATTGAATTTTTATCCACTATAATTAAGGCTAAAAATGTATGCCTACAGATATTTGAGTATGCGATCTAGTTAAATATAGTCTAAATCTAGGAGTAGTGTAAATTTGCTTTAAATTGGTATTTGGTATTATAATCGCCTTTAAAAAAAACAACAAAGTTTTCGTAATGATGAATGTTGAATGTTTTAAAACAAGTTTATATTAGTTTGTATTCAAATGGGAAAAAAAATTCAACTACAAACACCATATGAAGGAGAGAAAATCCACTTAGATTTTCGGTTACTCGAAATACTAAAATCATAGAGCTAAAATAAAAACATAAATCTATGTGGAGAAATACTGGACAGGCAGACCGGGTTGTATGCAGCTGTTTTGGAATGTGTCATTCTTTCCTTAGCTACAAATTGTCTTCCGTATCATAAGATATTTATTTCGCATTTTTAATTTAGTCACAATTAAAAATAGTATATACTATATATATATATATTAATACCCTATGGCATTATAGTGCTAATTTTTATAGTAGCCCATGCCTTTAGCGTGATGTGACAGATGTACTTACATTGGTTTCGACCTGTTATTCCGTCTTGTTAAATTATAACAAGACCTCTACATTTTTGTTTGTTAAAGTAAAACATAGCATAAACATTATTTTATTATTATTTTATTTGTGAAGTTTTGAGAATTATTGTATAAATAATTATATCACACGGTAAATGGACTTGTTCTTTCGTTTGTTTATTTATTTGCATAAAAATATATGGTTACTCGATTTAATATCTATTCATTCATTTAACTCTCCGGCCATCTATGCAAATAACTTTCTCTTCTATCTATCATTCTAGATATCATTTATGTATTTATCATCTATCTATCTATCCTATCAGTATATCTATCTATCATCTATCCATCTATTTATCAATCTATCATCTATCTGTATATTTAATTATATATTTATCATCTATCTAATCTATCTCTCAATCTAACATCTATCTGTAGGCATATATCTAACTCTACAGTTGCTATAGCTACCATTGGATCTCGAAATAATGCACTCAACTGATAGCTGCATAAATGTTGTGAAATATATCAGGAACTGCCCCCCTTCCCATCAACTCCCCACTGCCCAATTTCCCCCATAGTCAACAACAGTAAACATTTTTCACGTTTCCATAATAAAGCCATTTATATGCTGACATAATATAGCCTAGTAATAATTGACGATTGCTTATTACTTATGCCTACTACCAGAGAACGCTTTAACTAAAAGTAAAAATAGGTTATCGGGAAAATCCGATTGCGGAGTTAAGCCAGGCATGGTTTCAAGTTTCAATATAAAAATTCCTTATGATTTTTTTTTCAGTTGCATTTTGTTCGAAAGGATGTCCAGCTTGAATATATTTAACGACAAGAAGTCATATCGACCCGCCAAAAATTTGTTATTAAAACAAACAGGAAACCAAAATAAATACATTTTAAAAGTTGCAAATTTTTTTTTTTCGAAAACCTTTGAACGAAAACTTTTCTTTTTCTTCAGATAAACCATAATAATATTAGGCCTATAATATGTCCTAAAGTTTAAAACACAGATATGTCTAATGTGTTTGCGAACACACATACGCACACACATACACACAATAATAGTAAACATAAATCGCATATGGACGTTTTGCTGCAATTTAAAAAAAAATAGTTTAACCATAGACAGAATAGCCTTGACAACAGTTGTGATAATAGAACTCAGCACATATTCCCGTCAACTAAATGTCCTTTTTTTTTTTATAACAAACAAATCATATATAGAAACGTATTAAATTTATTATTCTAATACTTTAATAGTAATAAGCATTTTTCCTCAAACAAATTTAGACTATAAAGCAAAATATATTTTTAAAAAAATCTTTTTTCTCTTTTCTTCCTAAAGGATATTTTGTCATTCCAATAATTGTCTGCTGCTGCTTCGGTTTTTCTGATTGTTGACCAATGGAAAAGGAAACGGGTAGAGAGGGGGGGGGGGTGTTAAATACGTCCATTATGAATGTGAAATACGTTCATTATAAATGTGAAATAAGTTTATTATAAATGTGAAATACGTTCATTATAAATGTGAAATACGTTCATTATAAATGTGAAATACGTTCATTATAAATGTGAAATACGTTCATTATAAATGTGAAATACGTTCATTATAAATGTGAAATACGTTCATTATAAATGTGAAATACGTTCATTATAAATGTGAAATACGTTCATTATAAATGTGAAATACGTTCATTATAAATGTGAAATACGTTCATTATAAATGTGAAATACGTTCATTATAAATGTGAAATACGTTCATTATAAATGTGAAATACGTTCATTATAAATGTGAAATACGTTCATTATAAATGTGAAATACGTTCATTATAAATGTGAAATACGTTCATTATAAATGTGAAATAAGTTCATTGTAAATGTCTATCTCTCTTTCTATCTGCCTATCTATCTATCTAATATATCGATCTATCTTAGACTATCAATATTTCTATATACTCTAATTTATCCATCAGCTATTTATCTATCATCTATCTATTTAATCTATCAATCTAACTATCATCGAACTGTATACCGGTATCTAACTCAATTTGACGTCACAGTAGCTATATCTAGCATTGACTCTCGAAATAATGCATTGATCTAATTGCTGCATACAAAGTTGTGAAATAGCGTCTCGGCATCGGCAACTCCCTGTGCTAGTTTACTCCCCCCCCCCCTCTTTCCTACTTTCAGACTTTAGACTCCATCCATTAATTGCATCCAAATAATGTACATTTTCTCCCAATATAAGCAGAAATAAACAAAAAGTTTACACCACTTCCAAGAAATCAAATCACAGGATTTTATACCTCCATGTAAATTACATAAGAAGAAGTCCATCCATCCATCACCTCAATAAATTAAATTTACAAGACTGTATACCTCTGCAAATAAGTTAAATCAGAATATTTTGCCCCCCATCCCAAACCGACCCCCCAAATAAATTACATCAAAAGATTAAACACATGCATATACCTTAATGATACCTACCGTACCCCAAAAACCACTGAGATATATATAGCTCAGTGCAAAAGAACCTTTTTATTCAATTTGTTAAAACACTAAACAAAACTATTGTGTCACGTGGTCTGACTTTGTTGTTTGTTTTACGAGTAGTACGGTAACGAGATTCTATTTATTGTAACATTCTTTGCAGACAGAAGGTTGTTGGTGTAAATATATCTGGAACTGCCCCCCTCCCACCTCCCCTAAATTTCCTCCCTTGTCAACAACTATAAACATTTTAACACGTTTCCATAATAAAGCCATTTATATGCTGACGTATTATATTAAATTGACAGCGGCTTATGCCTACGAAGAAAAACTTTAACAAAAAGTAAAAAATCGGGAATCGGGAAAATCCAATTGCGGAGTAAGACTGGCCTGATTTAACATAATATTATTATTATTATAAACATTTTGATTTTTTTTTAAATTGTGATTTTCATTTTTATTTTATTCGAACGGATGTCCAGCCTGAATATATTTGACGACAAGGAGGTACTTTGACTTGATAATAATTAATAGTAATAATTAATAATAAAACAAACAACAAACCAATATATATATAGGCCTATATATATGTAGCCTACAACTTTCATTCGCAAGTGTTCATCTTTTAGTGCTTTTAGGTCTAAATAAACCAAAATAACATTATGTCTTATCCTTGAACACAAATGTAAGTAATGTGTGTATGCCCTGTATGCGGACGTGTAGACCTAAGCTCACTTACATACATACACACATAATAATAATAATAAACCGTTTAAGAACATTTTACTGCAATTTTAAAGAAATATGGTCTATAGACAGAGTAGCCTTAGGGGACGTCCATTAATTACGTCAACAAAATAGGGGAGGGGGGGTCTGAAAAAGTTTGACAATTGTTGACATGGGGGAGGGGGGGAAGGTCAAGAAAAGTTGACGTTAACAATAGGCTATATTTTTAATGAAATAAATAATGATACAAATTTATTACAAAATTCTACATTTGTCCTGTTCAACTTACATAGATAACATGTAAAAACATGGTTAGCCTGTAGATCTATGTATGAGTGGAAACTAATGCAATTGTTAGCAAGGCAGTGTGACCGACCAAAATTGTAGAAAACCTCACCTTGGCTGTCTATGTCTAGCGTAGGGTTGCCAGACACATGGGTGTCAATAGGAGGACAACGGATGACATTGTGTTTCCATTGGATAATTTCACATTAAACCCGCAATCAGTATGATTTTATAACAAGAGCAGCCACTATGTTTAAGTGTGTATTGGTTAAACTGAGCACAAAACAGTTTTGTTAAAAATAACAAATACATTCACTTTAGGCTGAAGGCAGCTTGCCTTTGGTTGGGCAATAGTCTTTTAAAAAAAGGATAATTCTTTTCCTGTACAAATAATCACTTGTTTATTAATTATGTTCTTAATATGTTAACTATTTTTAAAAATGTATTTGTCTTTATGCCTACAAAACTTAAAATATTACCAAAGCCGGACATTTTAAAGGTTTAGTGCTTTGCCTGTCGGAGGACAAGAGTCTAAAAAGGAGGACAAGAGTCTAAAAAGGAGGACAAGAGTCTAAAAAAGAGGACAAGAGTCTAAAAAGGAGGACAAGAGTCTAAAAAAGAGGACAAGAGTCTAAAAAAGAGGACAAGAGTCTAAAAAAGAGGACATGTCTTTCTTTTGCCTGACAACTGGCAACCCTAGTATAGCAAGACATGGTGGCTGGAATAACAAATGAACATAAATACACCAACAAAATGTCTGCAGAGTACGCTCAGAAACAGGGCTGTGGAGTCGGTAGATATAATATTCCGACTCCAACTCCGACTCCTCAGTTTTTTGTACTTCCGACTCCAACTCCGACTCCCCGACTCCGACTCCTCTGTATAACACTATGAAAAGTATAAGTATTGCCGCTCCTAATTGTGCGTTGCGTGCCAAATAGCCTTATAGTGTAGCACGTGAAAAGCATACTTCTTCACCGTTACTTAACGTGTTCGTATCGCGGTTACGTGAGGTACTGCATGCATTGGTCTTTATTCTTACAGTAGAGAAGTCATTAATTATAACTTTTTGTAAATTAGGACATTACAATTTTAAAAAAAAATTCCAATCTAAATTTAGTACGAGTAGGAGTCGTGCATTGTTTGCCGACTCCAGGTACTCCGACTCCGACTCCACAGCCCTGTATTCATAAACCCAGTTTTTTGCTGCTCAGTACATCTACATTAGGCGCCAGAGACTGGCGTTCGTTATGTAAGCCATGTAAGCAATGGCTGGAATTGGCAATACAACTAAAAACAACAATAGGCCCTCTCTGAGACTATAAGTAATGTTTGCAAAGCATTGAATGAAGTGTATTGTGTGAGTCTCCAACATGTATTAATTGTATTCATATATAGTTTTGCTTTATCTGTTGTTGCCTTTTGTTTAGCCCCGTCGAGCCAAACGTAAAGAAAAAGCGAGACGAAAAAGGGATTGCCGCCCCTGGACTAAGACTACTGATGGGAGAGGCGAGGACATAAATGAACCATGACGTTTCCATAATGAACCAGGACGTTTCCATCATGAAGCAGGACGTTTCCATACGAAACTGCGAGTGACACAGCTACCAGAAACTGAGTATGACCGCCACTGGACACATTTCTCCAACTACATGGATTCTCCTCGATCTATCTGTGTTTGTTTTGTTACAGTTTGTTTGGTGTTTGTATTTTCACTAATATTTTATTTCTCATTGTACGTGTTTCTATGTAAAATTCCAGTAACATTAGTAACAGGCTTTTTCTCGATCCTTTTAATGGCTTTTGAGACCGTGGCCATGTTTTTTTTTGTTGGTTTCGAAGTTTTGTGGAAACGGTTTTGCATCTCGGTGGACGTGAGGGTGGTGAGCTTAGATGAATGGATGAGCGATGCGTACGCTGATTCGATGCAGTGGATTTACGGATGCTATATCCATTTTATGAATAGGTTAGACAAAGTCTGATTAAATGGCAAATGGGTAAATGCTTACTTATAGGCTTATAAAGAACAAAAATATGAAAATGGAGACTAGATTACTGTGTGGATTCTGGTGGACAGTGACATAAGACGGCGCCAACGCAACTCATTAGTTGTGCGTTTATACCTAGTAGATCTACTTTCGCCTTACTAAACTATTCTTGTTTCTTTTTTCTTGCTCAATTCTTGTCATTTCGACATTGCCAATGGCGTGTTACTTGTTCCATCTTGTCCTAATAACGATAGTCATGAAAAATATCATTACACATTTTTGTTAACATTATTATTGGTATTATTAGTTGAAACTAACATTGTAAGAGTAAAATTATATTTGAATGATACAAAGTAGGCTACCAACTTCCATAGATCAATGCAAATCAGTATAAAACCAATGGAAAATGTGTTGTTTAAATGTCATTAAAAATAGTTTGCCTTGATGTGTACCAGTTTATACTTATATAGGACTACTAGTAATAGCCCGTGGGAAACCACGCGGGTAAAGAATTTTGTTCAATGTGTTTTTTTTCATTTTAAGAACTGTATTTATATATTTGATATGCTGGGAGCTATATTTTACGTCTCGGGGTCGACATCAATCTCAGACTGGAAGCCTTGCGGCTTGCGTATACTATTACCTTTAAAAACAACAACAACCGAGACCCGCTGATTCAAGGCCGATGTGCAACAAATGGTTATAATTGCAAAGGAAATTCTGTGTTGTTTTTTTAAATTATTAATTAGAAGTAATTATTATTAGATTCATATCAAACGTTCATACATTAAAGAAACTAGTACTTAGAACATTTCCATGCCTGATTGATTTATATTTCCAATTCATGAAATTATTATTATGTTTAGTTTCTCTATCTCTTTCATTGTTCTATTATATATCAATTATATTGGTACAGTGTACATAACAATAAATTGTGAAAATGTTTTATTGCATTTCTTTGATAAATGTCGATGTGAACTTACACGTTATTGATAAACATAAACTATAAATATGAAAACAAATGTCTTTTTGTGATTGTGACTAAAAATTAACATCTCCGACAGGGTTGTGGGGGGTTGGGTGGAGGGAGGGGGTATCTAATGTGTACATTCTCAGTTTCTAACATCCTAAACATGTATTAGATCTGATAGTTATTAAAACAAATCCATAAACTATCTGATAGTGCTTTTTGCAAAGACATCCTGTTATGAAATGTTGAAATAAAAGACTATACTAAAAATTTGGCCTTATAAAAAACTTTTACAAATTTATTCATTCATAATAATATGTGTTTTAAACAGAGAAAACAAATATCTATACAAATTCTATACAAAAACATGTTTATTTAAGATTTACACAGTTCATTAGATTTTCTATCTTGGTTAGGTACGTTAAGATAATATATGTATATAGGTGGAATTCTTTTTAGGCTCAGCTGAACATACTTTATCTGACAATCTTAAGTATCAGTTTCAATTTTGACAACCTTTAAACAGAATTGAGTCCACGTTCTTGGAATGAGTTCACTAATAGAAGCAGATAAAAGCTGAACAAAGACTTTGATGTCAGCATTTGTCCGTCAAATTAGTTCGAGGATATTTCAAAGAAACAAAGACATTTGGAGTAAGTCTAAATTAAATAGTCTTCAAGTTTGTGTTCAGTTTTTTTTTCACATAGAACATTTTGGATACTTCTATGATGGCTGTTCCTTAGAGAAAATTTCGTTTGGATACCACTATCACATCTTATTCGTCTGGAAACACCTCTAGACGCTAAAGAATAGCAGGAAAGCGTAAGCTGTTTAGTGAAATACGTTATTTTATTTTATTTTGTTTTTGTATGAACAGCATTGCCTTTATATAATTTGTTTATTTTCTTTTTACATTTTTGAAGTCACTTACTAACTCTGTTGACATTATACAAAATCTGGAAATCCTACGAGTTCTAAAATGGTTTGGGTAATTAAACTAATAGAACTAAGAGGAATACATTTTCTTAGCCTATGGGAATATAGTTTTTTTTTATATAAAACCTGTACTTGCCCCTATTTACAGAATCCAAAATATTTTATGCATGATCTTAACCCCAGTTCTATGCTTTTTGTGTGCGAGTGTTTTTGAGTAAATCTTCGTCTAAAAAAATTATTTTAGCTGAGAAACCGCATCGGTGTATTAAAATTCAATTGAAAATCTCATGGGGAAAAAAATCTAAGTGCTACTTGAAAAATCTTAGTTGGCCTATTATTATTAGGTAAATTTGTACATTTGTAATTAGTTCCAATTAAAAATATAATTTTAAATCAGGTAGACATGTATTACGGCGCCCCCTTTTTTTTAATTTTGCCACCATTCCACCCTAAGATTTGAATTTGTTTCCAGATTATAACAAATTGTTATTTGTTAGCAAGGGGGGTTTTAATAACAGCAGGCTCGACTGTTTGATCAGTTCTCCAAGTACAACCCAAAGGATGTCTCAGAAACTTATGAAACCAGACACTGTGTAGGCTGAGATGCAATAAGTAAATTGTAATGGGCCCCGTTATCAAAGCACGCCGGAAGTTGAGTAAAGTGTTATCAGTAATCAAAAATCAGTTTCATTTTATGACATGCTTTACACGGAACACGTGATCACGTTCATGGAATAATTCCAGAATCTACAACAACAAAACTAAAACACAGAACATTGGGCGGAGTGACTTCGTTTTTCAAAGACAAGTAGACAGTGGCGTAGCAAGTTTGGGGGTGAGGGGGAAATAGTCAACGTTTGTTTTATTTATTTGATTTGAAGAGGGAGGGCGACTAGCAGAATAGTTCTGAACGTATGCACAAATTACCCCTAAACCTTTGAAAAGCTATGTTTTATTTTAATGTATCAATACTTGAAACGTAAAAATTAGATATTTTTTAAATCCATAAAAAAGAACAAAAAAAGAAATGTATCCCCCTCCCATGCCCTACGCCTATGCCTAGTTCATAACACTATTCTACACTCTACTCTAGGGGTCGGCAACCTTTTGATAATAATGTGCCAAAGTAGAACGTCTAAATTCATTCAGCGTGCCAACAGCTTAAAAGTCATCCTGCGCTACTATTCAATTTATTGTTGAAGAAACTTGCATTGCCTTTTTAAGGGGTCTTTCTCGTGACAATGAAAATCGCTCTGCGTGCCAAGTCTGACACGCGTGTCGGAGGTTGCCGACGCATTCTCTACGCTATCTTGGATACAATAAAGAGTGGGGTGGTTCCGTGCGTTATATTGTGGCTACATGCGTCTTTTAATCAGACTATAAGAAAACCTACACTAACAAACCAATGCAGTGTTTGTTAAATGTAGACTTTACAACTAATTCTTAAATATAAATTAAAACATGTTGTTTTTCAATCTCGTTATATACGCTTTGCTTTGGTGACAGTAGTAGCCTAAGATTTTTTTTGTTGGACTGAATAAAACTTTCATAGTAATGCACAGAATGAAACACACATTGGTCGGCTCTGCAGTCGAAACAACGCGAGGCTTTTTCTTCTAAAGATAATATCACATTCTAAAAGAAAAACATATTTGATTGAAAAATTACTCAATAAAGAAACATTCTGTACAAACTAGGTAGAAATAAAGATATTTTAGATATTTATTAAATTAAGTTCAATAAACGACAGCGAGAATTTCTCGAACAATATTATATAGCGAATAGGCCAGACTAATCAATATTTACTACCAGTTTATGGTAGGCCGGTAGGCCTATATTTGTGTAATAAAAGTGTTGCAGTTTTAAAAGGATATTAGATCGATATAAAATCAAATCTATTAACTAGAAGCTAAAAAGTCTACAATGAAACTACTTCTAACAAACATTATGTTATACCAAAGACTATTATAGTTATTTACAAGCGCCAAAATGTGTGCATGTATTTAGTTTAGGATACTTTTGCCACACAAGAGGAGCAATAATTCTTAATTTTTACTTTATACACAGACTCGATCTAATGATTCATGGCAGGTTATTTCGATTCTTAGCGGAAATATCCGGAAAGCTAATAATATTTTAAAAAAATGAAAATGAAACAAGCTCTACCTAACTATAGATAAATATTAAAAAGAATAAAATTATGTAAATACCTTTTTGTGTAAGTTTAATATAATTAAATTTTACTTTATCTTTAAATGTTGATCGTTGCGGCTCTATGTCATTTAGGCCTTAAGTCTACCTATTCACTTTAATTTTTCTGTTTTTCTTGGAAACAACTTCAAGCAAGCCGTCACTAAGGGGTTGCACAGATTTTATATTGAAACGAATAATATAACAGCAATGTATCGCGAACCTATTTTTAGCAGATCTTGTTTTCGCGGTTATTAGTATAATAATTTATAATCTCACAATTTGCATTTGTTAAATATAAAAATCGGGATTTCAAATTGAATCTTTGCTGATGTGAATTTGAAAGTGAATTTGACAACTTGACTTGGTGTAGACCTAGACAAGATCTAGTTGTTTTAATTTTTTTTTTTATCCCGCTATGAAAAATCAACAAATGAACATTTTTTTCGATGATGAAGAGGTAGGTTTTAAATTGTGTCATTCGTGTGTAGTAGTGTAGTTATCTGGGTAAAAACAACAACATATTATTAGTAGGTACTCCAAGTGATTCAACATAAAAATAGCTAACATGGGTATCAGCCATTTCCATAGTTTTCATTCTTTCTCTCTAACGTCGATATTGATTTTTCCCCTTTTGTTTTTGTAAGCATTCAGTAGTTATTAGTGACCTCAAGTGGTTATAAGTCATACGTTGGATCGGAGCCTTATCCTGGGCCCCCAAAACTGGCGAAGTTTGTAAACTTCATGAGATATAGAGTGTGCTGATGGCTCATTTTGGGAGATTTGGGTTAATAATGAAGTCTCCACATCAATCAAAGTCCAATGATAGACTACGTTTGCCTGGCAAGGCATCAGGTGGTGGTCAGAAAATATCTTGGTGTCTTGATGGCCACAAAAATATGTGTCTACATAAAACAATACAACAAAAACGTATTATCTTCCACTGCAATGAAAGACATTTTGCCTCTTAGCTTTCACAAGTTCTATGGGGCAAAATACCTGGACTAGGGACTTGACTTACTATTGCATTCCTTTAAATGCAAGATTTACTTAGATGCATATACACGTCATGGTCTTTCGGTTTAGCGTTGGGCCCGCCATTCCGAAAAAAATTAGGCATAAACTAGAGTGTAAACTGTAAACCGTGGATAACTATGACTAGGGTGCTATGCCCCCCTCCCACAACCAGTCCTGGTTTAAAGTTCACCCAACTCTCATGGGTACCCGACACCAGACCGGTATTTAATGTGGCCACACCATCCACTTGTGAGTCCTGAACTTCGCCAGCCCTATAGTTCATAATGGTTTTACTACCCTTTTGTACTATATATTATGCTCAAACACGTCTACTCAAAACCAAAAGTTCAAAGGCTAAGATAAGAGATTCTAAGCCTTGTATTATTTAAACCATGGCACGTGATTTTTTCAAACCTTTTTTGTCCACGGAATCTTTAAAAAAACAACATTCAAACCCCAGCAATTAAAAAACCTAAAAAAAATGACAATGTTTAGTGTCAGGGCTCAAAATATCGCTGAAATGAACCCTTAGAGAATTATATCAGAACCAGTTTGGAAATAATGGCTTATAAAAGGGGCTCTTACGATATGATAAAGACCAAGTGAAGAGCTTTTTTATCAAAATTGAGTTAACATTTCATTTTGATATTAACCCTTCCCGTACCGACCTACTTCTATCTATGCTGCCTTCAGTTCCGCTATATACGCGCTCGTGTATTCAGCTTCTGAATGTTAATGAAAATCATTTATACAAGATATTAAAGATACATTGTAAGTAATTAGTTCAATATTTGCACTTAAATGTGTGTGTTTTTCGGAGGAAAAATCCAAATCTCGTAGCCATTTGAGATGTTTTTATTTCCGGCAACATAGGAAAGTGACGTAAGAGAAAGGATTTCGACAAGGAAAAATGAATATTGTCACGTGTTTTGAATCTATTGCCACATGTTTTGAATCTTTTCCCGGTTCTTATTTTTAACAAAATGGTTAAATTATATAGATTTATAGCGTTAAGTTTTGTTTATTTATTTCCCTTCTCAAACGTCACTGCCGTATGAGGCTATACCAAATCTCGTTCCTTTGAGAAAAACCTCTTCACTTGGTCTTTAACCACGAAAATAAAAGAGGGGAGGGGGTGAAATTCAACCCATTCCATTTCAACGTTATTTTTTAAGCTGCACGCAATTTGAATCTTCAGCGTCGTCGAATCAAGCGCAAGCGGAGAGCCAAGGAGAAGCGCATGAACAGACCCTGGACCCGTTTGACGCAGCACATCTACACCCTGGGATACTGGTACAGGAGGTGCCGGAGGTACTTCGTATTGCGGAGAGTCGGGCTGTCAGAGCGCCAAAGACAATCGGAACGTACTCAAGACAGCTACACCAGGGTAGAAGGCCTTCTCAAGCTCCTCTCCCTCATCGTCTGGTACATGGTGGCTCTATTCGTCGTCTACCTGACATTTTCCGACATACTACCATCACCGATCACCATCACATCTAGTATACGTTTTGTTTTCTACTTCTTTACGACATAAGAGATCAAAATCTAGGAAGAGGCTACATTTGGTTTTTCTTTGGTAACATGTTCTGAATTGGTAGTCTACTAGTCATGTTATGTCATATTTTCTGAAGACTTTTTATCTTCTATAATATGTAAAAGGGTTGGGACACTACTTTGATTGTCTTCCTATATTGTTTGTTAAACATATTTTATTCTACTCCCAAATATATATGTAGGACTGAGGAATAAAGTTTCTTTTTCTTAACAAAATGAAATGAATTAGTGAATTTTATCTCTATTTTATCTTCCACTTCAATGAAAGCAATTTTACCTATTGAACTTATTATCTTCCACTTCAATAAAAGACATTTTACCTATTGAACTTATTATCTTCCACTTCAATCAAAGACATTTTACCTATTGAACTTATTATCTTCCACTTCAATAAAAGACATTTTGCCTATAGAACTTATTATCCTCCACTTCAATAAAAACATTTTGCCTATAGAAATGATTATCTTCCACTTCAATGAAAGACATTTTGCCTAAAGAGCTTATTATCTTCCACTTCAATGAAAAACATTTTACCTATAGAACTTATTATCTTCCACTTCAATGAAAAACATTTTGCCTATAGAACTTATTATCCTCCACTTCAATACAAGACATTTTACCTATAGAACTTATTATCTTCCACTTCAATGAAAAACATTTTGCCTATAGAACTTATTATCTTCCACTTCAATGAAAAACATTTTGCATATAGAAATGATTATCTTCCACTTCAATGAAAGACATTTTGCCTAAAGAACTTATTATCTTCCACTTCAATAAAAGACATTTTGCCATTAGTACTTATTATTTTCCACTTCAATGAAAAACATTTTGCCTATAGAACTTATTATCCTCCACTTCAATGAAAGACATTTTGCCTAAAGAACATATTATCTTCCACTTCAATGAAAAACATTTTGCCTATAGAACTTATTATCTTCCACTTCAATGAAAAACATTTTGCCTATAGAACTTATTATCTTCCACTTCAATGAAAAACATTTTGCCTATAGAACTTATTATCTTCCACTTCAATGAAAAACATTTTGCCTATAGAACTTATTATCTTCCACTTCAATGAAAGACATTTTGACTATATAACTTATTATCTTTATTTCAATAAAAGACATTAAAGGATATTTATATTTTCATAAACATCCTTGGTGTTTGTCTTGGGTCATAATATTATAAAAATGATTTTTGCTTTTCCCGCTAGGCCTATATGGCGACCCGGTCAGCGTAGGTTTATTTATAAGCTTATCAGAAAGAGATTTAATCAAATACGAATTTTAAACTGATCACTTTTCATTTGTAAAGATAATTTTACTTTCGTAATTTTTTTTTCTAATGTAATGTTTCAATGCCCCCAGTAATTTTTTTTTTTATATGAACCATTGGTTGTTCTTCTGTTTTTTTAAGCAGCCGTTTACATATGTATTTTGTTTTTACAACACCTAATTCACTGATGTACCACAACGGGTATCTATTTTGTTATTGAATCTTCTTCTTTCCTAACAGAAGATTATCCTTGGTTTTACTCTAGTCTTGCATTTTGTTGGGTTATTTTGATATTGTTATTATGTTGTTGCATAATGTCTGCATGTATACTAGGCATACACTTTTTTTTAAAATAAGAATTCAGATTGCATTTACTGTGACCTAGCATTACTGTTTGAATCTTTTAATAATATAATGGAGCTTTTACCAAATAATAATAATAATCATATTGTAATATTTTATGCTTCACACCAAATGAGTTGATAAAGTAATTCATTTGCATAATTATCATTACTTACATCAATATATATAAAATGACAATCATTTTATCGGCTCAGTGGGCCGCTTCTTCTTCTGCACACGAAAGCTGCAGAGCTGTTTCACTCTCTCTGATTACAGTCAATGTCAGACAAAAGTATTATTGTATTTTCTTTTTTTAAACCTGTGGTGTTGTAAAATGTGTTGTTCATGGTAGCTTTGAGTCCGGGGGAGGGGGGGGGGAACTATGCATGTATTATTTATGTACGTGTACGAAAATGGCTAGTTTTGGGACAATCGAGTATGACTATGTAAGCTTTCAATATAATCCTACGTATGGTTCTCAATTTACATATTATATTGAATAAGTGCCTATGCCCAGGTGTTCTCGAAATATAATTCTAAAGTACTAGTCTATTTAATATTATTTTCTTTCTGACCATTTGAGGAGTCATCCATGAAGGACATCTACAAAGATGGACGCCCCAACTTCGTGTTTATTTATAAAGTTGTACTCACCCGGAAAATAATTCATACTATAGTCATGTTTCTACTCACGGAATTGTGGAAACTGGAAGGGGAGAAGTAAGGGCGTTTGATTGAGTAACTTTTACATTGTATTTTTCTTAATGTTTATGAGTGAGATGCGGAGGAGATGGTGGCGGAGTTTTTTTTGGACCAAACTTTTTTGGGAAATTAATGTTCGGTTTGTATTAATGTGCACATTTAAAGGCTTTCATTATTTAATCATTTATATGGAATGTTTTATCCTGAAATGTTGTTGTTTTATTTTACTTTGCAATACATTCGTATTTTTTATACATTTGTCAAAACAAACAGACCAAAAAATGTAGGCCTACATTCTAAATTCTACATGATACATAGGTTTGCTTATAAATTTTGATTAAATTGGATGTTTGCCCATTTAGATGTTTCCTCATTTAGATGTTTCTTGTTTTAAAAAAAAAACCACTTTCGTTTGCGCACACAATATAAATGTCGTATCAATTGGGATTGGATTAAAATTTAAAAGCTTGAATGTGTTGCATTATTTATATCTGTGCGTTTCGTGTTGTATTTTCTTCAGCTGCTGAACAAGTAGGCCTATTGATTGGTAAAGGGTGACAGTGAGAACCAATAGCTGTTCAAAGCCCCTGGTTCAAATCTTCAGCTGCTGAACAAGTAGGCCTATTGATTGGTAAAGGGTGACAGTGAGAACCAATAGCTGTTCAAAGCGCCTGGTTCAAATCACGCCACTGAGGGTACATCCCAGAAAAACAATTCTAGAGTTTGAAGCTTAGAGTGTCACCTACGTACAATAGATATATTTAAGGCCATGAGTACTACTAAGCTTGAGCTTAATGTTATAAACTCCACTTTTTATGCTTAATTTGTCTACTTTAACTATTCCCGGTTCTAAAATGTTCAGTTAGGGAAACCTAGTAACATTACTCCAAAGAACTAGCCCACTTATTGCATTTGATATGGGTAAAGGCCTACAGCAGTAAAAAAAAAATATTTACTTATCTTATCTTATTCATTACAGACGCTCCTTCTATAAAGAAGATTATTGCGTCCTACGCTCATCCGTGGTCCGAGTCTAGTCTTGCATTTTTATTAATGTTTTAAATGATGTTAGGTTATTGGTTTTCCTGGTTTGTTCAGGCAACCCATTCCATGCCCGAATGCCACTCGGGAAGAAAGAGTACTTATATGCATTTGTTCTCGCATAAGGGACAATGAAGGTGTTTTTGTCTTTATGTTTATCTGAGCTTTGCAACAGATTGTTATTGGGTTGTATTTCTAAATTAGAGTTTAATGCCTTATGTATTATTACTGCTTTACTCTTTGCCCTTCTGTCCTCTAGTGTTTCTAGGTTTAGTGATTTGACTAATGGTGTTACTCTTGTCAATTGGGAATATTCACTAGTTATAAACCTTGCAGCTCTTTTTTGAATTTGTTCTAATTTTTTAATGTTTTCTTTAGTTGATGGGTCCCATACAGATCCTGCATATTCTAGTATAGGCCTAACTAATGTGAGATAGCATTTTAGTTTTATATTCTTATTACATTTGTAAAAGTTCCTTTTTATGAATCCTAATGTTTTGTTTGATTTTTTAATTACTTCATCAATTTACTAAGCTTATATATTTACATCACACTAAGTATATAAAAAACAAGGCGACTAACACAATAATATTATACCTAAATGGAAAAAAGTTTAACATTTTGTCTTAATGTAGTAGCCTACAATGAATGGATTTATAGCTCATTACAAACCAAAAGACATAAAGCGTTAAACGTTTCAAGTAGACCCTATTGATATAAGTATAAGAGAGGCCGCTACAAACAAGCTTGTTGTTGCGAGAACGCTACAAGTTGCATGCATATACAGTTGTTTGAGTTACATTGTTCCTTCACTCTGGCATTCGAGTGTGAAGGAAGGAAACATCAGTAACCAACTAACTTGTCTCAGGCGCAAAGCTGGACTAAGGGAAATAAGCCCCTGCTTAGGGCATGAATATAATGGGGGCACCATAAAATGTTTCATTTATATCATTTATCACGGCCATATAATGCAATAATGCTAATGTTGCATATAAACCAGTGTCAGCAAATAATAAATAAAAAAAACGACAACACACATTCAATTAAAATATTAACCTTATCAAAGTATTAGAAAAAGTTGGTGACAATTTTTCCAAAATAAATAAAGTGTAAGTTCATTTTAAATCCAATCAAATAAAATGTATAGCGAACAATGGTTTATTATTCTTCATATTTTGAATTGTGTATTTAATGAAAAGGAGACGATGCTCTAAAATCTTTCAATGGCTTATAAGGCCTCTAAGGGTCTTTATCTGGCCCTGCCTGAAAGTAGGCCATAGTCAATAAGGAAGGGATTCAAATGCCATCTAGCTATTCGTGACTAATCATTCTATTGGTTGTTCTACTAAGTAACATTCGGTTATAAACAAATAACCCTAGCTTGTTTCTATTTAAATTGTAATTGGTTTTACTCTATCTCTTCGACATAACAGCAAGTGGTATAAGAAAACAACGGTCCAAAACATGTTCGTTGCTCGAACACTTTATATAATGAAATCTATTACTATAACTAAAGATATATAGAGTCTATAGATTCCAGATTGTCTATTATGCCTATCTTTTCTTGCATGCATTGAACTTGACAAATAGTTATCACCATCACAACTATTAATATAAATAATGTTATCTTTGCTTGATTAGTTGAATTCGTCATATTTTTTTTTATTAAACTAATAAAAAATACTTTCAAAATGAATGCAATAGGTTTTTAGCATTTGATCAAGCTTTATTAACTCTAAGCTTAGACTCTTATATAAATCAAGTTGAGGCGTGTCGGACCGAAGGCTTGTGCCCTCGTAAAATGTATTTTTCCTTTCCAATTTTATTAAAATAAATTTTTACGTCAGCCAAAATTATAAGCTTAGGTAAGCCGATATTTATTGCATCCATTCTCAGTTCAAGTGTAATACCAGTGATTAGCCTAAAGATAAGCAGATACGAACTAGATAGAAACTAACAATGTTAATAATTATTTATAGCTTCTGAAGTCGCGTCACTAATGTGTGTGATACATGTGGGTGAACATCTTCTGGGTTACAGAGAAAGGAAGGTAATTTGTTTTTTTTAAAAGGGAGGCAATTTTTTCTACAAGTGTTTAGCAGCAACTTTTTATAGATCTTTTATAGAAACTTTTTTATAGTGTTTGTAGATCATGTTACACAAGATTGCCCTACAATGGGATAGTTTTCATAAAACATGATAGCCCTAAACGTCTATCTATTTTCACAAACACCCTTAACTTATCTTAGATATCTTATCTTAAAGGACTTCTAGGCCCTTATCTCCCCTGTTTTGTTGACATAATGGACTGCCCGAAACATTTTAAATTAGCAGCTCTTGGAGAAATGCCAAGATACATTTAGATACAACAATACAACACTAGATTATCCACTTGCAGTAGAAATAATAATATTAATATGTTATGTATCATCTTTGTCAAAATTTTAGTTTACTAGTCAAATTTTTATAACATTATTTGTGTTAAATCCTTGTATAATCTTTATCATATTATAGAATTTCTTAAAATTTATAACGTTGGGAATCAATTATTTATGAATAAATTGTAGACTAATTGGATAACAAACAACAAATTAACTGTTTATATGTAACCTATAGGTTACAAAGTACAAAGTCTTAGAATAGCCTCCATTTTATTAAATCTGTTTTATTTTAGAACAAAAATGATGATGAGTCAAATGTACACTAGTAGGACTTTTAAATACTCAACACTGGTTTGTCCTATAATGATTATAAGCTAACAATTTATTGTACAATTCATTGCATGTATAAATATATAAAGGCGTTACCAGAGCAAATGATCAAGAGATTAACTTCAGATTTATATTTTATAGAGCTCAGTGCTGATTACTTATCATAATCACTGGCATATATAATTATATGCTAAACCAAAAAAATAAACAGTCTGCATTATTAATGCCAAATTCTTTATAGATATTTTTAGTAATGTTAAAAGAAAACATGATAACAAATTTAATATTGTTTTATATTGTAATTCCATTTATTACTTTACAAAAAAACACCTCCACAAAACAATGTACCGGTATCACAATGGTCATACAGTCTGATAACTTGCAACTCCCAACATATGTGTGCCCTTTCATTACTTTTTAATTCCTTCAGTAATAATAAAAAATGTATCAACATATTTTTCATGATTACATAAACAATTTTGTTTGTATTAATTATAATTAATAGTTTAAAAGATCAAAAATGTACAGTATTCAACAAATATTAATGTCTCATGGATAGTACTGCGAATTCTGGTAGAAATATATATACAATTGTCAACACATGGATAAATAAATTATGATACTTGGATGAATAACTTATAATTTAACTATTATAAACTCACAGATGAATTACCGGGTAGACTCAGGGAAACATATTTGGTTGAAATTATCTCCCCATGAATGGCTCAGTTGCCCAGTGGTGGCACAAAGACAAGGACAAGCAGTTTCACTCAGCACAATTCATTAGAAACAAACTCTTTCATCTTGAGATTAATAATAATAATAGTTAATAACGCATGCATAAATGTACCATTTACCATTGTAAGTCTTATAGTGCTCATTAATCATATGATACTGGTTAGCAAAGTCGACAGCGAGCTCGACTCCCAAGCGCCGCATCAGGGGTTCGACTCTCGGTGCAGTCAGAATAAATCCACCGCCGACTTGGAGAGGAGATGGGCGCCGCCAAGTCTACCAAGCCCAAGAGAGGACTAATGGACACCCAGTGTCCATTAGCTCCCCCCAACAACCGCCAAGGTTAAGGGACTACAAAAAAAAAAAAAATAATATAAAAAAAAAATAAAAAAAAAAAATATATAATAACAATGAAAGTGAAATATACCCTTGCATATATATCACATATATATCACATATGCATACATGTATGGTATTTGAAGACAAATTGAAATAATATGGAGAACAACAGGACAACATGGTCCAGTAGTAAGTAAAGTATTCCAGTCAAACCAATTTGATCTATAGGGCCTGTGAAAGAGTGTTCACAAGTTTCCTTGGATATGACATATTATGGGATTGTGTGGCCAGAAGAACGCCCAGTTGCCTTTATTTTGCCATAACTATTGCCATGCACCCAACAAACCTGGGTGGATCTGGAAGAAAAATCTTAGCCTTCACCAGGATTCAAACCCGGGACTTTCTGCATGCTAGTCCAGCGGTCTCAAGAGTCAAATCCAGGGAATTAGGCCTGAGCAGTAAGGGTGTTTGTGAGTCTAGCCAACTCTCAAGGTTATCAAACCTGGGGAAAAGTGGCTTGGCGTGTGTCGGCCTCATAAACTCATGTAGGAGCCACAGAAAAACTGCTGTGCGATGCTTCATTCGCCCAACAAAACATGATGATATGAAAAAGGATCCTTAATATTGATAACAACTGGTAGATTTTATTTGATCTTATGTTACAGTAGACTTGTGAATGCTGCTTTACGGGCCCATTTGGATCAAATTAGTCCATGGGAGGTATCCTTTTTTGTTACATGGGCAACCTTCTATATAGAAGATTGTTATGGGCCTAAATTTTATGTTATGTTGGCGCCTCAATAAGAATAGCACTGAGACTGGGTCCTCTTGAAGCTGAGTGGAAAATGAAAATTAAAAATTAAAAGATATGCAGAAGATATAAAGATGTACAGAGCTATTAGCGAGGTAAAAATTCAATAAAAAAAAGGAGAATTACATTGTAGTACCGTTCATATGACCATGAAAGTGAAAGTGATTGTAAATGTTAATAGATGATTAGCATATCTTTTATTAAAATTTATACATGCTCCTTCTAAGAAGACAATCATTACCAAAACATAATATAGCTAATGATATGGTTTAAAGGTAGTTTAACAGCATTACAAATATTTTACACAATCCCTCATAAAAATTTAGCAAAAACTAAAAGTGAACAAATTAATGCTCAAGGTGGGTTTGCATAAATTATCACTTCATTATTATTCCTAAAACATAGATTCTAAAATATTAAAATAAATTTAATATTTTGTATGGACAGAATTCAAATCATGTCAATCTTTTAAATACAACTACGTAAATTTAAAAAACTTTTTTTTTTTCACATAACATATTACTAATATAAGGTTCTTGTTTGAGAAACAAGAGACTGAGAATCATTTTTTTTTTACAAAAAAAAAATGTACAAGCAAAATAAAAAAATGAATTTGGGTACTTTTGTATACAGTACTAGCAAAAGAACTTTTGTCATTTCTGCATTACTATGTGAGTGTGTGGTTTGTACAGTTCTATAAGTTCTAGCAAAAGAACTTTTGTCATTTCTGAATTACTACGTGAGTGTGTGGTTTGTACAGTTCTATAAGTACTAGCAAAAGAACTTTTGTCATTTCTGCATTACTACGTGAGTGTGTGGTTTGTACAGTTCTATAAGTACTAGTAAAAGAACTTTTGTCATTTCTGCATTACTATGTGAGTGTGTGGTTTGTACAGTTCTATAAGTACTAGCAAAAGAACTTTTGTCATTTCTGCATTACTACGTGAGTGTGTGGTTTGTACAGTTCTATAAGTTCTTAGTCAAAATTTAATCCCAAACACTTTTAGATTTGTATGCACAGTGGTCAAGCAGGAGGAGCATGTCAGGGTTGCGTTCTGAAAAGCTTCTCATTCTAATGAAGATAAAAGTGTCAGTTACAATTCCAGGTATTCAAAAGTGTTGGCTACTAGGTGTCCACCGTACACTACATTATTTTGTGGGGAAAGTGAAGGCAGATGGACATTGTACTGGCCTCACTATTCCCTTGCATACAGAAGATTACTGTCTTATTTCACAAATCAGTCTGTAAGACATTGTTCATTTTTTTTTGTTTACTATCAGCTTGGTAGATGCTCAAAATATCTCTAAACTTTCCTTTTTTGTTTATTGAAAAATGTAATTAATTCAATAATCATGCTAGTAGTACTAGTAGTCATATAGATAATTATCAAAACTATGAATGACTACAATTTTATGGAGATTTTGGCAGCCGACACGCCACTCTCCTTCATTTCTTATATTCACAAAGACATTAAATGAATAAGTTCGATGAACAGAATGGAAATACCCGGTACACTATTCTTTAGGTCAAATGTTACAAAAAGACAAAAGAACTCATCTTCAATTCCACATACCAGTACATATGTTATACATATAATACACTATAGGGCAAACACCAAACAAAAGAAGTGTGATCCAACAGATTGTTATTCATCACCCTAACTTCATTTCATTCCCACAACCCAGCATTTTCTTTTTTAGTTGAGTTGACAATTTTAATTCTATTAATTCAATAAGCAATCACCAATCAGTAATCAGTCTTTGTTACCGTAAATCTCGCTCTGGAGACTGATCGATTTTCAGCCTTGTATCAAACTCATTAGACAACGAGCAGTCAGGTTCTAAAAGCTGTCTTGCTGACTCCTGTTGCTGCAGTAGCATGTCATTTGCTTTCATGTGCCAAATGTCAATTGATAGTAAAGGCGTTTTTATTTTATCTGGATTTTTCACTGAGAATGTAAGCCTTACGTAAGGTTTTGGACGCTTATTGTTAAAAAACTGTTGCAGGAAATACTCTCTAAAATCAAATATTTTGACTTCTGTGTTTCTCTCTAGCTTCTCACTTTGGAGCTCTCTAGGAATCCCGTAAAACGGAACTGCTTTGCAGAGGCGCCTGGCGAAGATGTCGTCACCTCTGTAAATAATTGTGACGCCTACTTTCATGTGATCTAGGATGCTCTGTATTAAGGCTACGTTGTGTTTATCAATGCCCGGGCACTCATCTGCAGGCGGTAGTTCTACCACTTTGGCACCACTCGGACCATACTGCTCAGATGTTGGACAGCTTTTTACTGACTCCTTTGATCTTGAACCTGGAGTGTAACACAGTCTAATGGCTTCGTCAGAAATTCTTTTCGACACAACCGTTTGGGTTAGATAATTGACATTGACTGATATTTGAGGAAATCGTGGGTTAATACCGTCAACTTGGAGGTTGAATGTTAAGGTGGGCTCAGAATAAAAATTTTCTTTATCCATTTCTGAGGTCTCTGGTCCCCATGAATCATCACTCCCAACATCCAAAATACAATAGGGGATATTTCCAGCCTGGAGATCTCCAACTCTTTGCTCAGAAATGTGTAAATGAGGTTCTCTAAGCTGACGCAGACTCATGTTTGAACCAGCATCACCGTTCAATTGAAAAATTACATTGGATTGTTCTCCATTTTCCAGGTTAGTGTGGCTGTTGTTGAAAGCAAACCCAGGCTGAGAGTTCAAGTTCATCCCAGAAGAAGAAGGCATGTCATGCATCCCCGTTTGAATGCCATCTATGGGATGGCTGTGGTTGCTGGTAAAGCAGTCAACGTTCGGCCCACCTAACATGCTATCTAAATTGCCAGAAAAACCATCAGTATCAATATCTTGAAAATCTTGAAAATCATTCTGCACCGGGCTGCGACTCCTATATGAAATTGCTGGACACAGGCTGCTAAGAACACAGGCTGAGGTGGTTAAGTCAGATACATTATTTACCTTATTCTGGCATCGATCAGTTAATGGGTTATAAGTTGCAGGTGTCTCCACCTTTGGGTGACACCTTGTAGAGTTTCTACCCCTCGTCCTTTTCCCATTGTTAGTTCCGCTGCTAAATTTATAAACTTTTATGGGGTTCTCTCCATCTTGTTGGCGTCGTTCCTTTAGTTCTTCAATGCCCAAGCTTCTCAAGGCATTTCTTAAGCGCTCCTTCCATGTCTTAAGGTCGTTGGGTTTGGGTTCACTACCCTTAAAGTCGTACATTTTCTTGCCGATCTCAAACAACATGTAGGCATCTGGCTCACCCCATCTGGTTGGCCTATGATGTTTCCATGGCAACTGCCAAATTTGCTGCTCTTTATCAACCCATTTTAGATTTGGAATCTGCTCTTTATTGAGTAGGTCTTTAATTAGAGGCACTAATCTGCAAGTGTTCTGTGAATAGAAACAAATGTAATTTACAATTTTTAGAATAATTATTAAACTTATACATAATTTATATCCTATCTAAGGGGTCTCCAAATTTGACTATGGCCCGCGGCCAGATGCGGCCCACAAGACCCTCTCATCCGGACCGTGGAGCCTTTTTTATCTACAAAAAAATTACGGAAAAGTATCGGTCTGTATCCAGCCAAGATCAGTTTCCGCTTACTGGGACGTTATGTTTTTACTATTTCCACAAATACAGGTGTTCTTGTGTAGTGTATCAATGTGTTAATAAATGATAGCTTAAAAAAAGAATATTAAATTAATTTTAGTAAATAATAACTGAATACAAAAATATTAAATTAATTTTAGTAAATAATAACTGAATACAATAATATTAAATGAATAATTTAATTAAAAACAACATCCACGGTTTGATTCTTTTTTTTTTTTGGACCTCAAGTGTGTCGTCAGCCCCCAAACTACCATTTGATGGTTAATGCGGCCCTAGGGCTGAAAAGTTTGGGGACCCCTGTCCTATCACAACTAACAAGTGGTATTGCCAATAGTTAATTTAAATCACTAAACCTAGAAACACAATGGCGATGAAGGGCAAAGAGCAAAGTATTAATAATTCAAAAGGCATTTAATTCTTACTTAGAACACAAAATAATAATCTGTTACAAAACGAAAATAGATTCTGTCAATCACATAGGAATCAAAACTCTTTTCCGACTCTATATATATGCAAGAACAAACAGGGTGTAATCCGGGCATGGAATGGATTGCCTGAATGCATATTATGTATAAGTGTAGGACACAATAACCTTCTGTATATCATCTATAAAAAAAAAGTTTCGAAAAAAAGACTATTGTTGTTACACTTGTCAGTTGTGAATATCACTGGTAATGATTCTAACCTTGCAGCTCTTTTCTGGATTTGTTCTTGTATTTTTTTTATGTTTTCTTTAGTTGATGGTTCCCATACAAATTATGCATAATCTAGGTCTAGCTAATGTTGTTAGGTAGCATTCTAGTTATATGTTATTGGTACATTTGTAAAAGTTCCTTTGGCTTTTATATGAAGCCTAATATTTAGTTTCATTTTAAAATTACTTCAACAACTTGTGGATTCCATGATATATAATTATCATTTATTATTACTCCTCGGTAGGCCTACTTTGCATTTTTAGTTTAGACTTTCCCATGACTATGAATAAATAAGTAGTCTGTATTTTGTTTATTTTTCTTAGATACAACTTAGCAGCCTAGTTGGCACTTTTTTTTTTGGGGGGGGGGGGGGGAGAGCAAGACATATAGGCCTACATATATATATATATACTCCAAGATTCCCATTTTTGTATTTCATCTAGGTATTTTTGTAAGAGTTCACTATCTTTTTTTGTTTCTTTCATATAAATAATTAGGCCTAGCCTAGTCACAATAAAATAGTATCGGTATCACTGTTACTGTTAGTTACACCGTACCTACAGTGTTGACCCAGTAAACCAAGTAGCCTAAGTGGCCATATTTGAAGATGGATTTTAATAAAACTATGTCATGTCAAGTCGTGTCCATGTATTGTCCAATAATCTTCTTTATAGAAGGAGTGTCTGTAATGTATAAGATAAGATATTGCACAAAATGTAATGACCTAATCATGTCGTTATAAACACGTTGCCTAAATTTAAGGACCAATTTAAATCAGTCCAAATCCAAGGATAATAATATTAGCCTAACTATGTCACCATGACTAAGACTAAGGCACTATGTGTTACAGTAGGCCTATGTATGGGCCACTATGGCACTATCACTATGGCTAAAGGAAAGGCGCTAAAGCATAGCATATGCCGCCTATGCCTATAGGCATTACTAATTACTAACTATAAGTATATTTAATAAAAGTCATAAGTTATATTATATTATTGGTATCAATAAATTTCAATAATTAAAACCTACCTCCATCAGGTCAGAAAAGTGTGCAGATTTCAATTTAATCAAACAGTATGAGTATGGAGAAATAGCCTACTTAAATGTTAAACACGTAGGCCTAATCGACGATCAACATAAATCATAAAGTAAAGACCAAAGATTAACTTCTATTTTGACTTTTGACGTTGAGCCTTGTTTACGTAGACGTAGACTCAGATATAAATTTAAGCGTGTCACAAATGTTGCCTATTTAAAACTAATAAAAATATAGGCCTATATATTCTCTGAAATGAAACTATGGCATGGCATAATGCTAAAAATATTTACTTTTGACAATGACCTCATTGATAATAGGTTATGTAGCCTAGTTCAATTACTTAGAAACGCTGCATTTCGTTTCATAAGCAGAGGTTCGGCTAACTACCGATAAATGTGGATTTTAAGGGTTTTGGTTTTATTATGAGATGAGACGTTCGATTCCTGGAAACATTGCTATTTTTAGATCAGTGCGCCTAACTAGTTTTTGTTGCCCTTAAAAATAAATTAGGGCAATTATATGTTGACCTATTTAATTAACAAATATTGCAAGCAAATACAATCAATTATAGGCTCTCTCTTAAAAAAAAATACCCATGCTTATGGCATAGACTGCCAAAGACATATGAGCAGCGCCCCCCCCCCCCCAATATTTGTTCTTGTTGAAAAAAATAAAAGGATATTTTAAGGGAGACAGCCGCGGTAATGTTAGCTTCGTATATTCCAGTATGAGTTAAGGTTCGCAGACGTATGAATTTAATGTCTGACTAAACTGTCAGTTAAAGCTGTGCGTGTGTGAGGGGAAAGGGGGGTATTTTGAGGAGGAAAACGAAAGAAAAACTAAGGGAAATAAAAATAATAAAGAAAAAAAAATAAAGAGAAAACAAACAGCCAACAAAATTCTTTTTTATTTAAAAAAATTATTTTTTAAGGTTATAATATATAATTGTGTTTAATAAACAGATTTTACATCTGTAGCAAAAGTTGAACATGGGTGTATTTAACTCCTTGCTACTACTGAATGCGCCCCCCTCTGTCCTTTTCCGTGAGCGTTTGAGCAGAACAGGTGAAAAACAAATTTCACCGATTAAGTCAAGAATTTAAGCAAGTAGATCGAATTTATATTTGAGTAATGTTCGATTGAACTCCTGACGTATTTCACACATAGATAAGGTTTAATGAAGTTATAGAGTAGGCTGCAAAAATAAAATAAAATGAAGGTGGAATATTCGTTTCTTCGCTTAAATCGAGACAAAGGGTAAAAGCTCAGAGAAAATTTCTAAGATCAATCTAGATTGATTTTAAAAGTACAGAAGAACGATATTGAGTTTACATCGATGACTGCCGTTGTCAGGCATTTGACAATGCCTCTGTTATAGCAGGCACCCTATCAGGTGTGCAGAAGCGATTTGGTAAATTAAGTCAAAAGCTCAAGACCAGGGGTCGGCAACATTTCGATAACAGTGTGCCAAGTGGTATTTCTAATTCATTCAGTGTGCCAAGTAGTATTTCTTATTCATTCAGTGTGCCAAGTAGTATTTCTTATTCATTCAGTGTGCCAAGTAGTATTTCTTATTCATTCAGTGTGCCAAGTAGTATTTCTTATTCATTCAGTGTGCCAAGTAGTATTTCTTATTCATTCAGTGTGCCAAGTAGTATTTCTTATTCATTCAGTGTGCCAAGTAGTATTTCTTATTCATTCAGTGTGCCAAGTAGTATTTCTTATTCATCCAGTGTGCCAATAGTCTAAAACTCATTCTAATCTGGCACTCACTTTCCTGTAGAAGAGAATTGAATGGCCTTTTTGTGGGTCTATCGCGTGCCAGTGAAAATCGTTCTGCGTGCCAAGCTTGGCACACGTATCTTAGGTTGACGATCCCGGCTCTAGACTCTAGATTCTAGATCACCGATCGACAACCTTTTGCTTATAGTGTGCCAAACTAGGATTTCTAAATCATTCAGCGTGCCAACAGCGTGAAAGTCAAATTGCTCAACTATATTATTTTTATAAGACAATTTATTGAGTACCGTAGCAAGACCAAGACCAAAAGAAAAGGAGCGTTATAGAGGAATTATTAAAGCGTTTTAAATCTATTAACAAATTAATGTTTGTTATTATCATCTTTTTTTGTCATCCATTCATAGCTAATACACAATTTCATGTAGATCTATTAACTTTCACTTAATGTATCAACATTTGAATTTAGTTGTCAAGTAATCCATCTAGATGTCAATATGAGACTGCAGTTAAGTGGAAGAGATACGTTGTGATCATACAAACTGGGTAGTTAATGTAATGTTTAGAACCGTACATATAAATTCTTTAGTCATATAACATTTAAATAGTTTTCAACTATCTTTTATAGTTTGATAACTTTAAAGGTATATATTGTAAGCCATTTATTTTTTTTAAGGAAAGAAAAGAAACTTTAGAAACATTAACGCAAAGAAAACTCGTTAATTAGCTCCCTTTAATGAAATTCTCTAAATTGTATGCCATTGATAAATGGTGCCAAAAGAGTTAAAATATTATAAATATAGGCCTAACTAGTGTTGCTTTTAAATTATTATTTCTTTTTACGGATTCATTAGTTATGCTCTTTATTTTTCATTGTGTAATTAGATGTATAAAATTAATTTACGCTGTAAATAAACATTTTCTGTATCATCAAAGTTAATTTAACGGAATTTGTTGTTTTTTTTGTAAACATTATTAATTACAATAGTTGAATTATAGAAGCCTGTTATATTTATTACAATAATAAAACAAACAAATTTGTTTTAGAAATAATTATATGTATGCCTAATTAAGATAGATGAGCATAAAAACTCTTTTAAATGTAATTAGCATGTATCAATTATTGAGCGCTTTTTTGTTGAATGCTCTTCGCTAATTGTTCAATGTCAGGTACATATTTAGTCACTTCTGAGTGGTCAAGTTTAAGTAACCTCTTGGTAGGCCTATGCTTAAAAAAGCTTTCATGTGCAATAAAATATGCTCCCTAGTGTAAACTAAACTTAATGCTGAAAGTAGAGCGAATGCCTTGCAGTTGACAACAGATGACTATCATTAGTAGCTATTCCTTTCAAATTTTCCGCAAATCGTCACTTTCCGATGCCCATTTTTCGAATGTTTAAAATGAAAAAAAAAAGTAAATTTCCTCACCAAAATCTGCTTCTTCCATCAGCGTCGCATGGCTGCCATCCGTCGTTATCTCACCAAGGAAGCTTGTGTTAAGCTCATCATCTCTCTCCTCTTTTCCCGCTTGGACTATTGCAATTCGCTTTTGGCTGGTCTCTCGGCCTCCTCCCTTCAAGGACTCCAACGTATCCAGAACTGCGCAGCCCGACTAGTTCTCAAGAAGAAGAAGTCAAATAATATCACTCCTCTGGTCCGATCTTTGCACTGGCTACCCATCAACAACCGGATCTCATATAAGCTGGCTTCTCTCTGCTTTAAGTGCCTGAATAACTGTGCCCCGGATTACCGTCGCTCTTGTATGGAGCTCTACACCCAGTCCCGCCCACTTCGTTCGGCTTCTGACGCGCTTACTCTTTGGATCCCTCGTGTGAGGCTAGTGTCCGCTGGCAAACGTTCATTTTCCTACGCAGGACCGTCCGCTTGGAATCACCTCCCACTACAGCTTCGCCAGAGCCCTAGCTATGACACCTTCAGGAGCCGGCTGAAGACTCAGATATTTCGTCAGCAGAATTAGCGTATTATTACATATTTCGTTGTCTGTCTGTATTCTGTAACTGTCGTCAGCGCATTGAACTGTCACCAACGGGATATGCGCTACATAAGCACCGTTATTATTTATTTATTATTTATCTAAGTAGTTTTTAGTAAGATCAAGCCAGTACGGTTTAAAGTGGTATGGAAACATGAGTCCATGAATTTGAAAGTCTTGCCTTTGTTTAGAAAACTCCACACTGAGTGCTTCATTGATCATTGTACTTCTGATAAATCTCATCTATCTTAATTTGCCTTAAATTAGGGAAAGAGGTGAATGATTGAAATTGATTTCACGGCAAGATATGCCCAGTTTCAATGCAAATCCAATCTATTGGCACAATACTTCCATTGCTTTTCCACCCTGTCCTTGTGAATGCAAATTCGATTCACTGAAATGTGTCGCCATGTCATTCAGAAACATCGTCTTCCACAGTCAGTTCTCCTCATTGAATACAAGCCTTTACAAGCTTATGTAGCGCCCCAGGGCAAAAGTTTCAGCGCCGCCCCCTTGCATACTGTAACTCAGGGGTCGGGAACCTTTTTGTCTGAGAGCCATGGACACCACATATTTTGAAAAGTAATTCTGTGAGAGCCATACATTATGTTTAAAACTAAAAATTTAATTAAATAAGTACAAGAGTTATTTCCCTTTAATTACAATGAATGCAAGGTTGCTATTTTTCTGTCTTTTAGGTCAGCGGAATTTATCTCCTTTACCACTTCTGATGCTGAGCTGCATTAGACTTTAGCTCATTTGTAGAATGAAATATTGATATGCAATTAATATGTAGATCAAAGGAGTCTAAAGAAACATTTGTTTTATAATCGAATATTTGTCTGCGAGCCAGGTGCATCCATCAAAATAGCCACATCTGGCTCGCGAGCCATAGGTTCCCGACCCCTGCTGTAACTGCTTGTTTAGTGCTATATTTGCTATATTTAGACTACATTTGCCACCTCCCTGGAAGTGTCGCCCATGAGCATATGCCCCCCTCTGCCCTCCCCTATGTGAGGGCACTGTTGAATACCGGATTTTTTTTTATCAAGATAGGCCTACATCTTAATTGCTTCCAGACCAAAAACGAATCTATCCAAGACTTTACCTATACTCAATATCACTTTCTTCTAGAAGAGACTTAAACTATCTTAACAATAGATTCAATCACAAATCGCAAGTCCAATGATGAGATTTTTGCATACAAACATTCCTGAACTAAAACAGTCAACGTCCAGTGTAATTCCCATGTAGTTCGCCACGCAGCACCAATTAATTATGGTTACTATCATTAAAAAGATCTTCTTGGAGGTCCCTTACGTGCCACTGAAAATCGTTCAGCGTGCCAAGTTTGGCACGCAAGCCTTAGGTTGCCGACCCTTGCTATAGATGACTAGCTTGATCCTATTTGTACAATGTACAAACCATGTCCTGAATCTGGCTCGTGTACATGCAACGTCTGTGGTATGGTTCCACTATCTTACATTATTTCACACACTGGATAGGTTATATCTTATCTTATACATTACAGACGCTCCTTCTATAAAGAAGATTATTGCGTCCTACGCTCATCCGTGGTCCGAGTCTAGTCTTGCATTTTTATTAATGTTTTAAATGATGTTAGGTTATTGGTTTTCCTGGTTTGTTCAGGCAACCCATTCCGTTATAATTATGCTCATCGTTTCTTTCAACATCCCCACGCGCCGTATCACGCGTGACGTTTTCATTCATTGGACCGGTTAATAGTGGGCTACCAACGAGATGGGGTGGAGAGTATTCGAGCAGACGTTGCCAAAGTGAAACAAATTATCAAGTCGTCGCACTGAGGGGGGGGGGGGGCAACTCACTGAAAAATGCAATGACGAGATCACACATGCGAGCCTTTGTAAATGTACTATTCCAGAGATCAGCAATGGACGCTCCAAACAAAAAGAAAATGGACCTGAAACAATAAGTCCCGTCACGTTTATAAATATAAAAATGGTGGACATTGCACAGTTTGTGAAATTTAAATAATGTAGGCCTACATGATTTTAAAATGATATAGATTAGAAATAGATCTATATATAATTCTTGCTGAGAATAGGAAGGGCAGATATAGGGCGATATAGAAGGCTAATTCTGAACTAGTGCACTATTTTCCACTATAAACTTACAAAACTATTGAATTTTTTAAAATCTAATTATCAATAGTTGAAACGTAAAAATCAGGTAATAACTAAGTAGATCTGAATCTATTTCATAATTTCAAGTCCTAAATTTTCGCTTTTTTTTTAGGCCCTAAATCGCCTCAGGCAATAGGTAGGCTTATAATTATTATCAATGGCGTAGGCATAATTGAAAAGAGGGGGAGGGGGGGCAAATAACTAAGTGCAAGTTATAGGAGGAGGTGGGGGTCCGTTCCGAGGCAAGGAAGGAAAACTAGTAGGTCTATATAAAGTGTGTGTGGGGGGGGGGGGGAGTAGACGAACTGTCGCGGTAGACGAAGTGTCTGGTAGACGCATAGACTAGATATTATATTGTTGTAAGAGAGTTGTCGTGGTAGATGTAGGCCTAATTATGTTAACATAGGCCTATAGGCTATAGATATAGCCTATAGATCTATGTCGATTGACCTACAATAGGCCCTATTGATTCGAAGTGTCGCGACGAAAAGTTTGTAGACGAGTTGACCTAATACCCTCGGAAGTGCTGTTGTAGCGGGTGGCTATATTTTCGTTAAATGTCCAGAGAAAGCAAGTTTACCCTTTTGCTCCCCCTTGCCCCTTCCCCCCAAATTCTTACTTTCCATGTAGACTACATATATATTAATCCTTTCCTAGCAGCATAGGCCTACTATTATTGTCCCAATATTCTTTTAATTTTGAGCCAGTACATTATATAATAATTATAGTTTGTGGTTACATACATTTATTATAGTTCGCATCGGTATAGCCCAGTAGGCGATAGTAGTTCTATAGATGGCCTAATAGCAGGGCCGGCTGTAGGGTTTTTGGCGCCCTAGGCGAAAATAAATTCTGCGCCCTCATTAAAGTGCCTTTGGCGGGGTCTGCCGGGATTGGAACTTCGAAAGGGTGTTTTTGTTAATAATTGTTATAGCCCAACAAAGAATTTTATTCTTTTATTCAATCAGAAGCTCGCAGTTAGATTATAGCCTATATTTTTTGTTCTGTTTTTATAACACTTAAAAAAATACACAAAGACAGCTTGATATTAAATTAATGTTTTCTTAACTACGGTCCAAAATTCACTTTTAAATAGTGATTAACTGTAGGCCTTTTTATACTCCTAAAGACTAAAACCATAATGGTACTTTTCTTGATTTCTGCCTAGCAAATTCTTGTATGAGAGCTTTGAGTCTAACTGTCTTGCTATCTCACTTTCAATTGAAATTGTCGCCAGACCCGCAAGTCTCTCCTGACAGGTTTTAAATTGCTTTTGAAAAACTTTGTTCAGCACTAGCTACGGAAAGTGGCAACGTAAGCAAAATACGAAGGGCTATACAAATGTTAGGAAATCCATTTTTAAGATTCTGTTGGTAAATGTAGTTTAGGACTTCTTCAGGATTTGAAGCTGAGTCATGGAGATGATGAGAAATTGCTCTTAGTTCAGAACACAGTCCTACCACAGCAATGTCAGATTCATTCAAACCTTCATCTTTTTCGACTGTTAATGATTTTTCCAAGTTTTTGAACATCAACTTAACATTCGATGTTTTCTTGTTTTTAAGGTAAAGAATGTTGTACAAAAATCCAATGACACCAGATACTTTATTTAACTGGGAAAATTTTTCTTTTACCGCTTAGCAGCTGTGTCTAAAGCAGCAACATAAAAGTGGATCTTGAAACTTTCTGAGGGGTCACCTGCAATATATACATATTCATCTGTTGATTCGTAATCAACCATGTTCTTTTTTTTTTTGTCGAATTTGGACCTTCTCTTTCTCAAAAACTGGTTCTATTCCATGCAACTTCTTATGTTACTTCATTAGCATCAACCAGAACTCCATTGAACTCTAAATCACTTCTAGCTGTAACCAAAAACTCTTCGTTTTTTTTTTCAAGTGACTAACTGCTCTCTGGAGACTTAAATCCTTTTCTTGCAGTATCTTACTAGTTATGTTTACTTGAAACAAAATGTTGTGCCCTGTGACAAGTGCAACAATAAACTTGAAGTCTGAGATATTTTTAAGTAACCCAAGTGCTTCTACCTTCGCAATACTGCCACTAGATCCATTTAGATTTTCTGAGATATTGTTAAGTAACCCAAGTGCTTCTACCTTCGCAATACTGCCACTAGATCCATTTAGTGTCTTCAGAAATCTCTTCCAAAGCATCACAAACATGAGATAACTGGTACCGATGAGGTGTTAGTGCATCTTCGACTGGGACATCTTGTGCCACTTAGGGGATTTAATGTACTCGTTTTAGTAATTAACAGTTAGAAAATGCACAAAAAAAAACAACAACTGCACTGCCAATGCACACAACTCAGCGCCCTCACGACTTATGATTCACGAACTGACTTGAAGGTCACGGTGTCGTCCCTTCACTATGATATTCCTCCGCCGCATCGCATCCATTGTGTGGCGGGGGGGGGGTAGTGAGGGGTTGCCTTTTTGCACTCCGTTACGCACAGCGAGGTTGTCAAACTAAGTACGCCTACTGTTAAGGCATACTTTCCTATTTTCTAAGACAACTTAAATAAAATATCCTTCGCCTTTCATTACCTAGTAATACATCTACCTATGCTAGTAGCGCGCAGAAGCACTAAACTTTAATATAGTTTATATTTTTAATCCCCAAATTAAAAAAAATCCTCAATTTTGCGCCCCCCAAAAGTTTGCGCCCTAGGCGGCCGCCTAGTTCGCCTATATGGATGAGCCGGCTTTGCCTAAGTCTAGTTATTTTTATAGTTATAATAGTCTTCATCTCTACTGTTACATTTTAATGACCTCTTCTCTCTCTATTTTTTTTAGTGTGTTATGGTCTTTAAAAGCCATTGTCTACTCTTTTTTTTTTATTGCCATGATAAAAATAAATATTTGCAGGTCACGTTGTTTAGCGTCACACATTATGATGCTGTTTCTGATGATTACACACAGTTACAGATATTCCTCGAGATGGCAGCACATTTTTATTTCTTTTTTGCCACGTTGGCCTTCAACTCAAAATAAAGTCTATAGTTTAATCTGAATTCGATAATGTTTGTTGTAGAAAGAGCCTACTATTTTATTTTGTCCCTACTTTATAAAATTTATATAAAATGGTTCCATAAAATATATTTAAAGGATATTTAAAATACAACTCACAAAATTATTTTTGAAAATTACATGTGCTATTATCAGCCTAACCGTCTTCTACTAAAAGAAAAAAGAAAATATTTTATAGAAATTCCTGTTATATTTGGAAATTAATTAACGTTTACCTCACATATCGTTAAAGGTTAGTAGGATTTTCTAAAATTGTTTATTTATTTATTGATATTAGTTGTTGTATTAAAACCCAGGCTTTATTAATAACGATACAAGTTTGGCTAATTATTTTGCCACTTTTGGTTTTGGCACTATTGGTTGCGACCCAAACAAGAACCGAAGAAAGGCCTATTACCGCTACTAAACTCATTTTATATTTTGACATTGCACTTTTTAAAATACGATTTTTTTTAATTGTATTAACTTTTAATATCTTTAGCGGGCATTTTGTTATTATAATAAAATACCTAACTTTTAAGCAAAATATTTTGGTAGCCAGAAAGCAAAATCAAATTTGCTTTTTAAATTTAGCAGCGTACAATCAGTTGGCTGGCCTACATTTATTCAAAACATTTATTTCTCATTTAACTAGCCTGCATTACAACACTGCTTCACTTTCACGCTTGTCAAATCTTGTTCAGTGTTAGGTTGTTTTGTGTGTGTGTAATTCTAAAGCAAATGATTAGAGCTAGCATCTGGACAATTAAATGGCTTTTACGCTTAGGCCCTACCTAGGCTATATTAAATAAAATAATAATCTAGAATTATACTTTATCTAATTAGGCTATAGACTACGCAAAGTTAATTAGTTAATTATTAATAGGTAATAGTAGGCTAAATTATTTAGTAAGTAGGTCTACATTCCTACATAGACATTGAACATATTGTCTTTGACAAAGTCATAGAATTTGAATGTATAAAAATGGTAAAGTAAAACAAAAGTACAAGTTCAATAATTAAACAATGACAGTCTAGCTCTAGGCCAGGGGTCGGCAACCTTTTGATATTAGTCTAATTAGTGTGCCAAAGTAGGCATAAGTAGGATTTTGAATCTATTCTACATACCAACAGACTAAAAGTCATCCTGCTCTGTACTTGTAGAATTGTAGAAAGGCTGCGGCTATTCGGACCCGGGTCCCTTTAGCATGAAATGGCTATTCGGACCCGGCTTCAGTCAGAATTCCTTAGTGCTCATAAAAAACATTTTAAAAAGAGGGGAAAAACACAAAATATATTTGTCTTACCATATTCTATAGGCTTAAGAAATAGCACAGAAAACACCAAATCTATCCCTATCCTTTATAACCTAACCGATACTAACTATTACCAAAAATACTACAAATCCATCCCTAACCTCTATATAAACTAACCGATACTAACTATTTATTACTAAGTCTATCAGGTCCGAATAGCCACTTCCTTGTAGAAAAGAATTGAAAAGTCTTCTTAGGGGTCTTTTAAAATTGCCATTTAAAATTTCTCTGCGTGTCAAGTATGGCCCCTGTGCCGTAGGTTGTCGACCTCTGGTCTAGGCTACCACTACACTAGTAACCTAGTACTCCACTACTACTACTATTATCAGTGATAAGATATGGAATATGGAAAGTGCTGATTTCCCCATTTACAAAATCGTTTTATAATTTATTTGTGTAGCTTGAATAATAATAATCAAGATATGAAGCTTTTTTGTTTTTATTTTTTGTTGTCTTTTCTTTATCTTTGTATTGTACACTTACACCAATATAATTGGACCCCATTTTTTTCCACCAGCCGGCATTTTTCAGTCGTGATTTTTACTAATATTGTTTTTAATTTAGCCCACTGAAATATTTATATATATATGTAAGAGCTGTTTTCTAAAATTTGGGTTAATTGTTAGAAGAGCCTGATTATAAAATTATAATATATGGCACATTATATATCATCTTAATAATCTGCTCTTACATTTGTGTTCTACAGCTTGTTAGATATTTAAGCACTTTACATTTTAATATTATTATAAATGCATGTTATTTTGCATGTGAATGCCGTTGACAAGTAGTTGGTCTTTCTTTCCATTACAGATGCCTATGATCAAGCTGCAGAGCTCTGATGGAGAGGTTTTCGATATTGATGTCGAAATAGCCAAGCAGTCTGTCACAATCAAAACTATGTTAGAAGGTAGGCTTATAATAATTAATGAAACATTGCTCTGAAAAACTTTTTTTTTCTTACACTTTCTGTACAACAAAGCAATATTATAGCATCTTTATAAAAGTTTGCAGTAACAGCTATTGTCATAGAATGACGTTAAGACAGTAATAATTGAATTATAATAAAAATTAAAAAAAATGTCAGTCTATTTTTGTTTCCTTCTTTAGTCAATTCCGTTTTGATCTATTTTATCCTTTCCATAGTGAGTGTTGAAGCTTTCATTGTATATCATGCTGATGCTGTGTAAAAAAAAATGGATTCAAATTTTTTTTTATGAACAAAATAATAAGATAAATTTCCATGTGCTTAGTGAAGCATTTGTAATAGTAATAGTGAATTTTCTAAAAGATTCAGAGGAACAAAATGATTTATTAAGCTAATGTAACAGTCCACCAAAGGGATGCATTAAAAAAAAAAAGGAAGTATCCTGTCTGATCAAATTGATCCATGGGGCTGGTGAAGCAGCGTTCCTGTTTATGTGGCCACAACATACTAGGGGATTGTATGGCCAGCACAATGCCCAGCCGCCTCTACTTTACTCCAACTAAAGTCAGGCACCCATCAGAGCTGGGTAGACTCAGGGCACCCTCCAGACCCGAGAACAAATCCCAGCCTTCATCAGCATTCAAACACAGGACCTTCAGTTTGCCAGCCGAACGCGCTGCTGCTCAGCCACCGTGTCCCTTACCTGATGCATTGCTAGCCAAAAATATTGTGCCTTTTCTAAAGTAGCCAATAATAAAAGAAACAATTTCTTTATACTTACTTTTTTCAAATTGACTAGTAAAATTGACACTGGTGTAATTATATGAAAAATAATGCTGTTGGACTTAGTTATAGAAATAAATGTCTCTTTCTTCTTTAGTATTAGACCTTTAGGCCTAGGCCTTAGTCATCTTTACTAAAAATTGTAAGGATTTTAATTGATATTTTATTACATAAAGGTATATATAGTTAGTATATTGGTACAAACAATTTACCACTTTATGCCTTAGACTTATTAGATAGTAATAGACTGTAAAATAATATATCACATTCACTTTCCAAGGCTTATATTTTTTCCCCCAAAGTCTGGCCACACTCTTTTTGGTCTGATTGTTATTAGGGAATTGTTAAGTAAGACATAAACCTTGTTTATTGTCTTTAGGGATGTTTGTTATTGGTCTAGAGTAAATGAAAGAAAAAGTTCAGTGTCACATTTAGTTGAAATTGTTAAAGATATTAATGCTGTTTTTTTTTTTGTTGTGTTTGTTAGACTTGGGCATGGACGAGGATGAAGACGAACCAGTTCCTTTGCCTAATGTTAACGCTGCTATATTGAAGAAAGTCATCCAGTGGTGTACATTTCACCGTGACGACCCTCCACCTCCTGAAGATGATGAAAACAAAGAGAAGCGCACCGATGATATCTGTTCTTGGGATGCAGAATTCCTCAAAGTAGATCAGGGAACTTTATTTGAACTGATTTTGGTGAGTAAAAAAAGTCCTTTTTACTTGGGATTATCTCACATAGTTTTTCTTCTTTGTTCTTGTTGGGTAGTTGGAGGAATTAAAGCAATGAGCCCAATATTTGCAATTAATTGCACACTGATTTTGACCAGTTCTTCATATAGTACATCATTGGGCAGGGCAGGTCTGTATTTTCTGGAGCTGTGCTGCAAAGGATTTTTTGACTAGTTTCAATTTGTAGTATATTGCGGCCATGGAAACTTGTGAACACAGGCCTTATTAGAGATACTGCACTCTATACAATTTGAAGTTTCAGGAATATGTGTTGCTTCAGCCTGTTAATAACCTTACAATGTGTTAAATTTTAATTAATATACCACTTACCTACAGTCCAATGTAAAAGACTTCTTTGAATGTTAGAGGAACTTGCAGTCCTTTGTTATGATTATGGTATTTGGGTCTGAATTTAGTATCATATCAACTTATTTCACTTATGACATAAGAATATTTTTTTTTACTGCACTTTAGGGAAGCGTGGGAAACTTCTGGCACAATTTAAAGTTGCTGACATTCACATTTACTATGTAGATTATGTTTGTGCATTAAAAAATTAGTTGTAAAAAAATGATCTGTACATTTTTAGAAATAAATGACTAATAAATTCTGGTGAAGGAGAGGGCAGGTATCTTTTTAAATGAAATAAGCATTATCAGATAATATAAGGACTATTGAGACTGTGTGTTTATATTATATGGTATACTGGTTACACTGGTATTTATGTTTATAAGAAAGAATGATTTTAATTAAAAATCATTAAAGTCTTTGCTAAGTTTATAAAAAAAAAGAGCCAAGTCCATTAAAGTATAAGAGTTATAAACAACAACAAAAGTGACAGCATCACAGTTTCCCTCAAATAAATTGTGTGAAATCAACATAGACTTAATAATCACTTTCCCAACTATTAAATCTTTTCAGTTTTCAAATGCTGTCTTTATCCTTTTAATTTATTAATTGATCTGGCCAATTATTTTATTTAAATAGCACTTTTCTAATAATGTTGACATACAGTTTGCACTTTGATTTTTTGTCTTGTGTGTCAGTGTTGCTAAATACTTTGAAATAGTCAAATTAATTGAGCTCTCCTTGTGGTTTCAGCCTGTGTGTCTGTGTTGTTGAATACTTGAAATAGTCAAATCAATTGATCTCTCCTTGTGGTTTCAGCCTGTGTGTCTGTGTTGTTGAATATTTGAAATGAAATAATCAAATCAATTAAGCTCTCTTTGTGGTTTCAGCTTGTGTGTCTGTGTACTGTGTTGTTGAATACTTGAAATAGTCAAATCAATTGATCTCTCCTTGTGGTTTCAGCCTGTGTGTCTGTGTTGTTGAATATTTGAAATGAAATAATCAAATCAATTAAGCTCTCTTTGTGGTTTCAGCTTGTGTGTCTGTGTTGTTGAATATTTGAAATGAAATAATCAAATCAATTAAGCTCTCTTTGTGGTTTCAGCTTGTGTGTCTGTGTACTGTGTTGTTGAATACTTGAAATAGTCAAATTAATTGAGCTCTCCTTGTGGTTTCAGCTTGTGTGTCTGTGTTGTTGAATATTTGAAATGAAATAATCAAATCAATTAAGCTCTCTTTGTGGTTTCAGCTTGTGTGTCTGTGTACTGTGTTGTTGAATACTTGAAATAGTCAAATCAATTGATCTCTCCTTGTGGTTTCAGCCTGTGTGTCTGTGTTGTTGAATATTTGAAATGAAATAATCAAATCAATTAAGCTCTCTTTGTGGTTTCAGCTTGTGTGTCTGTGTACTGTGTTGTTGAATACTTGAAATAGTCAAATTAATTGAGCTCTCCTTGTGGTTTCAGCTTGTGTGTCTGTGTTGTTGAATACTTGAAATAGTCAAATCAATTGAGCTCTCCTTGTGGTTTCAGCTTGTGTGTCAGTGTTGTTGAATACTTGAAATAGTCAAATCAATTGAGCTCTCCTTGTGGTTTCAGCTTGTGTGTCTGTGTTGTTGAATACTTGAAATAGTCAAATCAATTGAGCTCTCCTTGTGGTTTCAGCTTGTGTGTCTGTGTTGTTGAATACTTGAAATAGTCAAATCAATTGAGCTCTCCTTGTGGTTTCAGCTTGTGTGTCAGTGTTGTTGAATACTTGAAATAGTCAAATCAATTGAGCTCTCCTTGTGGTTTCAGCTTGTGTGTCTGTGTTGTTGAATACTTGAAATAGTCAAATCAATTGAGCTCTCCTTGTGGTTTCAGGCTGCCAACTACTTAGATATCAAAGGCTTATTAGATGTTACCTGCAAGACTGTAGCAAATATGATCAAAGGGAAATCACCAGAGGAAATCAGAAAAACATTTAATATCAAGAATGACTTCACCCCAGCAGAGGAAGAACAAGTAAGGGCTCAATCTTATTAGACATCCTTGTCATGTTATTGATTGAATGATATTCAATGATGATATTGCCAGCCATTTTATTGGTTGAACTGGGTTCATGTGGGTTGGGAAAGTTTTTGAAAGCTTAGGAAAACTGACTTTTTTTTTAACCCAGTTTGGGAATTTTTTTTTTTTTTCTATTATGGACAAAGCAGCATGAAAATTATATTTAAAAATAAAGGATATTTTTATGGAGTTCTAAACACATATCAAGATTTTTTATCTGAAATTATTCAAGAACTGTTTCTATGACTGTGAGTTCTATGAGTAATGAAACTCTAATCCACAAATGTTCAATTTGGACTTCTGTACCTATATTATAAAGTACCCTTCGGACCAAACTGATCATATGGCTGGTGAATCAGCGTTCACCAGTTTCTGTGGCCACGTATACAAGAGGATGTCTGGCCAGCGTGATTCCCAGCGCCTTTACTTTGCTACAACTAATGTCAGGTACCCATCAGAGCTGGGTAGACTCAGGACACCCTCAAATCCTGGGAAAAATCCCTGCTCAACCAGGATTCGAACCCAGGACCTTCGGATTGCCAGTCGAGCGTGCTGCCGCTCGGCTATTGTGCCCCATATATTATAAACTCCCAGTTAATTATAAGACCAGTACAAACACACCAGTAGACTAAATATTGGTTTGTGAATTTCTCTTTAAGCTTGGGAAAGATTTGTGAGGAGAAGTCTGGGAAATTTCAAATGATTTAAGAGTATGAACCTTGTTGAACTTATTTAATGATATGTTATGAGAGTAGTTGGGTGCGTGGTGGTGGCATTTACTTCTCTGATCTATTAATAGAATGGCATAGGCATGGAAGCAAACATTGTTGCACTTACTTCACTTACCATTTTTAATCACCATCACTGATCTATAAAAAAATATATTTCCTGAACACTGGCATGTATTGAGTGCCTATCACTCCCGTATGGGTGAACAAGCACTTAATGTCTTAAACGTTCAATAAAAAAATAATTTAATTTTGAATATATTTGCCTACCGGTACATAATATTTCTGGTATGAAACAAAAATCATAATCTATATTTGAAAGAAATTTCTATCCAGTCACTAAGGCCCTTCATCTTTCCTATTAAGTGCAGATCTCAGGAGTTTTTAAGTCAAACTACCTCATCTGTATTGTTTGTCCTTTTATCTTATGAGTTTGCACTAATTAGGCCTCATAGGTGACCTTTTCCTGTTTGAATTGTAGCTAGGTCATTTCTGCTTATCTCACTTTGTATTATAGAATTTATTAAGGAGGCTGTATTCAGTTTCTTATATAGATATTTGGGTTTACTTGAAAAATGTTTAAAAAAAAAAAAAAAGAATATTTTAAACTATAAAATACTATAAAAAAACAAATTTAAGGAATGTTAATAATTTTTGTCTATCTTCAGGTTCGGAAGGAAAATGAATGGTGTGAGGAGAAGTAACTTCTCTGTCCAGAGACTGACATGTATACATAATTTTGTGATAACAATTTACCTTTTAAGGGAAGAAAACAGCGTTGTATTTGTATATATATATAGTGATTCAGTGTGAATGCATGCGTGTGTCATAAGCTCAGAAATCATTGCTTGGCATTTCCCACAATGCAGGATGTGAGCATCATTTTCCTCATGTTACTATCAGCCCCTGATTAATATTAAAAACTCATTAATTACAAAGAAATCTATTTTGTTTTCCTCTTCAAACCTATTCATGTGGTGTTTTAAACGTAGAACTGTCAAGTTGAATAAAATATGGACAACATTATCAAGTGTTTTTTTTCTTCTATTCTGCTCCATTTTATATTTTCTTTGTATCTTTCTTTTTTTTAAAAATAGTTTTATTTTTAGAGGTTCAGTACTTTAGTAAACAAATTTTGTTACCATATTTGTATTATTTATTTTAATGAAAGATTGTGTTGTTTTTAGCCATAGTTATATTAATTGTTGATTTTTCAAACTGGTGATTTAGTTTATTAGTATTAGCCTCCTAATCCTTCTAATGCAAACTGGTGATTTAGTTTATTAGTATTAGCCTCCTAATCCTTCTAATGCAAACTGGTGATTTAGTTTATTAGTATTAGCCTCCTAATCCTTCTAATGCAAACAGAGTCAGTGTGGTTATTTTGAATGAGTAACAACTCTAGCTCTTACAAAAAATAACTGTTAGTACTAAGTAGTGAATCATTATTTCTAGGTATATTTCCCATTGTTATGACTGGCCTTTACACGGAAACCTAATTTAAGTTATGATAGACATGATTTTAAAATATATTGTTTTCTTGTCCTTTCAAAAGAAGTTATTTTTTTTTAGACAACTTGACTCTGTGTACCTGTCTGTATCTATAAATGACTCACTGGGTCTATAAATGACTCTGTGGGTTCTTCAATGGACTGATCAGCTCTAAAATCTCACTGAATTAATATAGCAACTGCTCTGTAACTGTAAAATGTCTGCATCCTCTTTATCACATAGCTAGTTTTTATTTAAAATATTCAGTTTCATTCATTATATTTGACATTAACTGATACTTATTTATTTATTTTAGATTTAGTTTGATTTTATATATTTTGTTCTATTGATCGTTAATAAATATTTTTGACTTCTTTCAATACTTATTATACATTTGTCATCAGTAAATCATATAGAAACAACAACAATGAAAAATGTGTAGGCTCAATAAAATGTATTTGTAAATCCAGAGACATTTATAAAAAGTTTGTAAAATGACACTACAAAGCCATAGAATGATTATATATGAAATCAGCAGTCAACAAACAGATTGCATTTTCAAATAATATAAAATGAGAAATAAATATATAATGAAAAAAATAAATGAGTTTTTTCTGTGGAGCAGCTTGTAATAGTAATATATACTGTAGTCAATATACTGACAAGAGCCTCCTAATATTCTGAGCGGAAGTGAACATGAAGATTCTTGAGCTATAGAAACATGTGTTTCCTGTACTGCCAATAATACAATTGACCACAAATGAAAACAATACCATATTAATATTATGATATTTGTGTTAGGAAATTAAAAATATCCAAGCTTGATTTTTTTTTTATGCATCATGGAAAATTCATATTTGTGTGATTGGAATATGTTTTAGGGTCAAATTATAATCACTTCATGCGTTGCTGCAGTTGCATAGAAAATAAAAATAAAACCCACAATAAACAACGCAGCAAATGCTCCAGATATGAAGTGTAAGCAACCAGTGCTTTTTTTGTGAAGGTACACATCGGTACGGTGTACCAGCACCTTTTTCAATGTGGGGAAAAAATGATTACTTTTTTTGTATTTTAACATTTATTATTAATTTATTATATTATTAATTTGTTACAATTGAATTATTTTAAAATTGCGCGCAATAAGAATTAATATATAAAATGCAAAACTGCTTTAAATTTTAAAAGTTAGGCAATCCATCACTGAGTACCTGCACCTATTTTTTTTTATACAAAAAAAACACTGTAAGCAACAATGTACTTATCATCTTCACCTATGCTCAGACAATCAGGAGTCTTCTGTATGTGAGTGGAATGGTAATACAAGATAATACATGAAATACAAATTATACATTAAGAAAAAAAGAAATAAATTACATTATTTGCATCATATCAAAAAGAATGGTACTGATGCTGAAATGAATCAAAACATAAAACGCACTATTTACAGTGAGAGGATTAAAACATTTTTATTGAAATCTCTTTTGTACTTAAAATCTCATAAAATTAGAAGTAAAGTATCCTTCAGAATAAATTGATCATAGGGCCGGACAAGCAGTGTTCATCAATTTGTGTGGCCACTGCATACTAAGTGATTGTGTGACCAGCACAAAGCACAGCCGCCTTTACATTAACCCAACTAAGCTCAGGTGCCCATCAGAGCTTGGTAGACTCAGGGACCCCCTCCAGACCCAGGAAAAAATCCTAGCCTTCACCAGGTTTTGAACCCAGGACCTGTGGTACACCAGTCAAACTCGCTGACGCTTGGCCACCATAAAATTAGAAGAGTTGTAAGAAAAGTTTTTTGATACCATATAAAAGATTTATATGATATTGAAAAGTAAAAAAACACAAACACTGGGTAATTTGTAAAAACCATGCTTCTAAATATACTGTAATTTTTTTATGCCACAACCTGACATACAAATTTTGATTTTGAGGTTAACAAAAAAAAAATTTCAAATGGATATTGCAGAATAAATTTAGTGGCTGTTGCAGTTAGCAATATTGATTTCATGTTACAGTTTAAAATAATTGAGGAAAAAATAAGCCTGTATTGATTAGTTTGAATAAAACAATGCCAAGGTGTAGTTCAACATTAGGATATTCATCAACTTCAGGTGTTGTATAGGTCTACCTGTACTCGTATACATGGATCTGGAACTAACCAAGGCAATGGCCTTAAAGAAATTAATAACTCCACACAAGCTTGTGTTGAAGTTTGACAGTTGTAAATTGTTCATACAATGCTGAGTGCTGCTTTAAATGTCACTGAATAATACAATTCAATTGCATCCACACATTAACATAAACACAAAAAAGACTTTCTGTTCTATCGACAGAATAAAAGTTGGAGATTTCAATTTTTTTTTTATTGCAAGTCATTAGCACCCATGTAATAGTGTATTCAAATTACATATTTGATATGTAATATCTATGGCTGGAGTGTGTGGGCGAAAGATCCACCTCACCAACTGACCTTCCTAATTCTTTGTAAAAATCTAAACATTAGATTAGAAGGTTAAAAGATTTCATCACATAGCACCAACAGTTGTAATTGATAACATAAATTTTAAAAAAGCAAAAAATAAATGTTCATTTCACAGAAAAATTTCTAAAACAATGTAAGAAAAAACAAATATTTACTGTAATTTGTAAAATACATTCACCAAAAGTTCTCTTCAACTTCAACAAGCAACCTTTTCAATCATACACTGGTCATTGTAATATGGACAAATATCAATGATTGCCTATAGATGTTATCATGTTTGTCATACAGGGGGAAATGTCTGTAACCTGAAAATTGAGAACAAAAACACAATATAATAAATGCTTCACTAAACCAGTAAAGATTAGCTTAGCTGATATAAATGGTATCCATTCAAACAATTTTTTCAAGGTATTTTAAAAGCAGGTTTTGTGGAAATTCTTTGATTTGTCTAAAATTAAAATTATTTTTTGTTGTGATCTTTATGAGGTTTAAATATTGTTTATTGAAAGCTTTATGGTTAGGAAAGATAATACAAACAACTTTTTTTTCTAATCTTTAACTCTTAATACCAATACAATTAAGGTGAAATGAAATTGAAACCTTGATATTCATAAATTCTGGATGCCCCTAAGTGTATTACAAAGACATCATATTTGAATTGCAATTAGTAAATGCATGTATGATATTTGATACTAGTCTTACCTTCTTGAATGCTGTACAGGGGTAAGCAGAAGTAACCAATGAAATCATCTTTTCCTGGATCCTCATCTTTCACAGTAAATCTTAAGAGTGCAAGCTCAGGGACTCTCACTTTAAAAGAGAAAGTCTCATACCATCTTGGGTTGAATCCTGTCAACAAACAGAACAAAATATACAACCATGTATCTTATACAAGCTGTTTTTTTTTTATACAGAAGATAATTGCATCCTACATAAACACTAACAAATGATCAGAACTGGCTTCTGATTGTTCTTCATTGGCCACTTTGGCAGGGATAAACAATATTATATAGGCCTAATATATGGGGGTACCAAATAATGTGAAATTTTTTCACCCAAGTTGTCCAATATAGGTGAGGGTGCATATTTATATATATTATATTATTATATGGTACCCATATTGTAAGAACTCTTTACTGCTAATGAATTATCAATGGCCAGAATTAAGCACTGAATTATCTAATGGATGATCCACAATTGATACACAAATAGCAATGCATATTTTTTTTTCTTCATTATAAACAAAGATGTAGAGAAGTACATTTTTCCTCTTATATTTATATTTTAAACAACAGATCGGTGAGAGTAAGTGTGACTGTCAGTGTTTATCCAAATGTTTAGCTTTAAAAAAAGGTGCAATCAAGATTTCTAATAGGCAATGAACATTGTTTGAGTAAATTGTCAATGAGTCTTGTTCTCAGAATTCTTTCCACACAGTCTCACAGTTTATTACTGATTACATAGCATTCTATTCTATATATATATAGTCTCAGCATTTTAAGTACAATGATAAGAAAAAACAGTTTTAATAATTACCATTATTCTCTACAACTTTAGTTCTGAATTTTGCCTCATCCCCTGCAACACCATGCACAGAAACTTTCACAAATGGATCGATTACTTCCCCTTTATGGCTGTTTTTAGGTTTGGGAATTTGAAAACCACTAATTATCTGAAAACAACCACCATTAAAACAAGAAAAATATTTATTGTTTTGTAAACTTTAAAAATAATTCAATACAAAATTCAATCATAATGGTCAAAATACTTTTACTGTATTTATTTCATGTCTCTTCCAACTGGGATCCTTATTAGGAAAGTTACTTAAATATTTCAAAATATTGAAACAAAATGCAAAAAAATCTAAATTATCACTTAAATCTTAAATGTAACACTTTGTACAGTATCAAAGTAAAAGACAAAATCTAACTTACAGTTAGTTTGACAGTTTTCATACTGTTGGCACTTCTATTTATAGTTCCAGTGACTACTCCAAAATTTTCTTCTGGAGTGAAAATAAAAAGGAAGAAATAATAATTAACATTGGACTTTGTTGTACTAAGGTTTTAGTTTGTAAATGAATTTACATTAGCTTTGGTTACAATGGATTTGTTCTAATCATGTTTTTATCCAGCTGTTTACTTCGGCTGTTGGCTGTTTGTGATTTTGTTGAAAGTTAAAAGTCAAAACACTAAATGAATCAGTCCTGGATCATTAAATCCAGTGTTGTTGTTTTCAAAAGGTAAACAAGTTGTGAGGCCTTTCCACATAAAGTGTTGAGCAATTTATAAAAGAGATGAACATTTACAAAGTTATATCAGTATACTTGTTAAATGAATACAATTTAATATTTATTAGCCAGTCAAGCTCACAATGGCGAACAAATACCATAAATTAAAAAATTTGAAGTCTAATTATGAATGATCAACTCTATCTTGGTAACTCTATTCCCCATTTCCAGAAATACACAAAACCATTATTTCTTTACTTCCATTATTTGTCATCCCAAGAGCAAATAGAAAGAAAAAAGGTCTAACAAAAGAAGACATTGCCAAAGTAAAGACAGATGAAGAAATCAGCACATTATTTAAAATATTCAGAAACTTATTGTCTTTGACATAGTATCTCTTCTGATGATACACGTGAAAACTTTATCCAATATTATCAATATAAAATTAAAACAGTTTTAAAATGAGACATTTAAAAATTGTTTTGTATGAACCTGACAAAAGGAATGAAGGTTTTAAAACATATCCAACTCCACCATTGTCCATGAATCTGCCTTGATTAAGATGCATAGCTTTTCCACCTGTCTGGTAATTCAAAGCCACTGGGGGAAAAAAAGCCAATCTTTAAACAAAAATATAATTCTGATGAGCTCAAACATTAAAAGTAAAAGAGAATTGTATCTTCAAAGTTTTCTTTTAACCAATTTTACAATTACACATTTAAATTAAGGTTAAAAGGGATAAGTATTTTAAGGAATAAATAAGAGACAGTAGGTCTTCTGGTACATAAAGAAGTAAGTAAAGTTATGTACTCTTCAGACTGAATTGATCATAGGGTCAGTGAAGCAGCATTCTCAAGTTTCTGTGGCCACAGCATTCTAGGGGATGCAGCACAATGCCCAGCCACCTTTACTTTACCCTAACTAATGTCAGGTACCCATCAGAGTGTCTTATAAGTTTACAGATGTTGCTTCTAGATAGAAGATTATTACGTCCACTAGGCCCAAGACTCCTGCAGGGCGACAGGGATCCGTCGGTGGCAGGGCTAGAACCCGCGACCTGTCCGTTGGTTTTTGGTTGACAGGCCGGTGATCTAACCGCTGGACCAGCCGGCTTCAGAGCTGGGTAGACTCAGGGACACCCTCCAGTCCCTGGAACAAAGCCTCGCCTTCACCAGAATTTGAACCCAGAACCATCAGTACGCCAGCTGAACGTCCTGCCGCTCGGCCACCATGCCCCATACCGGTACATTGGGAAAAGTTATAATAAAATGTAAACAATTACATTTATGAAAGTCTTATTAGGTACTAACCAACTTGACATCCATGGACCCACATGGGCGTCGGTATGTAGTTGCTAGAATCTGTCCTTGACCCTGCAGGGTATGTCCGTATCAACCTGTTGTATGTCACTTTGTTTAGATCCAGTGGATAAGACTGGGTGAATTTCTCCACCTTTGACTCGCCAAGGGAGACAACACTGAAAAATAAATCTGTCAAAAAGAATCATTGATCAAAAAAGCATTAAAGAAGTAAAAATAAGTATAATCCTTTTTTTCTTTACGAAAAACTTTCTCATAATTAGATTAAAAAACATTTAAACATATAACTGTGCTATTCTTTTAATTGAAATCCAATTTGGGCTGAGCATCAGGGTAGATAATTCAGGAGACAACTCTGTCCCAAAAATGTAAAGAAGTAAATGTAAAGTACCCATTGGAGCAAATTGATCATAGGGCCAGTGATGCAGCATTCACGTTTCAGTGGTCATGGCATACTAGGGGATTGTGTGTCCAGCACCAACTAATGTCAAGTACCCATCAGAGCTAAGTAGATACAGGGACACCCGTCAGTCCCAGGAACAAATCCTAGCCTTCACCAGGATTCAAACCCAGAACCTTAGGTATATCAGCCGAACATGCTGCCCCATGTCCCCAAACTGAAACTTAAATTATTATTTTTGTAGATTATGTGTCTGTGTGTTAAAAACAATACACTTTATGCACCTGGCTGTGCTGATTGCTCTAATGTCTTGAAGCCGACACTCTTCATGCTGGTTATTTTACTCAAGGCTGGGCTAAGTTTGATTTTGTGCTGTTTGGTGGAGCGCCGCTTCAGTTTGTTGTTGTTATTGGTGGTGTCCTGTGGAACGTCCGCAGCTTCATCCTCATCACTCACCTCTGCATCTCTCTCAGTGATTTTAGGAAGTCTTTTTCCCTGTAGAAGAACAAACAAATATGTTTATCTAGTGAAAAAGCTGAAACAATACATTTCAAACTATTTGTTGATTTCGTATCTGGACTTCAATAGCTTCATTCAACAGATCAAAAGAGGAATCTGAATTTTCTCTGGAACTATTAAACTAGCAACAAGATCTCACACAGTGAGAGCTCTAAGACATGAGGAAACAAAACTAGAATTAGAACTAAAAACTGTTGGCTATTCAGATAGCCGATTCAGATACTCCAGAGGTTGAAGAACACTGCAGCATGAACTACCGTATATACTCGCATATAAGTCACACTTTTTTTTACAGAAAATTTTGACAAAAAGTAGGGGTGCGACTTATACACCCGATACTGTTTTTGAAAAGTTCAAAAAACATCACTACTCTGTCATAAAGTTTCCTACATAACCCCTATAGTGGATTGAAGTTATGTAGAATTATTAGAATATGCCTTTATTTGATTATGTTTGCCTTATGCACGATAAATACAATTTTTTAAGGAAAGTTTCCAAATTAGGGTGAATATTTAGTAACTTTTATGTTTAAAAGGTATGCATTTTTGAGATATTAAAAGGCAGTGTAACCCGGGAAGTCGGGGTGCGACTTATGCGCGGGTCAATGACAACGTATAAGGAAAAAAATCTTAAACTAGGGGTGCGACTTATACACCGGTGCGATTTATACGCGAGTATATACGGTATATAGCTTAGGAAATAGCTTGAGCACATTTGGTATCTCTGTTGGCTCCATGTGACTAAGTGCATTAATCATAAGCATCTATCAGTAAAGTTGAGCTGAGTGGAAGGCACTGCACCTTTATATCTTTGGGAGTTCATTACAAAGCATGTTGAATCAAAGGGCTTAAGATCATCATTACAGTATTTACTCAGGGTTTCCAGTATTGTCAGCCACAAAAATAGGTCTTTTGGAGCGTGCGCCTTTGTTGAATCTGCTGCACATGTGCAGTGAAACCGTTTGCCCCAGACACTTAGGAACTGTGAGACAAAGAGAGTACTATAAGAAGAGTTTGAAGACCTTTCTTTTTGGCTAGTATTTTTTTGCCTTATACTGCAAGTGAATTGTGGAAAGAATGCACACTAATTGTGGAAAGAATGCACACTGAGTAAGAATGCACACTGAGTAAGAATGCACACTGAGTATGCTAATTTCAATAGTATAGAAAGATGTGCTATTAAAATAGTCATTATTAAACTGGAGCATTATGTCTTAGTTATTATAGAAAATAATATTATCTTCAAACTATTCTTTACCGTACCTTAATAATAATTTTATTTCTAAGTTCTTCAGGAGATGGTGTTTTAATCAAGTCAGCCACAGGACTCCAGATTTTATCTAGCAGCTGGTCAAGTCAATTTCTTTTCATTTGAACAAAGTTATCGAGTTAAAATTTTAAGTGTCACAAATTAGAAATAAACAACTTAAAAAGATTTACTGAACAAAACAGAGTCCAGCCTCTGTCAATGTTATCTACATCTGTCAAGCAATCTGTCAAATATTATTTTAACTTAAAAATGTATATCTATAAATTTCAATCCTAAGTATTTCATATCAACTATTTGTAGCAAAGAATTTAAAAAAAAAATTATTTTTTTTTAAATATCTTTATCAGTGATCGGATTTACAATAAAATTAGGTTTAAAAATTCAATAATTTTACCAGGTGAAAATTTTTTAACAATACTGCATTACCTTTTTTGTAAGATAATCACTAGCCTACATCTTAGATTAGTGACCAACTTTGCATTTAAAAGTATAATACGAGAACAAGGGTGAATAAAAAATAATACTTTCTAAGGATACCACCAAATACTGCATTCATTATTTGGGCCATGCGCTCTTGTTGTTCAAGTGAACAATGGTTCTCAATGGATAATGTCACAGGATACCTTGAAGTAAAAAACAACTACAAAATGTGAGAATAACTCCTAAAGGAGTATATTATGCAGTCACCACTGCTATTGCCAGAATTTAACTATAATTTATTCATATTGCAAGCAAATAGCCTACTCTGTACACTGTAAATCACCACAGCCCAATGTCAGTAAGTTATTAACTGAAACTCACTTCTCTTTAAACAAGAATGTGAAAGTAAAATAGTTTGATTTTTTAATCCAATCAATAAGAAAAATATTTTTTTTTGGGTGGCTGGAAATTAAAACTAAGAAACAAAGTTACAACTTACGGTGATGTTTGGAAGGCAAAATCATTAATGGCTCTGATCACATCTTCAAACAATATCTTGGAAGTCAGTGTGTAACCATGGTAAATAATTGGCTGACCATCTGGTCCATCCCAACAGTCCACTGGAAATAAAACAAGAACGAATTAGACATTTTCAATAAGACAAGATTAAGACAATCACACAATCAAAACAAGTCTATAAAATATAATGCTATTATAGTATTTTATGTGATGGCTAAAGGCCTACGTATTATGATGTATTATAAATACATCAGTATAGGATTGTAACGTATCATACACTCAACACAGCGACATCCTTTCTTTAATGCTGTTATGTACATTTCTACTTTACTTGGTCCCTTTAGTTGATCCTCTGCTAAGTAACTAAAATAAGTATAAAAAAACAACACATAAATCAAGTAGAAAAAAAGTCTGTCAAATACAGAGCATTCTTTAAATACAGGTCTTTAAATTTTAAGCCATTAAAAACTCACAACTCTTGATTATAATGAATTTGATCAACCTTAATGCCTGCACAACAGTAGCATGTTTAGAGAAAGTGCAGAGGGAAGGGAGCTGACGCCAGTGGCACCAAAGTTCAGATAGGGTTCCACATTGACAATTTTATTTGTTACAAATGTTTAAAAATAAGAGTAAATTATATATGACAACTATTAGTGAACTAATCTATGGTCTAAAACTTCAATTTAAGAAAGACCAACTTCAAAACACCAATGCACCCTGTCTAAACCTCTAGGTATAATAATAATAATGGTCATTTTTATAGCGCTTCTATCCATGCTATTAAATTCAGCATGCTCAGTGCACTCTTGGTGTGAATTGTAGCTAGTGGTAGATGTATAAGTAGGCCTATAGGCTTACGTTAGCTGAAATGAAAACTAACATTCAAGATTGGTATTTATTTTGCCTTCCGCCCCCCCCCCCCTACCCAAGCTGCCAACTCCTACACTCAAGGGCCCCATAAGTTATGCTGCTGCCACACAGGAAATCATTCTATTCAATAATCTACTTTCAATACTTACGTATTATGAGATGATGCTATAAAATAATGTGTCATGGGGTGTGACATGTCTTGATAGACAACTCTGTGGGCAGGATCGAAGAGCTGTTCTCTCTCTGATATCAAGAATAGGCGGAAACCTTCATACAACAGGGAGAAGAGTTATCAATATAAAATATTTTAAACATTTGTAAAGTAGTTTACTAATCATTTTGTACAGTACCACAAAAAAACAAAACAAAATTGAAAATCTATTTACAAGTGTTTTCTTTTTTTTGGACATTAGCAAGGGAGAGCACTTCCCACTATTTGTTTTCATTTCTGTGACCCACAGTTATTGCCCTTAGTTTTAAACCTAATCGAATTAATTGTGTGCATCTACATCTACCAGTTAAAGATAATAGGTGCACACATGCAAAAATATTCTTTATAGAAGGAGCGGCTTAATGTATAGGATAAGAAGATAAGATAATTACCACTGTAATGTATTGGATAATAAGACAAGATAATTACCATCTAAACTAAGCTGATCCATATTTTTACATTTCCCTTCAGGCTCAAACTGGTCTATGATGTTTCGACATAAATCTTCATTGGCATCTGAAATCTGTAGAAAGTTATATAGGCCTATATTTATATCAATAATATTCAGATTTCTATATGTAAGTCCACAATATTGGGGAGGGCTAATGGGGGCGTTCGTCTTCTGTCCCGTGTAACTTTTTTTCAATATTTTATAGATCCACTAAACATGTGTAGGTCTATCCCCACGGGCCCCCCACCCCCATTCTCTACGAAACTCATATTTAAGTTTAGGCCTAGACTCTATTGAAAATTTAAAAAACGAATCAAATTTTAGCCCATTACTAACTTTGACGTGATTTTTTATGGAGGCCAAGACTCACCTTTTGCCCGTCACGTAGAAATCCCAAAATGTCACGTATTATCATGTAACCTTTACCATTGGAGAATCTGTGGGAAATAAACATAGAAGAGTTATTGTTCTTTGTATGTTTTTAAATCATGTTTTTTTATGTGTGTGTGTGTTGTTGCTGTTGTTTTTTTCAGTGACACATAAGGTTAGGTCTAATGTATCAAACCGACATCGTTGCTCTATTTATATAGCATTCGTTTAATGCAGAGGTCGGCAACCTTTTGCAAACAGTGTGCCAAACTAAGATTCCTAAATCATTCTGCGTGCCAACAGCCTAAAAGTAAACCTGTTATATTATACTTGTTAAAAATTATTTTATTCGTGGCCGCTGGGGGTATTGGTTGGATCAGTGGGTGCTCAGGCCTCACCGGTGACACTGTTGCCGTCGCCCGGAGACTGTGACGAGCATTCGGTAAGCTCTGGTAAGATACAATGGTAAGATACAATGGTAAGATACAATGGTAAGATACAATGGTAAGATACAATGGTAAGATACAATGGTAAGATACAATGGTAAGATACAATGGTAAGATACAATGGTAAGATACAATGGTAAGATACAATGGTAAGATACAATGGTAAGATACAATGGTAAGATACAATGGTAAGATACAATGGTAAGATACAATGGTAAGATACAATGGTAAGATACAATGGTAAGATACAATGGTAAGATACAATGGTAAGATACAATGGTAAGATACAATGATAAGATACAATGATAAGATAGTGTGATATTTCTTTGTTTGGGTCCGGCTTTATTTCCGCCTCCCATTTATCGGTTGGCCGCTCCACTTGAAATTCTGATCCTGGTTCCGCGAGATCTTTAAATATTTGCTCGATGAAGGGTTTTTGAAGTTTGGGGGTTATCCAATGTAGCCTAATGTTATTTTCCTTGTATCTTTGTATATTGGTTTAACTTCTTTTTGAAAGTTTCCATTTTCGCCATAGGTTTTACCTAATAGCTGGGATTGGATTTCTGGGGAGGTTTTGAGTTTTGAGGTACCAAGTTAAGACACTCTCAAAACTATATAAAGCTGTGAAATGTTCTCTATTCAAACCTAACATTGCCATGATGTTAGTCATTTTACTGCTTTTCGCTGCTTCCGGACCGCTTAGTTCGAGCCCAAGCGTGTCCGGGGCGACTGTATGACCGCTCTTTAGTGCGGAGTCTTGTAATGAAAAGGTGTGTAAGAGTGACGGTTGGTTGCCATCGCGCAGGAGAGGAGAAAAAGAAACAAGGGTATAACACACACCTCTCCCTCACTTCTTGTAGGCTGAGATGGAATTAATGTATTTTAATTATAGTAGAAATGCTATAACACTTCCGTTAAGCAGATTAGATACGTTGTAGTCAGACAAACTGGGTACTTAATGTAATGTTTGAAAATATACATATAAATTCTTTAGTCATAAAATATTTATACAATTTTCAAATACTTTTTAAAAGTTTGTTCATTTTAATGTTATACATTGTGAAGCCATTTATTATTTTATAAAAGGAGCATACTAAAATTATTGGCGCAAATAAAATGCTAAAATTATCTCCCTTTAATAAAAAAAAAGTTTCCAAATTTGATTCAATAGTGATGCCAAACAAATTATGTTTTGTAAGATGAAAAATATTACTGACTTATTTTTATTTCTTTATAATAAAAATTTATAAGTGTAAGTTGAACCAAAAGTTGAAAGCAGGACAATGACTGTCTATCAGTTAAGAATAGTAGATGACTTTCCTAAGCTAAGCAGCTTCCTTACAGATTTTTGTCCGCAAAAGGGCACATTTGGATTCAAATTTTTGAAAAGTTTTTGAAAGTCTTGGCTTTGGTTAGAAAACTCCACTTTGAGTACTTCGATGCCCTTCTGAAAAAGCCATACCTATCATATCTCCCCAATACTAAGGGATCTCCACTGACTCCAAGTGATAAAGCAATTGGACCACAAAATTATGTCTTTTACGTACGGATGAATAAAGGGTATCGCTCCTTCCTATCTTCGAGAGCTTATATCAAGGCATGAGCCATCTAGGGAACAGCGCTCTTCGACACAGTCACTCCTCAAAACTCCTAGTTTGGATGGACACAAAAGAAGTACCCGGGAGTGCGCTCATTTGAAACAGTTGTGCCTTCTTTATGGAACAGTTTATCTGAGACACTGAGAGAGTCTGGGACAAGATAATCTTTTAAAAGGAACCTAAAGACCTTGTTCTTTGGCTAAAGCATCTGCCGTTGTAAGTCACACCAAGAGCGCACTGAGCATGCTAATTTAATAGCATGGATAGACGCGCAATAAGAAGTGCCCATTCTTATCTTATCTTATCTAAATATATGCCTTAATAGAGGGATGTAAAGTAGTTAAATATTTTGAAATTGATTTCACGGCAAGATGTATGTCCAGTGGTCCTTGTAAATGCAAGTTCAACTCACTGAAATGTGTCGCTATGTCATTCAGAAACATCGGTTTCAGCAGTCAGTTTTCCACATTCATAACCAGAAAATGTTGTTTTTTTTCATCAATTAAAAAAAATCTTTGAAGGTCTCTCGCGTGCCATTGAAAATTGCTCTGCGTGCCAAGTTTGACACCCCTGGTTTAATGTATTCTTGTCTGTGTTTACGTTCTCCTCTTTAAACTTAGAAATGAAGATACTGTTGACCACTACGGGAGTAATATTTCACAGTCCATTCCTCGAAGTCATCAATCAGACTTTCCAACATTGGATTCTCAAATTGTTGCATATTTAATGAACAACCGATATCTCGCGTCCCACTTCTGCTGTCACACGTGTGAAGTCCAATATTCTCTTAGCAAGTTTTGAATGTAGTTTTGAATGTAGTATGTCTGCTACCGTTTGACTACCACATTTGTTTGCTACCATTTGTCTACCACCGTTAGTCTGCCAGCATAAATCTGCCACCATTTGTCTGCCATCATGTACCTGTCACCATTTGTCTGCTACCAGTTTGTCTGCCACTATTTCTCTGCCAACATTTGTCTGCTACCATTTTTCTGCCAACATTTGTCTGCCACTATTTCTCTTCAACCATTAGACTGCCACCATTTGTCTGTCACAATTTGTCTGCTTTTCTCTGCCAACATTTGTCTGCCACCATAAGCCTGTCACACTTTGTCTGTCTCCATTTGTTTAAACTCCCAGTTTGGGTGGACACAAAAAGAAGTACCAGGGAGTGCGCGCATTTGAATCTGTGGCGTCTTCTTAATGGAACAGTATACCTCAGACACTGAGAGAATCTGTGACAAGAGAGTCTTTTAAAAAGAACTTAAAAGACCTTTTTCACAGAGAAAAGACCTTTCTTTGGCTAATACAAATGCCACTGCAATTCACACCAAGAGCACACTGAACATGCTAAATTCAATAGCATGGATAGAAGCGCTATAAGAAATTACCATTATTATTATTATTATTTATCTGCCACCATTAATCTTCAAACTATTTGTCTGCCACCTTTTTCCTGCCACCTTTTCCTGTCAACATTTGTCTTATGCCACCATTTGTCTGCGGTGACGTATAAATGCTGGTTATGAAATTATTATACAATATGTCTGACAGATTCGTGGTGGTGATTGGGGGGGGAGGGACCCAGCAGGCAAACCACGTCGATACGACGTGGTGTGCCCGCTGTGGAGGAGATATATACAACAACAACAGAACAACAACAACACCGCACTTATCATAAAGCACAAATCAACTTATACTGACAATAGTTCTAATGTCTTCCTAAAGTTCGATCCCTCTAAACTCAACAAATTCTATTTACTCACCCCCACCCCGCATCTTTTATTCAAGTGCATGTCACCTGTTTCTGCCCTCTCCCCTTTAAATCGATCTAGGCTCAAGGGGTTTTAGACTGAACATAAAATACGTTCAACCAGCTGTTTTATCTTTTAGCCGGCTGACATATTTAGCGCCCTTGTAAATTATTGGGCTTGCGCAAGTTTGGTTGCACTTAGCATAACAATCTGGCCAATAAAAAGCGCATAAATGAGCCTTTTAAATAATTTGATAGCTTATCTTTCCGAGTGTTTCACTCACACTTTTCACTTCTTTTATATGAGTGAGAGAGAGAGAGAGAGAGAGAGAAAGAGAGAGAGAGATAAAGTGTGTGAGAGAGAGTCATGTAGATCAATTAATAGATCTAAACTATACTATATAATGTAGATATACTATATAATGAATTAACGAGTTTTTAAAATTAACTAGGTAGTCCCTTTCTAAACATTTTAACTCTACACAAGATATTGTCAATCTTTTTTTTTTGTGATTTATTGACAAGTCTTAATTAGGTGTGACCTTTTGAACTGTAATGATCGTGAACTTCCGGTGAAATTTAACGCCATTTTCGTAAACAAAAACCATGCTTTTGGTCCTGTTTGACAATTGATTTCAACATCGACGGCGAGTTCTGGTCTTTTAGAAATATACAACGGCTACAAGATTAGTTATGTTTAGTTTAGATTAGTTTAACATCAAAATTGAGTCGGCGATAATTAATAGCCTACTCAAAGTGTTAGTTGCGTGTGGTTAAATTTAGCTTTAGCTTATAAAATAAGTTAGTCAAGAGTTGCGTCCTTGGTAATTAAAAAACACAATGCGGATATTTATAAAAAAAACAACAACACGGAAATTATTTTGCATCAAGCAATTAGTTTGGGATTATAAATAGGTGATTCTTCAATTCTGACATTCACAACCCTTCATTTTCTTTTGTCGCCATCTTTTGGAAGTGAAATAAAATTTAATTCTATACATATTTTCGTACAACCATTAACGTAGCACACAGACATGTTTCGAATAAGACCGGAAATGTTTTTGTTTTTTTACCTTTTATGCATGCAAAATCGTTAAGACTAGTCAATGGTGGTTCTAAAGGTATACCCGTATTAACATATACTACAAAATGTCTGTAAAATATAAATACTCTATTGACAAGTCTTAATGAGGCGTGAACTTTTGAACTGGAGTGATCATGAACTTCCGGTTCTATTTTTAAACTAATAAACAAAAAAAGCATGCTTTTGCTAGTGTTTGACAATTGATTTCAACCTCGACGGCCAGTTCTAGTAGTTTATAATTATACAAAGGATACAATATTAGTTATGAGTAATCCGTTTTTAACATCAAAAGTGAGTAGGCGATAATTAATACTCAAGTGTTAGTCGCATGAGGGTAAATGTTTATTTGTTTACAAAATAAATTAGCAAAGAGTTGCGTTTTTGTGGTTATTAAAAAACAAATTCATAAAAACTAATAACGAAAATTCCTTTGCATTAAGCAATAAGTTTGATATTATAAAAAGGTAATTTTTCACTTCTGACTTTAACAATACATTGGTATGTTTTTTAAACATCTTTTGGAAATGAAATAAATTTTAATCCCCAACAAATTTGAGTACAATCAGTAACCCAGTACACAGACTTGTTTCGAAACAAATGATCGAATTCGACCGGAAATGTTTTTTTTGTCGACCTTTTATGCATGCATACACGTTAAGACTTGTCAATAACCACAGCTTTATTGCTTACAACATATTTAATTTACTCATTCTTTAGCTGAAAGTTTTCAATTTTAAAACTAAAACAAAACAAACAAAAAAGGCATTAGTCTACCCTTTTTTTCTAAACGTGAAAAAAATATTTTTTATATTTTATAGTAGGCATATGGCGTTATTTCCCTAGGAGAATAAATAATTAAAAAACGAAATATAATCAAAATATCAAGTACAGTTTTTTATTTTCCTCTTAACCGCTAGGCCTCGCGTTCAAATTAGGCCTAGTCCTACTATCCCATATCAACATTGGGAATTTGATGATGGCTTGATACAATTGGAGCGAATCTATCACGATAAGATAAACAAACTGTCGTATATTTTACATCAGAAAATACCTCTAGCACAAAAACAAAGATATAATCTAGTCTACATCCCACAAGAAAGAAAAATACAGGGGGGCATTCAAAACTAGGCGAATACGGACAAATGAAATAAGCAGGTCGGGTCAATTTAATGTATAAAAACTAAGATCTACTGGTTGGTAAAAGCAGAAAATAAGAGTTTGTGTTGGCACTCACTTTAGAAAGACGTCTTCAAGTTCCACACGTTTGGTAAGTCTATTGTAGAAATCCACGAACTCTTCTCTGTCTAGAACACTGGTTTTAGAGACACCGACATTTTTATTCTTGTCTGCAGCCTGGAGAGAGAAGAAATAGTTTTAAAATGTCACTCTATCTATCTATCTATTTATCTGTCTATCTATCTATCTTTCATCTATCTATTCATCTATCTGTGTATATCTATCTATCTATCTATCTTACTATCAATCTATCTATTCATTTCTATATATATCTTTTCATCTATCTAAATATCTATTCATCTATCTATCTGTCTATCTATCTTACTATCAATCAATCAATCTATTCCATCTATATCTATTTATTCATCTATCTATCTACTGATCTATCTATCTATCTTACTATCAATCAATCAATCAAATGGTGTCTGTTATTCTATCTATCTATCTACTGATCTATCTTACTATCAATCAATCAATCAAATGGTGTCTGTTATTCTATCTATCTATCTACTGATCTATCTTACTATCAATCAATCAATCAAATGGTGTCTGTTATTCTATGTATCTATCCTACTTTCTAATCTCTGTCTGTTATTCTTTTCATCTATTTATCTATCTATCTAACTTTCTTTGTGCATTTATCTTTTTCTATCCCTTTCTCCCCCATTCTCTCTCTCATTCTTTCTGTTTTTTTTCTCCTCTTTCTTTCTCTAATCTCTTTCACACTATCTTTATCTGTCGTATATACCTTTATTCTATCTTACCCTCTATATTTCTTTGTATATTTCTCTTTAAATATATTCTATAATATGCGTTTGTTCTCTTCCTTTTCAACTTGATCAATTTTATTTAGGTGTTTTTATAGCACTCTAAGGTCTCTTCATTAGATGTGTCTCTCACAGTGTCTCTGTCTCTCAATGTGTCCATGTGTCTCTCGCAGTGTCCATGTGTCTCTCGCAGGGTCCCTGTGTCTCTCGCAGTGTACCTGTGTCTCTCGCAGTGTCCCTGTTTCTCTCGCAATGTCTCTGTCTCTCACAGTGTCCATGTGTCTCTCACAGTGTCCATGTGTCTCTCGCAGTGTCCATGTGTCTCTCGCAGGGTCCCTGTGTCTCTCGCAGTGTACCTGTGTCTCTCGCAGTGTCCCTGTGTCTCTCGCAATGTCTCTGTCTCTCACGGTGTCCATGTGTCTCTCACAGTGTCCATGTGTCTCTCGCAGAGTCCCTGTGTCTCTCGCAGTGTCCTTGTGTCTCTCGCAGTGTCCTTGTGTCTCTCGCAGTGTCCCTGTGTCTCTCGCAGTGTCTCTGTCTCTCACGGTGTCCATGTGTCTCTCACAGTGTCCATGTGTCTCTCGCAGTGTCCATGTGTCTCTCGCAGTGTCCATGTGTCTCTCGCAGTGTCTCTGTCTCTCACAGTATCCCTGTGACTCTCGCAGTGTCCATGTGTCTCTCGCAGTATCCCTGTGTCTCTCGCAGTGTCCATGTGTCTCTCGCAGTGTCCATGTGTCTCTCGCAGTGTCTCTGTCTCTCACAGTGTCCAAGTGTCTCTCGCAGTGTCCATGTGTCTCTCGCAGTGTCCATGTGTCTCTCACAGTGTCTCTGTCTCTCACAGTGTCCATGTGTCTCTCGCAGAGTCCCTGTGTCTCTAGCAGTGTCCCTGTGTCTCTCACCAAAGTATTTTGAGATTTTGAGTCTCTCCTGACTAAGTGTCTTTCAGTGACTTCACGTCTTGTGTCTTTCTCTCTTTCATCATGTCTATATGTCTTTCCCCGTGTCCTTCAATCACCAAAACTATCAGACCCCCTCCACGTTCCCCCCTATCCCCCAACAGGGAATCCAAGATCTACTCACATCAAACATTTCACGCGCGTACTTCTTTTTGATGTCCGCGTTGAGGGTCTTCAGCAGCTTCAAAACCTCCTCGAAATCAAGATGGCCGTCACCGTTCAGGTCTGCCTTGTTGAAGGCCTCGCGCACAATCTTAACCCCAGGTCAAAGAATAACAATACACCAACAACCAACAACAAAAACAAGCAAAACAAAACCACAACAAAGAAACAATTTTATTGACTTTCAAGTTAAAAAAACAACAACAACTACGCGTTGTCCCAAAAGAAACCTTTTTTCTAGATTTTGTTGATGTTGTCGCTCGTCAAACAAAAAATGTAACGGTGTAACAGTGACCACATGTTTTAAGCTGTGGTGATGGTGGTGAGGTAGGGGGAGGGAGCTAGAGCGCTGGTTCGCTTGTTTTTTACGAGTCTCGAGCTTTTAAGGGCCTGATCAGGTCGAAATGTTTTTTTTGTTTGTTTGTTTTAGGAGGATTAACGTTTTGGTCTCTGAATCTATTTAGTTTGAGCTGCATCTGTTGGGCAAAAATAAAATATTATGTGGACGTTGTTGTAAACGGAGAAATTATAATTCTTTAATGTCGTAATTGTATTATATAACAAATGCCAATACTAATTCATATTTTAACTGTTAACCCTTACAGTCCCGGGCGCGTATATAGCGGAACTGAAGGCAGCATAGATAGAAGTAGGTCGGTACGGGAAGGGTTAATACACACTCTTATTTTGTTTTAAGGAAATAAAGAAAGAAAGTGAAAATAGTGTGTTATCAGAAAGTTAACTATTAAAAGTAAAAGTGAAATTTCGAGTCAGAATGTTTTTGACTAATTTTGATACTTTCATTTGTTTTATAAATATCTATCATGACCTATGACCTCTCACAGCACGATTTCTACATTTGGTTTTTATATACTTTTTTTGACATCAAGCTTCCATGTGACATATAGAGATGTTTATATTGCTTCTCTGGTCAGATTTGTGAAACTTTTTATTTTTTCCTGTATTGATTTCTACCTTTTGGTACAAGGAAATGATAATTTAATACTGCTCTTACAACTTCCTGGCTACTTTCTGCTAAAGCTAATTTTGTGTAGATCTATGTCTGTGTTTACAAAACTTTGTTTACAATACTTTGTGTGTGTAGTTAAAAAAACAACAAGAACTCTATTATATAGGCCTACACAATGACAGCCTTATGTGAGAGAGACATGCCCACTAAACGCCCACAAATCTAGCTGCACCTACACATACCCACACTTGAAAGCAGACGTATGTTTTCATAAGGCAGGAGAGTAATAATTTTTCTGTTGTTTTTTTTTCTCTTTCAAATCGAAAATATTCCGCAATCTTGAAGAATTCACTAAAATTTTAGAAAAATTTTTTTTTTTTAATGAAAACTAGTGAAGTGGAGGCTTAACCCATGATCTACTTAAATGTAAGGCCTATCTGCTGATTTTGGGGATTTTCCTTTCTGTAGGCCATCCTTTTTCTTGCTTTATTTACTTAAAAAACCGAGAGTTGTGTTACGTAAAAACTGTACACACTTGCAGACAATTGGCTTTAAAATAAATATGTCCTTTCCTGTAATAAAGGAAGTACAGACCTATTTGATCCATAGGGCAAGTGAAGCAGTGTTCACAAGTTTTTGTTGCCACGACATGAAAGGGGATACGTGACCAGCACAATGGGCCGCCTTACATATCCTCAACTAATGTCAGGTACCCATCGGAGCTGGGTGACTCAGGTACACCCTTCAGATTCAGGGAGAGGTCCTTGTCTTAATCAGGATTCGAACCGCCACCAAAGGTATACGAGCTCTTATTACTCCTATTGATACTATAATAATGATTTGTTTATAATAAATTATTGGAATTAGTTTTAAAAGAGCCATGTAAAACGTGTAGGCTATATCGCCTACGGATGTGACGTATTTGAGCCCCCCTCATGCAAACCAGTACTATGGCCTTCTATAATTTATTTATAATTGATATAGGTCGGGGTTTAACCCTTTTTTTAAACCATTATTTTTTTTAATTTTTTTTTAAAGTAAGCTAAGTTAACCCTTCATAAACTCTTTTTTTTTAAAAAAAAAACATACACACAATAACAACGATCTGGTACAGAAAGGGTTAACTGGTTTTGTTCTAGTCACGTTTCTCTTTCTTCAGAAAAGAAAAAAAGGACACGACTTAAAAAGGCACTCCGTGACCTCTTGTTTTTAAAGTACTAAATTTTCAAGGTAAAGGCAGTGCTTGCTGCTTTTTTTTTTAGACTGGTCACAATGTGATAATTTCGTCTATGTTTATGGTAAAATATCTCTTTGATACAGGGCCGGCTCGTCCGTATAGGCAACCTAGGGTGCAAAATTTGGGGGCGGGGAGCGCATAATTGAAGATTTGTATTAATTTGAGGATTTAAAAATATAAACGTAATTAAAGTTTAGTACTTCTGCGCATTACTAACATAGGCAGACGAATTACTAGGTAAGGAAAGGCGAAGGGTATTTTATTTAAGTTGTTTTAGAAAAAGGAAAGTATGCCCTAACACTTATCTAGGCTACTCAGTTTCTCCTCACCGAAGACACTTTAATGAGGGCCCAGAATTAGTTTTCGCCTACGGCGTCAAAAACCCTAGAGCCGGTCCTGCTTTCATACGTCAATGCTCAGTAGCATGATTCTCGGGGTCGATGTCCACGGTGTTGGCTACTAGAGAGATGGTGTGGCCAGTAAAATGCCTAGCTTCCCAACCAATGTCAGGTACAGAAACTGGTGAACGCTGCTTCACCGGCTTTATGGATCAATTTGGTCCGAAGGGTACTCTACTTAATTTACTAATAGCAAGTACCCATTGGAGCTGGGTAGACTGAGGGACTCTTACCAGATTCGGGAAACTCGAACAAGGCACCTTCGGTTCGGCACTCCAATCACTGGGCCCTATGAACTAATTGTATATTTTAAAAAAAAGGATATTTATTGCTTTCATTTTTTTGCTCTGCCAACTGCTCCAACTGCATGGCGTACCTCAGCGCCCTGACCCACTTCTCTCTCACCTCTTCTGAGTCTGCCAACAGGTACATGATCTTGTGGGAGCTGCCGAGTATGACAGTGAAGCAAAGACTTTTCTAAAACAGAGAAGGGGAAGTGGGGAGGGTAGAAGTATGAATGCAATAACTTTCACTTCATTGTTAGGAGAAATATCACCATAGGCAAGCATAGGACGCAATAGTCTTTTGTAGAGAAGGAGCGTCAATAACATTATAAGATAGATAAGATAGATACCATACCATTTTCATACCAAGCTTCCGGTAAATAAAAAAGTATGTTTCTATAAAAAATTTTATATTATGTATTCTAATTGTTACATGCGTTTTAATTCCAAGTGTATGTTTTACAAATGTATTTTAAATGTATGTTTTACTTCTGTATATTTAAACCACCACACCTAACACACATTATAAACAATACAGAACAGCCTAAATAGACATGTAAATATGTGTGTCTGGCATTGACTACTAAAGAACCAACAGCTCTGGAGTCTGATTGACAGAAACAAAAATGAATTAATCAACAATGTCAGTATTACTAATGTATTCTAAGTGAAGGTTTTATGCACGTAAATTTAAGATATATGCAGCAGCTCTTAAATGTACTCGGTAGATAGTTTTCCTAAATCTTTGTTTTTGGTACCGGTATATATCACAAATATATATATCATAAATGTATTTTGTTGTTGCTATGCTTTGTAAATGTATACATTTATATTCAGTGTGTATTTTAAATGCATGTTAACAAATAAAATTATAACCTAAATATATTTTCTTATAAGCTTATATGTTTTTCCAAAGACTTTAATAGAATGGACTGCTTGCTTTAATATTTCTGCTATTTGATAACTTGAAACACTTGGTTTCGGAATTCCGATCGCTAGTAATTCGCTATGATTTTCTCAATGGAAAATTAAGATTAAATTTGAAAGTTGTATACAGCGAAAACCTTTAATGCAATCGTAGGAGCGTAGAAATAATTTAAGACAGCGTTATTGGTTGCGCATGGAAAAAAAACAGAACATGTAAGCTCTAAAAAATAGAGCAAGCGGCCCATCTTACTATAGTCTTTGGTTTTTCCAAACGGGACGTTCCAGCCCATTAAAACACACACACACACACACACACATTAGCAATAAGAAGACTCAAACCATCCCGATAAAGTTCAATCTTCTTGTCAAAATGTCAGGCACTTGGAGTTTTAGAGCGGAAAGTGACTGAGTTGGAATGAATCCAGGAGTGGTCATTAAAACGCCTGAGCTTAGAGCTGGACAATGCAGTCCATCTTACACAGCTGGACAATGCAGCCCACATCATACAGCCGGCCGTTGTCGCTAACGATGTGAGATATTGCACGGAAACTTTAGGCCTAACAAGTTCGATTTTTTTTCTGGGTGTGTATGTAGATGATGAAGACGAAAGAAAGAGAGAGAGAGACGAGAGAGAGAGAGACGAGAGAGAGAGAGAGACGAGAGAGAGAGACACGAGAGAGAAAGAGAGAGAGACGAGAGAGAGAGAGAAATAATATAAAGAATGATAGACTAATAAACAGACTGATAGCCAGATACATAGTTAGATAGATGGAAAGATAGATAAACTGAAAGACATATACATAGACACACAGCAAGGTAGATAGATAGATCGATAGCTAGGCAGACATACTGATAGATAGATAAGCAGGTCTATAGTCAGACAGGCAGACCGACAGAAAAACATATATAGATAGATCAATAGTCGATCGAGACAGGCAGACAGAAAGAGAGAGAGAGAGAGAGAGAAAGAGGGAGCCAGTGTATGAATAAGATATAGAGATAGGTAAGATAGGAAAAAATAAACAGCCAAGTGAGATTAAGAGAGAGGTATTGTTTGTTTTAAAGAGAGAGAGAGGGGGGACAATGTGTGTGAGTGTGTGTTTGTGTGAGCGAGAAAGAGAGAGAGAGAGAGAGAGGGGGGAAGGGTGGAGAACAGAACACATATATTTCCCAACTTCTAATCATAACTGGACATTTAAAGACAGGAGTCAAAGGTTAAAGGTTAAAGGTAAAACGAAAACTTTCAAAGTCTTAAGACTCACTTTCAAATTTTTAATCTGCTTTGCGTGCTCCTTTTCACCCTCTCTCACTTCCTTGATCTTAGATATTGGAACTGAAACAATTGAACACAAAAAAAAAAAACTTGATCATGACCCACAGAAACCGAATAATACAACATGGGGTATTTTGATTCTATTCATCAAACATCACTACAAATTTATACTTAGGCTTTTGGGAAACTTACTTTTAAGGTTCACTACAAATTTAGATTAGGCTTTTAGGAATCTTACTTTTTTAGGTTCACTACAGATTTAAATTTACTTGGAAACTTACTTTTACAGGTTGATTACAGATTTACATTACTTGGAAACTTACTTTTACAGGTTGATTACAGATTTACATTACTTGTAAACTTACTTTTACAGGTTGATTACAGATTTACATTACTTGTAAACTTACTTTTACAGGTTGATTTCAGATTTACATTACTTGTAAACTTACTTTTACAGGTTGATTTCAGATTTACATTACTTGTAAACTTACTTTTAAGGTTCACTACAAATTTAGATTAGGCTTTTAGGAATCTTACTTTTTTAGGTTCACTACAGATTTAAATTTACTTGGAAACTTACTTTTACAGGTTGATTACAGATTTACATTACTTGGAAACTTACTTTTACAGGTTGATTACAGATTTACATTACTTGTAAACTTACTTTTACAGGTTGATTACAGATTTACATTACTTGTAAACTTACTTTTACAGGTTGATTTCAGATTTACATTACTTGTAAACTTACTTTTACAGGTTGATTTCAGATTTACATTACTTGTAAACTTACTTTTAAGGTTCACTACAAATTTAGATTAGGCTTTTAGGAATCTTACTTTTTTAGGTTCACTACAGATTTAAATTTACTTGGAAACTTACTTTTACAGGTTGATTACAGATTTACATTACTTGGAAACTTACTTTTGCAGGTTGATTACAGATTTACATTACTTGTAAACTTACTTTTACAGGTTGATTACAGATTTACATTACTTGTAAACTTACTTTTACAGGTTGATTTCAGATTTACATTACTTGTAAACTTACTTTTACAGGTTGATTTCAGATTTACATTACTTGTAAACTTACTTTTAAGGTTCACTACAAATTTAGATTAGGCTTTTAGGAATCTTACTTTTTTAGGTTCACTACAGATTTAAATTTAGTTGGAAACTTACTTTTACAGGTTGATTACAGATTTACATTACTTGGAAACTTACTTTTACAGGTTGATTACAGATTTACATTACTTGTAAACTTACTTTTACAGGTTGATTACAGATTTACATTACTTGTAAACTTACTTTTACAGGTTGATTTCAGATTTACATTACTTGTAAACTTACTTTTACAGGTTGATTTCAGATTTACATTACTTGTAAACTTACTTTTAAGGTTCACTACAAATTTAGATTAGGCTTTTAGGAATCTTACTTTTTTAGGTTCACTACAGATTTAAATTTACTTGGAAACTTACTTTTACAGGTTGATTACAGATTTACATTACTTGGAAACTTACTTTTACAGGTTGATTACAGATTTACATTACTTGTAAACTTACTTTTACAGGTTGATTACAGATTTACATTACTTGTAAACTTACTTTTACAGGTTGATTTCAGATTTACATTACTTGTAAACTTACTTTTACAGGTTGATTTCAGATTTACATTACTTGTAAACTTACTTTTAAGGTTCACTACAAATTTAGATTAGGCTTTTAGGAATCTTACTTTTTTAGGTTCACTACAGATTTAAATTTACTTGGAAACTTACTTTTACAGGTTGATTACAGATTTACATTACTTGTAAACTTACTTTTACAGGTTGATTACAGATTTACATTACTTGGAAACTTACTTTTACAGGTTGATTACAGATTTACATTACTTGGAAACTTACTTTTACAGGTTGATTACAGATTTACATTACTTGGAAACTTACTTTTACAGGTTGATTTCAGATTTACATTACTTGTAAACTTACTTTTACAGGTTGATTACAGATTTACATTACTTGTAAACTTACTTTTACAGGTTGATTACAGATTTACATTACTTGGAAACTTACTTTTACAGGTTGATTACAGATTTACATTACTTGTAAACTTACTTTTACAGGTTGATTACAGATTTACATTACTTGGAAACTTACTTTTACAGGTTGATTACAGATTTACATTACTTGTAAACTTACTTTTACAGGTTGATTACAGATTTACATTACTTGGAAACTTACTTTTACAGGTTGATTACAGATTTACATTACTTGTAAACTTACTTTTACAGGTTGATTACAGATTTACATTACTTGGAAACTTACTTTTACAGGTTGATTTCAGATTTACATTACTTGTAAACTTACTTTTACAGGTTGATTTCAGATTTACATTACTTGTAAACTTACTTTTACAGGTTGATTACAGATTTACATTACTTGGAAACTTACTTTTACAGGTTGATTACAGATTTACATTACTTGTAAACTTACTTTTACAGGTTGATTACAGATTTACATTACTTGGAAACTTACTTTTACAGGTTGATTACAGATTTACATTACTTGGAAATTTACTTTTACAGGTTGATTACAGATTTACATTACTTGTAAACTTACTTTTACAGGTTGATTACAGATTTACATTACTTGTAAACTTACTTTTCGTGTCCTTCTTGTTCCGTGATCCCTCATAATATATCACCATGTTTTGGTAGTCGAGAAAAAATTTCCTCTTCAGGTGTTTGGACGTAGATTTGACTTTCTCTAACCAGGAACCCTGGCCAAGATCAAGCATAAGCCGTTCCACTGAAGAAGAAAAATAACACAACAAAAAAAAACATAAGTTTAGAATGGTAACGGGGTTATTCAAAGACTTTATTGGATGAATTATTTTCAAAGACACAAATCTAAATTACTTGACTACTAGACTGTGTTCTAACTTCTAATAAATATTATTTTTAAAAATATGTATTTTTGATGTTTTAATATTTTTTTATTATAAATGTACGCCATAATATATTTAGGTCACAGTTAATATTACATTTTTACTGTACATTTCATGCCTTACTGTATATATGTATATTATGTTGTTTTATATTAAATTTACTTTCGGCGACAAACTTAATACATGACCTCTCTTTTAAAATTGGGGCTGGGGGCAGAAGCCCACAAACCGCCCTCCCCTAAAACAGCCCGTAAATAAATATTTAGGTCACAAAGAGGCTCTGGGTTCGTAACAGTAATTAAAGGTATAAAGCTGCAGTTAATAGCTAGACTACAATAATACCAGTGAAAAAACAAAAATATTTTTTTTCACCATTTTGACGAATAAGTTTACAAACGTTCCTTCTATATAGAAGATTATTACGACCTAGGCCCAAAACTCCTGCAAGGCGGCAGGGATCGGTTGGCGGCAGAGATAGAACCCGTGACGTGTCAGTTGACAGTCCGGTGCACTAACCTCCAGCCGGCTGTCTATGGGACAAGTGAAGTAGCGGTCACAAGTTTTAGAAGCCCGTGACATTCTAATGGATAGCAAAGTGTGCCCAGGCGAGAGGTGTCACGCGTGCCATTGAAACTCGCTCTGCGTGCCCAGTTTGGCACGCGTGCCTAAGGTTGACGACTCCCTGGTCTATATTAGTATATGTAGGTTGCAAAGAAAGTGGAAGTGGCTACATAAAATGTGGATTATGTAAACAAACGGCACAAATGCAAAACCTAAAGGAAAAAAAACAAAACAACAGAATCCGACAGATAGCTCTGAAATGTCGCGTGGAATCTATATATAAGATTCTATAAATAGTAACTCGTTTTCCATTTATGGCTGTTGGCTGAGACATTGACGTTTAAAACTAAGACATGGAAATGTCAAAGAAATTAACAGAAATTAATGAATAAAACGATTTGGTAGTAATGGATTGTTTTTTTTTTCTATTACCTTAAGCAGAGTGCCACACGTTAATTTCAGGGCCGGTCCTACGGTAGTTGGTGCCACAGTGGAGCTAGAGGTCCCATAAATGTAGTACAGATTCGCCTAATGGGCAACTTTCTGTGTCGTTAAAAAAAAATATATCTATCTATCTCTCTCAGCTCCTCTCTTTCTCCTTCTTTATCACTCTCCTTCTCTCTCTAACTTACTCTCTCTCTCTCTCCCCCCCCCTCTCTCTCTCTCTCTCTCTCTCTCTCTCTCTCTCTCTCTCTCTCTCTCACACACACACACTCCTTCTCTATCCCAATTTTTACTTTAAAAACGTCAGATTGAACAAAACCTTTTTTTTTTAAAGATCCTTGTCGTCACCCCGGGACAACTGTACGTTTGTTGAATGGAGGAAAATCGAGAGAAACAAAAACTTATATGCGCCAATATTTGTGTTGCAGAACTCAGTAGATAAGATACTTTTATATGAGATTTGAGATAAGATAGGTTAAGATAAGATAGAATATATAAGATATAGCTGGATATAATAGGGTGTGATAGTATGAAAAGATAGCTTTGAAAAAGATACAATAAGCTTATATTATAGGATAGTGTCCTGTTAATAAAATGTTTAGATTATATTCAATTTTTACTTTACATTTCATGCCTTACTTTATATTTTTTTATATTATGTTGTTTAATATTCTATTTACTTTCGGCGTCCAAACTTAATCAACGAGTTATTTTTTAAAAAGCCCTTCCCCAAACAGCCCGTAAAGAAATATGACACACGTAGGCCTACTAAAAAAACAGTAAAAGACACCTAATGAATAAACAAAATGGTATTAACATGTGCCTAGAACAAGCACTCAATATCCAATGTTAATTATGTTTAATACAAAAGAAAACAGCGCAGAGCCCCCCCCCCCCCTTTCACCAACCAATGGCATGAACCCACAGGGCAAACAGCGCAGAGGCCGCCCCCCCCCCCAACCATTGGCATGAACCCACAGGGCAAAAAGCGCAGAGCCCCCCCCCCCCCCCGCAAACCATTGGCATGAACCCACAGGGCAAACAGCGCAGAGGCCGCCCCTTTCCAACCATTGGCATGAACCCACAGGGCAAACAGCGCAGAGGCCGCCCCCCCCCCCCAACCATTGGCATGAACCCACAGGGCAAATAGTGCAGAGGCCCCCCCCCCCCAACCATTGGCATGAACCCACAGGGCAAACAGCGCAGAGGCCGCCCCCCCCCCAACCATTGGCATGAACCCACAGGGCAAACAGCGCAGAGGCCACCCCCCCCCCCAACCATTGGCATGAACCCACATGGCAAACAGCGCAGAGCCCCCCCCCCCCCAACCATTGGCATGAACCCACAGGGCAAAAAGCGCAGAGCCCCCCCCCCCCAAAACCATTGGCATGAACCCACAGGGCAAACAGCGCAGAGGCCGACCCCCCCCAACCATTGGCATGAACCCACAGGGCAAACAGCGCAGAGGCCGCCCCCCCCCCCAAACCATTGGCATGAACCCACAGGGCAAATAGCGCAGAGGCCCCCCCTGCCCCAACCATTGGCATGAACCCACAGGACAAACAGCGCAGAGGCCGCCCCTCCCCCCAACCATTGGCATGAACCCACAGGGCAAACAGCGCAGAGGCCGCCCCCCCCCTCCCCCCCCCCCCCCCCCCAAAAAAAAAACGACTTGGAGACGCAGAATTATAGAGGAAGGCAAGAGTACAGTCGAAATCGGAAATGACTCTAGCAGGTGTCTGTGAATGGTGGCTTGCGTGGACAATAGCCCTGTGATAATGTTGATGAAACATAGGAAAATAAAACAGTTTTATGAGACTAAATGGAGTAAAAAGCACTCGCAGTGAAGTGTTAGCATTAAAAGCTATTATATTACTTTTTTTTAAAAATTAAATTTACCAATAGACTTAAATTTTCTTACAACTAAAGAAATATCTAATCAGTATCAGGCCTATTCATTTTAAAATTTGTGTCAAAATACTTATCGCAGCTCTTCTTCATCCGAGTCCACCCTCCCTAAACCTTCCCCACCCCCCACCCTAAACCTTCCCCACTCTCCATCACCACCTCCATCCAATCGGTTCGACTTAACGTGTCAGAGATACGCTCTGTTTAAAGATAAGTACAATTATATTAGTCTTTTGGGTGTGCATACGTGCGTGCGTCTACAAGTGTGTATATGTGTGTGTGTGTGTGTGTGTGAGAATGTGGGCAGTGGCGTAGCTAGGGGAGGGGGAGGGGGCAAATTCGAAAGTCCCCCCGGACCCCTACTTCAGGGGGGGGGGCCAAAGGAGTGTCCGAATGTTTTTTTTCTCATGTTCATAATGTCGAATGGCAAAATGCAGGGGCCCCTAAAGAGGCCAAGCCCCCCTTCCGGGCCCCCAAATTCCTAGCAACGACACTGAATGTGGGTCATGTGGGTATGTGTGTGCCTCACGTGACTAGCTTAACATCGTCCTCAATAATTCTATAGAGCCTTTATGATTGGAAGGCATTATCTTTTCATCAGCCGATTAACATCGCATTATCATGAAAGGGTTATTAGCATAGCACAGTTTTATCTGAAAAATCTAAAGAAAATAAGTCGGGGAGAAAGGCAAGGTAATGGGAGGCACAGAGAGTGAGAGAGAGAGAGAGAGAGAGTGAGAGAGAGAGAGAGAGTGAGAGAGAGAGAGAGTGAGAGAGAGAGAGAGAGAGAGTGAGAGAGAGAGAAGAGAGAGAGCAAGAGAGAGAGAGGAGAAGGAAGGAGACAGATGTTGGTAAAGAGTGACTCAAAGAGAAGTTTATACAGCATAGAAAGAATGAGGTTAAAAAAAAAAGTTCCACAATAAACGACGTAGGGGCCGAGAGAAGAAATGACAGTCGTGAGTTCGAGTATGTATAATTATATAATTTGATTAACGGTATCGCTTACTCAGTGATGCCATTACTATGGTACACGTGTACAAAACCTCGCAACCATTAGACTAAACATCACTGACAGGTACTTAACATTCATTGGGCATTGTGATGGTCACACTTATCCCCTCGTATGTTATGTTCAATTCAACTCTTTGAGCTTCTGCTTGATCCGCCATATACAGCGGAGCTTTTTTCATTGTCACGCGGAAGACTCCCTAAAAGGCAAATTCAAGTCTCTTCTACAAGAAAGTGAATGCCAGATCAGAATGACTTTGAGGCAGAATGAATTAGAAGACATCACACTTTGGCAAACTTTGATCAAAATGTTTTCGACCCCAGTTTGGTTCAGAGGCCGAAGTAATGACCCAATGCTCATGCCTAACATTTGGGGTCTAAAAACGTAAACATTCGTAAACATAATGCTTGTACAGAATCCATAGGAGGACAGATAGGGGATTATTCTACGCACGAATTTGTGTACATTTGAACTACCGTATCCAAGTGCAGTGTGTTTGTACCTCTTTGTACATGTGAATCTAGCACTACAACAATGGCCAGTGAAGTTTTAAAATAGGAAACCCTTTTCCTTCCACAAAGGCACCACCATCATTATCAGTCTGGCTTAAAGACCAGCATAATTCAATCCTTCACAACCGCCACCTGTGCACCCCAAATCGACAACATCATTCAGCGATGCATACGGGTATGTCAACTCGAACACCAAACTTAACGATGAGAGTTGTTATTGAACAGTTTTTTCCTGTGTGCATCGGCGGATCAGTCAGTCCAAGTGAAGAGAGGGAGAGGATTTGGAGGGAGGGAGTGAGGTTGGGGGTGGGGTGGTACGCGCCTTAATTGGACTGTGGTTAACCACCCTATCCCGCACACCAAATAGTCACCAAGGGTCCGCAAGCTTGATCCGCAGACTAGTCTTTTCTTTTCTCGTTTCAATTACAATTAAATACATCCAACGTATCCAGTCAAATATTCAGAAAGAATACAAACAAACATAATATGGCTTACATCAGCGTTTCACAAACGCCGGGCCCCCGACCCGGTACCGGGGACACAAAAGCGAAATTACTTGATCACGAGCAAGTAGAGGAAAAGCTCAAAACCTGGGTCAGATTATCTTTATGCATTAGAGATAGACCTATAGCAGTTAATCCGCCAGAAAAATAGCCATTTCGTGATATTTGATTGAATGCCTTTTCAGCTACGACCCTCTAGAACAGGGGCCAGCAACCTGTCGCTAACAGTGTGCCAAACTAGGATTTCTAAATCATTCAGCGTGCCAACAGCCTAAAAGTCAACCTGCCATATTATATATTTTATTTTATTTTTCTTATATGACAATTAATTTAACTCATTAGCAAGACCAACGCCAAAAGCAAAGGGAATTTTAGAGAAAATCGTGAAAGCGTCTTATATTTAATACAAAATTAACGAGTTTGTGATTATCGTCCTTTTTATTTGCATTTACATGAAACAAAATATTTTATTACTAAACTTTCACATTCAATGGTAATTAATGTCTAAACATTATCATTTGTTAATAAAGATGAGGATCTAACACATGCAAATATTTGCAATTAATTTGATGTCAGTTTAACTGGAAAGTACTTTAATGTGATGAACAGATTTCTTAACTTCAGTATCATTAATAAGCGGAATAGATACATAGTAATCATACAAACTGGGTAATTAATCAAATGTTTGAAAATATACATAGGCCTATACATTCTTCAGTCATATAATATTTATATAATGTTCAAATACTTTTTACAGTTTGATCATTTCAAAGTTATAAATTGTAAGTCATTTCTGGTTTTATAAAAGAAATATTATCGCAAATAAAACGGGTTACTTATCTCCCGTTCATTAAAAAAAACAAAAACATTTCAAGACATTTTATTCTTTAGTGATGCCAAACAAGTGATGTTTTGTAACATAACAAATATTACTGACTAATTATTATTTCTTTATATAAATCCAACATTATAATATTCATTAGAAGATTTAATTATTATAGGATTAAAATAATTTACATTAAACAGTTGATAATAAACATTTCCTGCATTAATTGTTTGTCCATTTAAGGAGTTTATATTTTAAACATTAATAATTACAGAAATTATATAATATATTGCTATTAAATAAGTCTGTTATATTTATTAAAATAATAATACAAATAGATTTGTTTTAGAATTGCTTATATTTATGTTTAATTAACGAATATAAGCATAAAAACTCTTTTAAATGTAATTAGTCTGTATCAATTAATTAGCGCCTTGTCTTGAATGCTATTTGCTAATTGTATACTGTCGGATACATTTTTAGTCACTTCTGAGTGGTCAAGTGTAGGTGACCACTTTGTATGCTAGGAACAGCTTTCATGTGCGATCAAATCTGTTCACAAGTGTAATTTGAACCAAAACTTGAAAGTGAAAGAGCGAATGCCCAGCATTAGAGAATAGCTGGGCACTTTACTAAGCAGCTTCTTTCCAGATTATTTTCGCAAATGGGCATATTTGGATGCCCATTTTTTTAAAATTCAACTTGCTGCATTTTTAAAGATCTACGTCTAAGAAGGTTGTAAAAATATCAAAGCAGTTAGGCTTGATGTGGCATGAAAAATGTTTTTAGAAAACTCCGCTTTGAGTGCTTCGAAAAAGCCCAACTATCTATCTTAAAATATATGCCTTATATAGGAATGTAGGCCTACATGTAGTTAAATGTTTTGAAATTTCACGGCAAGATATGTCCAGTTTCAATGTAAATCAATTCCAGTGGTCTTTGTAAATGCAATTTCAACTCACTTAAATGTGTCGCAGTGTCATTCAGGAACAACGGCTTCAACAGTCAATTTTCCTCATTCAGAACCAGAAAATGTTAATGTTTTTTTATCGATAAAATACACCCCTTCAAGGTCTCTCGCATGCAATTGAAAATCGCTCTGCGTGACAAGTTTGGCACGCGTGCCTTAGGTTGCCGACCTCTGCTCTAGAATACACTTCACTAGTCAAAACATTTGTGAAAATTCATATGTTTTATAGGTTAGTTTTAAGTGAGAAAATAGTAATGGTTCCCAAAATAGATGTATATAAATAATTGGGTAAATGTTAGGAAACTTTTGTTTACACTTTTCGGGTCTTAATAAATAAGGACAACTCCATATAAATTAATATTTCTTCTCGAGAGTAATCCGAGAATGGAATGGGTTGCCTGAAAAAAAAAATATTTATAATCAACAATTAATCATTACTTGAACACTAATCGAAATGCAACGGATAAGTGTAAGACGCAACAATCTTCTGTATAGAAGGAGCGTCTCTAATTTATAAGATAAACTGCAATTAGTGTCTAGTATATTTTATCAAGCAATAAACAATATATATTTCTAGCTTATAAATATAGCACAATATCACAAATACATTTGGGATCCTATTAAACAGGATTACATACATGGGTCGTCTGGTTAGTGAATAGCCGTGGTGAAAGCTCCGAGCGATGGGAATCATCTACAATAGCCCAGTTTCGAACTGGACATTCTTCGATAGGGGCCTACTTCAGTAGTAGTGGACAGGGACGGCCAACCGTTTGCGCTTGATGCAGCGGAATTCGTTCTCCGAAGCCCCAAGAGATTAATCTCGACTCGCATTCTCTCGTTGAGAAGTGGAGTTCTAGTCTGAGAAGTGGAGTTCTAGTCTGAGAAGTGGAGTTCTAGTCTGATAAGTGGAGTTCTAGTCTGAGAAGTGAAGTTCTAGTCTGAGAAGTGGAGTTCTAGTCTGAGAAGTGCAGTTCTAGTCTGGTTAGGGAATTGTCACTGAATAGTGTCGGGAAGAGGATGCATATTCCTTTGTTATTGTCATGGTTTGGACAAGCCACCGCTCTATATGAGGAGATGTCTGATTGTGGCGCGGTAACAGTATACAGTGGACTACATTGCAGGAATACGAGGAGGGTCTCACCCCCCCAATAAAAAGGGGGGGGGGGTAACTAAAAATGCTACTCCGTAAGAAGAGAAAAGGAGATAGCACGGGCTCCCTGACATAAAGTAAAGTACCCGTCAGACCAAGCAGCATTCACCGGTTTCTGTGGCCACGGCATACTAGAGGATGTGTGGCCAGCACAATGCCCAGCCGCCTTTACTTTACCCCAGCTAATGTCAGGTACCCATCAGAGCTGGGTAGACTCAGATACACCCTCCAGTCCTGGGAACAAATCCTCGCCTTCACAAGGATTCGAACCCAGAACCTTCGGAATGCCAGCCAAAAGCGCTGCCGTGGCCACTTTTCTTTTTTAAATAACAAACTATTTAAGTAAACTAAGACACCCGTTACCTAATTATAAAGAATGCCATTAATGAATGAGGCTCTGCTGAGGGAAAATATTTCAAAAAGTATTCAAAATATTTGTCTACCTCCAAAAAAAAAAAAACACAAGTGAGTCCTTCATCGCTTGTAAGAAACTAAGCAAACGCTTGTAACTGCATATATACTTTGTTTCGGTTCAATAACTTTTTTATTCGTATTACATGTAATGAAATAGAACAACAAGGGAGTTAACACGAAATTAAAACAAATTCTACTGAAAGAATAGTTTTAAAAAAAAACGAGAGGAATAAAAGCCTATTTATAAAGTGTTTTTACATATAGACTCTATGTATAGCCTATAACATGTAGCATAGACGTTTTCAATAGTGTGATTTTTATTTCTTAAATCTGAATTTTTATTAAAGACAACAAATATTAGGCCTAACTTTAACCAAAGACTATGATAAGATGGACCGCTTGCTCTATTTTTAGAGCCTATAATAATATGTTCTTTTTCCGTGCGCATCCAATAACGCTGTCTTAAATGACGTCTACGCTCCCACCTTTGCCTAAATGTTTCTGTTGTATACAACTTTCGATTTTAATTTTTTTTTTTTCATAGAGAAAATCATAGCGATTAAATAAAACGGAAGTGTGCAGTGCAAAGGGGAATCGGGAATTCCGAAAAGAAGTCATTCGAGTCATCAAATAGAAGAAATATTCAAGCAAGCGTTTTCAATAGTGTGATTTTTATTTCTTAGATCTGATTTTTTTAAATTAAATACAACAAATATTAACTTTTACATAGCATTCGCAAAATGTGGCGTTGTTATTTCGGGGTTTAATATCCGTCATTCCCAGACTATGTGTATTCGGTTCTTGCTGGCGCTCCTTAGGCTAACCTGGCCTTTGAAAACTTGATATTTGATATCCCTTCGGCGGAGGACAGGGATGTAGTTAAGAAGATTTGTATGTCTCTGGGTTAGCCTACTGCGAATGCTTACATAATGAATAGTTACAAAAACAAAAAGTTTTTCTTTTTTTTTTTATCAATAAATGTTACACCATTTGATATTATATCCGGGCTTTATCAGTTGTTTGTTTTGTTGTTGTTTTTTTGTTGTCAAAGTCGTAACAACTGTTATTGTTGCCCATAGAGAGACATTGCTAGTGAGTGAAGGGGGGGTATTTACCTTAATCGAGTACCACTCATGCAGAAATAGAATGCATGTGGATTAGCCGTTGCTTGTGGCAGTAAAAAAAAAAGTTAACATTAAATCTTTTTATTTCTAAGTTATAAACAACTTTACTGAGATGTAGGCCTATTTCTTAGAGCTCTGGCATTGTGTTATATTACTATCATAAACTTTATGCTTTTTTGGAACATTTTTATCAACATAATATATTATGAGCTTTATTTTAATAGCGAGACATCAGAGTTGCCGCTGAAACTAGGTTCGAATCCGGGTTTAGCGAATCAATCAATTAAATTCCGTAGTCCTCAGTTAGACATAGGGCCTCGATAATTCTTATCCACTTCTTCCAGTCTTGAGACAGTCTCATCATCTCTTGCCACTTCATTTCCGCTTCTTTCATTTCTTATCCAGTGTTCCATTCTCCAGGTGATGTTTGGTCGGCCTCCCGTCCTAGTTCCCGTGTAGCTATGTTGCCCTGTCCTCTTCTTAGAGTGCGACAAATCTATTTCCACTTCCCTTTGCGTAGAATGGGCTTCTGGTCAGCTCTTCTTTTAGCTTTTTCGTTTGTAATCAAGTCATTTCATCTTCTGTGGAAGGCAGCCTATTGTAAGAACTTTCATTCTCTGCCTTTCGTATGCCTCCATGTTTCTGCCCCATAAGCCAATGCTGATTTAACAAAGGTGTTAAAAACGCGTAGTTTGGTGTTGTGGCTGAGGTTGCTGTTTCTCCGCACTGCTCTCAGCATGGCTAAGGCTTTGTAGTGCTTTGTTGATCATGTTCTTCGCGTCTTCTTCTGTACCTCCAAAGCGGCTCGAAATACTCCCTGGGTAAGTAAATTGGTCTTCTTCTTCAACAGTCTGCTCTTCTACATATTATAAAGGCAGTGCATTGGTGGCATTTCAGCCAAAAATTATATCCGAAATACTCGGATTGGATAATCACGTTGAATACTCGGTTAGGCCCTAAAAATTATTACAAGTTCAGACAGGTTCCATTCTGTTACTGAATAGTCAGACCAACAATCAAATCTAGGTTTAATCAGTAAATTTAGAAACATTTCAGGAAACATGCTTAAAAATAATAAAAGTTTATGATAGTAATATAACACAATGACATTTCTCTAAGAAATATACCTACATCTCAGTAAAATACATTCTATTTCTGTATGAGCGGTACTCAAGTAAGGTAAATAAACAGTTCAAGATTTAATAACCCTTCTTAACATGCAAGATCACGGATATGCATGATTCTGAAGAACAACATTAGTTTATGTTTTTATAAGGCGCACAGGTAAATTATATGAGATCATATTTTACATGAACAATGAGGAATAGGGATTTTCAAGTTTTATTTATGTACGAAAAAAAAACTGGTTTTAAGTATCAAAACATGGTCGACTTTTATTTTACAGGCTTACAGAGTAATCTAGGGTTTTGCAAGTACAATGAAGGAAACTAATTGTGACTTTGTTACAGTCACGTAAATGGAAAGTCCCTTATTTTATAATATATTATATCTATTTATATCTATATTCATCTATGTCTTTATATAGTGGCATTCGGGCATGAAATGGGTTGCCTGAACAAACCAGGAAAACCAGTAACGTAACATCATTTAAAACATTAATTAAAATGCAAGACTAGACTCGGACCACGGATGAGCGTAGGAGGCAATAATCTTCTTTATAGAAGAAGCGTCTGTAATGTATAAGATAAGATAAGAGAGATACCAAGAGAGAGTAAACATAATTATATTACATTTAGGATATTTCAAATGAGGCTTAATTGTTATTGTAATATCAACGAAAGCGTGTTGTTTTCCTTTGTCGCCCCGATCGACGCCACAGACTTTCAGGGGAGGGGGGATCCGCCACCCCCCACTCACCCTCCCAAATATTATACCAGGAAGGTTAATCCCAAGTAGAGTTATTGAGTAGTCTAACACACACACACCAGGGACATGCGCAGACAGTGAAGTCGGTAGCTCTAGGTAGCAGATATCAAGTGCCTAACAGATCACTTATCGTGACTACTAAGACAGGGGCGTGTCTACTATAAACAACAACAGCTCACTAGAAATTTCAAAAAGTGTGGGGCTTAAAACACTAATTTCCAAAGGCGGTTGTTCAGCTTCTGCAGGCGATAAGTCATTTGGACATTGATGTCCAGGACAAAGATTTTGGTACCTAAGCTACATTTGGACATTGAGTAAAGGACAAAGAGTTTGATACCTAAGCGACATTTGGACATTGAGTCCAGGACAAAGAGTTTGATACCTAAGCGACATTTGGACATTGAGTCCAGGACAAAGAGTTTGATACCTAAGCGACATTTGGACATTGAGTCCAGGACAAAGAGTTTGGTACCTAATGGACATTTGGACATTGCAGTCCAGGACAAAGAGTTTGATACCTAAGCGACATTTGGACATTGAGTCCAGGACAAAGAGTTTGATACCTAAGCGACATTTGGACATTGAGTCCAGGACAAAGAGTTTGGTACCTAATGGACATTTGGACATTGCAGTCCAGGACAAAGAGTTTGATACCTAAGCGACATTTGGACATTGAGTCCAGGACAAAGAGTTTGATACCTAAGCGACATTTGGACATTGAGTCCAGGACAAAGAGTTTGGTACCTAATGGACATTTGGACATTGCAGTCCAGGACAAAGAGTTTGATACCTAAGCGACATTTGGACATTGAGTCCAGGACAAAGAGTTTGGTACCTAAGTGACATTTGGCCATTGCAGCCCAGGACAACGACTTTGATACCTAAGCGACATTTGGACATTGAGTCCAAGACAAAAGAGTTCGGTACCTAAGCGACATTTGGACATTGAGTCCAGGACAAAGAGTTTGGTACTAATGGACATTTGGACATTGCAGCCCAGGACAAAGAGTTTGATACCTAAGTGACATTTGGACATTGAGTCCAGGACAAAGAGTTTGGTACCTCAGTGACATTTGGACATTGCAGCCCAGGACAAAGAGTTTGATACCTAAGCGACATTTGGACATTGAGTCCAGGACAAAGAGTTTGATACCTAAGCGACATTTGGACATTGAGTCCAGGACAAAGAGTTTGATACCTAATGGACATTTGGACATTGCAGTCCAGGACAAAGAGTTTGATACCTAAGCGACATTTGGACATTGAGTCCAGGACAAAGAGTTTGATACCTAAGCGACATTTGGACATTGAGTCCAGGACAAAGAGTTTGGTACCTCAGTGACATTAGGACATTGCAGCCCAGGACAAAGAGTTTGATACCTAAGCGACATTTGGACATTGAGTCCAGGACAAAGAGTTTGATACCTAATGGACATTTGGACATTGCAGTCCAGGACAAAGAGTTTGATACCTAAGCGACATTTGGACATTGAGTCCAGGACAAAGAGTTTGATACCTAAGCGACATTTGGACATTGAGTCCAGGACAAAGAGTTTGGTACCTCAGTGACATTTGGACATTGCAGCCCAGGACAAAGAGTTTGATACCTAAGCGACATTTGGACATTGAGTCCAGGACAAGGAGTTTGATACCTAAGCGACATTTGGACATTGAGTCCAGGACAAAGAGTTTGGTACCTAATGGACATTTGGACATTGCAGTCCAGGACAAAGAGTTTGATACCTAAGCGACATTTGGACATTGAGTCCAGGACAAAGAGTTTGATACCTAAGCGACATTTGGACATTGAGTCCAGGACAAAGAGTTTGGTACCTAAGCGACATTTGGACATTGAGTCCAGGACAAAGAGTTCGGTGGTCATATCCTCGACTGGATCGTCACCAGATCCGCTGACAACCTCGTCTCCAGCCTAGTCGCCAGCGACCTTCTTGTCTCTGACCATTCTGCCATCTGCTTCATTGTCAATATCACCAGACCGGTGAAGAAATGCAAGATTGTCACCCGCCGTAAGCTACGAGCCATAGATACTGACACCTTTGGCAACGAGGCTGCCTTGCTGCTGGCTCAGCGTGACCCCTCTTCTGACCATGCTTCCTTTTTCGCCCTGACTCTACGCCAGCTTCTCGACAAGCACGCCCCGCCATCTTTGTGTGCAGTTTCTGAGCGACCGCCAGCTCCTTGGTTTTCCGACGACGTCAAAGCTGCCAAGCACGAACGACGACGGGCCGAGCGCACTTGGCGACTCTCCGGCCTCGAGATCCACCGCCAGATCTTCAGAGACATGCGGCTCCGCGTCAAGGAAGCCATCACTGCCGCCAAGGTCCAGCACTACCACAACCGCATCACGCAAGCCTCGTCGTCCAAGGAGCTATTCTCTATCATGTCCACCCTCCTCGGCTCCTCACCCTCTCTACCCCTACCCACCACACACCCACCCGTGGACCTCCCAGAAGTCTTCTCAGAGCACTTTAAGGAGAAGATAGAGAATCTGCGTAGTTCTCTGGATCATGATGCCTATCGCCCTTCCCCACCCTCTCCCGCCTTCTCTGGCTCCCCTCTCACCTGCTTTCAACCTGTCACCATCGACCATGTTAAGCGCATCATTATGAAGTCCCCCATCAAGACCTGCGAGCTTGACCCTCTGCCAGGCTTTCTGTTCACCCAGTGCTTGGACAAGCTCCTGCCGTATATCACCGATACCATAAACACCTCCCTCTCCACAGGCATCGTTCCTAACTATTTTAAATCCGCCATCATCCGCCCACTCTTGAAGAAATCCGGACTTGATGTAAATGAATGCCGGAACTACCGTCCAGTATCAAACCTCCCCTACCTCTCCAAGCTCCTGGAGCGCATCATCCTTGAGCAATTGAACGTCCACCTGTCCCTGAACTCGCTTATGCCCGTGTTCCAGTCGGCATATCGCCCCAATCACAGCACTGAGACAGCGCTACTGAGGATCACCACCGACCTCCTGAACGCCGCAGACAGAGGTCTCGTCTCCGCCCTTGTGTTATTGGACTTGTCCGCGGCCTTTGACACGATCGACCACCACCTACTCATCGATCGCCTCAGCTACACGTTCGGCATTCATGATATAGCCCTCTCCTGGTTCAAGAGCTACCTCGACGGTCGCTCCCAGACCGTCACTACTGAATCTTTGTCCTCCCAGCCCGTCGCCGTCCGCTATGGTGTACCACAGGAGTCCGTCCTCGGCCCAGTCCTCTTCACTTTGTACACCCAGCCCCTTTCCTTCGTCATCGAGCGACACAACCTTAATTATCACTTTTTTGCTGATGACACCCAGCTCCTAAACAGCGCCAAGCCTGAGGACATCGACGAGCTCCTTGCTTCTATCTCCTGTTGTTTCCTGGACATCAAGAACTGGATGACAGAAAACAAGTTGAAGCTCAACAGCGATAAGACCGAAGCCCTACTCGTAGGAACGAGACAGAAGCCTGCTTCCCTCAGCGTGACTGACCTCCAGTTGGGTGACGTTACTGTGCCCTTCTCCTCAACGGTAAAGAGCCTCGGCATGTTTCTGGACTCCACTCTGTCCATGCAACCCCACATCTCCTTCCTGATCAAAACCTGCTTTTTTCACCTGCGACGTATTGCCACTATCCGTCGCTACCTCACTCCGGAAGCTTGTACCAAGCTCGTCATCACTCTCCTCTTCTCTCGTTTGGACTACTGTAACTCTCTTCTGGCCGGCCTTCCTGACGCTTCCATTCAAGGACTCCAACGCGTCCAAAACTGCGCTGCCAGACTAGTCCTAAAGAAGAAGAAGTCCGACCACATTTCACCTCTGCTCTACTCTCTGCACTGGCTCCCTATTCAAAATAGGATTTTATATAAACTCGCATCTCTATGCTATAAATGCCTCAATGACTCTGCCCCGGATTATCTAATTTCCTGTCTGGAAATATATACAAAACCACGCCCACTTCGATCGGCTGCTCACAAACTCATTTTGACGATCCCGCGGACAAAACTCGTGACAGCTGGTCAGCGGGCCTTCACCTACTCCGGCCCCTCCGCATGGAACACCCTGCCACTCCAGCTGCGACAAAGCTCGAACTTTAACATTTTCAAGACCGGACTCAAGACTCACCTGTTTATTATTGACTCCTAGTCCACTTACATTTTTATACATTTGTCTGTTATTGTTATCATCGTTAATTGTAATTGTAATTGTAAATGTAAGTGTTAAGCGCATAGAACTGATTGCGGGATATGCGCTATATAAGCTTCATTATTATTATTATTATTATTACCCCAGTGACATTTGGACATTGCAGCCCAGGACAAAGACTTTGATACCTAAGCGACATTTGGACATTGAGTCCAGGACAAAAGAGTTCGGTACCTAAGCGACATTTGGACATTGAGTCCAGGACAAAGAGTTTGATACTAATGGACATTTGGACATTGAGTCCAGAACAAAGAGTTTGATACCTAAGTGACATTTGGACATTGCAGTCTAGGGTAAAAGTTTGGTACCTAATCGACATTTGGACATGGCCGTCCAGGACAAAGAGTTTGGTACCTAAGCAACTAAATTTCATGTGCCCACCGTTCACCGAGTGTGGTGTACGACCATGAAACTCAACACACAAACACCAAGGTAATATTTCATTACAAGCTCCTCAACTTTACACATCCTTATACACAAAGCAGATCTAATTCCCTTAAAGCCAACAACAATATAAAATTCCTAAATTTTTTATGTGTACTGTAGCCTCAAATTTATTAACGTAAACAACAATATAAAATTCCTTAATGTGTACTACAGACTCAAATTTATTAACTTAAATTGCAATATAAAATTCCTTAATGTGTACTACAGACTCAAATTTATTAACTTAAATTGCAATATAAAATTCCTTAATGTGTACTACAGACTCAAATTTATTAACCTAAATTGCAATATAAAATTCCTTAATGTGTACTGTAGCCTCAAATTTATTAACGTAAACAACAATATAAAATTCCTTAATTTGTACTACAGACTCAATTTTTTTTACTTCAATTGCAATATAAAATTCCTTAATGTGTACTACAGACTCAAATTTATTAACTTCAATTGCAATATAAAATTCCTTAATGTGTACTACAGACTCAAATTTATTAACCTAAATTGCAATATAAAATTCCTTAATGTGTACTGTAGCCTCAAATTTATTAACGCAAACAGCGATATAAAATTCCTTATTGTGCACTGCAGCATCAAATTTATTAACGCAAACAGGAATATAAATTTCGTTAGTGTAAACAGCTCCACAAATGTCTTAATGCGAATAGTAACTTCAAATTCCTTAATGCGGACAGCAATATCAAATTCCTTTAAAAAAGAGCGCCAAAAAATTGGAACATCGCATATCAAAAAATCAATTGCAAATCACTTTTTGTATGTTTTTTCGTTCAGTAAATAGTCTAAACAAAAATTCACGAGAGAAAAAATAATAATCTTACTCAATTTTTGCTCTTTTGTGTCCATCTTTGGCTCTTGACCAGACATGGCCGACGTCCCTTCAGAAATGATCTGACAGTCCAAAAATGTCTTTTAAAAAAGGTACCTTAATCTATATTTAGCCCAACGTTTTAGTCATGTCTATACTTGTGTATGTGTTGATACTAACATCCAAGTAATAACACCATAACAACAACAGAATACTATTAAACAGAATGAATTATTCTGTGTGTGTTTGTCTTGTACTTCAAACGGACGGGGTGACTAGCCTGGCGTGTTGCTGGCTTAGCATTAGCATCCGATTAGAATTAAAACACCGTATAGGCCCAAACATCTGCTGCTGACTTCATTAAAAAAGATGTCAAGAAATAAAATGAATTTAAAACCACAAACAACAACATCGAATGCCTTTCTTTAAAACCGTAAATAAAAGCGTTTAAGGTTATTGTCACAAACAAAAATGTTGTATTAATTAAAGCAGATAGAAAAAAAAAACAACTAAAAAACATTAAATAAACAAAACAGATGTTTCCAAATGTAATGAACACTACAATTGAAAAATAAAACCCAACAAAAAAACAAGTTCGGCAACTCCGACGGTTAACTATTTCCTCCAGTTGTCTGCCGTGTTCACCCCCCCCCCCCCCCCATCAAACCCCCATCTCCCGCATGACTTATAGGTGGATGGGGCCGATTAGTTGGACTGACGACGGGGGGGGGGGGGGGGGGAGGGAATATGGAAGGCAACGTTGGGGTAGGGAGAGGGGAATAATGAACAGTACAACATTTGTCACAACCTAAGTACACAAAATGGTGTGGGGGGGGGGGGGAGACAACAACTAATCCAAACAAGTCTGTTTGTTTGTGTGTGTGTCACATCCACTAACTGTAAATATAGGTTAAACTTCCCATTGAATACATTTGAACTTTCCTTTCGATTCCGTAGTCATTTTGTCCTTTTGTGGGGAACACAGGCAGGCTATTCAAACTTTTATGCTTATGTTTAACTCTTTCATTCTATATATATGAACCATCTCTCTCTTTCTAATCCTTCTATCAGTTTGCTGTTACGATGTTTTGTCTAACTTTCTATCCGTCGGTCTATTTACCCAATCTATCCAATCTTAACAATCTATCAGATCGGTGAGATCTGTCTAATCTAGACAATATTGTCAATATAAATATCAACCTATACAATATATCTAATTTAGTCATTCAGGGCCCAATCTATCTATGTAATCTAGTCCATCATGCCAATCTATCTAATCTATCTAATCTATCTAATCTATCTAATCTATCTAATCTATCTAATCTATCTAATCTATCTAATCTATCTAATCTATCTAATCTATCTAATCTATCTAATCTATCTAATCTATCTAATCTATCTAATCTATCTAATCTATCTAATCTATCTAATCTATCTAATCTATCTAATCTATCTAATCTATCTAATCTATCTAATCTATCTAATCTATCTAATCTATCTAATCTATCTAATCTATCTAATCTATCTAATCTATCTAATCTATCTAATCTATCTAATCTATCTAATCTATCTAATCTATCTAATCTATCTAATCTATCTAATCTATCTAATCTATCTAATCTATCTAATCTATCTAATCTATCTAATCTATCTAATCTATCTAATCTATCTAATCTATCTAATCTATCTAATCTATCTAATCTATCTAATCTATCTAATCTATCTAATCTATCTAATCTATCTAATCTATCTAATCTATCTAATCTATCTAATCTATCTAATCTATCTAATCTATCTAATCTATCTAATCTATCTAATCTATCTAATCTATCTAATCTATCTAATCTATCTAATCTATCTAATCTATCTAATCTATCTAATCTATCTAATCTATCTAATCTATCTAATCTATCTAATCTATCTAATCTATCTAATCTATCTAATCTATCTAATCTATCTAATCTATCTAATCTATCTAATCTATCTAATCTATCTAATCTATCTAATCTATCTAATCTATCTAATCTATCTAATCTATCTAATCTATCTAATCTATCTAATCTATCTAATCTATCTAATCTATCTAATCTATCTAATCTATCTAATCTATCTAATCTATCTAATCTATCTAATCTATCTAATCTATCTAATCTATCTAATCTATCTAATCTATCTAATCTATCTAATCTATCTAATCTATCTAATCTATCTAATCTATCTAATCTATCTAATCTATCTAATCTATCTAATCTATCTAATCTATCTAATCTATCTAATCTATCTAATCTATCTAATCTATCTAATCTATCTAATCTATCTAATCTATCTAATCTATCTAATCTATCTAATCTATCTAATCTATCTAATCTATCTAATTTAATCTAATCTATCTAATCTAATATAATCTATCTAATCTATATGTCCACCTATGCATTAATCTATATGTATGTCTTCTTATCGGATCTATATATGTAGCTATTTATCGATCTATAAAACTCTTGTGCGACGTCAAATGTGTATGTCTCCCGTAACGGACAGTAAACCTTAAAAAGAAATGTCACAATTATGGATGCAGGTGGAAATTCACATACATAACAATATGCTGTTTGTATTTTTCCCCGAAGAGAGGGACGGGCAGGATAGAGGGGGGGGGGGGCGGGCGAAGGTTTATCATACTGTGGGAAAAAATGGGCTGACTTTAAAATTGTGACCGGCGGCAGAATCTAGTGTCTAGAATCTTGTATCGTGCATTGATGTGTGTGCGTGTGTGTGTGGGGAGGGATTCTGTTAATAGACATGCTTCATGCTTCACTGAACGATTTAACTATTATTGGGGGCATCAAGGGTATGTAGAACACCCTGGGGAGCATGAGTAAAGGGGGAGGGTTAAGACGTCCTTAGTGAATACATATGTCCTATTATGTGTACATTGTTGTTGTTATTTTTTTATGCATGTCACATCCAGGTCTCCCGCATTACATCGGATGACAACTGCGGGGGACAGGGAGGCTAGGGAAAAAAGAGTTCTTCAAAAAATATTCTTAAATGTGGACTAGATAGGTCAATATTAATGTACGTACTAATTAGGCCAATATAAAAAAAAGGGGAGGGGGAGACTAAAATAGGGGGGGGGGGGCTTTAAAAGGGTTGTAAAAAATAGTCGGTCGTTGTCTTTATACATATTTAGGATGTGAAGGAGAGAGAGAGAGGGAGAGAGAGAGAGAGAGAGAGGGAGAGAGAGAGAGAGAGAGAGGGAGAGAGAGAGGGAGAGAGAGAGGGAGAGGGGAGAGAGAGAGGGAGAGAGAGAGGGAGAGAGAGAGAGAGAGGGAGAGAGAGAGGGAGAGAGAGAGAGAGGGAGAGAGAGAGAGAGAGGGAGAGAGAGAGAGAGGGAGAGAGAGAGAGAGAGAGGGAGAGAGAGAGGGAGAGAGAGAGAGAGGGAGAGAGAGAGGGAGAGAGAGAGAGAGAGGGAGAGAGAGAGAGAGAGGGAGAGAGAGAGAGAGAGAGGGAGAGAGAGGGAGAGAGAGAGAGAGGGAGAGAGAGAGAGAGAGAGAGAGAGGGAGAGAGAGAGAGAACATAAACAAAGAGAGAGAGGGGCTTGAGAGTAACAGTATCTAAAACAGCCCACGTTGATGAAAATTCAAAACAAATTCCATAAAAGTCAAAGGTTAAACTAATTTATTCAGACAGGTTTTAAAAAAACAACAACAACTGATGCACAAAGGTCAAGGTAAAGGCCGTTAATTTGACAGTTTGTTGATGAGTAAATGACCCCCCCCCCCTTAATCCCTACCCCTACTCCCGTCACCTGCCTTTGTTTGACTTAAACAAAAGAGTAAACATCAAATTAGCATTAACCGATTCTTTCTCAGTTCCTTCAGTTTGACTTGGTTGCGACACAATTTTCTGCACTGGTCTTAATGAACCGACGAACGACGAAGGCCCCATGTCTAAATTTCTAAACGTTACATTTTGTGCTCGGCACCCTCTGCTCGCCCCAACCATGTGCATCCCCGCCCCTACCCCCACAAATCCCATTACATGAAGATAGTTTGTCCTGTGTAAACTTTCATACTCTTTCAACGTTTAAAAAAATAAAATGCATCCATTTTGAGAGGAGAGGGGAGATCGAAAAATTAAGCTGAACTCAGCGTCGGGAGTGGGGGCGTAGGGGCGTTTATTGTGGTCTGACATCAGACCTGGGGCCTGGGACTTGAATAAACTTCTGCATTGAGAGATGCATCTTTTATGTTAGCTCACGTTTGTTTCTTTGGTGTTTTTTTTTTAGCAATAAAAGTAAACTTACAAATTAATTAAGCCCTATTGGCGATTGATCACAGATTAACGAAGATGTTCACACTTGTCAGAGTAAATGTTGTTTATTTTGTGTGTTCACAATTAGTCACTCTGTTATTGTAAAGTTATAGGGTTGTGAATTGTCATAATGCATGGTGCGTTAGTAGAGCGCACTGCAGTTTGACGACCGTCACAGGTTCGTATCCTGGTAAAATCTGGGATTTTTCTTACCCGGGTCTTGTGTGCGTCTGATGGGCGGGTACCTGACATAAGTTGAGGGCAAAGTAATGGCGACTGGGTATTATGCTGGCCACACAATCTTCTAGTATGCCTATGCTACGGGGACGCTGCTTCTCAGGTCCTACTTCACGTCGACTTGAGCTATTCTAACCAGACACAAAAGTCTCTTGACTGTTGATCTCGGAGCTGAACCGGTTCAAACTGTCCCGTTCAATTGTATGTAGTGGACAGTCACTACTGGTGAGATTTCTCACAGAGCGCGGACTGTTGAAACGATGTTATGGCTTAGCACGCCAAGTAGAAATAGTGCGCCAAACGCAACAATTCTACTGGTTGATTTTGAGCCAAAGTACCACAGGCAATGTTTTATGCGCGGTGGTCCAGCGACGAAGCGCTGCATTACTGTAACCAATGTCTCGAGTTCCAACTCTGATTTTATACAGACACACATACCACACATACAAACGCGCGAGCGCATACACACACTCACGAACGCACACACGCACAAAACTTAAGAATTTCCCTATGCAGCTGTGGCGGATAAGCAATATTTTAAGCTAGCTAGACCATTGTGCTGCATACGCAATCCCCTTATATCTTAGTTAAAACAATATTGGATTTAGTGTCAACCATTTTCGAACTAATCAAGTTAAAACTTTTTGTATAGACGAAAAAAAAACCAGACAGATTGTGGCTTTTAATTGTGATTCGGCGTGTTGTATTTAATACCGAGAATGTATTGTTATACCAATTGTATAGGTCAGGTAAAAACGAACTCACCTGCTCTAATACATTATAGTTATAGGTGAATTCGCTAAAGGTAATAAAAGCTTATAACATGGGACGTTTCGGGTTGGAAATGGAAACACACACACACCTAATCTATTACATGTAATTATTATAATAAATATTTTATTGTATATTATGCCTTATTAAATAAATGATTAATTAACTTATATATATATATAGGCTAAGTAAAACCATCTAACGTGACAACTCTTTGTATCAATAAATATATAAATATACCTTGACCAAACTTGCAACCCTTATTACCACTTGCAAAACTGGGGTAGATGTTTATTTATTTTGAAAACCGAATGTCTGTTTTCTTTATAACGCGAAGCTGAGATTCTAACCTTTTTTTTTTTTTTTTTTTTTGGGTGGGGGGGAGGCCTTACCCCGTTGAATGCTGCATGTTACCCTTGCCATGTAACAATATCCCAACTGCTTACTGCCTTCAAAAATATTAACTGTTAGGCCTATCATAACTGTAAATGTTTTACTCTCTAAATACACGATAACTTGACACCCAATTACGTAAAGAGCCTTTGACTGGGACCTACCAGTAGGTTCTCTGAATATTTCCCTAAATAGGGTTCTGATTTTTTGACGAGTCCATGGGACTTTAATGCATACAATAGACAAGCACTTCGCCACTTTTCTTCCATTCATTACATACACGGGTCTATTAGCTCGCTGGTCAAAGGGAAATAACTTCGTGAATGAACATAACGAGGTTCTCTCTCTTTCACTCTCTCTTCTTTTTGTGGAGTGTCATTTGTCACATTTCCCCCCGTTTTATCAATTGGAATGCATACACATACGAACGGGTGAGGGACAAAGTGGTTGTATGTACAGCAGAGCAATACATTTTTTTTTAAAGAGAGACAATTGGTTACCAAGATTTGGCCAAAACTGGTATTATAGAGTTTGAGGAAAATGTCCACATTATAGAGTTTGAGGAAAATGTCCACAGTTTAATGGTCATTTGATTGCGAAAGTTCTGGGATCAAAAGTTTGCAGTAGTACTTATAATGGTCTTATAATACTTTATAATATACAAATATACAAACAAGAGTTATAAACTGACGACGGAGTTTCATTGGCGGTATCTAGTCCAATCCTTCAGTGAATGTCGGCACAGAAAGGGGCATTGATGGAGACTTTATCTCTATGTATCTATGCGTAATCTATCGATCTATGATTACTTATTGTTATATGTGTATAGTAGGTTTTAGTAGTTGCATATTGTATATTTGTGTAGTGAAATATGTCATCTCGTAGTCTCTATACATATCTAGTACGTATTTCCTTCGCATTTCGCAGAGTGTTAAATAAGCTACTTATTATCAACCAGTGCACTTTGATATAGCTATTTGTTAATAAGTTCAAGTATTAAATTCCTTGAATTTTTTATCGAGTGGGTTGAGTAATTTTCCTTGATGGTCTCGACCCTCTCTTCCGCTCTCACACATTACACACTCATTATTGCATACGTAATAATAATGGGGTTTCCTTTCCGTCATCGCATCGACTCCTCTCCCCTTTCCCCGGCACCCATTAGTTTCTTGGTGTGTCAGTGATTACACACATATGTGTATCATTTATCAAAGCGTCACTTTTATTCACCGTGTCACAAGAGGACGTCACCACAACCTTGACAAGACACAATGAACGTAAGATCAGCGACATTGACAAGTCTTAACGTGTATGCATGCATAAAAGTTCACAAGAAAAAAAACATTTCTGGTCGATTCGATCACCTTATAAAAAAAACATGTCTGCCATATGTGCTATGTTACTGGTTGTAGACTACGAAAATATGTAGAGAATTAAATTTTATTTCATTTCCAAAATGACGGCGCCAAACGAAAACGATTGATTGTGAATGTCAGATTTGAAGAATCACCTATTTATAATACCAAACTAATTGCTAAATGCAAAAGAATTTTCGTGTTGTTGTTTTTTTATGAATTTCCGCATTGTGTTTTTTCAATTACCAAGGACGCAACTCTTGACTAATTTATTTTATAAACAAAAGCTAAATTTAACCAAACGCGATTAACACTATGAGTATTAATTATCGCCTACTCACTTTTGATGTTAAAAACGGATTCCTCATAACTAATCTTGTAGCCGTTATTTATTTCTAAAAGACCAGAACTGGCTGTCGATGTTGAAATCAATTGTCAAACAGCACCAAAAGCATGGTTTTTTATTTACGAAAATGGCGGTAAATTTCTCCGGAAGTTCACGCTCATCCCAGTTCAAAAGGTCGCACCTAATTAAGACTTGTCAATGACTGCTTCAAGCAGGAAATAAACTTGCATAGAAATATTTAAAAACAAAAGACCAATGTTACAAAACAAAGTTCAGATCCTAACGCTCGTGGTTTGTGTCCACCAACTTATGAGTTAACCCTTACAGTCCCTGGCGCGTACATAGCGGAACTGAAGGAAGCATAGATAGAAGTAGGTCGGTACGGGAAGGGTTAATACTGTTTACTCGTAATTAAGACAAGCAGATAGATAGGCCTATAAGCATAACACTTTCCTTATCCCATATACGAGTACAAATGCATATAAGTAATCTTTCTTCCCGAGTGGCATCCGGGAATGGAATATTTATCTATTTATGTTCAATCTATCTATTTATCTATCTATCATATCTATCTATCTAACTAACTAACTAACTAACTAACTAACTAACTAACTAACTAACTAACTATCTATCTATTTATCTATTTATGTATTCACTGTCTTTTTCTCTCTATTTATTTATTTATTTATCTATCTCTCTGGCTTTCTAACTACCAACTTATTTATCAATCTAGTTTATCTATATATCTTGTATCTAGTTAGTTAATCTATATATCTTGTATCTAGTTAGTTAATCTATATATCTTGTATCTAGTTAGTTAATCTATATATCTTGTATCTAGTTAGTTAATCTATATATCTTGTATCTAGTTAGTTAATCTATATATCTACATATATACATACACACACATATATATACATAAATGTATATTTAAATACATATATATATGTATAAAGATATACAAGTGTGAGAGCCCCCCCCCCCCCCCCAAAGAAAAAAATGCATGGGTCTCTGTCCACTCACGGCATCAATGCAGTATCACGTGCATGACCCGTCTGCTCATTTTCATGCAAATGAGGGCAGGATTAACCAATCGGTTTACGCCTCTTGAGACCAACCATTTTCCTACTTTCTTCTAAACACGTTAGTGCCGTATTCATCATCCCAAGTTTGATGATGAAATAGATTTCAATAGAATAAGCGAGAGAGAGAGAGAGAGAGAGAGAGAGACGTAACAATGGTATCTGTTTAGATAATTAGGAAAGGGGAGTTTATCATCAAGTGTTTAATTTGAATATTATGTGCAAAAGTGTTGTATGTTCTTGTGCTTTGAATAATGTAACATAAAAAAGACGCTATGGTCAATAATATAGAAACATTTAAACAATGGCATAGCCAAGTGTGAAGCAGGGGAAGGGAGGTGTGGGGGGGGGGGTCAACGTGCATACATTAACCCTGTCCAGATAATAAGCTTTTCTTTTTCCAAAACATGGATTTTTTTTTTCGGTGAGGTGTGGGAATGGGGTAATAGGTTCAAACTAATGACAATTATATAGCTAGACAAAATATTACTTATCAATAAATAGTTTTGATGAAATTCTCGACGTTTTATTAACCCTTCGCGTACCGACCTACTTCTATCTATGCTGCCTTCAGTTCCGCTATATACGTGCCCGGGACTGTAAGGGTTAATTTGCATGCAATAATCGCTCGACTACCCTCAGCCCACCCCAACTTGCACCGTCCCGTTCTTACAATATGGGCAACGCCACCGAACTTAAACCAGCTTTTTAAGCTTTCATTAACACACATGAAAAAACATTATGCTAAATGTATTTCGATGAAAGATTTTTAATAAACATTAACCTCCCATCCTATTTAAATTACCATAGACTATAATATACATGGACCGCTTGCTTTAGTATTTCTGCTATATGATGACTTGAAACACTGATTTTCGGAATTCCCGATTATAAATAAAGTAATTGCTATACAGGAAATAAAGTTATTGATATACAAGTTCCGTTTTATTTAATCGCTATGATTTTCTCAATGAAAAATTAAAATCGAAAGTTGTACAGAGCGGAAACATTAAATTTATATATCAGTGTTGTGTGCGCACGGAAAAAGAACATAAGATCTAAAAATAGAGCAGGCGGTCCATCTTATTATAGTCAATGATGATATGATTAATAGGCCTACAAGTATTCATTTAAAGTCGAAAAACATGCGATTTAATAAAACGGAACATGTATGACAATTACTTTATTTAGAATCTGGAATTGCAAAAAAAGAAGATAATAGCATAAAAAAACTAAAGCAAGCGGTCTATGTATATTATAGTCTATGAAATTACAAACACTTTTTTTGTCTTTTCTTACAACATGCCATACCCGCCCGACCTACCTTTTTGCCAATACTGTCCTGCGCCCCTGCCCACTCACCACTCCCACCCCTAAAACCTCTAATGATGTGGATCACAGAGTGGCGGGGGGGGGGGTGACTTTTACAGTAGTAGTGAATTACTAACAATGGTGCCAGTTCGGGCCCTCACGTGAAACTTAACTCGTACAACGCGATATCCCTGGTTTTAATACGTTTGTTCATTATATCAATATATCCGCGTATCTTATTATTAGGCTTTAGTTTTTCCCCCTTTCTGTGAGTAGTACCACTACTAGTACCCCAATTCTATGCGAGTAATCGATTACTACGAGCCCAGTACAAGGTTATGTCATGCTCCGTCAGAATCGGGCAGCATCGATACCGAAATCGATCAGAGATATGATTTCCTAGAGTTTATGCAGCTGGAGTATTATTATCGGCGGGGAAAAAAACAACAACTTATTTCAGCTTGTTAGGAGAAAAACAACAACTTATTTCAGCTTGTTAGGAGAAAAACAACTATTGGGACATATGAATGAAAAACACTGATATTGATGAAGAAAAACAACTATTGGGACATATGAATGAAAAACACTGATATTGATGAAGAAAAACAACTATTGGGACATATGAATGACAAACACTGATATTGATGAAGAAAAACAACTATTGGGACATATGAATGACAAACACTGATATTGATGAAGAAAAACAACTATTGGGACATATGAATGACAAACACTGATATTGGTGAAGAAAAACAACTATTGGGACATATGAATGACAAACACTGATATTGATGAAGAAAAACAACTATTGGGACATATGAATGACAAACACTGATATTGATGAAGAAAAAAAAGTAGTAGACTGGGGAGATAAATTCTAGTTAATTCAGGAGACATCCAATCAGAGTATTCAGAGTTTACCTTTTTTTACAAAATGGTCAATAATAGTATGCCTTTTTACACATTGTGTCAATAATATGATGTCCTTTTACACATTGTGTCAATAATGCGATGCCCTTTTACACATCGTGTCAATAATGTGATGCCCTTTTACACATTTTGTCAATAATGTGATGCCCTTTTACACATCGTGTCAATAATGTGATGCCCTTTTACACATCGTGTCAATAATGTGATGCCCTTTTACACACTGTGTCAATAATGTGATGCCCTTTTACACATCGTGTCAATAATGTGATGCCCTTTTACACATTGTGTCAATAATGTGATGCCCTTTTACACATCGTGTCAATTATGTGATGCCCTTTTACACATCGTGTCAATAATGTGATGCCCTTTTACACATTGTGTCAATAATGTGATGCCCTTTTACACATCGTGTCAATAATGTGATGCCCTTTTACACATCGTGTCAATAATGTGATGCCCTTTTACACATTGTGTCAATAATGTGATGCCCTTTTAAACATCGTGTCAATAATGTGATGCCCTTTTACACATTGTGTCAATAATGTGATGCCCTTTTACACATTGTGTCAATAATGTGATGCCCTTTTACACATTGTGTCAATAATGTGATGCCCTTTTACACATCGTGTCAATAATGTGATGCCCTTTTACATATTTGTCAATAATGTGAAGCCCTTTTACACATTGTGTCAATAATGTGATGCCTTTTTACGCATCGTGTCAATAATGTGATGCCCTTTTACATATTTGTCAATAATGTGATGCCCTTTTACATTGTCATAGGGAGAGATGTGAGGATTTAGGGACGGTGTGAGAGAAAAGTGTGGGGGGGGGGCGGGTGGGAAAGAGGGAAAGGGAGGGGAAAGAAGGAGAGAGAGGAGGAGAGAGTGGGAGAGAGAGGAGGAGAGAGTGGGAGAGAGAGGAGGAGAATGAGTGCTAGAACAGGGGGCATAGAGCATAGAGGGACATTTCTAGTGGCGGATTTATGAGAGAGATAGAGAGAAAGAGAAATAGGGAGAGACAGAGAGAGAAAGACTGAGAACGAGACTTAGAGAGAATACACTTCTGTGAACTCTTTGTTTGTTATATTTATATTATATATATTATATATATTTCAGGACTCAAGAGTTAAGGGCGATGTAAACTTTCATTTTACGGCTTTCAAAAAGGAATATAAATCTACGTGTCCTGTGTCCTGTGGCTATATGAGAACACAGTGACTCTAAAAAAAATTATCGCAAATTATATTTTGTTCATTTTTAAAGATCGTTTTTGAGTTGTTGTTCTGTTAACGGTCGAATGTTTTGAATGTTTATTTGTTGGTACCTTGCCTGCTGTGTGGCAATGCGGTGGAAGTAGGCGTATGCAGAAGAAGGCAATGGTAGAAATTATAAACCGTACATCGATACATTATTATATATAGGATACGGACGGATATATATAGATATATTCCGCAACAACTCAACAACACCGCTCTGCTTACCCTGTTCTCCGAAATTGTAGGCCTACAACCTCCAAGTGGGTCATTCGGCTTTTTGTTTTTACCGCCATTGATTTCGGCCTATTAATGGGGCATGAAGATAATGCCCCCCCCCCCCATATTACCGATGAAAATAATATAATTTTTGAAACCCCACGGTGAGGTATGGGCCTTTTTTTTATCCCCAGCGCTTTGAGGCTAGTCTTGTGACTTTGTACTTTGACTATTGTTCTAAATGATGTTAAGTTGTTGGGTTTTTCTCATACTAGTTCAATAAACCCATTCCAATCATGAATGCCTCATGTGAAAAAAAAAAGAATGACATTGTCGCTACATAATGTAATAAGTAAAGTTTTCTTATTTTAATCTCTATGTCTTCGTGAATATTTTATGACGTTGATGTGCAGTATTTCTAAGTTAGCAATGCATGCTCTTTTGTATTATTACATTTTTGCTCTCGGGTGGGATAAATGCATTGGGTGTTGTTCTGTAATCAAATACAAAATCTAGGCTAAGCCTGTATTGATGATGCCCTGAAGGGTTTTGGATGGAGGGGGGGGGGTAAATATTGTCTTGCGGGGTGGGGAAGGAGGAAGTTGATAGGGTGATGTGAGAGGGTGGGGTGGGGGGATCGCTAGTCTTACAGGTTTCCTGTTTTATTTCAAGTGGAGAATTCGTTACCGGTGAGGGCTAGATTAGTCACCGGTAAAAAATTTCGCTACAACTGTGTCAATCGGTATGAAGGGGGAATTGATGAATCTATATGTATAAGGTAGATTTAAGTGACAATTTGAACAAGATTTATCAAAAGAATGCGACGTGTTAGTTGACATAAGGTTAAAACATGAATGGATGGGACCGTTTGTTTTTAGCATTGATACGTTGGCTATATATAGACCAGCGCTAATCCATACTCCTACCAGCCACCCCACCACAGCCCACCGTAGAGTGGAAGACTATTGCTATTCCTAATAGATTGATTGGTGGGTGGATAGATTAGTAGATTAATACATGGAAATATAACCCTGGGCATAATGCTGGCCACACATTCCCTAGTATGCCGTAGCCACAGAAACTGGAGAACGCTGCTTCACCAGCCCTGTAATCAGGTGTTCCGAAGGGTACTTTACTATTTTTATAATGGTATGGAATTGAATATATATATATATGAGTGTGATTGTATACATATATTGTAAAGGAAAAACTGGGATAAACTAGTAGAAAGAGACTTTAGTACCTTTTAAATATATGTTTGTAGTTATGAAGATATAGAAACATATAAAATCCTTATTGACACTACATTGACACATGATCACATGCACAAAGTAACTATTTTATTCATAATTGCATTTCTTAATCTATTCATATTTCAGGAATCTACAAAGTTTATACATTACTATTCATTGGCTTTATCGCAACCGAAATACGCACTTTGATATGCTCAATAGGTTATGGGGAGAAAACGGTAATGGGCTATCCATGGGCTATCGGCTATAGTTTATAAATCTTCATTGTACAAGCATATCTATTATAATTTTTTTTAAAAAAAGATCAACAGTCTATTCTATCTTACAGATAGTAAAATGGTCATTAGATGACTAGAAAGCTGCATATTTAAGTTAATTTCTTGTGGTGTTTTAAAATGTAAACACACGTCTAACTGTTTCAACAACTAAAATAACATGCAGCTAAGAAAGTGGGTAAGAAAGACCTCAACAGGGAATTCCCAGTGTCAGTGTGTTTGCGTCAAAGCGGTAATAACATTATGTTGTTGTGGATATCGACACATATATTGTAAGGACACAACCTAAGCTCATCAAAGCTTTTTAATTTTAGTATAAATCATTGAGAAAGAACACACACAAAAATGGTCAATACATTTTAATTTTAAACGAAACTATTAAGTAGAATTAGTGGATGCATTGAAGAAAAACAAAACATTGTCTTTCATTTCTCTTATCTTCTTATCATTATACATTACAGACGCTTCTTCTATACTCTATACAGAAGATTATCTGCGGTTTGAGTCTAGTCCTTCATTTTTATTAGTGTTTCAAATGATGTTAAGTTGATAGGTTTCCCTGGTTTGTTCAGGCAACCCATTCCATGCCCGGATGCAACTCGGGAAGAAAGAGTACTTTATGCATTTATTCTCGCATAAGGGATAAGGAAAGTGTTTTTGTCCTTAGGTTTATCTGAGCATTGTGACGGATTGTATGTGTGTAGTTTTTCTAAATTAGAATTTAATGCCTTATGTATTATTACTACTTTATTATTTGCCCTTCTGTCGGCTGTCCTCTAGTGTTTCTAGGTTTAGGGGTTTAACTATTGCTGTTACTCTTGTCAGTTGTGAATATTCGCTAGTTATGAACTTTGCAGCCTATTTCTGAAATTTGTTCTAATTTTCTAATGTTTTCTTTAGTTGGTGGGTCCCATAAGGAAGATGCATATTCTAGTATAGGACTAACTAATGTGAGATAGTATTTTAGTTTGATCTTCTTAATTCTTATTACATTTGTAAAAGTTCCCTTTTATGATGCCTAATGTTTTGTTAGATTGTATAATTACTGCATCAATTGATGCCCAGTCGGCGCACATTAATTCACGTGTCAATCACTTAAAACACTAAAAAATTTTAATTCCTTCAATTTTATACTAAACCAGTAGAAATTAGTGCATGTCATGAATGAAAATTGAAAATCAGGGGAACTTACTCTTCAATCGATGTTGATTGGCTCCCGCCATCTTGGAGCGAACAAATGGTATCCAATAATAAAACAATACTAATGAAACTGTCGTCAGAAAGGGAAACGGGACTTGTTAAGAAATCGATGAATAACAAAGTATCGAACCACCTCGTCCAATTGATCTTTTCATTGGTCCACTCAGAATAATAATCGTAAAAAAAATCCTCCGAATGAATAATCGATATATGGAGTATTGAACACTGGAGATGTTATTATTTCAAAATGTAACAAATAACAATAACATAAACTCCGAAATGAATTTTCAAGAACTGCGGAATTATTGATATACTATTCTTATCTTATACATCACAGACGCTACTTCTATACAGAAGATTTTTGCGTCATACGAATATTCGATTCTTTTTAGGACTTCTTTTAGTCTTGATAAGACACAAAAAAAGTATTCGAAGTTTATAAAATACTTAGCTCAGTTGATTCAGTTTAGATTTAACATAGGCCTTTAAAACACATTTGAGAAAAACTGCCGTTTTGGAGTTTCAACATGGCACTGAAATTTTTATCCAAACAGAAGACGGAATAGAATAAACAAAAATGAGAACCAAAAAAAGAAACCTAAATTTTGTTTTAAACAATTTTTTTTTTAATCTGTCAAGTTTACACTACGAGTAGAGATGTGTGGACATTTCCTAACGTATGTAGAAGGCGGATTTCGTTTTTGGGTTCGTGACCCCGACCACATACGGGGATCGAGTTCACCTGCCACACCCATCCTCAACCCTATGGCGCCTCTTTTTTTTTAGTGATGTCTGGAGCGTGATGGGTGCGGAGTGTGGGGGCCCCCAGGGGATTGGGGGTGGAGGCAACGAACGGCTAATTCCGAGGAGCAACGAATATAAAGATATTTCTATAGAGAGATCTAGAGAGAGTCCCTACGCCTATTTGGTTTTAATACAGTATGATCACGCCCCCCCCCCCCTGAGCGATTGATGCTGTGTCCGAACCTGGACGCCCAGCTGTAATTGAAGTGTAAGATAGGGTGTGTAACGCATGGAGCACACTATTTTACGCCCCCACCTCCTCTTTCTTTTCCCACTTTTATGTCACTCACCGCTCCCCCACCTCCTCTCCCATTCCATGTACCGCAACTAAACTGAAAGATGGAGAAAAGGTAAAAATGGGGAGGGGGAGGGGGGAGGGGAATCACACATCCCATAGCTTGACACTGTCACACGGTGGATTAAACTTTCTTATTTTTTTTTTCAAAAATATTTTTAGAAACAATTTTACACATTTTCGTTTCGCCCTTGGTTTGTTAACCTCACCCCCCCCCCCCCTCACGGTCCTCCACACCACTTCCCACAATCCCCCTCTGTTTGATCTTAAGGTTGTGTTGTTTTATTTCAAGTTATTGTGTGGTTTTATTTTTTCATGTCTTAGGAGTTGTTTCCCTTTGTTTTCGTTGCACGCCAGGGGGAGCTGACAGTTTGTTGTTAGTTTTGATAGTTGTTGTTATTTGCTTTTTTTTTTTGTTGTTTTCGCTAGGTTTTAAAATCCACGTTACCAGAGCAAGCTGTTAGATTTACACGCGTCCGTTTGTTGACATATGGCAGTGCAGAGGTCGATGTGACCAAGAGAGCCCCCCCCCCCCCCCCCACACACACACACAACTGAGGGTCTAAAATAATCTTTTATAAGGAAAGGAAATTCTCGACAATACCAGCAGAAGATTTAAGAGAAAATAAAAAGACCCGAAATACGGATTAGCATGTCCTACATGTCCTACCCTCCACTCCACTACATGACAGTGTGTTTGTGCAAGTAAAAATAAAGTATCCCATCGGACCCAAATTGACCCATAAGGCCGGTGAAGGAGCGTACACCAGTTTCTGTGGCCACGGCGTACTAGGGGATTGTGCGACCAGCACAATCCACTTCCGCCTTTACCACTTTACCACATACTAAAGTCAGGTAGGCTAACCATCAGAGCTGGGTAGACTCGGGTGACACTCTCCAGACTCGGGAAGAAAGTCCTATAGCTTTCACCGACATTCGAACCCAGAGCCTACAATACGGTACGCCAGCCGAACGCGCAAGCCTGGGGTGTATAGCCTATATGTTTGTGTGTGTGTGTATGTTTGCCTGTGTCTATGTTTGTAAGAATGTGTGTTTGTATACGTATGTGTCTGTGAATGTGGATTTGTATAGTTTGCGTGTGAGTATATGTGTGTGTCGCGTAATTCTGTAGGCCTATGTGTGTGTCGACAGATTTTCACATGTGTGTATATGTTCGTATTGGTATGAATGTTTACATATGTGTTTGTGCTAGGATACATATTTCATTGCAATCTCTAATTATATAATATACAACAGTGTGTGATTATCATTGCAAGAAAGTATGCATAATTGTCTAAATTCTAAATGACTGTGTATGTGTGTGTGTTAGCCTATTTAAAAACAATAATTATATTCCAACTGATACTTAAAGATCGACAACTATTAAACTATTTTTCTATTCCACTATAATATTTAATGTTCACTAAATATATATGGAACATTTCGAAATATTTCAATGTTTGTCTTTAGGGCGAGGAGAGAAAATGTATATTTTGGGTGAGATGTATAGAATACGGTCTAATGACCAAACATACACGCCCCTGCACAGTCCTCCCCTCATACAACAACCAAACAACGCCTGCGCAACCAACATTTACAACGCCCGCGTACCCAACATTTACAACGCCTGCGTACCCAACATTTACAACGCCTGCGTACCCAACATTTAAAGAAAACAATCAATCCAGCTGATAGGACTATGTTTTAATTTGTTCAGGCATATAAACCACCCCCATCCCTTATTCCCTCACATATGAAAAAAAAATGAAAACTAAACAGAACAACTTTACAAGTTTCGATTGTATAGCACTGCGCTACTACCAAAAGACTATTTACTCACGAAACGGGTCAATGGTTCTCTGAGTATGGTCCAATGACCACAACGTTGTTGTTAATTGCTTTTTTTAAAATCAACAATCTAGTGCATTAAAGAGCCGATGCTGTTGAGTGGTTCAGCATCTAGTCTAACCGCCTAAACCCATGTTCCTCCCAACCGAAGTAAAATACTCCATATTCTATCTATGGGATACGTTAAAACAAAGCTTTACTTATAGTTCAGAACTTACATGGGAGACTGGTTGTGATTGTGTGCTGGTCTGTAGTTATGACGACCAAAGTTTAAACATCATAGCTTGCTTTCGGTGGACGATGGTGTCGGAATGAATGATCATCATCATCATTGGCTCCATAGTCTCGAAAGACGATTAGATTTGCGCTCCTGTGATTTGGCCAGCCCTGCAAAATTGACTGTGTCTGTGGAGACCTATCCTTGAGAGACAGGCTCTGTCGCATCTCTGGCACTTGAAAGCTGGACCGTTGGAGATTGTTAGGGGCAGCCTACTTTTCTTCGCTGCTCGTTTAGCCTCCGCCACAAGGCGAAGTTTGCCCTCTGCCGCATTTATACCGGTGTGTAAGGTGCCTCTCCAACTATTTCTGTGCAGAGCAAGGTTCTCCCAGTTTCCGACCTCTACACCTATAGCCTTTAGGTCACGTTTGCAGACGTCCTTGAACCTGAGTTGGGGGCGGCCAGTAGCTCTCTTGCCCTCAGCGAGCTCAGCATATAGCAGGTCTTTTGGGATTCGCCCATCCTCCATCCTGGAAACATGACCAAGCCACCGAAGACGTCGTTGGCGAAGGAGAGTGACCATGCTAGGCATGTTAGCCCGTTGCAAGACCTCGTTGTTTGTTATGCGGAATGAATGATACAAGTCGGTTTACGCCAGTTTACGGAATTCTAAATCACGTCAGTGTAGTCAGACCTCGTAAACTCCAGGGGGTCTCAAACTCTAATGAAGGCATGTGCCATTTTATCACTTAAGAGATGTGTCAAGGGCCGCAACCTTTCCCCAACAACCCGACTCTACTAAACAAATTGCAATTCTTACATCTTAACTCATTTTACGACTTGACTACTTTTACTTATAATATGCCAATAATTACAATTTAGACACCAAGAATTACACCAAAGTGAACTATCATTATTATTATTATTATTATTAAGTAAAATAGGATAAGTTAAGATTTCTTTATTGATCCAAACAAACGGAAATTTGTTTTGATTACAGATGTTTTGTCTTTCAGCATATTTTAAATAATATAAAAGCATTTTTTGTACTCAAAAATAGAAATATACTTACCGGTATAAAAAAAGAGACATGCACGCACACAATCACACAATTTATCATACAAGAAAATGTTCATTAGTAGTCAGCTATTATATCCTGAATCCTGACAAATATATTTCTTGTTACGTATATAAAATTAACAATCAAATTTGATGTGTATCAATACTAGCCCAGGACTAGCTGTCTGAATTTCACGAATAGTACATTTTTTTGTACCGCGTGTTTGAGACCCCAAAACGATAGAGGGATGTGCATACAGGCAAACACATTGCAAACACATTGCATGCTAAAACCGCACCGAAGATGCTAAAGTACAAAGTGCTGATCAGAATTTAAATAAGTAGAAGCAATGTGTTCAGATCAATTCAGATCTATAGGGCCTGTGACGCAGCATTTACAGGTTTCTTTGGCCCGGTATACTGAGGAATCGTGTGGCCAGAACAATGCCCAGCCACTTTAACCTTTCACTAACTAATGCCAGGTATCCATTTGAGTTGGGTAGACTCAAGAACGCCCCCAAGACCCAGGAAAAAACAGAAAGTAGCCTTCAACGAGATTTAAACCGTTCGGTATGCGTGTTGAGCGCGCTGCCGCTCGGGCACCTGTGTCCCCTGAAGAAGAAAAAAACTTACATGCAAATGCCAAGAGAGACAAACAGGAAGCAAGAAAACAAAACGTCCAACAGAGCTGGAAGCAGCCGAAGAAAAGATGAAAAAGAAGCACAAACAGTTATACGAGATCACACGGGCAACGTTCGCAAAACGTAAAACGCCCAGATATATAAAACAACAACAACCTGTGACCTCCACAGACACGTTGTAAGTTCCAGAATAAAGAAGATGAGGGTGAGGTAAGAGGATAATAATAAGTTCATGTCCATAAAAAAAAAGGGACAATTTTGTCGCCAAAGTGTTGACCGGAATAAACGAAACGCACACATGAACGGAATAAGAAACGAACGAAAATATTAGCGAACGTAGAAGAGCACAAATTGTTTTTAAAATAACTATTTAAAAAAAAAAACAGTGGAGTCGTTAAACCTGTATGTTTGCCACCAAGAGTGGAGTCGTTAAACCTGTATGTTTGCAACCAAGAGTGGAGTCGTTAAACCTGTATGTTTGCAACCAAGAGTGGAGTCGTTAAACCTGTATGTTTGCAACCAAGAGTGGAGTCGTTAAACCTGTATGTTTGCAACCAAGAGTGGAGTCGTTAAACCTGTATGTTTGCAACCAAGAGTGGAGTCGTTAAACCTGTATGTTTGCAACCAAGAGTGGAGCCATTAAATCTGTATGTTTGCAACCAAGAGTGGAGTCATTAAATCTGTATGTTTGCAACCAATTAGAAGGGAGCGTACAAAACCCTGATTTTCAAATAGCCTATATAGACTCAAGCGATTCCCCGAATAGGTAGATATCTGGATTCTGATCACTACGAAGACCAATAATGATTTTAAAACGAGCATTCATTTTTTTAAAAAGAAAAACATCGTTAAGTTATGGTCAGGCTCATTACGTCAACATTGGTCATTAACATTCCATTGAATAGATCTCGGGTGACAATTGGGAACAATATTACCGTGGAATAGAATTTTAATGTCCTCCAATATAATTGCATTTGTTGCATTCTGACCTAGATATTATCGCCATAAAAGTATTTATAGAAATGTGGCTGTTAAAAGCCTTGGGGCCTTTACTTCAGTTAATGGATAGAATGTATAATGAATAGGACGGCGTTTCTCAAATTGAGGACTGGGCTAGCCACTCGATATGGTTTTCAACATAGATCTGTGTTTTTGTTGTAGTTGTTTGAAACAAACTTCAATTTTAAGTTTCCTTTTTTTTTTGGGGTAGGGGGGGGGGGGGAACTCGCAAAATGTAAGCTAAGTGAGTTATTTGCTGTTATTGTTATTTTTGTTGTTATATTTTGTTTGTTTAATTTTTTTAGAAAAGTGTTTATTATATGTTTTGTGTTTATAATACTCATATGTTATTTCTATCCCAATAGCCGTGGCCTGGGAAGATTAACAGCATAGACACCATGCCAGTAACCCAATACATCAGATTCACGAGTTGACGTGATACTGAGGATCATCTGTAAAGAAACACTGACAGATGCACATGTCATGTCATGACAAAATTCTTTTTTTTTTACCCGAAGAAGTCTGCTGGTAGACAGTTGGGTTTATCCATTTTATTCCAACCATTTATATTCAAAGAGAAAAGTTTCATCAGTTTTGTTGTTTTCCAACCAACACGTGTAAAGAGACAGCGTTTCTAGCCCAAATGTTCTGCCGTCTGTTATATTATCTTAAAACCCCGAAACTAATTGGAGGTGGTCATCGAAGCTGAGTAGACTCAAGAACAACCTTCCATCCAGATAAAAATGTATGCTTTCAAACAAGAATTGTGAGTCTTGCTTTCAAACAAGAATTGTGAGTCTTGCTTTCAAACAAGAATTGTGAGTCTTGCTTTCAAACAAGAATTCTGAGTCTTGCTTTCAAACAAGAATAAGTGAGTCTTGCTTTCAAACAAGAATTGTGAGTCTTGCTTTCAAACAAGAATTGTGAGTCTTGCTTTCAAACAGGAATTGTGAGTCTTGCTTTCAAACAAGAATTGTGAGTCTTGCTTACAAACAGGAATTGTGAGTCTTACTTTCAAACAAAAATTGCGAGTCTTGCTTTCAAACAGGAATTGTGAGTCTTGCTTTCAAACAAGAATTGTGGGTCTTGCTTTCCTGCTTTCAAACAAGAATTGTGAGTCTTGCTTTCAAACAAGAATTGTGAGTCTTGCTTTACGAATGACATATCTGTTGGCGGATGGGGTTAGCTGATCGGGTCTTCATTGATCTTTGAAAAAGTATCGTTCTTAGCAGCTGTTCTCAAAATGTCTGAAGTCAGTTGGTTGAGATCATGTCCGGAACCTTCCGGTCAGTTGCTTTGGGGAGAGAACCTAGGAGCAGCCTAATGTAGTTTTTTTTTGTAGCATTTCTTTGCTTGTTTTGTGTGTGTGTGTGTTGCTTATTAGTTAAAGACACACCCATGTAATCTATTTGTGTTTAAAAACCATTAATTAAACATATCTTCCAGTTCGTCGGGGGGTTGGGGTGGATGAGAACGGAGGAAGGTGGACCTTCGGAATGGTAAGCTAGAGCTCTATCTATGAACCACTTTTTTTTATATCCACTAAAATCACGTCTTCTAAACGTTGATGTTCCACTGAGAGGGGAGGGGGCGCTGATTGTTTGCCCATGCCTTAATCGTACCTTCCCTTCCTCCTTCCCTCCTCACTCCACCCACTCCCCAATCCCCTTGCTCCTTTAGAGATGTGAACACTTTGAAATAGTCCAGGCAAATGTTTGATTTATGTGCGTGACACGTGACTTGAGTCAACAAAATGGCTGTTTGAGTATGGCACGATATGATCACGTGATGTAACCAACGGGAAGGAGGAAAAAAAAAAGAGAAAAGAGATGAAATAAAATACGGAGTTTGAAATGGGGGAGGGGAGAGAAGAAAGAACGAAAGTTTGTAGGCTGGAATTTCAGAAATTTGAGGTTACTCAATTCTAGACAATCTTTTTTAAGCAAACCTTTCAAGTTGTGTCGCTCCTTGGGTACAGGTAATGGCGCGAAGCATGCAGACACGTGGGATAGAAAGAAGAGAAGACAACTCTGGGAATTAGTCCGGACCCAGAAAGCATGGCAGACGGTAGTGACGGGCCTTTCCGATGGGCTCTACAAGGAGCAAAAGTAAGTGAAGTACACTTCGGACCAAACTGATCATAGGGCTGGTGTAGCGGGCGTTCACCAGTTTCCGTGGCCTACGCATACGAGAGTGTGTGTGGCCAGCACAATGCCCAGCCGCCTTTACTTTACCCCAAATAGTGTCAGGTACCCATCAGAGCTGGGTAGACTCAGCGGTCCTGGGGAAAAAATCCTAGCCTTCGGATCGCTAGTCGAACGCGCTACCGCTTGTCAGGATGTGTTTAGGATTAGAACATCAACCTGGCAGAAGTTGGGCGATGAGAGGGGTGCGGAGTCGTAGGTGAGTGGGGTAGTAGTGGCAGGTCGTCGTGGGGTATGAATTACCGTGACTGGAATCGCCCTGGAATAATTATTATTTCTCTCTCTGGCTCGTTAGATACTATGACGGACACACAGATAGTTCTAAGTAGGCAAATAAATCGCTGGTTAAGTTCAGGTGTTTATTATCATTTCAATTCTTCACTCAATGGCAAGATACATATACGAATTTGCACAGGCTTCAGTTAACACTCAACACATGGTACTGCTAGGTTATCCAAAACATTAGGCAACCGTAGCTGTGTTCATGAAAATACTTAGACTGACACAATATCTATCTATACACATGTAGGCGGTATATCCTATGGAACAACTGAATAAGTGGAGGCTAGAATCGAACAACCTTCTCCACCAAGCACTTGAGCCGAAGTGTTCTAAACCTAGTTTAAGCGCGCTTTCCTGAATTTTAGTCACGTGATCAGTGGTCAATTTGATTGGATAGCTACATTAGTTTAGAATTACATATGTTCTGGTTGGCTGGTTTGAAATATACTTGCATAAAGGATTGACTATTGGGGGGGGGGGGGAATTAGGGGTGGGTGTAGGCGAGCAATTAGTACCGCCGACTTTTGCGGGGTGGGGCCCAGGGGAAAAGGGGGGGGGTAGACTTATACGGAGATACAAAGGATAAGATAATGACTTATTTCCCTTGATGTACCTGTCTCTATTGGTTCTGGTCGAGTGCAGGCCAAGGTGCTTACGTATGTGCGAGACGCTTCGCTCCAGATGTCACTACTTCGAGTGAATAAAGGGTTATGCCCACGGGCGCTGAGTAGGGGACGAAGAGGGGAGATAATGAAAAAGGTGTAGCAGTGGATGGGGGTGTCTACGTGTATGCTGAGTTTAGCAAAATAAATGAGTATTTACTATCCAAATACAACATGAATCATAATTGACAGCATAATAGAATATATATATATATATATACATACATTAAAGAATACACACACATACAATCACACATACAAATAGTGTAATACCAATTGGCTGAATCAAGTAGCAACTCTGAATTCGGGAATGAAAAAGTGTAGAGAGGGTTAAAGAGAGGTGAGGAGAAGGGGTGGTTGGGGTGTTCCTATTGCGTGAGAGAGGGAAAGAGGAAATGGCGACAGGCTACTTTTCTACTCCCTAATCTAACTCTACGCTAACCTATGTTTCTAGTTCTACACTACTTCCGCGCTATGATCTATCCATGAGTGCTAATAAGGTTACGATTTAATTCCAGAATCGTGACACCGCTCGGTCACCGAGGAGTCTATCATGTCTATTTACGTCACAATTCTAAATGGAGAAAATGGAAGGTTTTTATTCTGGTGAATTTTTTGTGTGAGGAAAAACATATAAAACTATACAGAGGGCCTATACATGTTCTCTTTTTATATGTTGTATTTCTTCTCTGTTCTAAATCCAGTATGTTATATATTCTGTAAGTTGTATATTCTGTAGGTTCTATATTATGTGTTTTCTATATTATGTGTGTTATATTTTTCTATGCTCTAAAATACATATTCTGTTCCATACTCAGCAGGTCCTGTGTGTTCTATATTGCGTATGTTCTTTATGTTATGTTTTATATATATATATATATATATATATATATATATATATATATATATTGTATCTTCCATATTATGCAGACTATGTATGTTCTATATTCTGTTAATGGCATTATATATTCTGTATGTTCTGTATGTTCTTTATTCTGTGTGTTCCATATGTTGTATGCTCTATATTATGTGCGCTTTTAAAAAAAAATGATTTATAATCTTTAGGTTTCGTTTTAAGTGCTATCTTCTTACACTAGTGCGTGCTAAACTTTTTATATGTCATACATATATGCCGTCACGGTATCGAGGCCTGGGAAAAAAAAAACTCAATTTACAACGTGTATTGCCAAGACATCTTCATCCCATAGTTACTTTCCACCTTTTCATTGATCCACCGCCAGGGGGAGATCATCAACATTTTCGCGCCATAAAATCTACATTTCTTTAAAAACAAATGCAGAAATTTAATGAAACAAAAGGTCTACAAAAGGTCACCAAAGTCTAAGTTTAAAGGAAACAAAAAACTCTTAAAAATAAATTATCGAAATTCAACCTGGGTGGCGAGGGAACATTGGTGTGGGGACGGAGGCGGGCGCGACGGCATTCTGTGTTCATTTAGAAAAGCAAACATTAAAGCACAGATCGGATTCTGTCTTTTCAAACCTAGGTCGCCGCGACAAACGGAAGCAGGGTGGTGCCTAAACGGGTTTGGTGAGATCGGATCCCGAGAAGTAATATTTCTAAAATGTTTTATTTTAATAAAAAATACTAACAGATTACAATTTATAACTTTGAAACGATAAAACTGTAAAAAGTATTTGAAAATTATATAAATATTATTTAAGAATTTATGTGGATATTTTTTAACATTACATTAACTACCCAGTTTGTATGATTACTTCGTATTTGTTCAGCTATTTGTAGATCAAGAAAAAGCTTATACGTTTCAATTGCATTAGATTACATCTCAGTAAAACTAAGATCAAAATATTAATATTAGCAGATGTTAGTTCGACAGGGATATAACCCGCTACGTGTCGGTTGACACTAGTTGACAGTCCGGTGAACCAACCAGGGGACCAGCCGGCCGCACTGACTATACTGACCTTACTTCTTCGAAAACTCATTGCAATTCCTGTTTCTTATTAGTATAATAATATGTAGACCTAGTGTTGGGGATATCAGATATTTAGCAGGACATTTCATCCAAAAACGAATCGATTCAAATAGCTGAGGTGTTCAAATTACATCAGGTTTTTGTACCACCCACATGCCCCTCACCGCCCCCCAATCGACCCCGGGAATATCAGCGCCCCCCTAAAGCCTCTCACCGCCCCCCCCCCCCACGGGGGGCGATAACGCCCCCGTTGAGAACTTATGATTTAGAAGAACTAGATCGCACACTCTGCTTGTCGTGGAAACAATAATTTGACTTTAACAAACATCAAACATATTTTTAAGTATATATAACTACACTGATATGCCCCCACCTGAAGTGAAGAGTAATTTTCCACGATCACCAATGCTAAAAAACAAACAAGCAACGTTCATGTGCGATTTTGTTATTCTAAATCATGGAATTTTCCCATTAATTTTTTTAAAGCTTTTTATCTATCATATTAAGCCGACAATCGCCATTCCAACCAGTGTTACCCAAAAGCCAAAGTTTGTTCTTATCCACGAATTACTAGATCTGCAATTTTCGTTCATCGGAACCAAAGCAATATATAAATAATTTATTTGACGACTCTGAGTGAGAGTCATTGCAAAGATTTTCGTTTGGTAGGACGGAAGGGATCGGTCGGCGGCAGGTCTAGAACCCGGGCCGTTTTGTTGAGAGTGCGGTGTACTAACCGCAAGATCAGCCCCGCCGCAATGAAAGACGAACTAACCCTAAGTCTCATTTCTTAATCAGATCTTAGAAATCTTTTCGAGTTTCATAAACTGACACCAAATTTGAAAGACCTTTGATTTATCAGCTCGGCCACCATGTCTCCATAGCTTGAAATGCGAAGGAGAAACGAGTCTATGTGTTGGTGAGTTGATATCACAATGGTGACACAATTTGTTGTTTGTTGTTGTTTAGTTTTGTTTGTGTGTATGTATGAATGGTAAGTTACAACATTGTGAATGCAGTTTGACAACAACAAAAAAAGTATTTGCATAACATAAGCAGAAAAGAAATATTGCGATGACATCAATTGTGGATGACCCTTATGTTTCTCTCTCGCATTAGGTCGCCACCATTGAATAAGAAGGGCATTGCGTTAGTTTATCACGAGTCGGGAATGCTGGTTCGGTGGTGCCTGGTCCGGTAAAGCGTGGCCCATATTGGTATTCTCACGAAGTACGTGAGTATAAATCACTCCTTGACAATAGTAAAGAATTAGTAGCAAAAAAAAAAAGAAACGAGGGCACTCGATAAGTTGATCTGCATTGAATCTTCGCTAAACCCTTTCATTCACCAACGTTAGCACGGACTACGTTAAAGGGAAATAATCGAAATAAAAGGAAATTAGCCGGGTAGGCACGAAGTCAATTACTTCCCCTTGTCTTGCCCCCATCTCAGTATGTTTAGAGTTTAGTGTCAGTAGATTAGATTAACGATTGACTGTATTAATATAGGTTCTTGTGGAAAATATTCATAGTATAACTAGCGGCGTAGTTAGTTGTTGTTTTATAGGAGGGGGAGGGGTGTACATCTACAGTCTACAGAGTTTTGAGTCCATGGTGGGACATTTCAATTCTAAAACTCAAAATAAAAATTGACTAAGCACGGTGCCAGGGGCTTCTCTCTATCACCTGGCCCCTCCTGCATTGCACCCAAATTCCATTGCTACGCCTCTGAGTATAACGTGTTGTCAATCATGTGATAGAGTGCAGGAGTCGGAAACCGTTTGATAAAAGTGTGCCAAAGTAGGATTTCTAATTCCTTCAGTGTGCCAACAGACTAAAAGTCATCCTGCCTTTTTCTTGTGTACTAGACTTTAACAGTATTTTTAGGGGTCTTTCGCGTGCCATTGAAAAGTCTGGCACGCGTGTCATAGGTTGCCGACCCCTGTGATAGTGTCAGAAAGACATAAATTACCGACGTAAAGGGTTTATGGATTTATACAAACAACGCGTCTAAATGCTCCGGTATTCACTTTCCCTCGGAGATCGGAATAATATCTCTTGACCGATGAGTAACGACAGATAAAAGATATCAGATAAATAATGGAGTGTTGTTTAAGGCAGTGGTAAATACACCCAGAAAACGATTACATCTTGGAATAGTTCGACTTACCGGTGACGTAGGCATCTTTTTTAGAAGGGCTTTCCCGTTGCAAATTATTGGGAATTTCCTTCCGTTGCGTCACAGTATAAAGCTGTCGTCTGCCACCGAAACCAAAGCGCGGCATGTTTATTTAGCTGACGATTTCTCCCGACTGTTTACGTTTTGTTCATTGTGTAAACAATACAAGTTCCTAGAGAATAATTTTGAACTTATCGAAAGAATAACAACCAATACACAAGAAATCTCAAAATAATTCACATTTAACGTATGGAAAACACAAGCATTAACAGCCAAATCTAGTTAAATCTTCAATTTATTCACTTATATCTAACGTAGGGAAAACACAAGAAATAACAGCCAAGTCTATTTAAATCTTCAACCAATTCACTTATATCTTACATAGGGAAAACACAAGCAAGAACAACCAAATCTATCGTCAACCAATTCACTTATATCTAACGTAGGGAAAACACAAGCAAGAACAACCAAATCTATCGTCAACCAATTCACTTATATCTAACATAGGGAAAACACAAGCAAGAACAACCAAATCTATCGTCAACCAATTCACTTATATCTACCATATGGAAAACACAAGCAAGAACAACCAAATCTATCGTCAACCAATTCACTTATATCTAACGTAGGGAAAACACAAGCAAGAACAACCAAATCTATCGTCTACCAATTCACTTATATCTACCATAGGGAAAACACAAGCAAGAACAACCAAATCTATCGTCAACCAATTCACGTATATTTCACAAACACAAAATAAATTTGATATTTTAAATCATCTCTAAACACAAAAATATGAGAAAAAAAACAATATACATATATTTTTCAATATTTCATACTGAAATATAAGCTTATAAAACAGAAAAGTTGTTTTTCATTAAATATTGTGTCATGCTTCAGTGAATTATATTATAACACTTGAATCCGAATAAAACCCATCGTTCTATATTATAAGCTAACACCACATGTACACAGTGAACTTTTTTTTATCCACTGCTTTAATATAGAGTTCTTTGGTACTAATAGATATTTCTGTAGCACAAGTGAAAAATAACAGCACAGACAGAATCTATCATTCATGAAGAAACGTTCAGCTTGAACGAGTGTTTGTGTGTGTGTTTTATTTTATATTTTTGACATACATCGTCAATACTTTTGTAAAGTTAATGCGACACACATATTAATTGCGTAATACGGAAACTATCAAAAATAAATTTGGAATCTGATATTGCGACATACTTTGTTCACACTGTGCGGCTTAATCAGTTTGTGTTTGATTGTTGTTGTGCTTTTATTTTTATATTGCGAAATAAGTTAAACATTTGGGAAAGGGGAGGAGACTAATTGTTCAATGTTATGATCAGAATGAACCTGATGTATTGTAAAACATTAGTATTTTAGGTCTGCGTGATACAGCTTGCCAAGGCTAAGCCAATCCACATCATTGCATTTTTTTTAGAAAGATATTTCATTTGGTTTTAATTATTTCTTCTAATTTACGAAAATATTGATATTTACCATAGTAAAGTAATGAAATGATTCCATTGTGTGAAAAAAAAATATAAGCACAACTGATCTACGCACCAATGATACCAATATGTATACATCAGTGATGTATAAGCCTCCTGTCAATTATATCCATGATAACCGATGCATAATCTCTAACATGCGCGATCTACCTTTTTTATATCTATGATTAGAACTACCATAGCTTTAAAGACCAAGTGAAGAGGTTTTTCTCAAAGGAACGAGATTTGGAATAGCCTCATACTGAGTCATACGGCAGTGACGTTTGAGAAGGGAAATACAACTCATCGCTATAAATCTAAATTTAACCATTTTCTTGAAAATAAGAACCGGGAAAAGATTCAAAACTCTTGGCAATAGATTCAAAACACGTGACAATATTAATTTTTTCCGAGTCTAAATCCTTTCTCTTACGTCACTTTCCTATGTTGCCGGAAATAAAAACATCTCAAATGGCTACGAGATTTGGATTTTTCTTCCGAAAAACACACACATTTAAGTGCAAATATCGAACTAATTACTTAAAATTTATCTTTGATATTTTGTATAAATGATTTTTATTAACATTCAGATGCTGAATACACTATTTACTATCAAAATAAAATGTTAACTCAATTTTGATAAAAAGCTCTTCACTTGGTCTTTAAGTAGCCACAATGTATTTTTTTTTTTTAAGAAATAAGAAATATACTTTCTTTGTATTACAAGAATGTTTCCTTCTAATTAACAAAACTATTACTATTGGCTATTAGCGTATAGTAATGAACAGATTATAATTTGAAATAGAATCATATTTCCACTCTACTGATCAATAAATTAATAGTAGGCTACCATCTCTTGAAAATAGGTTTTAACGGAAAGTGCTTCTCTTACAACTGCTAAAAATCCTACAGTACAAGTCACGCCCACTACACGACATCTACAAGTCACTACACCACATCTACACCAGATCTAAGCTTGCACTAATTTGTCGGCTCGTTACGACCCAAGTCTAGAACTGACAGATTTACGAGCTTCATTGTTTCATCTGCCGGTCACGATAAACTTTCCAACGTACCGATATAATTGCTTTTCTGTTAAACACACAATAGAGCAAACTATCCGTACTAAGTGACCTGTTGACAAAACTATTAGATCTAGATTCTAGATCTATTAATTTACATGTATAAACTACTATAAACTAAACGAGAGTAATCTGTCTGTTTCTAAATATATTCGTTCCTTGCCGCTACTTCGCACTTGGACTTTCGAGGTTAATTTGTCTTTTTCACTTTTTTATCTCGATCTAATATTTTAGATAATACGACGTGGTTAAAATGAACTAAAAGTGTTATTTCATGTCCAGGTGGTTCTAAAATGATTTTATATATTAAAAAAAAAACGTAGTTAGAGTGCCGTAAATATGTTTTCTAAAGTCTAATTACAGAAATATTCCATTTAGAAAAACAAACAAAAATCATAAGTCGCAGTAACTCACTTTTTGCTGTTGAATCTGCCACCGATTAACTCCGATAAAGATGGAAAACTAAAATATTTTTCTATGTACAATGCTTTCTTTAAAATTATTTATTAATATTTCTAAAAAGACACGCAAAAATTATACCCACTTTGTAATCTAAGCGAAATAACAATGTTTTCGGTCAATAAAACAATATACTCACTTAATCTTCTCCAGACTTTATGGTTGCTATTAATATTATGCATGTACCATATATTACACACACACACATTAATAACTGACAAGTGTAACACCAATAGTTAGGCCTGAATTTCTAAAACTAGAGGACAGAAGGGGAAAGAGTAAAGTAGTGATAATACATATGGCATTTAACTCTAATTTAGAATAACAACCTGTTGAAATGCTCAGACAAACATAATGACCAAAATACTTTTCTTTTTCCATATACAAGAACAAATGCACATAAGCACTCTTTCTTCCCGACCGGCATTCGGGAATGGAATGGGTTACCTGAACCACCCAATGAATACCAATAACCTAACACTATTAAAAACCTTGACCAAACTGCAAGACTAGAATCAAACCAGGGATAAGCGTAAGACACAATAATCTTCTGTATAAAAACAGCGTCTATTACATATAAGACAAGATAAATGTAAAAACTTTTTTTTATTTATAATAGCGGATTTATTATATTTTGCTTTATAATAGCGCCATTTGGGTTTTCACGGGCCGGTGTAGCCAACACAATGAATGATTATGTGTTATGTGTTTTTGAAGTCTAGATTAAATGTGCTTTAAAACCCAATAAAAATGTTATGTCTGAACAGACTAATTCCTGGTCCTGCTGTTAGTTCACCGGACTGTCAACCATGAAAGCCTGGGTTCTGGCCCTGTCGCCGACCGATCCCTAAAGGAATTTTGGGCCTAGTGGACGTAATAATCTTTTATCTAGAAGGATCGTCTGTAAAACTTATAAGAATCGGAAGAAAGAATCTCCCTACCCCCTTTTCTCTTTCTCTCTCTTTCTCTCTCTGTACCCCCTTCTCTTTCTTTCTCTCACTTCTGACTCATCCCCCCCCAAACCCTATCCCTAACCCTTTTAACCCTTCCTGTACCGACCTACTTCTATCTATGCTGCCTTCAGTTCCGCTATATAAGCGCCCGAGACTGTAAGGGTTAACAGACATTTAACAGCAAAGGTTTAAAAAGAAATTATTATTGGCAGAGGCCCTTCACCACCGTTACCGAAAGCACGAACTTGACATGCCTCTAAATTTAATGTACTGGCATTTGACAGGTCGTCTGCTCGTCTGCTTCTAATGAATAGGGGGGTTTCTTTCATTCACGATTCGTTTCAGTGCATTATAGCGGGGTTTCCTTTACACTATAGCCGACAGAACTATGGTTTTTTACGTGAACATATCGAGTTACGTATGCAGGTGTGGAGTTACTTAGACCGATTGTGCAATGCTGGCTGATTGAGTCACTTAGGCAGATCGACATAGACAGTCCGCGTTGAGATATTGAGTTGTGGCCTTATGGTTGCTGGCACCTTGGGGGAAAGCTGAACTTTGGTTACCTTTTTAAAGTGCTCCATCACTTGCTACGTAGGCAGATTGAGTTACGTAGGTAGATTGAGTTACGTAGATAGATTGAGTTACGTAGGTAGATTGAGTTACGTAGGTAGGTAGATTGAGTTACGTAGGTAGATTGAGTTACGTAGGTAGATTGAGTTACGTAGGTAGATTGAGTTACGTAGGTAGATTGAGTTACGTAGGTAGATTGAGTTACGTAGGTAGATTGAGTTACGTAGATAGATTGAGTTACGTAGGTAGATTGAGTTACGTAGGTAGATTGAGTTACGTAGGTAGATTGAGTTACGTAGGTAGATTGAGTTACGTAGGTAGATTGAGTTACGTAGGTAGATTGAGTTACGTAGGTAGATTGAGTTACGTAGGTAGATTGAGTTACGTAGGCAGATTGAGTTACGTAGGCAGATTGAGTTACGTAGGTAGATTGAGTTACGTAGGTAGATTGAGTTACGTAGGTAGATTGAGTTACGTAGGTAGATTGAGTTACGTAGGTAGATTGAGTTACGTAGGTAGATTGAGTTACGTAGGTAGATTGAGTTACGTAGGTAGATTGAGTTACGTAGGTAGATTGAGTTACGTAAATAGAGTGGGTCACGCAGGCAGAGTCGGTTACGTAGGCTGATTGTGCTACGTAGGTAGATATAGATACACGTAGATCCTTTACCCCCTTTCTTGGCTACGCCTATGCAAAATGACTCTTTTATTGTGCGTGTATGTGAGAGATATTGAGAGAAACATGTGTATCTATTTTACTACCCGCAACATATAGCGTATTGTTTTGATTGGTTGGTGTGTATTTAGCCACCATTTTGATCGGCATGGACAACTTAGTCTCTTTTATTAATAGTAACGCACAATACTGTTTTGGACGAAAGGTAACATACAAATACAGGGTTCCCAAATAGGTTCCTTGCCGAACGCCGCAGCTAGCGCGTTGTATTTCTGTGTGTGTATCGTTTGCTTCTTTCAGGTTTAACCAACCACTTCAAATTTGAATTATTATTGGCAAGTATGCCTGAATGGAAGTTCAATGTAATACTATGTGTGTATGTGTGCCTCTTAGAAGAGGGCTTAGACTATTGGGTTGATGCAGAAACATTCATTTATTTCACATATATCAAGGAAGTCTAGCCCTCCCTTCCCCTCTTCTTTACCCCTCTGTCCTTCCCGGTCTGTGGACTGTAGCGGATATATTGATACAACGGGGGGGGGGGGGGGGGGGGGGAAGGCAGAAGAGAACACGCGAAGGAATGAAAGAAATGTTTAGAAAAATGATATTTAAAAGAAAAACGCTAATTTTAGATGTGCTGTTATTAACGTTGCAGAACGTATGTATTCAATTTCAGAGAGTTCCAACTTCAATTCATTAGACCTAAGATCCAGTTGGTTGCCAATGTTGTCCCTGTAAAGTAAAAAGTGGGAAGCTAAATTATGGGATGAAGAACAGTGGGCGAGTGGCAGCGCGTTCGGCTGGCGTACCGAAGGTCCTGGGTTCGAATCCTGGTGAAGGGTTAGGAAGGGTGTCACTGAGTCTACCCAACTCTAATGGGTTCCTGACAATAGTTGGGGTAAAGTAAAAGGCAGCTGGACAATGTGCTGGCCACATAATCCCCTGGTATGCCGTTGCCATAGAAATTAGTAAACAATTGTGTTTTGTTTGTTGTTTTCGCTTTTAAAACTATTAGGTGGGGTGGCCCAACAAGTAAGAGTGGGGTAGATTCGTAATGCTTAAGAATATTGGAATGTTTTAATCAAAGTATAAATGTTGAAGGAGAAATAACAAAAAAGAAATCTTACTCCATATCTCCACCGAGCCATCTGTATGCTTGATGATAGATCTGTTGTAGCGCCTAGAGGGAAACCTGACTGGCGCCTTGACAGGTGCCCAGTACTGGGAAGCAGCCCTGTGTGACTTGGAGCTGACGCACGACATGACTTGAATGTTTTCTTGGTCCTGGATGTTGTGTCTGGATCTCTGGGACTTCTAGATAGCCATTCCTGATCTTCTGTCTTATTCTTGTGAGGTCAAGAGCCTTGATTACCTATCATAAAACAGAACATTAAAATTATTTTCAATATACTTTCAGTATACTTTCAAATAACATATTTGGCTTTGCTTTATTTGATTTGCACAAAAAAAACAACAACAACAAAACAACTTAGGGTTACAAAGAAAACAAGAACTACAAACTACAATAAAATATTTTTCATTTAAATATCAAGCAGGTTAGAATATAGTCAACCCCTGATAACCAAATCATAACAATATAATATCACCCGCAAGCTTATTTTATTGCATACATGGGCAACTAGCGGACGCATTCCGTAATTGGCACGCTGATCAATTATTGTCAATTAGGAATGCTGGGTGCAGAGTCAAGATGATTGTTATCAAACGCCATCTCTCGTCATCGCAGCTCTTCGGTTTAAATGGTAAAAGTACAATTTGAAAACTCTCAAGTTTCTCATTTAATCGTGTGTTTTTGTTTTAGCGATGGTTATTATGTTATTGATGGTGTCCACTGTATATATATATATATATGTATCGGTGCCGCTCGCTGCAGTTATTGATTTACTTGTTACATATTAGACCTCTATATAGAAATAAAGGAGACATCCATTCATCGTAATCTATAGAACCCAAGATAAGTCTTTGAAACTAAAACCCCTGAAGGCAAAACTCTGCACAGTAAAGCAACCAATGGGAAGGGTTGAAGGGACGGCTATGCATCAAATTAGGCTAGGCGCTAAACTAAGACTTTTAAAATAATATTTAATAAGAATTAGAGTCTAGATGTGATAAAAATATAGGGGAAAGTTAGCGACTAATAAGTTTCAGTTAAAGAAATACTATATTGTCAACACACCGTCCTGTTTTAAGCACTACGTCTGTTTTAAGCACTACGTCTGTTTGAAGCACTACGTCTGTTTGAAGCACTACGTCTGTTTGAAGCACTACGTCTGTTAGCTAATACATAAACACTAAGATTTGAGATAGGCGCCATTGTCAGCCCCGCCCCAGGCGCCATTTACATCTTACGCTCCAGGTGCTATTAACCCTAGTCTCACCTCTGGGGCTGCATGATCCGTTAATGCGTAACCCCCTTGCCGCCTTTTTCATTTATCGTCTGCCCTAAACTGACAAGAAATGTTATCAATTATACACTACAAATAAATGTTTCAACTGTATTTTCCCCCTACACAAACAAATAAATGTTTCAACTATATTTTTCCCCTACACAAACAGTTAATAGTTAAAATATCTGGGACCTCATTAATTCAATTCAGTGTAGACACTGGCCTGAATACTTTTAAGTCTATGCAACTAGTTTCTATTTACTTATTAAGTGCATAAAAAAAGAGGAAGCAGGCGTTATGTAACAGTGTGTTGAAATATACACACCAATTGCATACTATTAGATGGTCCCGAGAAATACCTAAAGAACTATAGTCTGTTTATAATGTAGGCCCTAGAGAAGAGCGAACAAACAGAAGTTATAGTCTAAATAAATTATTAAAAAAACACACACACAAAAACGCAGACGCTTAGAGTTTATGCTAATTTGCATACTTAAAGGTAAACCTGTGTTCACAGTTCACAATGGTGTGTATGTTCAGCTACAATCGCTTTTAACACGGTGAATGTAGATGGAAGTCGATAATGTGGTAAGCTATACCGATTCAAAGTAAGATATGTGTAGATCTAGATATATTATAGTATTGGCGTTTCTGCTGCGGATGGTATGAAAAACGATTGCAATACACTATGTCAATAACGCGTATGTGTAGGCTAGCTTTTTTTTCCCCTTTCCTTAGAAATTATGACTGGAGTAGCACACACATGGATTTTTATAGTGTGCGCACAAACACACGGATTCTTATACAGTGTAACACTAAAATAGCTCTAAAGTCAAACCTCGGGTTTCGACTATAATCCGCCCAAGAACCATACGCGAAATCGGAAACCGATGAAAACCGAGTCAATTATGTTCACATGAACAAGTGTAAATAAATTGTATTCTTTCTAGATTCTCCAGAATATTCCCCAAAAGCACATTTTATAGAGTGAATAATGTGTTTTTATGCTAAAAAAACAGAATAATAAATTAATAAAAAATCAATTTAAAAGAACACTGTAAAGGATAAATAACGGGGAACGGCAGCGCGCTCAACTGGAGTACCGAGGGTCCTGGGTTCGAATCCTGGTGAAGGCTAGGATTTGTACCTTCTCATGGGTACCTGACTAGTTGGGGTAAAGTAAAGGCGGCTGGGCATTGTGCTGTCCACACACTCTCCCAGTATGCCGGGGCCACAGAAACTTGTGAACGCTGCTTCACTGGCCCTATGATCAAAATTTCGCCCGACGGGATACTTTGCTTAAAGGATCAATTGCATTTAAAATAGCGAGGAGAGAAATTAGTACAGATATTGTTGTTTTGAAAGGGAGAATCCCCACCCCGCCCCTCTATAAGGGCTCTAGGTATCAAGGCACAATATTGGGTTACTTCCTTTTTTGGTCTTATTGCACTTAGGAGTAGACGATAACCGAGACACTGGACAAAAACCGAGACACATTGTGGGAAGAAAACTTACGCAAACGAGTTTGACTGTATACACATCATAGAACCAAATTCTATAATGACGTCGACCGCTTGCTTTAATATTTCTGCTATTCGATGAATCGAATAACTTCTTTTAGGAATTCCCGATTCCCTTTTGTACCGTACACTTCCGTTTTATTTAATCGCTGTGATTTTCTCAATTAAAAATTATTATCGAAAGCTGTAGCCTATACAGTGGAAACATTTAGGCAAACGTAGGAGCGTAGAAGTAATTTAAGACAGCACTTTTGGATGCGCACGGAAAAAGAACATATAAGCTCTAAACATAGAGCAAACCCTCCATCTTATTATTGTCTTTGATAGAACACACATAGACTGCATTCAAAGTTTATAACATGCTACTGAATCATCTTGACAACCAGGCATTTCGGACTCAACGAGCGTATCTGAAGCATTCAGAATCGAAACCGGAAGCGATGTAAACAGGAAGAGAATAGTAGTGTGGGAAGGGCCGGTAATCCGTCGTTCGATCGTCGCCTAAATAGTTATCATCAAATCTCTTACATATAATTAAATTATTGTGCATAGACGAACAGTTGTACGTGTAAGCTGTGATAAAAAGTCACCACTGAGAGTCGTTGACCTGGTTTGTTTGTGTAAAGAGTACAATTTAATCCCTCGAATTGTAATAATATTGAATATTGTAAATGGCTTTATTTTTTTCTTCTAAATGTATTTTTTAAATATTATTTTCTAGACCTGAACTCCACTTCTCAACGATAATGCGAGCCGAGATTACTCTCTTAGGGCTCGGAGAACGAACTTCGATGCATCACGAAGCTGTGAGACACTCCCATAAAGGGTCGGCACAAACGGTTGGCTGTCCCCATCCACTCTGAACTCCTGCAAGGCGGGGCACTCTCATCGACCTTCTCTACCGCCTCAATGCAGTTTCTACACAGCGAATTCTCTTGGGGCCTGAGCCTGCTAAAGTAGGCCCCTATCGGACATTGTTCAGGCTTGTTACTCATAGCAATTTTCAATGGCACGCTGAATTACGACAAAAATAAAATTCAAGAATCTTCTACAAGAAAAAAGAGCAGGATAACTTTATAGGCTGTTGGCACATTGAAAGAATTAGAAATTCTTCTTTGACACACTTTTATCAAAGGTTGTCGACCACTGTTCTATACTATCCTTTAGTTCAGGGGTCGGCAACCTACGTAACGCGTGCCTCACTTGGCACGCGGAGCGATTTTCAATGGCACATGGAAGACTACCAAAAAAAGGCTATTCAGGTATTTCTACAAGAATTTGATTGCTAAAGCAGGATGTCCTTCTGCCTTTTAGCACGCTTAATTAATTAGAAATTCTACTTCAACACACTTTTATCAAAAGGTTGCCGACCGCTGCTTTAGATTATTGGGATATTAATTTAAAAGTAAAAAGTATTCCATACCAAAATATAGATATAAGTTTATCACAGTTTTTTATTTATTTATTAATTATTGGAAAAACTCAAAAGTCCCAAGGCTTCGGGTTTGTATCTGGATTGAAACGCCAAGTTTATTTTTTTTCTTTCCTTGGCTGGGGGGTGTCCCAGCTTGAATGAGTACCAGACAATAGCTAGGTTATGAAAGTCGGGTGTGCATTGGGCTGCTCACCTCCAGAGCCCCCGACTTCGGTGTTCTTTGATCCACGGAAACTAGTGAACGCTGCTTCAACTTCCCTAGCTTCCTGTTGTTGTTTTTTTTAACTTAACCCTTCCCGTACCGACCTACTTCTATCTATGCTGCCTTCAGTTCCGCTATATACGCGCCCGGGACTGTAAGGGTTAACTAACTTACTGGGGAAGGAGCAACTTTGTTTTCATGGAAAACCGAGGATTGCAATTTTGTTTTCTATTCTTATTTTCTTTCATTTGTTGTTTGAGAAACAGATCTTCTAGGCCAGTAATTATAGAGACATCCTAAGCTTTGTGAATTTGTATGGCATTAAAAATACCCTAGCGGGCACACCACGTCGTTTCGACGGGGGAAAAAACGTGCAAACGCAAAAACACGTGGAAAACACGTTTCCACTGTCGATTCGACGTGGTGTGCCCGCTGGGACATCTTAAAAAAAAATATTGTTACATTTTCTTTGTATCTTTTTAAAAATATTTTGTTTACTTTACTTCCTTTACTGAAACTTCTTTACTCACTGAATACTTAACACGTGACTAATTACTTATGTGACTTATTGTACTTTACTTAACACGTGACTAATTACTTCTGTGACTTATTGTACTTTACTTAACACGTGACTAATTACTTATGTGACTTATTGTACTTTACTTAACACGTGACTAATTACTTATGTGACTTAATGTACTATAATTAACACGTGACTAATTACTTATGTGACTTATTGTACTTTACTTAACATGTGACTAAATACTTATGTGACTTAATGTACTTTAATTAACATGTGACTAATTAATTATGTGACTTATTGTACTTTACTTAACACGTGACTAATTACTTATGTGACTTATTGTACTTTACTTAACACGTGACTAATTACTTATGTGACTTATTGTACTTTACTTAACATGTGACTAATTACTTATGTGACTTATCGTACTTTAATTAACACGTGACTAATTACTTATGTGACTTAATGTACTTTAATTAACATAGGCTACTCTTATGAGGCGCGATGGCCGAGCGGCAGCGCGTTAGGTCGGCGTACCACAGGTCCTGGTGAAGGCTAGGATTTGTTCCCCGAGACTGGAAGGTGTCCTTGAGTCTACCCAGCTGTGATGGGTACCTGACTTTAGTGTTGGGGTAAAGTAAAGGCGGCTGTGCATTGTGCTGGCCACACATCATACCCCCCTTCCCTAGTATGCCTTGGCCACAGAAATTGGTGAACGCTGCCTTCACCGGCCCTACATGGATCAATTTGGTCCAAATGGATACTTTGCTACTTAACATACTTTACTTCTTCCCATTCGTTACCTTACTACCTAAAGTTTCCTTACAGCCCAGAAAACCCAATTACAATTGGATCTTATAGCAAAAATCTTACCAAAAAAAAATATTTTAATTTACTTTCCCCAATCTTACTTATAGTTGTGAGACCGCTTTGAAAGTAGCGGAGTACGTAACCTCGACTCCCCACTCCAATAAGTTGAATAAGTAGGCCTTGTCCAGTATTGGGACTCAATAAGACCTTCAAAGTCTCTCGGATCAACTATCCACCGCAATTACCTATATTGTATAAACAGCTACTATACTGTTTATGCCAAATCTTGACCTACCTCTGAAAAAAAGCTCCGACCCACTCAGCAATGTGTCACCGCGAAATCACAACAACAGGAAATCCGAAGCGTTAATCAATCAATATAATTATCAGGCGCAGACAAATTGACAACGTGTACACTGTATGCCTATAGACCTATAGATATATAACATATGTTTTGTACACAGGTACATGAATGCTGTGTATCTAGAGTTCAGAGGTAACATCCACCAGAAGTAACTTGTGGTTTATTGCTTTCAAAAGATGATGCTGGGAATAATGTTTTAGCAGCACAGGGCCGGTAACACATTCACACCAAGTTCCCTGTTTATACACACACACTATCGAAAATCCTACTTTTTCAGAAAAAAAAAAGGGCGCTTGTTCATAGTTACTATTTATAAAAAAAAAACTAGGCCAAAGTCGCAGGTGATAACAGTATTGTAACCTTTCACCTTTCCCGGGTTGTTTTTTTTTTCAATTTTAAAATGGTCACAACCCTCTTAAGATGCGGCGATCCGTGGTTCCCCTCAAACCCTCTTTCCCCCGCCCATACCACCCCCAATGTTTACTTCGTTTTTTTAATCCGTTACAAAATTGTTCATTAAACAATAATTATTTTTTCAATTATATTCAAAGCCATCTGAATCACCACGGATAATAATTTGAGAAAAATAAACACCTTATTACGACCCTGTTGTAGGCTTTACTTGTGACTGAAACAATTACAATAATATTTTATTTAAATTTTTTATTTCCTTATATTTATAAAATAGTTTTAGGTTTTCTTAATGAACTGATTTGTCAATTAAACCCCAGGAGTTGTATGCAAATAAAAATATTTAATACATAAACAAATGGACTCGTGGCATTAATTATAATGTAGTTACTAAGGGCCGTAATCATACAAATTATGGCCCCTGAATAAATCAAGCAAATAAAAGAAAAGCAGGCATAAAGCTCTCATAAACAGATGGAGGCAATAGAACACGTAATAATAAATCAAATGAAATCAAACGTGATTAGCCTCAACGTTGATGGGGGAGAGTGGAGCTTGTTGTGCCACAGCAATGTTGAGTGAGAATAAAAGGACTCTGCTTGGGAACTATTTATTTGTAACATTCTTTAAAAAAAAAAGTAACTAACATTAGAAAGAGAATTCACTACATTGAAACTTATGTTAGAGACAAAGTTGTTGGTAAATGGTTGAGTTGAAGATGTAAATTTATCTTGCATGCTTTGACATTTATCACATTTATTTTTTTTATTTTTAAACTAAGGAATTTGATGTTCGAAGATTTTAAACGGTACGAAATTATACTAATTATAGGGCGAGACGTTACTGCTTCCTTGACCCTCTAGGTTATGTAAGATAACTGAGATTGGAGACCCAACCTCGATGCCCCCTTCCCTTCTTTTCCCCTCCAGCCATTCGATGTTTCATTGTGCTTAGAAGTGGGATGGTCCTTTCAGATACTCAGTAAAGAAAAGCCCCGTCTCTGTTCAGTTTTTGAGATAAGACCACACCCAGAGACTAAACTGACCCATTCATTCCTACTGCACCGGTCCTTCCCCTTTTTCCTGGCAGGTTTATGACATAATTGCCATGTAAAGTGACCACGGTTATAGATTTCGGATGGTGTCAAACGCCCCGGAATGTTCCCCTCCATAATTGTAGTTTGGAAACTCAGTCTGTTATTGTTCGGCTGGCCATTGATATTCTCCCCCCCCCCTCTCCTTGTGTCTTTAAGGGAACGGTTCAATGTTGGCCAATCAAAAGGTCCAGTTTAGTCACGTGTTTGGGATGTCCAACCAGATTTATTCGTGCTAGAAAATAGGAAATTTACACTGGAATTTCTTCAGTGCATCTGAGAGACTCCTTATAGGAAACATCTCTCGATATTGGTGCGGGGAGGTGATACCCTGCTAGTATAGCCAGTCTAGTTTAATTTCACTAAGTATTTCCACTATTTTCACCTGCACAGTTCTATTAGTCTATGTGTTCTGTGTGGCTGATGATATATTAAAGAAAGTAGCAAGCTGGTGAATCCGTCCTACTTATCTCAATAATAGTTGATGCAAATATAAATTTTGCGATATCTACCAATTACTGCAATAGCGCCATACTCCTTGACTAGACCAGCCGGGGGTGTGAGTACAAATTACTGCACCCTGACGTGTCTGTAAGGCCAAAATTCAAACCACTTACGACACATGCCAAAATTCAAACCACTTACGACACATGCCAAAATTCAAACCACTTACGACACATGCCAAAATTCAAACCACTTACGACACATGCCAAAATTAAAACCACTTACGACACATGCCAAAATTCAAACCACTTACGACACATGCCAAAATTCAAACCACTTACGACACATGCCAAAATTCAAACCACTTACGACACATGCCAAAATTCAAACCACTTACGACACATGCCAAAATTCAAACCATTTACGACACATGCCAAAATTCAAACCACTTACGACACATGCCAAAATTCAAACCACTTACGACATATGCCAAAAACAAATAGAGAGAGAGTTGGAGACTGTGTGGGGTAAGATGGTAGGGAGACATGGAGTCTGTGTGGGGTAGGATGGTAGGGAGACAAGTTCATGACTTGGGGAGACTTGGTCCGCCTTATTAGTTGTACAATTATAGTATGTACCCTATAGTAGGTCTAATGGTCAAATGTAACTAGCCAACAAAGTCTTCCTACAACATTGTGGCTTTTCTGGTGGCCTTTAGTAAAAGTAAAGTATCCCGTCGGACCAAATGACCAAATTGATCCATAAGGCTGGTGAAGCAGCGTTTACCAGTTTCTGTGGCCACGGTATACTAGGTGATTGTGTGGCCAGCACTATGCACCATCAGGGCTGGGTAGACTCAGGGACACCCTCTAGATCCGGGAAAAAAAATCCTAGCCTGCACCAGGATTCGAAACCAGGACCTTCGGTATACCTGTCGAACGCGCTGCCAGCTCGACCACCGTGCCTACTCTGGTGGCCTTGAAAACGTCCTAAAGGTCATTTACCATGTGTCACACTCAAATGAGGTCACTTCAGGATTTGGCAGTGATGTGCAGGGTGTCTTGTCTTTGCCCTTTAAAAAAAAAACAACTTTTTAGCCCATTCCTGGACCTTTTGTTGTTGTCTGCCAAATGTGTGCCAGTCGTGATTGCTGTTCGCTACTTGGTACCGTCTGCAGCTAATACTATGTTGCAACTATAAAACTGTGTGCGATGTTGATAATCCGGAAACAGGACCCGCTTGCACTGGGTCTATAACATCTGCTTTTGCTTTCTCCCATGTATTACTCCTTGGTGCTGAAACGTGGAGGATCACAGCTACTGACACCAAGAAGATCTAGACTTTCATTAACTCATGTCTCAGGAGGATTTTGCATATACGCTGGCCCGACATGATCAGTAACGATGAGCTCTGGAGTCGCAAAGGTCAACAGGCAGCCGATCTGGAGATCATGCAAAAAAGATGAAGATGGTTGGGGCACACACTCCGAAAACCAGCATCCAACATCGCCAGACAGTCCCGATCGTGGAACCCCCAAGGAAAGAGGAAGAGGGGCCGACCCCGAAACAGCTGGCGCCGCGACCTGGATGCCAGTAACGTTGATCAGGTCATTCTTGGGGACAGTTGGAAAGACTCGCTCAGGACCGGGATGGCTGGAGAGTCCTTGTTGGTGGCCTTTGCCCGGGGAGGGGTAGTAGGCGTAAGTAAGTATGTATGTTTTAGGCAGGCCTAGAGTAATTCGGCCTGTTACATACGACGGCAGCTGTGAGGCAAATGGGCAATGGTCGTGGGCATAGTTAGCAGGGTGTCCAGCCCATTTTGCCTGTGATTTCAACAGCAGAGTGTGAATGCTAGATATGCCAGCTCTGGGCAGCATTTCTGTGTCTGTGGTGCCTTATCCGGGGCCCGCTAGTCATGTCTAGATGATTTATTTGCATTACACACGTTTTGAGAAATCAGGAATATTTTTAAAAGGTTTGTGGACCATTTTGCAAAACTGTCATAATAGTTGCCATTAGTATGTAATCATATCATTCACAGCCTTAAAAGCCAAATTAAAAACTTTAATCAAGTACAGTTTTTAGTTTAAATTAATGTAACTTTTCCTCCGCTTCAGTATTGATTTTACAAATAATATTTCAAAGATAAGTAAAATGTGAAAAGTACACTCACTGGTGATTAATTTGGATAAAAATAACTCCTAGAGAAGTATTGGAGATTATAAAGTTGGTTAACTTGTCACAATTCATTTTAATATATAATAATTTTAATGTGAAAATTAAAAAAGTAAATTTAGAATCTGAGACACAAATTAAGGTAGTTTTCACCGCTACAGGGTTTAATAATTTGGGACATATATCTATAGACAGTTGGAACTCTGTAATAAATAACCTTCACCAGTTTCTGTGGCCACGGCATACTAGGTGATTGTGTGGTCAGCACTATGCACAGCCGCCTTTACATTACCCCAACTAAGGACAGGTACCCATCAGAGCTGGGTGGACTCAGGGACACCTTCCAGACCCGGGAAAAAATCCTAGCCTGCACCAGGATTCGAACCCGAAACCTCTTCGGCTCGCCAGTCGAACGTGCTGTCGCTCGGCTACCGTGCCCCTGCTTCATCGGACCTATGGATAGATTCGGTCCGACGGGTACTTTACTAATAAATAACCTGCGTATTATATAAATCAGGTGGGTCTCCATGGGGCAATTGCCCTCTTGACCCCCCTTCCTTGGCTCCACCATCGGAAATCATTAGTGAACCAGTTTAAAAAGATGAACTAACTAGCATCGACTGGCGTACTAGTATGCAGCGATATAGAGCTGTTTTGGTCTGCTAAACTCACAAGGAGGGCTGTAAGCCTGTAAGGCAGCGGTTCCCAGCCTGTGGGTTGCGATCCCTTTGGGGGTCGAACGACCATTTCATGGGGGTCGCCAAGGAACACAGGAAAACTTTTTTGATGGTCTTATAGGGGCTTTCCACAACATGTACAGCACAGTACTCTTCCATGGCGCCACCTCAAAGCCCTCCCCAGTGTGTATCGGGGTCAAACAGGGTTGTTGCCTGGCACCAACACTCTTTAGTCTAGAGACCAAGGAATGGCAACCATTTGATAATAGTGTACCAAAGTGGGATTTCTAATTCTTTATGCGTGCCAACAGCCTAAAAGCCACCCTACTTTAGCACTCTTTTTCTTGTCTTATAGAAGATACTTGAATAATTTTTTTAGGAGTCTTCTGCGTGCCATTGAAAATCGTTTTGCGTAACAAGTCTGTCACGCTTGCCGTAGGTTGCCGATCCCTGGTCTAGAGACTATTGACTAATCTTATATCTTATAAGTTTTACAGGCGTTCCTTTTAGATAGAAGATTAATACGTCCACTAGGCCCAAAACTCCTGTAGGGCTGTAGGGATCGGTCGGTGTCAGGGATAGAGCCCGCGACGTGTCAGTTGGGTTTTGGTTGACAGTCCGTTGAACTAACCGCAGGACCAGCCGGCCTCTATATAGTATAGACAATTCCTCTTTTCTTTTCATTCTTCAAACCTTAAAAATAAGGTTTTTCAAACATTTAGTTTTGATTATTGAATTTCATTTAGATTAAGGATAGTGTTTGAAGAAGTAAATGCATAATAATGAAAACAAGCTATAGTAGCTAAAATGGTGTTCTAAAAATTACATTTATAATGTAAAAATATTAATTAATTGATTGTTTATTTTACGTATTTTTATTAATTTGAGTACCGTTACTGGTATTATATGCATATACAATATTTTTTTTTAATTCAAATTCAAATTGTGTAGAAAAAATTGTTTTCACTCAAATTATTGCTCCAGAGACTTACAAACTTAACAACTAGGACTATTACCTCCCTTGATCATATTTAGTAACACTGAGCTATATATATACATGTAGTGTTCAAGCTATTCAAATGCGAACAAAAAAAAGGAGATAATGTGGACTTTTAAATATAGGTAAGTGCACTGTATGGCAAAGGTGCCCAACAACGGTTCCGTGACAAACGCGCACAAGACAATTGCGCACACGACAAACGCGCACAGACAATCCCGCAATGACACAAATGCGCACAGGACAAACGCGAACACCGATAGTTGCGCACACGGACAATGGCGCACACCGACAAATGCGGACACCGACAATCGCCCACAGTGACAAATGCGAACGGCTATATAAGCGCACACCGACAAAAGCGCAATTTGACAATGAAGCTATAATTAAAACAAAAAAAAACATGTTTAAATATAATTTAGTTCAAATAGTTTTCAGTACCAGAAAGGAAGGCAAAGTATGGAGGAAAAAAGGAACAAAATAGACAACAAAAGAAATTGAATTAAAAATAATTCAGAAAAAATATTAAATGTCGAAATAATTTTTTCACTATGAGAGTTGAAGATACAAAACTAACTGAACCGTAGCTAACTGGTTTTAACTGTAATTTCATCATTCAATTAGGACTTCCTTCTACACTATAAATAACCAAGATTATGTACCTAATAAATCTGCGGGTTGAAAGAGGGGTCGGAATAAAACTACGTGTTAATCACTAATAAACATTTTTCAAATCGGTTGCATGAATGCATGTTTTAAAACGTACTTTGCCTTTAGAAAAGTGCAATGCCAACTCTTATTTTAAGACTAATATTCCTCTTTCTTTTATTTAAAAAAAAACACAATTATTTTTAGTATAATGTATAAGTCTTATTTTCAACTATATGCTTAAGTAGTAGTACTGCTGTTATTTGTTTAATAATCATTTTACGAGCTTCCATCATACTACGATGGTTTAACATGCTGATTAAGACTTAAATATCCATTGGGCTTTATTCACAAGTCCTTAGCGATAGCAGCTTGGTCACGTGATACCCACAAAACATAACAATAATGGCGTCTTTCGCCTCTATTTTATCTGCATCAATGCTTATTAAAAATATTGAATTTAGAGACATTATATAACAGCAAAGATGTCTTAAACACTGCAAATGGGTGAGATTATAACATATCCACATGAACATGGTTTTAAAAGCCAAGCATTGTTTAATCATGGAGAGATTTAGGCCTATTGGGTGATGACTTTCGAAGCGACAGTCGACACTATCGACATCGAAGTATACTGTATAGGCCTACAGAATTACAGAATACGACTTGTAATGGACCTTAATGGTATAATTACCATATGTATGAATAGTGGAAGCAACATTGAAGAAAAGGTCTGCATAAAATGTGAACAGCATATAGGCCTACTCGACAATTCAGGAAAAGTAGGTATTACTTTTAAGACTTTGTCTTCCTTATTTTTATTAAGTTCCATTATAATTGTACAAGATAAGAAGAGAAAGTTGACAGTTTAGTTAACGTAAAGATTTTACTAAAGTGTAAAGTAAAGTAAATTGTAGGCATAGCCTACATGAAAATAAACTGATTTAAGTCCGACATATGGGGCATGGGGAATTACTTTATTTCATTTGATGAAATTATTTAGCCATATAACTTCATATAACATATTATTATAATCATCATATTTGAGTCATTTAGTCTGGTATGATGATTTAGACTTTCGGAATAGTGTTTTTTTTTTGGTCACATTTCGTGATATATTGTAGGTTTAATTTAATTGTCATTGATAGGATAGTATATATCCCCCATTTTTTATATTATAGTCCTATCCTATAGTCTAGCATATATATAGGCATAAGATAACATATAATTAAGACTATTATTCATATAATATTCATTGGCATGCTACAGTTGGTATATATAGAGGCTTTAGTTTGGCTATAGATTATCAGCACCACTGCTTTGAATAGTCTTAAAACAGTTTTTAATACTATATAAAATTAAAACTATTCAAAATACAAATGTAAAGCTTGATGCCAGTAGCCTTATAGACTATAGGCCTATAGTAGTATTGTAGGATTCTATTGTAGGATGAAGTCCAATAAACATTTTGGTGTGGTGGCTATAAAGACCTATAAAACTAAATGACTTTTTTATTCAGTAGATATAAGCCTAGGCTATGTAATATATATTTTTAGTTATTTAATATTTTTTCATGTAACAGAATATTCCTCCCTTCAACTTCAACATTTGAAATATGCTTCAATTCAAATAAAAATGTTATAACTATAAGTATAAGTATAGGGTAAAGTAAAGGAGGTTCTGGATAGTGCTGGCCATACAATCAATTAGTATGCCGTGGCCACGTAAACTGTTGAATGCTGCTTCATCTGACCTATGGATCAATTTGGTGCAACAATTAGTTTACTTTAGGCCTCTTGAATTAATAAAAAAAATATATAAATATAATATATTTATTTATGACATGTTACTTGTTTTTCACCCCCATTGCAAACAGGTAATTGAAGCAGAATGTCAAGGCAGGGTGGATGAAGACAGCTTGTTGCAAGTACAATGTTGGACTGTTTAGCTGCACTATAACTATAATCCTAGAGGAAAAGGAATTTCATATGTTGCACACTTAGGCAACCCACCTCTATACTTGACATCAGTCTACTGCTAAAAATAAATTCTATATTTAATTTCATCACATATTTTGTTGTAATTTATGTTTAATTGCTAATTATATTAATATATATTTATATTTTAACTTACAAAACAATTAAAAAAGAAACATAAATATTTTCAATATTTTTATTTTATTTAATACATTTAAAGAATCAAAGGCTAATGTCAGCACATCTTCCTTGCAAAATACATCATTGACTATCCATTACTGGATGCAATTGAAACACAGTCTCCTTCAACAGCACATGGTTACATTTTCTTTAATTAAGCAGTGTCAATGTCAACAACTGATGCAGGACTTTTTCTCATGTCTGGCAGCTAACATCATTTTGTATTAGATGATCCCCCATGTACATTTTGTTTCCATTGATTGATACATGAAGTCTAAATAGAAAAAAAAAAAACTTTTATAAAACAACATATTAATATTTAGGCTAAATCATAAATGTTCACTTTCCAAAATTTACTACAGTACCAGTACATAGTTTTCAATATATTACTTATAAAACAAAATTTCATAAAATTATAAAACATATAATCATACCCAAACATTGAACATATGTATGTTGATTATTCTTATAGAAATGCAATGAAAGTAAATACAATTTAGTTAGCTATTTCATTTCATTAGTGTAAATAATTTTAGATCCATTCAAAATAAGCATAATCAACCAAATTTTACACTAAAAGAAAAATAAATTACCAAAATTCATAATGTGTCTAGTTAATTATGCTTATGGGTCAATGGTATGTGATGAAAATGACTAGGAAATGCTCCAGTTTTTAGTTGTACTGGTACTCATTTAACATTAACATGTAAGGTTGAAGAAAAAACACATTAATATTAATTTAATTAAACATTCAATATAATCAGTCATTTTTCTATGGTTGATGATTCCAAGTAATTCCATCATTCCCCCATCAGTATAACCATTTTAATTTATTGAAACTTCTTGTGCATCCCCTTCCTATCTAAAAATCAATTCAGGTTAAACACACAAGTATAAAATACACAGTAATTGCAAAAATACTGCTCAGTTATTTATTTACTTTTATTAAATTAGGTGACAACATTGTTTTATTGTTACTGTACCACTTTAACAACAAGAGTAATTGATGTAAAATGGATTCATTCTGTACATAGAAGGTCTATTTATTAGTCCTGTATAGACCTATATCTCTTAATATTTATATCCGATTGACTGAGATGCCTACATCTAAGCCTAAACTATATTAATATTTGTAAGTATTTATGAGGCTAAAAATATATTATTATATAATAATATCATCAATTATTAATTATAAATGTTTATATATATATATTAGATCTTTATCATATCATAGTAGCTCTAATATTAATATAATAATAATGCTTGCCTTAAGTCTAATCCATAAGGTAGGCCTATAGGCCTATTATTAATAATATAGGGTCTTATACTTATATGAGTAGATGAGGATTACTTATTTTAATTATAATATGAATTATAGGTCTATGCACAGGGATGTGTCTAATGTTCATCCAAGGCAATGCACTAGCCCCAGCTCTAGTCTAGGCTAAGCCTATAATACTAATACTAAACAGAATATGCTCACTATAGTTAGGCTACACAGGTCATATTATATGTATAGAGTCTAGGCCTAATCAATATATAATATATGGAATTATACATGGGCCTACAATATGATAGGCATATAGGGCCTAGTTATAGTTAGCCTAACCTATAACTATAGTGTAGCCTAGGCTTAAATGTAGTAGGCTTAATGATTTTACCTTAGCATACTTAGCCTAAAGATTCTTTAGTAAAGACTAAGCTCATGCCTAAGTCTAATTTAAATAATTTAATATAGCCAATATAGGGCTGACCGCCTAACCTATAAATATATATATTGATAATATATATTATATAAATATTAGCCTAATAGTTTAAGAGTTTAGTTAGCTTTTCATTAGCTTAGCAGATAGCAAATATCGTATTGGATTGCATTATAATTAATAATAATTAAAATAGCCTACTCATTATCATTATGTAGGCAATATGAATATGTGTAGTGTAGGCCTAGGCTAGGCTATGTAGTAGGCCTAGGGCCTATATGAAGTATGTGTAGGCCTACACCACAAGCCGTTTATTATAGTTTATAACATTACGTTGGTCGTCTTCATTAATAGGCAATTAATGAGTTGTATTAGCTAATCACACATAAAAATTGCCTAAGCGAATGATTTTATGAAATCATTTTATCATTGACTTAATATTTTAAAAATCTAAATCAATGGCAAGTACACTTACCGTCGCTTAGGCCTACCAGTGATCAGTGAAACTAGTGAAAGGTTGAAACAAGGAAGTCTCAGTCTTCATCTTCGAAGTGTTTGGAACATAATATACTCTGTTATTTTGCCTTCTTTTGGCATGCCATGCATTAAGGAAGTTTGTATCTATCAGTGGATATTGATGAAAGCATAGTTTCTTTTTCTTTTATGAAGATTTAACGTCGGAATTGGATCACACTAAAAAAACTTCTTATAATTTCACCATTAAAAAAAAACACTTCCTGGTGTGATCACGTGACCAGGAAATATTTATGCATAAAGCCCATTAAAAATTTTTAAATGACATCTCATGACGTAGCAGTACTACTAGAACAAACATTTTATTACTATACTATTAGTCTATACATTTTAAAGTTTTTTTTTTTTTAAATATGCATACAATTATTATTACATTTATTATGATTATTAATATATTGTTAGCTTTAAACATGATGTATTTTTGCTGAAAACAAACTAAGACACTAAGACTAAATCCATTAGGCCTATCATCTTTAAATTGGCGATGCATAACTTGCTATTTGCGCATTTGTCGGTGTGCGCTTATATAGCCGTTCGCATTTGTCACTGTGCGGGATTGTCGGTGTCCGCATTTGTCGGTGTGCGCCATTGTCCGTGTGCGCAACTATCGGTGTTCGCGTTTGTCCTGTGCGCATTTGTGTCATTGCGGAATTGTCTGTGCGCGTTTGTCGTGTGCGCAATTGTCTTGTGCGCATACGTCTGGTCACCCCCAACAACATGGGTCATGCTAGCTTTTGCTATTATTTTGCGTGGTTAGTGCGCCGCCGAGTAAATTTATCGATGATACTGAGTTGTTGGCCCCTGACTTAATTTTCTTCACGACCAACCTTCCCGCATGTGATTTTTTTTTTTTATTTGTACATTTTAATTAGTCGGATAGTATAGATAATAGATCTATTATTTTTAGACCTTTTATTTTAGTATAATTTTTTTTTTAAATAAGTTATTATATATTCTATATTGTCTGTGGCAAGGCAAACGAGGTGTTATGTGGGCTTATAATCCAGGGTATTGAGGTTATTTAAAAAAAATTCTCTTTCAAAAACATTTTCTTCTCTTGGCCCAAAAGGGGAAATGATCAGTATGATTCCTTGGGGCTATCTTTGGTACCAGCAGCAGCCGATTTCATTATCTCCCAAAAAAATTTTCCTTTCACACTCCCGAAGAAAGAAAGAGTTTAGGGCAGGGCTGAGTGTAGGCCTAGCCTATATATTTTACTGTTAATGAATTGTTTTCTTACAACAATAAACCTGTCGTGCCTTGAGGTTTGCAAAACTAAAGTGAATACTGGTAGATAGAAGGTTAGAGAGAACCAATCAACGGGAGAAAATCTACTTTCACATGACAAACACTACGAGAAAACCTGCTTTCAGACTTTCACATTACAAACAACACGAGAAAACCTGCTTTCAGACTTTCACATTACAAACAACACGAGAAAACCTGCTTTCAGACGTTCACACTATACAAACAACACGAGAAAACCTGCTTTCAGACTTTCACATTACAAACAAAACGAGAATATCTGCTTTTAGATTACAAACAAAATTTAAAAACCTGCTTTTAGATTACAAACAAAACGAGAAAACCTGCTTTTAGGCCTACAAACAAAACGATAAAACTTGCTTTCACATTACAAACAAAATGATAAACAAATTGTGAACATAATTAATTGGTGGGGGGGGGGGGGGCGGGGGTCTCTGAAAGTTTGACAGTCAGTTGTTGCCTCAGTCACAACCAAAAGACAAAAGAAAGAAAGAAGGAGAGGGCCGGGCTTAGTCCTATTTTTTCTTTTATATCTATTTTAATATAACTGAACGGCATGTTTGTGTAATGCAAAAAGCAGGTTTTATCGTCTTGTTTGTAATGCAAAAGCGGACTTAATTAAATTGTTTTGTTTGTAATGTGAAAGCAGATTTTTATCACTGTACTAGCAATCGCATTATTTTCCACCCATACATAGATCTACAAACTAACACAAGGAACACAAAAAAGTGCATGTCAAACGTAGTTTCCATAATTAAAATAAGCCTATTTTAGCTTAGTATTACCGTTTTTACATTTTTATTAATATTTTAGTGGGGGGGAAAAAAAGGACAAATGTACAATTTTGTAAAACATTTGTATCATTATTTATTTAATAAAAAGTAACATTGTTGACATCAACTTTTCTTGACCTCCCCCATGTCCAACAATTGTCCAACTTTTCGAACCCCCTCCCTCCCTCTTTTGTTGACATAATTAGTGGACGTACCCAAACGTTGGTCCTTCTCTTCTTTGATTTCTATGAGGGTGCTTCCCTGATAGCACTCTGCGGGCCAAGCTCAGTTTCTGATAGGAAGCCGAAGCAAATCCAAATGTTTGCCGAACCTTAGCTGCGATTAGCCGCCTTTGGCCCTCAAGAGGCCTGAATTAATTTTAGCATATTAGTATGCATAATATTTTACTTTCAGCATTTCATAACAAATATACAATAGTAATAATCATACAGACAACTTTACATTCAAGTAAACAATGAAATAATGTGAGAACAAAATATTGTACAAAAATTGTTAATTTATTTTAAATATTTCTTTTTTGTATTTATTTGTTTGCACAGCTTCCTTGATTCTTCATCTTTGCCTGCCACCATCCCTATCTGCAGCGCAATGGAACCATCTTCGCAATGCCCTCACATAGAAAGGGAGGGGGGCAGAGGTGGCATATGCCTGGAGGCGACAATCTAGGGGCGGCAAATATGGTCTAAATATAGCACTAAACACAGCAGTTACAGTATGCAAGGGGGCGTCGCTGAAACTTTTGCCCTGGGGCGCTACGTAGGCTTGTGTGGGCTCTGCTTCTTTGTATAGTTTTCATGAGTTCTTCCTCCTTTGCATGCTTGTGGCATCTTCATACTGCATCTAACAATTACAATAAATGATAAATGCATTAAATATAATTTCCAATATTTAGACCATATTTAAAAAATGTGTTGATATACATTTTTTATTCTGAATAAGTTCATAAATACTGCAGATCCAAAGATTTGTAACAAATATACCCGGGACCATAGCTTTATAAAAATTCATGTTAATCGAGACAATTAATGTATATTCTTTTAAAATTTTTAAACTGTTGGGAAGAAGAGTTTGACACAAGTTTTAATTCTTGTCTGATAAATTCTAGGCGTATCATGCAAAATTTAATGTTCGGATATCTGTATTATATCCCAAAGTACCAAGTATTAGTAAATTTAAGAATTGAAAAGGTAATAAAAAAAAATAAAAAGCAAATATTTATTAAACTAAGAAAGTAGAATTTTAAACTTTAAAAAAATATAACTGTGGATCAATTTTATTGATGTTTTTGCTATAACTTTAAAACTATTAATAATAATCAAATAAGCTTTTAGATCATTTGGATCCATGGGGATAGTGAAGCATGATTCGCCAGTTTTGTAACTACAGTATACCGGTATAAGGGGAATGTGTGGTCAGCGGAAAAACCCAGCAGCCTTTACGTTAATCGTTTCCCTAACTTGCGTCAAGGTTCAAATCTGAACTAGATAGACTCTAGACACCCCATGACCAGGGAAAAAAATCCCAGTGCCGCCGCCTGAAGTCGAACTGGAGAATTTTGGATAGACAAAATGCCATTCTTCAACCATGCCCCACCACTATTAATTCTACCAAGTGAAAGAAAAGGTAAAAAAGTGCGATATGTAGACTAGTGTAATATCTCAATGTAATATGACTCACGAAATATCACGTCTTTTATGCGTTAAGTCTGGAACGCCATTCTGTCCCCACTCCCTTACGAAAACATTGTTGCAGCAAAAGTATTTGTACAAACTTTCTTCAGTGTGTTTGAAACACAAGCCTTGACAGTCTCGCCTCCAATTAAAGAGAGATGATTTACCTTTAAAAGTAAAAATATAAATAACATATTGATAGATTGTAACTTGACATTAACTCATTTGCTACTAACCTAGATTCCTGTGACACCCCTTAAGAGTACTAACCAAAGGGAAGGAACTCCTCATTAAATTTAGTAAATTATTTTTAAATATTTTTCTCAATGACTAAATATTACCCAATGTTAATAAAAATTACATCACAAAATAGAAAAATATTTGAGTTTTCTGGAAATGTATACTTTTACTTTTAGACATAAAAAATGTTGTTGAGGCACTAGGGTTTGGCTCAATATTTTCAGTATCCCTAGTGACGGAGTCCGATAAAGTTTCATAAAGCCCAAAAATCAAGTTGTAATGGAAATTCATCTAAGTCTATATCTCAAGCATCCTTATTATCAGAACTGTTCTTAAGTGTTATATTTGGAAGTATAAAGCTATTGATTAATGAGCTAAAAAATTAAAGGCGATGGCTATAAAAAAATATTACAAGACGAAATCCAGTGAATACTTTGACAGCACATCACAAAAAAAAAACATAATAAAAACTTCAGTTTCAAAAAATCAATAAACGACCAGAGGTTAGTCGCACATGCGGCCGCCACTTTTGGGCGCATTAGTACAGAGGGTGGTATGCCGCATTCAGTTGCAGTAATAGCGAATGAGTTAAGAAGAGTCACATATAATAATATTTTTTAAGTTTTCATTTGAAAGTAGATAACTTGTAAAGTAATGTTAATATCTGTAAAATAAATTTCACATAATAATATTAATTTTCTTACACGTTCTGTTTATCCATAAAGTGTAATATCCTAATTGAACAAATCTATTCATAGCAATTATATACATTCATATGTTAACAAAAAAACAAGGAACTTACCATGGACTTGAAATAGCTTTCTTTCTCGGTGGCGACTTCCAAATTTTTGATTCAATCCACTGAACCCACTGGAAGAATAATCTCTTCAGGCAAATCTGCCCTGTCCTTTTTCATTGAGGGAAACCGTCATTCTCTTCAAGCTATGCGTGTCCTCTTTGAGGGTTTCTAATGCATCAAAAATTCTCCCATGGTTTCTTCAACTAAAGAAAAACCAAATACTATTAACAACATTATTTACTTATAATTGATTTAATATAATGTTGAATATCGACAAGAATGTTAATATTAGATTATCTGAGATTAAAATTTATTACATACACTGGGGTGCACTGACTCCATTTCCACAAAAACACGTTCCACGCTCTGTTCTAGCTATCAGAGAAACAAAAAAACATATAATGGCATTTATCAACAGTTCATACTGTAAAAAAATTATTTAGAGAATTGTATAATTTTCCCTACAAAATCCTAAGAAAACTTAATGGGCGAAATCAAGCTCGGTCTGAATGCAGTGTGCTGTCAGGGTGATATATAGGTAGGCCTATAAGTAGACATACCTGTGCCAAAAGGGCCAAAAAGAAGTTTAGATTCAAACCGTCTTGTTTTTATTTTTGTTTTTTGCTTAAAATTTCTTTTGTTTAAAAATTATTGGCTAGTTTCCTTTTAATATCATGTTTATAGAATAGAAGAAAAGAAAATGGAGTCAGTGTACACTTGCTTCAAGCTCTGCTCTCTTGTCCTTTTCCCCATCATTAGGCGGTAAAAGAGAGATTCTTGCGTACCAGGGATCGAACCCAGGACCTTCGGTACACCAGCCGAACGTGCAGCAGCGCGAGGTACCAGTATATAATTTGTCTGTATTGGTAGCCTATCTGCAGATTACGGTAATATGGTGTTGTCTATTATATCTGTTTGCGGGAATTGTGGGTTCGAAGTAATTGTCTCGTCTTTGTGCAAGATGTTGTAATTGTAGTGCTAAATATTTGTTTAAAGTTGTGTTGCGGTCAAGACATATGCATACTCTCAAGACATATGCATACTCTCAAGACATATGCATACTCTCAAGACATATGCATACTCTCAAGACATATGCATACTCTCAAGACATATGCATACTCTCAAGACATATGCATACTCTCAAGACATATGCATACTCTCAAGACATATGCATACTCTCAAGACATATGCATACTCTCAAGACATATGCATACTCTCAAGACATATGCATACTCTCAAGACATATGCATACTCTCAAGACATATGCATACTCTCAAGACATATGCATACTCTCAAGACATATGCATACTCTCAAGACATATGCATACTCGAGTAGGCCTACCCATAATTTTTAGATAGGGGTATTGTTACTGGTTCAAAATTTTATTTTTAAACTGTTGACCGTATTTAGACACGTTATAACGCTGGCCTAAATTTAGAAGCAAGTTGACGCGACTAAATATAAAATTACCGACCATAAAAATGTCACCTAGACTTCTTAAAGATTTACTTTTTTTACCTCTCACATTTTCTCACATCTAAAAACAATGAAAATGTGTCTAATACGAAGACTAGCACTGGACTGATCAATCAGCAAAATGTAGTCCAACACAGTGCCGAGAGAAATGGGGGGGTTGAAATCGACACTGGGCAATACAATTTAAAATCTCCTGAGACTAGGCTATTCTGTGTTTTAGAAAAAAACGCAATGAGAGTTAGAGCCCATTTATTTATGTCAAACTAGTGTGACATTATAATGGACAAAGTTAGATAACTGTAGAAATTTAGGGAAATTCAAAAAGGAGGTCCTCACCAAGCGTAGAATGTTTGTGACCAGGGTCCAGTGACACGTGATATACACGTGAGGTAAGATGAACTCACATCTAAATGAGAAGTGAGGAAAGGGGGAGATGTGAGGGGGCGACCGTGCCCCAAATGTAAGATTACACAATCAATTATAATGTTAAATGATGTTTAAATATAGAAGAATATTTTACTATAAAAATTGAAATTATCTTATAACCTTACAGACGTTCCTTCTAGATAGAAGATTATTACGTCCACTAGGCCCAAAACTCCTGCAGGGCAACAGGGATCCGTCGATGGCAAGGATAGAACCCGCGACCTGTCTTTGGTTTATGGTTGACATTCCGGTGAACTAACCGCTGGACCAGTCGGCTTCACTGTGTGTGAGTAAAAAAATTTTTGTTTGTACAAAGAAGTCATTGATATCATTAACATTCTTGGTGGAAAAGGGGATGGGGGAGATAATCTGACCATTTAGAATTAGCTAACATGCAGCCTTGATAACTATAAACTAATAATATAATATATATATAGTTAATTTGAAGACAGTTTACTTTTTTTTAAATATTTTACTTTTGTGATTTGGCATGTGTTTTTTCTAGCAGAGTGGCTAGAGTTCCCGATTGGCAGACGGATGACCAGGGTCCACTTTCCTGCACACAACATTTTAACATTTTCTATAAAATACTTTGTCTATACTTTCAGGATTCCAACTTTAAAAAAATTATGAAGTTTCTCTGAATTTGTAGTTTTCTCCTAATTATTTTTAATATGTAAAACACTAATAATTATTTTTTATTGATTGCATTCTTATTGTAAGGCTTATTTATAAAACTTTATGTAGGCTATTTAGTGTATCAATTAGAATTGTAAGGTACAACTTATAGTATAAATGCATTATTAAAACAAATTTGCCTCAATTCTAAATTAGTAAATACTTATATTTTTGTAATTAGGCCTACACATTTTTTAATTGTACAGATTTTCACAATTTTTAGTTTCCCTATTATTGTAAAATATATTTTAAATAAAGTATGTGCCATTTGTTTTTTAATGTATGCATAATTGTTACCCTGGGCAATGCTGGATAATTTAGCTAATAATGGAGTAAAAAAAAAATATATCAAAGCCTACTTTAACCTTTTCTTTGTGAAACACATCAGAACCATTCTTGTATAATTCTGTATTTTGTTTTCCAGAATACTGAGTGGAATAAATGGTTTCATCCACTTCTTGACAATCTTGTTTTATCACCTTTCTCAGGTCTTCTGTAAAGTTTGATTTTACTTCATCCATAGTTTAACTTCTCGAGCCTCTGTAAAAGAAAATTGAACAATTAACAAAACCAAACTGAATCCTATTGTAATTTGTTGATTAAAGTGCTTTATTTTCTAAATAAATAGTTGTTTGCCAAAAATGTTTCATTAACTAAATATTGAAGTATTCTATACAAGGATGTTAATATCAGATTGTTTTCAAAATGATTTACAGTTCTAGAAATTTGTTTTTAAATAGAATTTTGTCCTTCGCACTTCGCCTAACCGCCCCCCCCCCCACTACTAAAGGCAAAGTTATAGGAAAGGAAAGCCAAATTTGTGTCGATCTATTTCATTTTGCAGCCAATGCGGTGAGTCATGATGACTGGAATCACAAAAAACACAAGTACTACAGAAAGTTATATTTGAATAGTTAATGAAATAAACATTAAAGGACACATTCTTATAGAGATTTTAATAAGCTTATCAAGTGTACGAATTAGCCATGAAAGCCCTATTGAAGAAGGAATGCTTGGCAAATGAGAACAAAAAAAACTTTGTTTTATCAAACATAAACCATCATTGCAAGTTATAATTGTATAAAAATCTGATTTCCCTTGACTCAATTCCACAACTCTTTACATTGCTATGGGAAAAGGGTGGGGTTTATCATAATAACTGAAGGAATATCATTGTTGTCATAGGATGCTGGATATGTTTTAGGAATGGTGTGTAAATATATTACATGGTGTGTAAGAATAGTCTCAGCTGGCTATTTTTTTAAACCAGCATGCATAATCCGAGAGGATTGACAGCATCCCCAAATTTGTAAAACTGCAAATATTGGAAGGCTCTGCATGCGTTTCTAGCATATATGTACACCAGAAATTATTAAATTTCTATAACTATATCTAATAGTAGACCCTATGAAAAACAGATGTGCACCTTTTAGGCATCAGACCAACTAGATCTATAGAGCTCATGCAGCAGCGATCACAAGTTTCCATGGCAACAAGTCGCAACGACATAATAGGGAATTGTGTGGCCATTGTAGTCTTACTAATAAAAAAAAAGTCTTTTTCCAGAATTTCTTTTTGAAGACTTTTAAAAATCCAAGTCATGGAAAGAAGAAGATCATGGTAAATTATTATTTTAAAAGATAAAATTAATCAAAACTTAATCTACTTAATCTAGGTCTCAATGAAGAAAAACAGTAATGTTTTCAAAAAAGCTGTTTTATTTCAATGTTCAAAAACAGCTTTTAACATCTGTTTTTACTGGGGTTTTTTACAAATTGTTCACTAACCTTATAGACCATAGCTTTTATTTTAGATGAACTCAAGCATAGTCAAAAGGATGCATCAAGTGCCTCTCTCCCTCAACGTTTCCCAAAGCACCTTTTTTTAAAAAAAATTATTAACAATAAGTATTAACAATTACTAAAACAGTTACAATATAGAATAAACATATTTCTAAATATTGTTAGCATTCATAATATCAATTTTAGGCCTTTAAAAAAAAATAATTAAATTATCTATGATCTATGTATTTATTCTAATAAAAGTTTGGTGCTATTTATGCTATTCTAAATTGGGATAAGTTGGGTTTTCATAGAAATGTTTTTGAACGTGCTGCGTCATTGTTTTATTTAGCCTTTGACTGCATCTGTTGCTGTGTTTAAACTTAGTTCTTGAAAATAATTATACATTTTGCATGATACAATTGTAGTAAAAAATGAGAATTTAAAGCTTATTTTTATTTAATTAATATTAATTTCAATTGTAAGTTTCCTTATACCTACATCCTACATATCCCGTAGTCTGTTGGACGGTTGGGGCGCCACAGATGACATGTACACTAGCCTCCTCCATTCCTCCCGTCTCTCAGCCTTTCTCAATGCGTCGCACAGTTTCAGCTATTATTAATATGATAAAAAATTAGTTATCTTAAATAATTTTGGTGGAAATTGAACACATATGTCAAGAATACCCCCCTTACTGTGTCCTATTTTCCTTAACTTGTACTTTTCTGCCTCCCCCCCCTCCCCAACTTGAACTATTTGCCCCCTCCTTTCCTTACAAAGCTGGCTACACCATTGATAAAAGAACACTTTTTTTTCATATAGGGCCTACCTTTCATGACATGTTTTCAATTGATAGATTTGTAGTACATGCATTTATAATAATAATTTTTCTTTAGTGGATTTAGCTATTTGTCTGGGAGACAATATCTCAATTATTTCCTGTCCAGCGTAAGGCGCTGTCGGAAGTCTTTACCAGTGTTGGGATGGAGTTCTTATGCTTCTTTCAGCGTGCCAAAAGCCAAAACTTTATAATTATAATGCTCTAGCATTAAATTTCTTGTTGAAAAGACTTAAATTAAATTGCCTTTTTGGTGGTCTTCCATGTGCCACTGAAAATCACTCAGCGTGCCAACTATGGTATGCATCCATATGTTGCCAAGCCCTGATCTAAACTTCATACTTGAATGTCCCTTTAATGGTAGTCGTGAATGTGGAAAATTCTAAACAAAAACACATATAAAACGGTAAAACACTTCCTTTAGGGCTTAGGCCTATTTATGGTGATGGGAATAGTAGAGAAAGATGTAGCGCATAGCCTACTATAACTATAGTATAGCTCACTAATCACAAGGTCATTTTAAGATATTTCAGTGACATTTTCATTTGAAAAAATTAATTTTAATATCCCGGTACCTGCTATGCTAGCTATGTTACTAATTAATTTAAGGTGATTGTCTTGAAGAAAAATGTATTTAAAAAATGTTCAATGCTGACATTTTTGCTTTTCAATGACTTGCCACATATTCACTAAATGTTTCGTATAGATAATTAGGCCCAATTTCTTATTTATACTACTGATTCTTTATACTTTATAGGCTTTTTTTTCATATTTCTAAATTCAAGGTGCTCTCTTGAATAAATGTTAAAAAAAATATAAAAAATTTTAAAACAACAATAAAAGTTTAAAATACATAGCCTATATAATATGCACAAGCTACAAAACAAATATGATAAAACATTACGCTATCCATGCCAAATGTGCAAATAGACTGAGAGACTCTCTATAAATATTAAATATGTTATTTGTAATTTAAAAAAAAACAACCTCAATTTAAATTTAAAGTCAATTAAAGAATGCAATTTGTATGTTTTTTTTAAATGATTTTTTAACAGAGACTAGTAAAAAATGAGTACTCGACAACCGAATACAACTGTCTTTTTCTTTAAAAAAATAATCAAAATAATAATTTAAAAAAAGGTTAGGATCTAGGCTCACTTTAGTTCATACATAGCTCAGTGTTTCTAATTCATTCATCTTTTTAGCAGAAATTGTACGAAACTATTCATTGAACATTCTATGCAACTACACAAATTAATCTAATTAAATTACTTTTATAAGTATAATAATAAACCCAGACTGTCTAATGGTTAACACAATAAAAAAAAAGTAATTTTTAGGACATAATTTCTAATCATTTCAGTTTACGAAAACAATCTTCCTTAATTTTTCTAATTTAGAATTCAGCAGTCAAGCTGACCGCATTCAACATGGCGATGTAAAGATATCTTGAATCTTTACAATACCACTTGTGGATATCGTTATCTTCGACCAATCTGTCAGTGGATTTCATATAAGTATTTGGTAAGCCAATTAACTTGTTATATTTAGTTTAAAAAAAATGAAGTAGGACCTATATTAATGTACATAAAATAGTATAGTAAATATATAGTCTAGTGAGTGATAGTGAATTGACTAGTCTAGTAATAAAGTAGTGAGGTTAGTGCTGCAGCAGACACATTTATCTTATATTTTATACTAATAGGGCCTACTAATACTAGGCTACTGAGATACGATTCTGAGGTATATAATATAAAGATATAGTCTAGTATAGGCCTAACTAAACATATAATCACAAATAATGCGTTTAAAAAAAACGTAAACATATTTTGATTTCGCAGCTTAGGCTTGCTTAGCTTAGCCTAAAACTAAAAGCAAAAGCGGCACTAAGCCTTAGACTTAGGGCTAGGCTGGTAATCACTGGGACACTGGGATGTCTTTTTCCTTTATTTGTGAGACTGCTCAGACTCGTAACTTCTTCAGTTACTCTACTCTGTCTCTATTCTAGTATCTAACACACTACAGTCTCGCAGCAGTCTAGCCACTCTCACTCTAGACTCTAGTCTAGGGCTTTAGGGCATTCTAGGCCATCAATATTTTCAGTTGGCTGCGGTTATTCGGACCCGGGTCTTTTTAGCATTAAATGGCTATTTGGACACAGCTTCAGTCGGAATTCCTTAAAACTCATAACAAAACATTTAAAAAGAGGGGGGATTCGTAGGCGACGGTAGGCTGCCGCTATTCGGACCCGGGTCCCTTTAACTTTAGCATGAAATGGCTATTCGGACCCGGCTTCAGTCAGAATTCCTTAAAACTCATAGAAAACATAAAAAAGAGGGAAACAAACACAAAAAATTTTGTTTTACCATATATATTATAAGAAGTATCACAGAAAACACCAAATCTATCCCTATCCATTATAACCTAACCGATACTAACTATTACCAAAAATACTACAAATCCATCCCTAACCTATATAAACTAACCGATACTAATATTTATCACTAAGTCTACCGGGTCCGAATAGCCACTTCGAAACACAAAATATGTTTGTCTTACCATATTTTATAAAAAATAGCACAAAAACCACCAAATTTATCCCATCCATCCTTTATAGTAACTTATAACCTAACCGATACTAACTATTACAAAAAATACGACTAAGCCACCCCTAACATGTATAAACTAACCCACTAACCGATACTAATGACCTATTGCTAAGTTTATCAGGTCCGAATTTCGTTTTCAGTTTTGACCAATTTGCCCATTTCTAATCTGTGAATGACTCAATCAATGTGGGTTTATTAGAAGAGTTCAAATAATAACTAGAATTCAAAGTAGCCCAACTAATTACTAATTATTATAAGTTATGTCGTCTTTTTAATCAGTTATAAAACCAACACTTTTACTTAGAACTAGATGAGATCCTTCAAATGATATCAATTTGTCTTTCTAAGGAGGAAAGATGTATCTTTTTCAACACTTTACAATTTACTGGGCAGACTTTTTTCCATTTTCTAGCTCTGTGCGGGCAAGATTTTTTGGATTTTTTCGACCCATATATTTACCGTAAATACTCGCGTAGTATAAGTCACACAGAAAGTAGGGGTGCGACTTATACACCCGACCACTGTTTTTGAAAAGTTAGAAAAACATCACTTCTCTGTCATAAAGTTTCCTACATAACCAGTATAGTTGACTGTGTATAGTGATGTAGAATTACTAGGATATGCGTAGGCCTACATTTTACATCAATAAAACTTTCGTAGCTGTAAATATACTATCTTTATATAACTGAAATGGACAATTTTTTTTTTCAGACCCCCCCCACCCCCACCCCTCCCGTTTTTTTTTAACTTTTGTATTGTCAAAACGTAGTGTAAGCTTAAGGCGTAATTTTTCTTTCTTAGGCCTATTGAATGCAAATTACAGTATGGAAAGCACAAATGTGTGAAAACCCTTCTAGGCCTATGCCTATAATGTAGGTATAATATAAGCTTGTAGACTAGTAGTAGTAGCTTAAGATGCATTTTATTTAGGACCTATGGTCTAGGTCTATAGGCTATATAGTCTATTAATATTAAATAAAGAAGTGTTTCGCATTCTGAGAAAACCGCACTATGTCTAAGCAATGTTCCAAAACAATGATCGTCGACACAGGAATTTTTGTTCTTATCTATGCAGAAGTAATGCGTAAAATGACAATAGTGTGTATCATTTTTCATCAGCTGCATGCAAGAGTTGAAATAAAAAACACAGCTTATTGTCGAGCACACAGTTGCATTTGAAATCATTACAAACAATGTTAATGGTAATTAGGGCACATGTATAGCACTCATCAATACCGGCGCCATACAGTCTAGACACACAAGTCTAGAAAGCCGTCACTTCAAAAGATTTTTTTTTGTCGACCCACTATATACTGGCTATAGGGATAGAAGCTTGAGTAAGGACAAGGACTTATATGAAGAAACAGATAGGCTACCTTACTTTCTCATATGACTAATGACTAATGGCTGTATTGATCGGTTGTTTAAAATAAATGAAGAGCTGCCTTTATTTGATTATTGAAACCTTTTTTAAGGAAAGCTTCCAAATAAGGGTGAATATTTAGTAACTTTTATATTATATAAATGTTTAAAAGGTATGCATTTTGGATAAGTTATAAGGCAGTGTAACCCCTGAAAGTCAGGGTGCGACTTATATGCAGGTCAATGACTACATTTAAGAAAAATAATGTGCAACTAGGGGTGCGACTTATCCACCGGTGTGACTTATACGCGAGTATATACAGTATTTGTTTGAGGAGCAATTTTATAAACTGTTGCTTCTTCAAACAATTGATTTTAAGTAGCTTTTTTTATAAAATTTAACTGCGACTGATTAGCCACCCTTCAATTCGGACCAGTTTATTTCAATTGTTACATTTTCACCACCCATGGGGGGGGGGGGTCTCCTGATGGTCCCCCCCCCCCCCCTACTCCAATATGATCAGACTCACATCTTAAGATATCTCTTTTTTCACAGTCATAAAGATCAAAAGTAGGCCACTACCGATGTCACTATCAAACTTAACTTCACCCGATTAAAAAATCCCCCTAACTAAACCTCAAGAATGTCTAACTAATACTCAACGACTCCATCACACTCTTAGCAGAAAAACATTTTTAAAATATGAAAAAATAAACATACAGTGATAAAAAGTTTACAAGAGATGCTTCGAACATTAAACAAAACGGAAAGAAACAAAGGGAAAGCTCCCCGATATCTCAAACTAATTGAGAAAGTAGCCTGTACTATATAAGTTGTAACGGACGCTTTAGGACGTTTTGCCCAAAACAACAATGGATGCTTTTGGGCGCAAATGCCCGGTAAAGGGTTAAATAATGTATTTTTATTTACTAAGAACAATTTTCAAAAAATCTTTTTTTCTGCAATCTAGTTTTGATTATGGTATTGGCAGCCTAATTAAAGACGTCTATCCCTGCTGACGGTTTAAGGCTAACATTTTAGCATGCTTATTACGTTCTGGTTCTATGTTTTATTAGTCATTGAGCTTGGGGTAGGTATAATACAAATAAATGTCTCTTAGTCTAAATGACTCTTTTTTTTTTTATGCCTTCAATGTCATAAAATAAAAAAGAAAAGTATACCGTCGGACCATATTGATCCATAGGGCAGATGAAGCAGCGTTCACCAGTTTCCATGGCCACGGCATACTAGGTGATTGTGTGGCCAGCACTATGCATAGCCACCTTTACTTTACCTCAACTAATGTCAGGTACCCATCAGAGCTGGGTAGACTCAGGGACACCCTCAAGTCCTAGGAAAAAATCCTAGCCTCCACCAGGATTTGAACCCAGGACCTTTAGATTGCTAGTTGAACGCACTGCCGCTCGGCTACCGTGCCCCTATTTATGATAACTAATCACTAGAAATTTTAACATCGTTTGTTAAAAAAAATAGGTTTGGTTAAATTTGATAATCAATTTGCATGGCATTTAAAGTGATTTGTATATACCATAATCTAAAATGATTTCTGTACAAAATCTTTCCTTGTGGGCCACCACATGTAAATGATTACTTATAAATCAACACCAGTTTTTGTAAAAAGTTGGAATTTTAAAATGATTTTAGATTAGGAACCCTGTAAGGATTTTTGTCCATCAGAAGTCTTGCAATTAACATTTAGACGTGAAATTAAAAGCAACATTTTGATTATATTATAATCTTAGTAGCATACTTTAAAACTTTTAGAAATTGTAATGTACTGCATTTGATATTTATATATAAAAGCTAAAAGAAAAGATCCAATGATTTTCTTTAATATTTAAAATATTATATTGGATAAAGTCTTGTGTCTGTAACATGTTATAGTTATAGTCTAGTTTTTATCATTGTTTGAATTTTAAAAATTTTTTTTGCCTGAAATGATAAAGTGAGTCATTGTTTTTATTGCATCGTATATTTATCTAGAGTGAACCAGATAGTTCAGTGTGTTTCTCTTATCAGTGCTTATGCTTTCACATGTCCTGTAATTAAGTTGTGATTCTACACTATCATTTTTTAAATACCAGTGCAATAGCTTTTATTGTGCTACATAATCTATCCCATGTTTAGCCATATCTCTTTCAATATATTGTGCTTTCACTATGAGTCAGGCCTTAAGTGCGCTAAAAATAGAAAAGTATTTGTTTGCATAATATATAATCTTCTATCAAACTATATATAGCAAAGTTATATGTATGTTCGTATTGTAATGAATTCTAAAGCGTAAACACACTATCATTAGGCCCTAAACCAGGTATTTTTTTATCACTGTAGACTTCAATATAATGTTTAAATTTATGTTATCTTAATTATTATGTAAACATTTTAATGGGTATTTTTACAATTTATTTTTCACCTTTGCATCTTAGCCTCATCTAATAATTTCTATCAGGTTAATATCCATACAAAGATTTGCTCAATAATGTACATATTTTAAAGAGGCAGTTCAGATTTTACATTGTGAATATACTGTATTAGTCTATTATCATCATCCTGATCCAGGTCTTTTAACAAAGTCTAATTATTTAATTAATAGTTTTAGATAGCAACATTCAGCAATTTAGATCAAGAAGCAAAATTAAAATTAATTTTCTCTAAATTAAATTCAAATCCCTGCAGATTATCATTTGTTTTACTTCTTTTTTTTTTTTTAAGAATGCACATTCACAATCTATTTGCTTGTTTTGGCTCATTCAAAGTCTAGCATTATTTGATAATTTGGGGACTATTTATTAAAGTTTCTATTTATTATGATAAATTGAGTAATTGATACACAATGTGTAACAAGTGGCCAGACATTGCTTTGTCAACAATGTCACTGTAGGCTGCAGATTCATTTGCAATAAATATCACTGGCATTACTTGAAAGGAAAATCCTCACTAGTCTCATAAACAGATGAGAACTTCATTGCCTAGTGTAGCTGTCAGATAGCAAAGTAAAATTATAAAATTGACAGAATTATTCTTTTTATTATCTTTCTTTCAAATTCAAACAAATACTTTTACAGCTCTGTAGTAGCCTTCTTCTTCTTCTGCGTTCCATTTAGCTTTCCTTTGCTTTGTGTGACTGGCAGTCCTGTTTCTCTGACTAACCGGGCTGTTGTCTGTAGCAGACAATGTCAGCTATGTCCCAAATTTGCCTTGAACTATTGGGTTTTAAATGGGTCATGTAGTGTTTGTTAACTTTTAATAAAATATTCTATCTAGTCTTCAACTCTTAAACCATAAGGCATGCGACTGATTAGGCTCAGTACAAAACTACTTTTAGGTTCAGTACAAAACCACTATTAGGTTCAGTACAAAACCACTATTAGGTTCAGTATAAAACCACTATTAGCTTCAGTACAAAACCACTATTAGGTTCAGTACAAAACCACTATTAGGTTCAGTACAAAACCATTATTAGGTTCAGTACAAAACCACTATTAGCTTCAGTACAAAACCACTATTAGCTTCAGTACAAAACAACTGATTAGGTTCAGTACAAAACCACTATTAGGTTCAGTACAAAACCACTATTAGCTTCAGTACAAAACGACTGATTATGTTCAGTACAAAACGACTGATTAGGTTCAGTAAAAACGACTGATTAGGCTCAATACAAAAGGCCAATTCCACAATAATGTACACAATAAATTGGGCATCCCTCTTTCTTTTTGTTGGGTGTTAGCATGTGATTCCACATAGGTGGAGGGTGTGCAAACAACAAAGTGTGATATAGGCACAGGAAACCTCTTGGGGCCACCATGTCTTGTGCTTAATAAACCATTGTTTGTAGTAACATTGATACAGAACAACTCCATTGTTGATTGGCACAATAGTTTAGATCACTATATATTATTATAGGGTCTACATATATTTATTATTTTGAATATTAAGTCATAATTTAAAGCGGCGATCAGTATGGTTTTTATTTTTAGATTTTTTATTAAACTAGGTCAAGTAGTAACTACGTCATCAGTCGAACACATTCTCCCGTGGTATAATTAGTCCACGTCCTCTCCTCCCGCAAGCTCCATGTGAAATTCATTCATGCTATTTGTTGGGCTGTTTAGAGAGATTGCTTCTCTCTCTCTATCCCCCGATCACTCCACAGATCACATTCTTTTTATTTGGCTGTACGTTTTTGTGGTACACTCCATGCATACAAAATAACCGCTAATCAAGTGCTCGTCTTTCGTTCTCTCTCTCTCTCGCTTTCATTCTTTATATCTCCCTCCCTTTCATTCTCTCGCTCCTTTTCTTTCACACTCATTCACAGTGTTGCCAAGTCTCTCTCTCTCCCTCATTCTCTCCATGAAACGCAGTAACCAAAAGCTGACTTCGTTTACGTCTCTCCCCCTTCAAGTCTGTTGAAAGAAGAGATTATTCTCCATAATTATTTATTAGTAGGAATATCTTACAACAGTAAATCCCGAGCTAATAACGTTTTTCACCGTTATATATATGAATGAATGTATTTCATCGTTTTATATACAAATATATGTTTATATAGAGAGAATATCTAGCCAGTTATAAAAATATAATATATATATTATATACATGCATATATTATATATATTGCATTTAATGTGTGTGCTGGGAATGATGACTACGCCCCTCTACCTCATTAACACTCGCTAAGCCCCCCCCCACTCCTTTTTTCCTCTCCCACGACCAAATACTCACACTCTACGACCAAATACCCACACTCTACGCAAGCCGCACCACTCCCTCCTCTTCTGTTTAAACTTATGAACGACCGTTTGAGTCATCTAATTGTCATTATTGATTGCGTACGGGCCTGAATACATAAATAAAGTGGAGCCCGCACCCCCCCCCCCCCCCTCACCCTCTCCCCGTTAACCCAACTGCTTCTGCATGTGCTGGTACCCGTGGGAGAATTATAAGAAAAGTGGGAGCGGGTCGGAATCAACTAGATCCGCATTGAATAGAGAGACTATTGATCTATCAGGATATTGGAAACACACTTTCGTCGTCGCGTGGATCTCCCCCTCTCTTTCCCCCTCTCTCTCTCTCTCTCTTTCAGATTTCTCCACCCCTCTCTTGTCTCTGACGCTAGGCTTGAACGCTCAACTTGAGAAACGGTTGCGCATTTATTTCATTGCTTCAAAGACCCGCACATTGTGTTTACGCCTTTTTGTAAACTATCTATCTCTTTCTCATTCGCTTTCTGTTTCCTCGTGACCCCCCCCCCCTCTCTATCACCATCGCTCTGTCTCTCTCTTATAAGTAAAGTACCCGTCGGACCGAATTGATCCATAGGTCCGGTGAGGCAGCGTTCACCAGTTTGTATAGCCACGGCATACTAGGTGATTGTGTGGCCAGCTAATACATGTTTTAATGATCTTGCTACATGCTAATGGGTGGGATGACGAGGGCATATAGATTTGTTATAATACCAAAGGTCAAACAACATTTAAAATGACAATGCTTGGACATTTTACAGTCAAGGCTATCACACATAATAATATATATATATATACTATGCATACGCTGGTTACAAGCCTTCGGTTTTAGCATCTCTCTGGTAACATCTCTCACATTGTGCTTGCGTCTTGTGGAACATTTTATTTAAAAAGGCTAAATGATGTGTTCTCGGGTTTGGAGGGTGTCCCTGGGTCTACCCAGCTCCGATGGGTACCGGTCATTAGTTGAGCTAAAGTTAATGCGGCTGGGCATTGTGCTGGCCACGCATCCCCTAGTATGCAGTGGCCACGGAAACTGATGAACGCTGCTTTCACCGGTCCCACTATCAATTTAGTCCGAATGTTACTTTACTTTTTTTTTTTGCTGTGTAGCTTTAGTGGATATACAGGGAGTTGATTTGAATGGTTTCAATCGTCTGGGTGTACTTACACAGATTCTAGTGTTAATAATTTCACGATGTTCTTACAAGTGCTATGAAGTCAGTAGCATACACAACTTCACTACTACGCCGTGGAATCTCAGATTGGGGCACAATTTCGTTTTACAGGGTACAATCAGGAGAAATGAACTTTTGAAAATGTAGAAAAAAAATATTTTTGACTGTAGGAAGACTGTCTACTGACCGGCTTGGGAAAGAGGAGGTGGGGGGATAATTTAACGATACTTCAGAACAGGTGTGTGCAACATTTTCTTGCTTTGGGGCCGCATATGACATTTTATACAACAAGGCTGAAAATTTATTTGCATTATCAATGCAATGAATTTTTTAAAATGCCGTTAGAAGCTCTTCGGGGGCCACACTAAAAGGCTTGGGGGGGGGGGGGGGGCGTTTTGTGTTGCACACCCTTGCTTTAAAATCAATTCTCCCCACTACAGAAGTTTTTTTTGGATCAGATACCAGTGGTGTAATGCATGGTGGAAAGGAAGAATAGCTACCTCAAGCCGTCTCGCAAAAAAAAAAACAACAACCAACAATGGACAAACCTCAGACGTCATCATGGAACAAAAAAAAGTATGGTGTGTTTGTGTGTTTAAAGGGTGTGTGTGTGAAATTTAACTTTATGGAAATGGTGCATAATGGTTTCATAACACCAAGCAAGACATTAATTTGTTTTCAATATAGACGTACCTAGAAAATGTTTTCGTTGACGCTCTTTGTTGACTTGTTTTCACGCACGTGCGTTAAATGGTACATTCCGCATTGACAAAACTATGCAGACAAAATGTTGTTTGTTACGATGTTAGATTATGTAATTATCAGAGTCAATAGACTTGTCACTAGGGATCCATGTGACCGAAAGACTGCCAAATCATTGTTACATGCTAACGTGGGTGACAATGTTTGTTTTTCTCCTTCTGGCTATTTCAAGAAGTGGCGCTGACTATATTTAGTGGGATTTGACGATTGTCAAAATAATTCATAGAAAGAAAGCAGGTTTTTTTTTTGTTTGTTCCGAAAATAGATTGTAAACAGAGTTTATATAAATATATATTCAAATCAAGTATGTCCGCGTTGCTAGCTATAATAGTGGGCGCGGTTGTAATGTTTACACCCCCCCCCCCCTTGTCCTGAATAAGTAATAGACTTGTGACCATGGACAGCTAAATATCGACAGAAATACTTATTACGACGTCAGTGTTACTACGCCGTGCTCACCCATAGGCGCGTCTGTTCGGGATTTCGTAAACTTCTGTATTGGATAATACTAGTGTACCGTGTAAGTAAATACTGCAATACGTTTTATCTGATTATCTGCACAATTTTTTGTTTTGTTTTGGACGGCCATGCGATATATGTGCCGGATTTTTGTGTAATTTTCTGATTAGCTTAAATGGTCTCAAGTTAAAGTGTTGTTTTTTGTGTGTCTACTTTTTTTTTTGTTAGATTATAATATACTTTGAGTCCATTGGCTTTGTCCATTCAATAACTTTATACACAAGCGTCACGCCACAGCTGATGATTAATTGTTATGAGTGCACTTATTTGGTTATAGTTCAAGCGAGCTTTATATCTCGATTTATCACATCTATCTATCTATCTATCTATCTATCTATCTATCTATCTATTTATCTATCCATACATCTATCTATCTATATATCTATATATATCTATTTATCTATCTATCTGTCTGTTTGTGATGTATTTCTGTCTGTACTGTCCGTCTGTCAATCTATCTCACTATATTTATACATTTACATCACTATATGTAAGCGGGAGCCTTTGCACTGTTAATCCACTAAAGTAGTGTGGGTAAAAGACTCTGTTTCTACGTAGTATTGGTCTTACTGGGTGTATCTCCAAATAAATTTTCTGTTGGATATCGCCTAAACGTTTCGTCCACATTTGACATATATTTTATTGACAGTCTGGAAATCTCACTAGTATACACTGACTATTTCATTTGGGTTAGCCACGTTAACATTACGTGGATTTTAGTTCGTCCATATCATCCGTACTCCATCACCCAGAAAACCTTTCTGCTCTTCTTCGCAGATTTGTTTTTTTTTTTGGTTACGTTTGCAACTGCGTCATTCGAACCCCTACTCCCCTTTATTAACCCACCTGCTTTAATAATAAGTTCACAGTCATCCATCATCCCTGCTCATCGTCTTCATGTCCCGTTTCTACCAAACATTGACAGTGAGCTTTTAGAACCAGTGAACCATTAGAACTTTTTTTTATCAATTAATAATAGCGACAAAATGTTGCATGGTATAAATAATTCAGCCATGTGATGATACAAACTGTCCGATTCCTGATAGACTAATACGCTTTTACTTTTGTGTATTTTCATCGCTATTTATTTGTGTGTGTGTGTGTTTGCCTGTTTTTGTCTGTTGTTGTTGTAGTCGAAACAAGGTTGCTGTGAGTGTACCTACGCCCTCGCGTGCGTGTTCGCGTGAGTTAGAGAGGGAAATCCCTGGTCTCATATCAGCTAGTGTGTTTTTTTTCTTCTCGCTTTATTTTTTTTTTCCCTCTATGTAGAACAAATAATTCCCTGTTCTCTAAACTCATGTAATGAAAGACTGTTCTTGTACATCAGGACTTGTTTCGTTTTTTTGTTGTTGTTTAAATTACTTTTTTCTTCTCTCTTTTTAAACGTCTTTAAATTGATGCCTTCTTACGACCTTTATTTACACAAGTGCTCTATTAAACACACTGGAATTAGTTTTTTTTTTCCCTTGATACTTTTCCTGTGTAGGTGTGTGATACGAACGTAGTGCCACGACTTAAAGTCTTGTTGGATATATCTAGATCTAGATCTATATATTTAAAAAAAAAAAATCAGTTTCTTGTTAGTTTGTAAAGTTACGTTTTTATTCAAGAATTTCTTTTGACTATTAGTTATTTCAGGCAATGGATTTGTAAGCCCTTTTTTTGCTGTTGGACTAGGTAAACAAGCTGTTTGTAAGCGAGCGCGTATGAGTGTATGTCATTTGAAATGTAACGTTTTGTTTTGGGGTTTTAATGTATAATATACGTTTACGACTTTCATAATGCTACGGTACGTGACCGTATCATACTGTATGTAATGAATGTTTGGGTGACAGTGGTCTCGGATACGCGACTGCATGTAATGAATGTTTGGGTGACTGTGGTCTCGGATACGCGACTGTTTGTAATGAATGTTTGGGTGACAGTGGTCTTCGTGTGTAATATTAATGTCATTGTCAAGTGCTATTTTTTTTTCTTCTTTCTTCTTGTTTCGGGGATATGGATATATCTATCCGTTACGGCTTTGTTCGGGCCCTACGTTTTGTCATCACTGTGAGCAATGCCGTGGTCTTCATAGTCTAGGCCAGGGGTCGGCAAACTTTTGATAACAGAGTGCTATAATAGGATTTCTGATTCTATCAGCGTGCCAACGGTCAATACTGTGCCACCAATACATTTCTTTCAAGATGAGACTTGAGTTACCTATTAGGGGGTCCTCCGCGTGCCACCGAGAATCGATCTGCGTGCCAAGGCTGGCACGCGTACCGTAGGTTGCCGACCCCCTGGTCTATGCGTTCCTTCAGAATAATCACTTTTGAGCATCGCAGGACCGTTGAGGGTGGGTGGGTAGAATTCTTCTACGACGTACTTTTCATGTCATTAATTCTTTCAATCTTTATTCCAAGGCCATCTCCACGCGCTCTTTGCCATTGTGTTTCACAACTTTCTTTCACGGCTCTCGTTCTCAGCTTTCTTTCTTGGCTCTTTGCCCGGAAGCTTTGCCAGTGGTGACTTTTTCTCATTGGTGTTCATATTTCTCTTTCCCGGCTCTCTTTCCGGGCTATTCCCCCCCCCCCCCCCCCCCATCGTTCTTTCTCGCCTTTCTTTTCCGGCTCTCTTTTACAGCGGTCAGCGCTCTTTTCTGGGCTCTCTTTCTTCTTTACTGCATGTCAATGCGGTTTATGCAATAAGTCAATAAGCCTACATACAATTTTTTTTACCTTCTTGTGTTTTTATTTACATTTATGATTGTGTTCCCCCCCCCCCCCCCCCCCCACACACACACTCTCTTAGAAGTTTTGTGAATTCATCATACATACTACAGTCAAACCTTGGATTTAGCCAATTATCCGCTCGAAAAGAATCGACGAAATCCGAAACCGAAAGCAGTTATTTTTATTATAGTCAACGAAAATCCACTTCGTTCTAGGTGTTCCTTTTAGATTAGATATAACTTAGTGCCAAGAAATGAACATTCAATAGGTCGTTTAATTTTCTGTAGACTCCCTTTGTCATATTTGGTATTTTGGCACAAGGGCCTTTGCCATTCTTGGTCTTTTTGGCACCAAGGCCTTTGCCATTCTTGGTCTTTTTGGCACCAGGACCATGTCGTTCTTTGTCTTTGGGATGAAGGATCACGTCAAACCTGGTCTTTTGGCACCAGAATCGACGAAAAACAAGGTTTCGCTATATTTCTCGCGTCCCACGGCTCTGTAAGTAAAATAAGTCCGTCTGACCAGATCCATAGGACCAGGTGAAGCTGTTGTCCACTTTTAATAACTTCTAATCAATGGATCTTACTTTGCGTTGTGTGTTTTGCTATTTTGTTTTCCGCTATCCTTTGGAGACTATTTTCTTCACATGAGCCTCACTAGGACTAGTGATACGTTATCAATCTTAGCTCCCCCCCCCCTCCTCCCGTAACCGAACGGTATACATCCCCACCCCCACCCATAAGCCACGGCGGCACACAGCATCACCAGAAAGCATATGGTCAGAGAGGCACAACAAGGGTCATCTGCAAATACCAGGGCGAGTAGAGGGCAGGGGTGGGGAAGGTTAGTCTAATTGAGGGCCACGTATGCAGCGTGCTGCCTCTGGTATGTCAGGTAGTAACCGTTAGCGGCCCGGATGTCAGGCGACCATCTAATGAACACGTGCATGTTGAAGCTTATAGTTAGAGAAATGATTTTATATATTTTGTTTTTCATTTTGTATAAAATGTACTTTATTTCTTTTTACAAATCCAAAAGTAAGTTTACGAAAAAAAAAAACTTCAGCGCTTTCTATTCCAGAATATTTTTTTGTCTTACATTGCTTATATAGAGTAGGGGCATCCAACTTGTTAGGGCCACTTTGGAAACAATACCCATAATTGCGGACCTCGCCACTTCAATAATAGGTATAATGTATACCGTCACAACCTCCCATAAATACATAAATTATAAATAATGCTATTATAGCATGGATAGATGCGCTATATAAATATTCATTCATTCATTCATTCATTCATTCATAAATAAATAAAAGGTACTGATACAGGAAACACTTCTTGGACTTGTGTAGTGGGGGTGGGTGGTGGGGGTACAGGGTTTCGGACTGACTTATAATCTTGGCATTAGGGAATTTCCTATCTTGACACTTGCACCTAGAAGTTGAAGTCTGCCTAGTCTTTTTTTGCAATGGCTAGTTACTTACGGGAGAAAAAAAAAACCTTGACGCAAGAGATCTTGCTATCGACTTAAAAGTGTGTGTGTGTGCGGGGGGGGGGGGGGGGGGCATTTCCTCGTCATTGCTTGGTAGGAACGGACTGCACCGTGTGTGTAGTGTTTTTTTTGTGTGTGTTAAATAAAGTTATTAAAAGGAGTAAATTGTGTGAGAAGTCTGCGAAGCGAGCTAAAAAAATAGTAGGTGGGGGGGGGGGGGGGGGGGTGTGAGCTAATCAATGCAGTGGTTAAAAGTTCTGGTATCGCAAAAGGGGGAATGACGGTTTTCATAGTAAGGTGCCTGTAACACGTTGGATATTTTTTTGTTGCCAATTGTTGGATATCATCGAATCCCAGAAAAGCTATTCTAAATTAGAACTAATTGTTATGCCCGTCAAAATGACAGAGAAAGAAATGTCTGCTTACTGTTAAAATTTGTTTTAATGAGATATTTCGTTTTGTATCTTTATTCTATCTTATTGTATATCTCTGCTATCCCTCCGTTTTATATCTTTATTCTATCTTATTGTATATCTCTGCTATCCCTCCGTTTTATATCACTGCTAAAAGTTTCTTCGTAAAAGTGTAATTACTGGTAAATTAAATTTTACTGGAACCATCGACGATCATGACATTAGAAATGGTAATTTTGATTTGGTCACCCTTGAAGTGTCGCAGAGTAGCGGACTTAAAAATTGACACAATTTCTTGCCGCTTTGTACGAGTTGTCATCTTGAGCGAGGCGGAGGATTCGAAGTTCTAACACCCCATTTTTTTTTAAATTCTTTATATTAACTTAGCTTTTGTATGTTTGCATGCATGTTTCTGGCGACCGACCGGGGCCTTCGGAAGGCTAATGAGGTCATTTCGAGTTAAAAGTAGGCAAATAGATATTACACCGATGACAACACTTGTTTTTAAATGTGTTTGTTTTGCTTTACACTTTAGGGTGCGCTTTTTAATATTCTTACGGGGCACGGTAGCCGAGCGGCAGCGCGTTCGACTGGCGATCCAAGGGTCCTGGGTTCGAATCCTGGTGCAAGCTAGGATTTTTTCCCAGGATCTGAGGGTGTCCCTGAGTCTACCCAGCTCTGATGGGTACCTGACCTTAGTTGGGGTAAAGTAAAGGCGGCTGTGCATAGTGCTGGCCACACAATCACCTAGTATGCCGTGGCCATGGAAACTGGTGAACGCTGCTTCACCGGCCCTATGGACCAATTTGGTCTGACGGGATACTTTACTTTACTTTTTTAATATTCTTATTGGACGGACATGACTTATTTCCCCTTAAAGACCAAGTGAAGAGCTTTTTATCAAAATTGAGTTAACATTTGATTTTGATATTAAATAGTGTATTCAGCATCTGAATGTTATTAAAAACCATTTATACAAAATACCAAAGATAAATTTTAAGCAATTAGTTCAATATTTGCACTTAAATGTGCGTGTTTTTCGGAGGAAAAATCCAAATGTCGTAGCCATTTGAGATGTTTTTATTTCCGGCAACATAGGAAAGTGACGTAAGAGAAAGGATTTCGACTAGGAAGAATGAATATTCAAAATATTGTCACGTGTTTTTAATCTATTGCCACATGTTTTGAATCTTTTCCCGGTTCTTATTTTTAACAAAATGGTTAAATATAGATTTAAAGCGTTGAGTTTTGTTTATTTATTTCCTTTCTCAAACGTCACTGCCGTATGAGGCTATTCCAAATCTCGTTCCTTTGAGATAAACCTCTTCACTTAGTCTTTAAATTTATAGATGCATGGACTTTGCTTAAGTTTCTTTATTTTTAGGGGGGAGGGGGGTGGTGGTTAAGTCTTCGGAATGCTTATGCATAACAAAAAATGCATACACCTGTAGTTTTGAATCTTTTGTAGACATATTAACTTCAGCTTTGGTGTCTTTCTTTGAGGGTGACAAAAACTCTAAAAGCGAATGCATTATAACAGAAATGGAAACGAACAACATAAAATGTTAACTTGTACTTTCTTCGTGCCTTTCATTCTTATATAATGTATTCAATACGTTTGTTCTGTTTATAACTATTGACAGTTGTATCACCACGGCATTAAGGTTTTCAGCGATACTTTCTATTATAAGCCAAATTAGTATAAGGGCCTAATATATTATTAACTTTGCGTTTGTTTAAAATGCGCCATACAACGTGTTGATGGTGGATTTTAAAGCACAACATTGTATTATATTTACATTAATTAACTATAGTTTTCTTTATTTTGAGGGTGGCGAATGGCAAAATCTTCGGAAAGCATTAAAAAAAACATATAGATCTAAAAAAAAATGTATACGAATTTTTATTGTTTATTTTTTAGGGTTGGTTGTTACTCTCCTAGTTTATAGAAATAACTTGGCATTCTCTGTGTTCAATATCCTCCTTTTACTTCTTCTCGTCCTCGTCTTCCTTTCACTCGCGCTTTCTTTTGCACTTTCCCTATTTTACTCATGTTCTTGTCCCCCCCCCCCCCCTCCTCGACATTTTCTCACACTCTCTCCCTTCATCTCTTTCGCTCATATTCCACTAACCTCATGTCTCAGTATGCCTGGCTGTCTGTTAATTAGAACGATTGGGAATACTTTGAAATCCCCCCCCCCCCCCCCCCACACTATCTCTCTCTTTCTCTCTCTCTCTCTCTCTCTCTCTGGTCTAAGCCTGAAATTTTGATCATTGCTTGTAAGCTGTCAAGATGAAAAACTTCAATAATGTATTAATATTTCTTTCTAAATTTCCCCGTTTTTTTAAGCCCGCAAGAGAGAACGAAAAATATTACTTCCGGTGGTTTATACACTTTTATTTTTCCTTCTGTGGCTACCGTGGCTGATTTTGTTAATTCAGTTTCAGAATATTTATGTGGCTACCTGGTTTGGCCATTCAGTTACTATAATATAATATTGCGGCTCTCTGATTTGGTAAAGAAAACTGAAATATGTCATGTGTGTGTGTGTATATTTTTTTTTGTATAGCTCCCGTAGCTTGAAATGTTTTATTATCGTTTTCAATGCAAGGACTTATATCTTGGTCTGTGTCCATGTTAGTCTGTTTCGCGCTGTACGTCGCATTGATCGGCCACGTTCTCTGTGTGATTCAACCCTCTTAGCCTCTCATCTCAATCTACTACGGTGGACTGGAGTCTGGTTGCCTCCAGGTGATCTTGGGGCATCCCGGTTGTCTCCAGGTCAACTTGGGGCATCCCGGTTGTCTCCAGGTCAACTTGGGGCATCCCGGTTGTCTCCAGGTGATCTTGGGGCATCTCGGTTGTCTCCAGGTGAACTTGGGGCATCCCGGTTGTCTCCAGGTCAACTTGGGGCATCCCGGTTGTCTCCAGGTCAACTTGGGGCATCCCGGTTGTCTCCAGGTGAACTTGGGGCATCCCGGTTGTCTCCAGGTCAACTTGGGGCATCCCGGTTGCCTCCAGGTGAACTTGGGGCATCCCGGTTGCCTCCAGGTGAACTTGGGGCATCCCGGTTGCCTCCAGGTGAACTTGGGGCATCCCGGTTGTCTCCAGGTCAACTTGGGGCATCCCGGTTGTCTCCAGGTGAACTTGGGGCATCCCGGTTGTCTCCAGGTGAACTTGGGGCATCCCGGTTGTCTCCAGGTGAACTTGGGGCATCCCGGTTGTCTCCAGGTGAACTTGGGGCATCCCGGTTGTCTCCAGGTGAACTTGGGGCATCCCGGTTGTCTCCAGGTGAACTTGGGGCATCCCGGTTGTCTCCAGGTCAACTTGGGGCATCCCGGTTGTCTCCAGGTGAACTTGGGGCATCCCGGTTGTCTCCAGGTGAACTTGGGGCATCCCGGTTGTCTCCAGGTGAACTTGGGGCATCCCGGTTGCCTCCAGGTCAACTTGGGGCATCCCGGTTGTCTCCAGGTGAACTTGGGGCATCCCGGTTGTCTCCAGGTGAACTTGGGGCATCCTTGTTGCCTCCAGGTGAACTTGGGGCATCCCGGTTGTCTCCAGGTGAACTTGGGGCATCCCGGTTGTCTCCAGGTGAACTTGGGGCATCCCGGTTGTCTCCAGGTGAACTTGGGGCATCCCGGTTGTCTCCAGGTGAACTTGGGGCATCCCGGTTGTCTCCAGGTCAACTTGGGGCATCCCGGTTGTCTCCAGGTGAACTTGGGGCATCCCGGTTGTCTCCAGGTCAACTTGGGGCATCCCGGTTGCCTCCAGGTGAACTTGGGGCATCCCGGTTGTCTCCAGGTGAACTTGGGGCATCCTTGTTGCCTCCAGGTCAACTTGGGGCATCCCGGTTGTCTCCAGGTCAACTTGGGGCATCCCGGTTGTCTCCAGGTCAACTTGGGGCATCCCGGTTGTCTCCAGGTCAACTTGGGGCATCCCGGTTGTCTCCAGGTCAACTTGGGGCATCCCGGTTGTCTCCAGGTGAACTTGGGGCATCCTTGTTGCCTCCAGGTCAACTTGGGGCATCCCGGTTGTCTCCAGGTCAACTTGGGGCATCCCGGTTGTCTCCAGGTCAACTTGGGGCATCCCGGTTGTCTCCAGGTCAACTTGGGGCATCCCGGTTGTCTCCAGGTGAACTTGGGGGCATCCTTGTTGCCTCCAGGTGAACTTGGGGCATCCCGGTTGTCTCCAGGTCAACTTGGGGCATCCCGGTTGTCTCCAGGTCAACTTGGGGCATCCTGGTTGCCTCCAGGTGAACTTGGGGCATCCCGGTTGTCTCCAGGTCAACTTTGGGGCATCCCGGTTGTCTCCAGGTCAACTTGGGGCATCCTGGTTGCCTCCAGGTGAACTTGGGGCATCCTTGTTGCCTCCAGGTCAACTTGGGGCATCCTTGCTTCCCTTTTCCCATTTTAAAATCTTTTACCATTTCGCTTCGCTTTTTTTTTTTGTTTCTCTTAGCGGAAGCGAAATCTTTAAAAGGTGAAATGACCCACTTCTTGTCATCATAACGAGCCAAAACTTTGCACAAGAAATTCATGGCCGATTTATATGAGGATTTATACGAAAAACCGAAAGCCACCTACATAATGTCTGGCATACTGAGAAACATAACATATCCGTTCACCTCTTCTCGTTTTTATTTTTAGGTCTGCCGTTGTTAGTAGGCTCACAACCTATGAGAGACTCTACTTTTTCTTTCCATAGCCACTTTTGATTTAAATACTTATAAAAGCATAGCCCTCCTGGTTTTCTCTACATATGATGCACGTAAATGTCATTTGTACATGATGTGTAATTGTATAATCAGATATTGTCAGATACAAATTGTGTATTGGCTGTACGAGTAAACTGTTCTGTCTCAACTACAACAATATACAAACACATATATATAAAATACACACACACAAAAATCACAATAAGCAAGGAGCGTAGCGTATTCGTCATCGTTACTCCGACTTGTCTGGTTGAACTATTTCTGTTTGGGCGTAATGCACGTAAACTGTGACCCCCCCCCCCCCCCCCCCCCCCCATCAATGAATGAATGACTGACTGGTGGTATGGGGCTGGCGGTGGCGACTCCTCATAAAAAAACAACAACAGCCAATCCCATCGACAGTGTTTTTAAGCGTGAGCCGCTAGGAAAACTGCCAACTATGAAATCTGACTGACTCCTACACCTGCGTGGGCGTCGCCAGCGACCTTCATTACAACTCAGAAGGATCATTTGTAAACAGCGCGCCGGGTTTGTTTTGTAACCCGTTGGCATGAGTCGACCTCTAATTGGCGTTTAGTACTTTGGATTTTGGTTTCTCTATACAAAGTATTCGGTCTTGGCCACTCTTGGCCATTCCAATTTAATACCCGTACAGATTTTAATGAGCAACCCGTACTATATATACGTATCCAAGGACCATATCGCCACTATAGGATTTCCACGTTCAAGACCATTATTGTTTCTTTACTTTATTATTATAGGCTGTAAAAAAAAGCTTATGTACCAGTCTATTCATTAATCCGATAACCACGCAACAAACAAACTAAAAAGATTGCTGGTTTTAATGTTAACAGATGAGGAATCAATAGTCAGGATAATATAATTCTGCTCTTGAAGTGCCATTGCTATTGTACCGACAGCCGATAGTTGGTCGGTGGTGCAGTGGTACTTGTTGGCCTGTCTAGACAGAGCGCTGCTGTCCCGGAGAGTAAGATTGTGAGAAAGAGAGGGAGAGAGATTATGTAACTGGTGAAACGTCGGCCATATGATCAATTTGGTCCGAAGGGTACATTAGTTTACTCATACAGCAACCGCTGTGGTATTCGTTGCTACGTGAAAACTCGTTAGCTTACAATGTCGTTTTATTCCATAAATTTAAATAGTCTTTGGGTTGAAAACTAGTCTTATACTTAAGGAGCTCTTGTCATACTTTCATCGCGCCATGGAATTTGAAGGAAAAAAAAACGGGCCGCGGAGTTGACGAATTTTTGTGTTGCCTCGGTCAATCGTGGGCCTTGCTCATAATCTCGCGGAACCATTCGGTTTTCTTATAGAACACTACGGTTCAGTGGAACCCAACTCGGAAACCCACTGTGTTAGAGAGGTCAGTGTACGTTTCTTTAATAAGCGCGTTGCCCCTCCCCCTCCCCCTAAACCCCCGTCAACTTCTTCTCAATTACTATCCCCCTCCCCCCACCCCCACCCGCTTTTCTCACTCATTCACATATGTGTGTTGCATGAAATCATCACTTGGGGGATGAGTTGCTCATTGTAACTGAGCCCGCCCGTGTGTATTGTGAAAACAATGGAGACACTTGTACTCTGAGGTTGGGATCCTCTGCTATCCTCCTGCTTGTATGTAGTATGCAACCCTTCTCCAGATAGCCGAGGGGGATAACAAGTCTTCTTTACCCTGGAGAGAGTAGGTTTATAAAAGATGATATATCCACCATGAGGATGATGGGCGGTCACGTATGCCGTACATTTCTAACTGCTTAGCTTGAAAAGATGTTTCTTTTTTAAAAGATACATTCTTTGAACTTCGGGTGGGGGGCGGTCGTCCATATAATATGAGGTCATGCAGTGGAAATGTATATATTAACAACTAAAACGGAGTGGGGTATAAAATAGCCTGTATCAGTATTTTAACTTTAAACAAAAATTACTTTTGATTCGTTTTTTTTTTTTTTGTTGTAATGGTAATGTTAAATAGGGAAGAAATATTTCTATTAGCCTTGTAGGACCTTTTGCTCTGCATGGGAAGAGTCGTGGTAGTAGACCAACTGACACGGTAAACGTAGTGTTGGACCAGTGTTGGTGGTGGTAGATGAAGTGTCACGGTACACGACGTGGAGGTACATGAGGTGTCGCCATAGACAATGTGTAGAATGAAAGAAGTGTCATAAGTCATAACAGACGAAATTTTGTTAGACCTTTTATTTTGTTAGACCTAGGATACTGTATGCAGATGTTGTTGTCAATGAAAAATCTGTAGACGATTTTTCTTGCTGTTCTATGAAATGATGGTAACAATTTACTTTAAAGAATTTTGTCAACAATCTAACTATCAGGCAAAGTGTGTTTATTATCTTACGTGTTCAATGAACAATCTACCACCCCATGCCAACTAATATTTAAGGGCCATGAACAGGGATCATCCAATGTCATATATTATATTCTTTAGTAGTCAGCATTAAAAATACTCCCAGGCTGATCAAATTTATCAGACCTGTAGCCTTGTCATATACACTTCATTTTATGGAATGGGCCTGTAAGTTTTGCCAGATACAAATCATTTTATGGAACAGATTTGTAGCTTTGTCTTGTATACTGTAAATGTAAATCATTCTATGGAATGGGCTTGTAGCTTTGTCATATACAAACATTTTATGTAATGGACTTCTTGCTTTGTAAATGACAAGAAGTTATTGCTTAGATTTCTGTCATGTTTCACTTGTTTGAAGCTGTTGTCATTTTCTTCTTGCTCATTTTATGCTAGATATTAGATTATTATCTGATGGGCATGTGATGTTTAGAGGTGAATTATCAATTATTACACTGATGAAATGTATAAACTACTTAACAATTATTTATTCATTCACAATCTTTTTTTTTGCCAACTCATTAATGTTTTTAAGTTGACTATTTAGTTATTTAGAATTTTTGTAATACATGTAAGTCTGTTTACTGTTTGGTTTGTAATTAGAAAGAAAAAAAAAGAAATATAATAATTATATATTCTGGGATATAAGGCTTAAAACTATAGCAAAGCAATAGAAGTTAAACTTGAATCTCAAATGCTCATCATTAGACTCCATGGATGGACTTGAGAAACTCTTTGTAAACTAAGCCCTATTATGTTGGTTAGTTCAGCTCCCCCCCCACCCCCTACCCCGTTGTGCCTATTGATATTCTAGAGAGTGTTGAATCACCCCCTTGACAGGTTATGGTAGCAAGACTATGCCAGAGCAGGATATTGACATCATCTAGAGGAAATCAATGACAGCAACAGCAAAAAAAAAAATTACAATAAAACAACTGCCCATGATGTACTTGTTGTTAGCTCAGATCAGCTGCATGAATCAATAGGCTGCAGGGGTGGCTGCAGTATGCTGGTTGAGTGTACCTATACTAGTGTACAAGCACATCCAGTCTATACAGGCACACAAGCAGTGTCACCTTCTAGGGGGAGGCAAATGAATACATTGGTCTCTGTGCTAAGACAGGTTCATTTACTGTGGGGGTGAAAGAAATATACATACAAGTCTCTGGTATTAAATATAAACTGAAAATGCAAATAAATACACATTTTCACAATACTATCTGTACATACTTACAAATTAAAAAAATATTATGCATAAACATTTTCATCTTGATGGATTTCTTGGCTTGTTTATAAAACAAATGTGTATACTTAAAGACATTTATTCAATTGTTTTCATTCACTAGGGTTGAATATTTCATAAGTTTTGTTCATGTATTCTGCATGGAATAAGATCTTCTTACATCCAGTTTCAATGTTTGAATCACACCTTGTTTGCAACCCAAACTGAGCCTGAGTTCATTATCAGCTCCATCTGAGAGCCTGTGGCTGTGAGGCTCTAGGACACAAAACATCTCCTTTCATAGCAATGTTCTATACTATAATGTGGGCCTGTTTTCTATTTTTTAGGAGTTCAGTGAAGATGTAACTCCGCGGGATGGCGCGGAGGGCAGAAGGCCGCATATTCAATGTGAGTGTGATCGGCCTATCAGGCACAGAAAGAGAGAAAGGTCAATATGGCGTTGGGAAGTCTTGCCTGTGTAACAGATTTCTCAATCAGGTGAGAAGAAGCAGTTTTTAAATAATTTTAATAATAGGTATCTGATACTAGTCATAAGACTCCTGAGCCTTGCACCATAGAAGCATTTTAAAGGCTTATTATTTTATAAGTAGCTCGGAGATAATTGTGGGGTTACGGGTTACATTAACCGTTTAATGTTCCTTAATTAAGACAATTAATTTGTACCGATCTTTTCTTTTCAGGTGGCGGACAGTTACTACCAGGACCATATCTCTGTGCTAAGTCAGAGTGATTTTGCAGGGAGGGTCATCAACAATGACCACTTCTTGTACTGGGGATCTGTGGTCAAGACAGACGACAGCAACAACTTCACCTTTCATGTGGTCAGTGCTGCTTCGGTCAATGTCTTTTAAAACAATAATTTTTGTCCCATGTATTAGTAACGCGCAGTGAGGGAGCCATAGTTTTTTCTCATTTACAATCACGCATAATCAATCAACTATAAGGCAATCACTGAGTCAAATACAGGGAAACAAAATATTTTATGGTTCAATTGATTAGTCAGTTAGTTACAAATACTTGGTACAATCTTTTATTTGGTCACTGTACTGTGTTTCCACACATTTTCCTGTTTTCAGCCAGAATTAGTATTAGAAATTTTACAAGCTGTCTTATCCTATACATTACAGACGCTCCTTCTATAAAGAAGATTTTTGCGTCCTATGCAACCAACTGGTATAGATTTGGGTACTCTTGTCTTAACTCCTAAAGGATGTTTAAAACTAAAATGTGTCAGACTGCATAGCTAGTGTATATAAATGAATATTTTTTGTAATTCTTTTCACGTGTGTGTGTGTGTTCGATACAAAATGTGACTCATTGTTTTATTTACTTATCCAACTGCTACAGGTAGAGCAGACTGAGTTTATAGATGATGTCAGCTTTGCCCCATTCATGACAGGTCGGACAGAAGCCTATATCAAGAGAGCTGTCGGTGGCAAAGTACAGAGTGCTGAAAAACTCATGTATATTTGCAAGGACCAGCTAGGTTAGTTTTTGTTGATCTCAACATGTAAAAAAATTGGTATGGTTGGTAGCATCTGAGTATTTTCTGTTTACTCATGTAATTAAAAATGAAAATACAGTTTTAAGAAATGAATATGAATGTATGAGTTAATTAAAAAACAACCAGAAGGTCAAATTTGAATGTAGGAATGATGAATGTTTATTTTCAATAGTCTGTTTTTTACCTATGCTTTGTTTCATTCTGGATTAGGTATGGAGACTGACTCTGCCTACCCACAAGTTCTCATGCCTGAAGGAAAACTGACCATTGACGGTTTCATATGCTGCTTTGATGTCAGCAGAGTCCCACAGCGGGCAGTGGAGAAGCAAGTGGAATTCGTAGCTGCCCTTCTCAATAATGCTCTCAAAACCAAAAAGCCAGTTGTCCTAGTGAGCACAAAAGGAGACGCTGCTTGCCCAGAGTTTGTCAAAGAGGCTGAGAAACTCCTCAATCGCAAAGAGTTCAAAGGGAACATCCTGTTTGTGGAAACATCTGCCCACGAGAACATCAACGTAGAGGCAGCATTCATGCTTTTGGCCCACCTTATAGACAAGACTAAAGCCAAAACCAAAATCCTGCCCTTTGTGGACGCTAGGAAACAGCGTTATGAAATCCTGGATGTGGCCAAGGAGGCGTACATACACATTCTGCGCACCAGTGTGGTAGATCCCAAGGCTGTTTGGAACACCTGCAGGAAGAAACTGGAGGGAAACCCTGACTTTGGCCACTATGTGGAGATGTTTGGTACAGAGCAAGCCCGCAAGGAGTTCAGGGCACACACCAAGCGGCTAAGAGATGAGCAGATCCGACAGCGGGAGCAGCGCTATTTGTCCTTGTTGCCACAGCTGCTGAAACTCTTCTTACCAGAACTGGATTCTATTACAGAAAGGTAGGTGAAATAAAAGAAAAAAATTGTTTTGATTCGATGCACAGTTAAATATAGCATATTCCCTAGATAGTGACATTTGTTAAAGGTATAAATAAAACATTTGTTAATTGTTGTCATTCCTCCAGAGCATGGAATACTATCCGGCGACTTATCCGAGAACACCCAGACTTTAACCGACACTTTGTGGTGATTGAGGAAGAATGCACGTCTTGGAAGCAGTCTGAGTCTTTCCTGGACAACACAGAGGAGCCCAGAATTCCATTTGATTTGCTCACCTCAGCAGAGGCAGAAATGTGTTTTAGAAATCACCTCAATGAGCTCCAGGCTCTGCACAAAAAAAGGGAGTAAGTGACTTTATGTGTTTGCTGAGCTGCAGCGATCCAAAGTTTCTGGGTTCGAATCCTGGTGGAGACTAGGATTTTTTCCCGGGACTTGAGGGTGTCCCCGAGTTTACCCAGCTCTGATGGGTAACTGATTTTGGTTGGGGTAAAGTAAAGGCGGCTAGGCATTGTGATGGCCACACATCCCCTAGCATGCCATAGCCACATGAACATCACCAGCCTTATGATCAGTTTGGTCCGAATGGTAGTTTTACTTTTAACTATAATGACTAAAAGTTCATTTTGTTTTATAAACGCGCTTTGTTCTAGACATTTAAAGAAACTTATACATAACCTTTTTAAAAATCTTTGATAAGTTAATAGGCTACATAGTTTAGTCTTAGAAATTTGGAGACTTGAAAAAAAAATGTTCACGGTGCGTGTTAGTTCAATAATGGGTTTCGTTTTCTTTTGTTTCTAATGGTTAGCATATGAATCTAGTATTGATGTTCATGTGCTGTTGAACAACTCTAAAATGTATGCATTGAATATTATCATGACTGTTACACTCCATTGGTACTGTTGATGACACCACTATGTTCTGTTACACTCCATTGGTACTGTTGATGACACCACTATGTTCTGTTCCCACCAGGTTACAGCAACAGTTCAAGAAGGTCCTGGAGGAGAACCCACAGATCACCCCTGGGAAGCCCCTCACAGAGACCTACATCTTCTTCATTGGGAAAGAGTGCTACTCCAGCCTGGATGAGTCTGAGCGCCACGCCGTGTACGAGCAGCACATGGCAGAGCTGAAGCAGGCCGCCAGGGCAGATTTCAATGAGCTGCTCTGGGAGAGATCCAGTGTGTTCCTGGGCATGAACAACTCTGAGCGGGTGACCCCTAAAGACTTCCAGAGCATCACGGCCGCGTTGCAAGATGATAAAAGGTTGGGGAACATAATTTTTTAGTTTTTGAATGAACAGTATGACTTATGTCACTAATGGTTGCCCCTTTCTGAATACTGGCAAAAGAAAAACCCTGGTGTTTAACCCGGATTTGTCACCAAGACCTTTGTAATGATAATCTGAATGCAACAAATCCAAAGTATCTGTTGAAGTAATCTAATTCAGGAACTCCGTTAACAATTAAAACAACTCCATTTTTTTATTATTTCAATACACAAATTTTTAATATCAGGAGACCACTAACTATGCGTCCGATTACAAACAAACAACACGCCATATACCTTAGACAAAAAAACAAGACTTCAGTCAGTAACTAACAACGATGTCATTCACCAGATATATAGAGATTACTATACATTGAATACTAAATAAAATTGCTTACAAATTAATACTTAATAAAGAACAATATTTTAGATAAAATAGCTCACAGCAGTATCCTGTTATGATTGTAATGGCAAAAATTACCAAAACAAAGGATTTAAATTGAAAATAATTGTAGATTATAAGCTTTGAAAGGTAATCATGCCGTAAAAGAGAGAAAAAAAAAGGTTGAGAGACGTTTAACTACGTTACGGCAAAGAAACTAAAATGTGATTTTCTTGAATGTCTTTGTGCACAGGTTCAAGGCCTTGCAGAGGTTAGACGAGGATAGGAAGGTGATGATTCTCAACCATTTAGGATTCATGCAGTCTCCGTCCAGAGAAAGGTGTTACTTCAATAACTATTGTATAGACACTCAGGTGGAAAACTTGTTGGCATCTCGGGCTATCAGGTAAGCAGCCTCTTCTACGTGTGTAAATTCTTCAAAGGTTTGGGGGGGGGGGGGGACCTGTGATTATATATAAAGGGTTTATAAAAGATAGGGAAGTTTGTTCAAAAACTGACCAAGGTTTAAGAAAGTTTAGTGATAATGAAAAAAGACCAGGCTGAAAAAAATATTTTTAATTTAGGCTACATAATATAATAATGGAGCATGGTGGCCGAGTGACAGCGAGTTTGACTGGCTATCCGAAAAGTCTTGGTTCGCATCCCGGTTCAGGCTAGGATTTTCCTTGGGACTTGAGGGTGTCCCTGAGTCTACCCAGCTCTGATGGGTACCTGACATTAGTTGGGATAAAGTAAAGGCGGCTGGGCATTGTGCTGGCTACACATCCCCTAGTATGCCGTGGCCACAGAAACTGGTGAAAGCTGCTTCACCAGCCCTATGATCAGTTTGGTCCGAAGGGTACTTTACTTAACATAAATTAAAAACTTCAATCATGAGTGTTTTTTTTTTTTTTTTAATTATTTTATCAATTCTATGAGTAATGAAAAACATCCAGAAAATTTTTTTATGAGGACTACCTATATAAACTACTCTCTCTTATTCTTTATCGCTCCGCATGGAGCATAAGGCAGCAACAAAGTTCCGCCATTCCTCCCTATCCTGGGCGAGCCATCTGATCTCATGCTATGTTAATTGGTGGCCTTTGCTTCATCTGCCATCGTTCTCCTTCAAGTTCCCATTTTTCCTCCCCTTCTCTTTTTTTTCTGATGGTGTCCAGGTCAAAGCAATTCTTGGAAGCCTCTTTCTGTCCATGCTGGTTAACATTAAGACATTTAGAGTCCAGTATAAAGTATTAGAATCTAATTTAATATTATATACTAACTGGTATTACCATGAAATATTTTCAATTGGGTTAGAGTCCAGTATAAAGTATTAGAATCTAATTTAATATTATATACTAACTGGTATTACCATGAAATATTTTCAATTGGGTTAGAGTCCAGTATAAAGTATTAGAATCTAATTTAATATTGTATACTAACTGGTATTACCATGAAATATTTTCAATTGGGTTAGAGTCCAGTATAAAGTATTAGAATCTAATTTAATATTATATACTAACTGGTATTACCATGAAATATTTTCAATTGGGTTAGAGTCCAGTATAAAGTATTAGAATCTAATTTAATATTATATACTAACTGGTATTACCATGAAATATTTTCAATTGGGTTAGAGTCCAGTATAAAGTATTAGAATCTAATTTAATATTATATACTAACTGGTATTACCATGAAATATTTTCAATTGGGTTAGAGTCCAGTATAAAGTATTAGAATCTAATTTAATATTATATACTAACTGGTATTACCATGAAATATTTTCAATTGGGTTAGAGTCCAGTATAAAGTATTAGAATCTAATTTAATATTATATACTAACTGGTATTACCATGAAATATTTTCAATTGGGTTAGAGTCCAGTATAAAGTATTAGAATCTAATTTAATATTATATACTAACTGGTATTACCATGAAATATTTTCAATTGGGTTAGAGTCCAGTATAAAGTATTAGAATCTAATTTAATATTATATACTAACTGGTATTACCATGAAATATTTTCAATTGGGTTAGAGTCCAGTATAAAGTATTAGAATCTAATTTAATATTATATACTAACTGGTATTACCATGAAATATTTTCAATTGGGTTAGAGTCCAGTATAAAGTATTAGAATCTAATTTAATATTATATACTAACTGGTATTACCATGAAATATTTTCAATTGGGTTAGAGTCCAGTATAAAGTATTAGAATCTAATTTAATATTATATACTAACTGGTATTACCATGAAATATTTTCAATTGGGTTAGAGTCCAGTATAAAGTATTAGAATCTAATTTAATATTATATACTAACTGGTATTACCATGAAATATTTTCAATTGGGTTAGAGTCCAGTATAAAGTATTAGAATCTAATTTAATATTATATACTAACTGGTATTACCATGAAATATTTTCAATTGGGTTAGAGTCCAGTATAAAGTATTAGAATCTAATTTAATATTATATACTAACTGGTATTACCATGAAATATTTTCAATTGGGTTAGAGTCCAGTATAAAGTATTAGAATCTAATTTAATATTATATACTAACTGGTATTACCATGAAATATTTTCAATTGGGTTAGAGTCCAGTATAAAGTATTAGAATCTAATTTAATATTATATACTAACTGGTATTACCATGAAATATTTTCAATTGGGTTAGAGTCCAGTATAAAGTATTAGAATCTAATTTAATATTATATACTAACTGGTATTACCATGAAATATTTTCAATTGGGTTAGAGTCCAGTATAAAGTATTAGAATCTAATTTAATATTGTATACTAACTGGTATTACCATGAAATATTTTCAATTGGGTTAGAGTCCAGTATAAAGTATTAGAATCTAATTTAATATTGTATACTAACTGGTATTACCATGAAATATTTTCAATTGGGTTAGAGTCCAGTATAAAGTATTAGAATTTAATTTAATATTGTATACTAACTGGTATTACCATGAAATATTTTCAATTGGGTTAGAGTCCAGTATAAAGTATTAGAATCTAATTTAATATTATATACTAACTGGTATTACCATGAAATATTTTCAATTGGGTTAGAGTCCAGTATAAAGTATTAGAATCTAATTTAATATTATATACTAACTGGTATTACCATGAAATATTTTCAATTGGGTTAGAGTCCAGTATAAAGTATTAGAATCTAATTTAATATTATATACTAACTGGTATTACCATGAAATATTTTCAATTGGGTTAGAGTCCAGTATAAAGTATTAGAATCTAATTTAATATTATATACTAACTGGTATTACCATGAAATATTTTCAATTGGGTTAGAGTCCAGTATAAAGTATTAGAATCTAATTTAATATTATATACTAACTGGTATTACCATGAAATATTTTCAATTGGGTTAGAGTCCAGTATAAAGTATTAGAATCTAATTTAATATTATATACTAACTGGTATTACCATGAAATATTTTCAATTGGGTTAGAGTCCAGTATAAAGTATTAGAATCTAATTTAATATTATATACTAACTGGTATTACCATGAAATATTTTCAATTGGGTTAGAGTCCAGTATAAAGTATTAGAATCTAATTTAATATTATATACTAACTGGTATTACCATGAAATATTTTCAATTGGGTTAGAGTCCAGTATAAAGTATTAGAATCTAATTTAATATTATATACTAACTGGTATTACCATGAAATATTTTCAATTGGGTTAGAGTCCAGTATAAAGTATTAGAATCTAATTTAATATTATATACTAACTGGTATTACCATGAAATATTTTCAATTGGGTTAGAGTCCAGTATAAAGTATTAGAATCTAATTTAATATTATATACTAACTGGTATTACCATGAAATATTTTCAATTGGGTTAGAGTCCAGTATAAAGTATTAGAATCTAATTTAATATTATATACTAACTGGTATTACCATGAAATATTTTCAATTGGGTTAGAGTCCAGTATAAAGTATTAGAATCTAATTTAATATTATATACTAACTGGTATTACCATGAAATATTTTCAATTGGGTTAGAGTCCAGTATAAAGTATTAGAATCTAATTTAATATTATATACTAACTGGTATTACCATGAAATATTTTCAATTGGGTTAGAGTCCAGTATAAAGTATTAGAATCTAATTTAATATTATATACTAACTGGTATTACCATGAAATATTTTCAATTGGGTTAGAGTCCAGTATAAAGTATTAGAATCTAATTTAATATTATATACTAACTGGTATTACCATGAAATATTTTCAATTGGGTTAGAGTCCAGTATAAAGTATTAGAATCTAATTTAATATTATATACTAACTGGTATTACCATGAAATATTTTCAATTGGGTTAGAGTCCAGTATAAAGTATTAGAATCTAATTTAATATTATATACTAACTGGTATTACCATGAAATATTTTCAATTGGGTTAGAGTCCAGTATAAAGTATTAGAATCTAATTTAATATTATATACTAACTGGTATTACCATGAAATATTTTCAATTGGGTTAGAGTCCAGTATAAAGTATTAGAATCTAATTTAATATTATATACTAACTGGTATTACCATGAAATATTTTCAATTGGGTTAGAGTCCAGTATAAAGTATTAGAATCTAATTTAATATTATATACTAACTGGTATTACCATGAAATATTTTCAATTGGGTTAGAGTCCAGTATAAAGTATTAGAATCTAATTTAATATTATATACTAACTGGTATTACCATGAAATATTTTCAATTGGGTTAGAGTCCAGTATAAAGTATTAGAATCTAATTTAATATTATATACTAACTGGTATTACCATGAAATATTTTCAATTGGGTTAGAGTCCAGTATAAAGTATTAGAATCTAATTTAATATTATATACTAACTGGTATTACCATGAAATATTTTCAATTGGGTTAGAGTCCAGTATAAAGTATTAGAATCTAATTTAATATTATATACTAACTGGTATTACCATGAAATATTTTCAATTGGGTTAGAGTCCAGTATAAAGTATTAGAATCTAATTTAATATTATATACTAACTGGTATTACCATGAAATATTTTCAATTGGGTTAGAGTCCAGTATAAAGTATTAGAATCTAATTTAATATTGTATACTAACTGGTATTACCATGAAATATTTTCAATTGGGTTAGAGTCCAGTATAAAGTATTAGAATCTAATTTAATATTGTATACTAACTGGTATTACCATGAAATATTTTCAATTGGGTTAGAGTCCAGTATAAAGTATTAGAATCTAATTTAATATTATATACTAACTGGTATTACCATGAAATATTTTCAATTGGGTTAGAGTCCAGTATAAAGTATTAGAATCTAATTTAATATTATATACTAACTGGTATTACCATGAAATATTTTCAATTGGGTTAGAGTCCAGTATAAAGTATTAGAATCTAATTTAATATTATATACTAACTGGTATTACCATGAAATATTTTCAATTGGGTTAGAGTCCAGTATAAAGTATTAGAATCTAATTTAATATTATATACTAACTGGTATTACCATGAAATATTTTCAATTGGGTTAGAGTCCAGTATAAAGTATTAGAATCTAATTTAATATTATATACTAACTGGTATTACCATGAAATATTTTCAATTGGGTTAGAGTCCAGTATAAAGTATTAGAATCTAATTTAATATTATATACTAACTGGTATTACCATGAAATATTTTCAATTGGGTTAGAGTCCAGTATAAAGTATTAGAATCTAATTTAATATTATATACTAACTGGTATTACCATGAAATATTTTCAATTGGGTTAGAGTCCAGTATAAAGTATTAGAATCTAATTTAATATTATATACTAACTGGTATTACCATGAAATATTTTCAATTGGGTTAGAGTCCAGTATAAAGTATTAGAATCTAATTTAATATTATATACTAACTGGTATTACCATGAAATATTTTCAATTGGGTTAGAGTCCAGTATAAAGTATTAGAATCTAATTTAATATTATATACTAACTGGTATTACCATGAAATATTTTCAATTGGGTTAGAGTCCAGTATAAAGTATTAGAATCTAATTTAATATTATATACTAACTGGTATTACCATGAAATATTTTCAATTGGGTTAGAGTCCAGTATAAAGTATTAGAATCTAATTTAATATTATATACTAACTGGTATTACCATGAAATATTTTCAATTGGGTTAGAGTCCAGTATAAAGTATTAGAATCTAATTTAATATTATATACTAACTGGTATTACCATGAAATATTTTCAATTGGGTTAGAGTCCAGTATAAAGTATTAGAATCTAATTTAATATTATATACTAACTGGTATTACCATGAAATATTTTCAATTGGGTTAGAGTCCAGTATAAAGTATTAGAATCTAATTTAATATTATATACTAACTGGTATTACCATGAAATATTTTCAATTGGGTTAGAGTCCAGTATAAAGTATTAGAATCTAATTTAATATTATATACTAACTGGTATTACCATGAAATATTTTCAATTGGGTTAGAGTCCAGTATAAAGTATTAGAATCTAATTTAATATTATATACTAACTGGTATTACCATGAAATATTTTCAATTGGGTTAGAGTCCAGTATAAAGTATTAGAATCTAATTTAATATTATATACTAACTGGTATTACCATGAAATATTTTCAATTGGGTTAGAGTCCAGTATAAAGTATTAGAATCTAATTTAATATTGTATACTAACTGGTATTACCATGAAATATTTTCAATTGGGTTAGAGTCCAGTATAAAGTATTAGAATCTAATTTAATATTGTATACTAACTGGTATTACCATGAAATATTTTCAATTGGGTTAGAGTCCAGTATAAAGTATTAGAATCTAATTTAATATTATATACTAACTGGTATTACCATGAAATATTTTCAATTGGGTTAGAGTCCAGTATAAAGTATTAGAATCTAATTTAATATTATATACTAACTGGTATTACCATGAAATATTTTCAATTGGGTTAGAGTCCAGTATAAAGTATTAGAATCTAATTTAATATTATATACTAACTGGTATTACCATGAAATATTTTCAATTGGGTTAGAGTCCAGTATAAAGTATTAGAATCTAATTTAATATTATATACTAACTGGTATTACCATGAAATATTTTCAATTGGGTTAGAGTCCAGTATAAAGTATTAGAATCTAATTTAATATTATATACTAACTGGTATTACCATGAAATATTTTCAATTGGGTTAGAGTCCAGTATAAAGTATTAGAATCTAATTTAATATTATATACTAACTGGTATTACCATGAAATATTTTCAATTGGGTTAGAGTCCAGTATAAAGTATTAGAATCTAATTTAATATTATATACTAACTGGTATTACCATGAAATATTTTCAATTGGGTTAGAGTCCAGTATAAAGTATTAGAATCTAATTTAATATTGTATACTAACTGGTATTACCATGAAATATTTTCAATTGGGTTAGAGTCCAGTATAAAGTATTAGAATCTAATTTAATATTGTATACTAACTGGTATTACCATGAAATATTTTCAATTGGGTTAGAGTCCAGTATAAAGTATTAGAATCTAATTTAATATTATATACTAACTGGTATTACCATGAAATATTTTCAATTGGGTTAGAGTCCAGTATAAAGTATTAGAATCTAATTTAATATTATATACTAACTGGTATTACCATGAAATATTTTCAATTGGGTTAGAGTCCAGTATAAAGTATTAGAATCTAATTTAATATTATATACTAACTGGTATTACCATGAAATATTTTCAATTGGGTTAGAGTCCAGTATAAAGTATTAGAATCTAATTTAATATTATATACTAACTGGTATTACCATGAAATATTTTCAATTGGGTTAGAGTCCAGTATAAAGTATTAGAATCTAATTTAATATTATATACTAACTGGTATTACCATGAAATATTTTCAATTGGGTTAGAGTCCAGTATAAAGTATTAGAATCTAATTTAATATTATATACTAACTGGTATTACCATGAAATATTTTCAATTGGGTTAGAGTCCAGTATAAAGTATTAGAATCTAATTTAATATTATATACTAACTGGTATTACCATGAAATATTTTCAATTGGGTTAGAGTCCAGTATAAAGTATTAGAATCTAATTTAATATTATATACTAACTGGTATTACCATGAAATATTTTCAATTGGGTTAGAGTCCAGTATAAAGTATTAGAATCTAATTTAATATTGTATACTAACTGGTATTACCATGAAATATTTTCAATTGGGTTAGAGTCCAGTATAAAGTATTAGAATCTAATTTAATATTATATACTAACTGGTATTACCATGAAATATTTTCAATTGGGTTAGAGTCCAGTATAAAGTATTAGAATCTAATTTAATATTATATACTAACTGGTATTACCATGAAATATTTTCAATTGGGTTAGAGTCCAGTATAAAGTATTAGAATCTAATTTAATATTATATACTAACTGGTATTACCATGAAATATTTTCAATTGGGTTAGAGTCCAGTATAAAGTATTAGAATCTAATTTAATATTATATACTAACTGGTATTACCATGAAATATTTTCAATTGGGTTAGAGTCCAGTATAAAGTATTAGAATCTAATTTAATATTATATACTAACTGGTATTACCATGAAATATTTTCAATTGGGTTAGAGTCCAGTATAAAGTATTAGAATCTAATTTAATATTATATACTAACTGGTATTACCATGAAATATTTTCAATTGGGTTAGAGTCCAGTATAAAGTATTAGAATCTAATTTAATATTATATACTAACTGGTATTACCATGAAATATTTTCAATTGGGTTAGAGTCCAGTATAAAGTATTAGAATCTAATTTAATATTATATACTAACTGGTATTACCATGAAATATTTTCAATTGGGTTAGAGTCCAGTATAAAGTATTAGAATCTAATTTAATATTATATACTAACTGGTATTACCATGAAATATTTTCAATTGGGTTAGAGTCCAGTATAAAGTATTAGAATCTAATTTAATATTATATACTAACTGGTATTACCATGAAATATTTTCAATTGGGTTAGAGTCCAGTATAAAGTATTAGAATCTAATTTAATATTATATACTAACTGGTATTACCATGAAATATTTTCAATTGGGTTAGAGTCCAGTATAAAGTATTAGAATCTAATTTAATATTATATACTAACTGGTATTACCATGAAATATTTTCAATTGGGTTAGAGTCCAGTATAAAGTATTAGAATCTAATTTAATATTATATACTAACTGGTATTACCATGAAATATTTTCAATTGGGTTAGAGTCCAGTATAAAGTATTAGAATCTAATTTAATATTATATACTAACTGGTATTACCATGAAATATTTTCAATTGGGTTAGAGTCCAGTATAAAGTATTAGAATCTAATTTAATATTATATACTAACTGGTATTACCATGAAATATTTTCAATTGGGTTAGAGTCCAGTATAAAGTATTAGAATCTAATTTAATATTATATACTAACTGGTATTACCATGAAATATTTTCAATTGGGTTAGAGTCCAGTATAAAGTATTAGAATCTAATTTAATATTATATACTAACTGGTATTACCATGAAATATTTTCAATTGGGTTAGAGTCCAGTATAAAGTATTAGAATCTAATTTAATATTATATACTAACTGGTATTACCATGAAATATTTTCAATTGGGTTAGAGTCCAGTATAAAGTATTAGAATCTAATTTAATATTATATACTAACTGGTATTACCATGAAATATTTTCAATTGGGTTAGAGTCCAGTATAAAGTATTAGAATCTAATTTAATATTATATACTAACTGGTATTACCATGAAATATTTTCAATTGGGTTAGAGTCCAGTATAAAGTATTAGAATCTAATTTAATATTATATACTAACTGGTATTACCATGAAATATTTTCAATTGGGTTAGAGTCCAGTATAAAGTATTAGAATCTAATTTAATATTATATACTAACTGGTATTACCATGAAATATTTTCAATTGGGTTAGAGTCCAGTATAAAGTATTAGAATCTAATTTAATATTATATACTAACTGGTATTACCATGAAATATTTTCAATTGGGTTAGAGTCCAGTATAAAGTATTAGAATCTAATTTAATATTATATACTAACTGGTATTACCATGAAATATTTTCAATTGGGTTAGAGTCCAGTATAAAGTATTAGAATCTAATTTAATATTATATACTAACTGGTATTACCATGAAATATTTTCAATTGGGTTAGAGTCCAGTATAAAGTATTAGAATCTAATTTAATATTATATACTAACTGGTATTACCATGAAATATTTTCAATTGGGTTAGAGTCCAGTATAAAGTATTAGAATCTAATTTAATATTATATACTAACTGGTATTACCATGAAATATTTTCAATTGGGTTAGAGTCCAGTATAAAGTATTAGAATCTAATTTAATATTATATACTAACTGGTATTACCATGAAATATTTTCAATTGGGTTAGAGTCCAGTATAAAGTATTAGAATCTAATTTAATATTATATACTAACTGGTATTACCATGAAATATTTTCAATTGGGTTAGAGTCCAGTATAAAGTATTAGAATCTAATTTAATATTGTATACTAACTGGTATTACCATGAAATATTTTCAATTGGGTTAGAGTCCAGTATAAAGTATTAGAATCTAATTTAATATTGTATACTAACTGGTATTACCATGAAATATTTTCAATTGGGTTAGAGTCCAGTATAAAGTATTAGAATTTAATTTAATATTGTATACTAACTGGTATTACCATGAAATATTTTCAATTGGGTTAGAGTCCAGTATAAAGTATTAGAATCTAATTTAATATTATATACTAACTGGTATTACCATGAAATATTTTCAATTGGGTTAGAGTCCAGTATAAAGTATTAGAATCTAATTTAATATTATATACTAACTGGTATTACCATGAAATATTTTCAATTGGGTTAGAGTCCAGTATAAAGTATTAGAATCTAATTTAATATTATATACTAACTGGTATTACCATGAAATATTTTCAATTGGGTTAGAGTCCAGTATAAAGTATTAGAATCTAATTTAATATTATATACTAACTGGTATTACCATGAAATATTTTCAATTGGGTTAGAGTCCAGTATAAAGTATTAGAATCTAATTTAATATTATATACTAACTGGTATTACCATGAAATATTTTCAATTGGGTTAGAGTCCAGTATAAAGTATTAGAATCTAATTTAATATTATATACTAACTGGTATTACCATGAAATATTTTCAATTGGGTTAGAGTCCAGTATAAAGTATTAGAATCTAATTTAATATTGTATACTAACTGGTATTACCATGAAATATTTTCAATTGGGTTAGAGTCCAGTATAAAGTATTAGAATCTAATTTAATATTGTATACTAACTGGTATTACCATGAAATATTTTCAATTGGGTTAGAGTCCAGTATAAAGTATTAGAATTTAATTTAATATTGTATACTAACTGGTATTACCATGAAATATTTTCAATTGGGTTAGAGTCCAGTATAAAGTATTAGAATCTAATTTAATATTATATACTAACTGGTATTACCATGAAATATTTTCAATTGGGTTAGAGTCCAGTATAAAGTATTAGAATCTAATTTAATATTATATACTAACTGGTATTACCATGAAATATTTTCAATTGGGTTAGAGTCCAGTATAAAGTATTAGAATCTAATTTAATATTATATACTAACTGGTATTACCATGAAATATTTTCAATTGGGTTAGAGTCCAGTATAAAGTATTAGAATCTAATTTAATATTATATACTAACTGGTATTACCATGAAATATTTTCAATTGGGTTAGAGTCCAGTATAAAGTATTAGAATCTAATTTAATATTATATACTAACTGGTATTACCATGAAATATTTTCAATTGGGTTAGAGTCCAGTATAAAGTATTAGAATCTAATTTAATATTATATACTAACTGGTATTACCATGAAATATTTTCAATTGGGTTAGAGTCCAGTATAAAGTATTAGAATCTAATTTAATATTATATACTAACTGGTATTACCATGAAATATTTTCAATTGGGTTAGAGTCCAGTATAAAGTATTAGAATCTAATTTAATATTATATACTAACTGGTATTACCATGAAATATTTTCAATTGGGTTAGAGTCCAGTATAAAGTATTAGAATCTAATTTAATATTATATACTAACTGGTATTACCATGAAATATTTTCAATTGGGTTAGAGTCCAGTATAAAGTATTAGAATCTAATTTAATATTATATACTAACTGGTATTACCATGAAATATTTTCAATTGGGTTAGAGTCCAGTATAAAGTATTAGAATCTAATTTAATATTATATACTAACTGGTATTACCATGAAATATTTTCAATTGGGTTAGAGTCCAGTATAAAGTATTAGAATCTAATTTAATATTGTATACTAACTGGTATTACCATGAAATATTTTCAATTGGGTTAGAGTCCAGTATAAAGTATTAGAATCTAATTTAATATTATATACTAACTGGTATTACCATGAAATATTTTCAATTGGGTTAGAGTCCAGTATAAAGTATTAGAATCTAATTTAATATTGTATACTAACTGGTATTACCATGAAATATTTTCAATTGGGTTAGAGTCCAGTATAAAGTATTAGAATCTAATTTAATATTATATACTAACTGGTATTACCATGAAATATTTTCAATTGGGTTAGAGTCCAGTATAAAGTATTAGAATCTAATTTAATATTATATACTAACTGGTATTACCATGAAATATTTTCAATTGGGTTAGAGTCCAGTATAAAGTATTAGAATCTAATTTAATATTTTATACTAACTGGTATTACCATGAAATATTTTCAATTGGGTTAGAGTCCAGTATAAAGTATTAGAATCTAATTTAATATTATATACTAACTGGTATTACCATGAAATATTTTCAATTGGGTTAGAGTCCAGTATAAAGTATTAGAATCTAATTTAATATTGTATACTAACTGGTATTACCATGAAATATTTTCAATTGGGTTAGAGTCCAGTATAAAGTATTAGAATCTAATTTAATATTGTATACTAACTGGTATTACCATGAAATATTTTCAATTGGGTTAGAGTCCAGTATAAAGTATTAGAATCTAATTTAATATTATATACTAACTGGTATTACCATGAAATATTTTCAATTGGGTTAGAGTCCAGTATAAAGTATTAGAATCTAATTTAATATTATATACTAACTGGTATTACCATGAAATATTTTCAATTGGGTTAGAGTCCAGTATAAAGTATTAGAATCTAATTTAATATTATATACTAACTGGTATTACCATGAAATATTTTCAATTGGGTTAGAGTCCAGTATAAAGTATTAGAATCTAATTTAATATTATATACTAACTGGTATTACCATGAAATATTTTCAATTGGGTTAGAGTCCAGTATAAAGTATTAGAATCTAATTTAATATTATATACTAACTGGTATTACCATGAAATATTTTCAATTGGGTTAGAGTCCAGTATAAAGTATTAGAATCTAATTTAATATTATATACTAACTGGTATTACCATGAAATATTTTCAATTGGGTTAGAGTCCAGTATAAAGTATTAGAATCTAATTTAATATTATATACTAACTGGTATTACCATGAAATATTTTCAATTGGGTTAGAGTCCAGTATAAAGTATTAGAATCTAATTTAATATTATATACTAACTGGTATTACCATGAAATATTTTCAATTGGTTATACTATATATAATGTGCTTTTTTATTATAAAACTGTCACATTTTTTGTTTGTTTCAGGCCTGAGTTGAAGAATTCTTCTGAGTCTGTAGAGTTGGGATGTAAGACCTTAAACTTGGTGCTTCTAGGAAAAGATGGACTAGCCATATCACTTAACAAGGAAATTAGAGTAAGATTGTATAAAAAGGCTTAATCATAAAACATTTAATGCATAAAATAAATTTATTAAAACATGTCCTTGTGTATTATGTAGGATTATATGTTTAATGTTAAGATTTTTTTTTTAATACAGTGGAACTCCAATATTTTTCATTAATTTCCATTCCCAAGGTAGAGACAAATTAAAAATAATTGATTATCAAACAAATTTTTTCCCATTATCTAAAAATGTTTTTCCAACCCTGAATTTCTTCAATGAATTCAATAATAAAAAAAATCTTTGTTGTAATCCAAACTCATTCATCACAAATATATAATAATTACCTATTAACTGCTACATATTAATGGTTAATCTTTATGACAGAAATTGCCATGTCCCGATGCCATAAATAACAATACTTTAGGCCTGCATAAAAAACTTTTTAATGACTAAAAAAAACTATTGTTATTAAAAGTTGTTCATTTTATAGATGTTAGGTTAGGCTATTTTTGGGATGGGAATCACTTTTGAAAAGAACTTAACATGTCTGGTGGGATAAGGTCAAAATTTCTTCTGGCTAATATCAAATAAAAACTTATGAACAAAAAAGAAGAGAGGATTAATATTTTGTAAAGATTTCCTGCCCTTCTGTTTTTGTAATTCTATTGTTATGATATTGATGATGCATAGACAATGTTTTTGTAGTTCTATTGTTATGATATTGATGATGCATAGACAATGTTTTTGTAATTCTATTGTTATGGTATTGATGATGCATAGACAATGTTTTTGTAATTCTATTGTTATGGTATTGATGATGCATAGACAATGTTTTTGTAGTTCTATTGTTATGATATTGATGATGCATAGACAATGTTTTTGTAGTTCTATTGTTATGATATTGATGATGCATAGACAATGTTTTTGTAGTTCTATTGTTATGATATTGATGATGCATAGACAATGTTTTTGTAGTTCTATTGTTATGATATTGATGATGCATAGACAATGTTTTTGTAGTTCTATTGTTATGATATTGATGATGCATAGACAATGTTTTTGTAGTTCTATTGTTATGATATTGATGATGCATAGACAATGTTTTTGTAATTCTATTGTTATGGTATTGATGATGCATAGACAATGTTTTTGTAGTTCTATTGTTATGATATTGAGGATGCATAGACAATGTTTTTGTAGTTCTATTGTTATGATATTGATGATGCATAGACAATGTTTTTGTAGTTCTATTGTTATGATATTGATGATGCATAGACAATGTTTTTGTAATTCTATTGTTATGATATTGATGATGCATAGACAATGTTTTTGTAATTCTATTGTTATGATATTGATGATGCATAGACAATGTTTTTGTAATTCTATTGTTATGATATTGATGATGCATAGACAATGTTTTTGTAGTTCTATTGTTATGATATTGATGATGCAGAGACGATGTTTTATTGATGGCAATACTCTTGTTATTCAACACTTTTCAGAATTTGTGTACAGATGATGAATATGCTGTAGATAAAGCCACATACAGTCTAGATTACCGGCCCATAGATGGCGACGTTAGTCGAGAACAGAATGCCTTGGCCACCGCCAATTTTAGGCCACATGGTAATAAAATAAATTTAACTAGTGTCTAATCTAAGATTGGTGACTTCTACTTAGACCTATAATGATATTGAATTAGTAAACAGAGTGTATTCTTATGTATTAACATTTTTGCATTTTATACTTGTGCAGGTTGTCTTTGTGTATATAACTCTGATGATACGCTAAATTACATTCGTGATAGCCTTGAGAGATCTCTCACCAATGATGTCCTGAGGGAAGGGGAGGCCACCCTGAGTGGCATGCCCATCGCCATCATCCAGGCATCCAACTCTAGTCAAAGTGAGAAGGAGAATGAGATTTTACGGGAGAAAGGGAGATCCTTAGCTTCCAGGTGAGGACCTTGCTCAGGTGTCGAGCCAATAAATAAAGTTTACAATGGAATTCTCGCCCCATGCACAACTTTCCAGATGTCTGAGATAGTTGCGAAGATAAGCAAAATAAGCTCTCCACAATGCTAGATCAACGTTTGGACAGCACAACATCCATGCCCTTAGTTTCCCCAAGCAATTTTTTCAGGTGCCCATCAAAGCTGGGTAGACTCTTGGATCCCACAATTCATTCTTTGGAGACCCTCTGAGTGTAAATACAAGGCTTGACCAACATCTCCTTTGGAAAATGGCTCACTATGAACATTTAAACAAAATTGTATAGAGAAGACACTTCCTTTTTTTTCTGACTTTACACCATGCTGGGCAATTCTTTTAATTTTATTCTTTGGTTTTGTCTGCTATATCATCGATGTAATTTTTATGGGGCACGGTGGCCGAGTGGCAGCGCGTTCGACTGGCATACTGAAGGTCCTGGGTTCGAATCCTGGTGAAGGCTGAGATTTTTTCCCGGGTCTGGAGATTGTCCCTGAGTCTATCCAGTTCTGATGGGTAACTGAACTTAGTTGGGATAAAGTAAAGGCGGCTGTATATTGTGCTGGCCACACAATCACCTAGTACGACGTGACCACAGAAAATGGTGAACCCTGCTTCACCGACCCTATGATCATTTTGGTCCAAAGAGTACTTTACTTTTAATTAATTTTTTGGGACCCAAGCAATCTCAAAGTTCACAAACTCTTTCATTTCAAGCCTTTGCATCTTTGATTGTTTGTAAAAATATATTTTAATAATAATTGCATTGAGTCAACCTTTTAATATTGTGTGTTACTCATTTTGTGTCCTCAGGCTCCATGGTGAGTTCATTGTGGACTATGACGATGTTGAGGAGGGTGTGCAGTTTGTGCAGGAGCAGATTCATGCAGCACTCCACACTGTCATACACGGCTGTAGCCCAGGCTTAAACAGCTGGTACCTGTCGGATCAGTTTGAGCCTGACATTAGGTATATTTTTTTCATCTACTATATTCTATCATCTCTATCCATTTAATAAAAGGGTTAATACCGTGTACGTTTTAATATCTAGCCATAGAATTCAAATGATAAAAATATAATGTTGAATTATAAGACTAAAATCTTATTTCAACGAGTGCATTAGAAAGCTTATATCAAAATTGAAAATGTAGAAGTCTAAAATAATTTTTTTTTCTATCAAATGAAAATATCTAGAATGAAATTTCTTTCTATTGAATTTAAAGGCTAAAATATATAGTTATATTTCCATCCATCAAAATTGACAAGTCTTAACGATTATGCATGCATCAAAGGTCAAAGAGAAAAACATTTCCGGTCCCATTCGATCATTTAATTAAAAAAACTGGTACTGGTTGATCATTTAATTAAAAAAACTGGTACTGGTTGTAACGTAGATATATATGGTTGTATGAACAGATGTAGGAGATTAAATTTTATTTCATTTACAAAAGATGTTGCCAAAAGAAAACGATGGATTGTGAATGTCAGACGTAAATAATCAACTATTTATAATCTCAAACGTATTGCTTGATACAAAAGAATTTTCATTTTATATTTTTATGAATCTACGTATTGTGTTATTTTAATAACCAAGAACGCAACTAATTTATTTTACAAACAAAGCTAAATTTAACTTAACGGAACTAACACTTTGAGTATTAATTATCGCCTGCTCACTTTTGATGTTAAAACGGATTCCTCAAAACTAATCTTGTAGCTTTTGTATATTTCTAAAAGACTAGAATTGGCCGTTGAGGTTGAAATCAATTGTCAAACACTAGCAAAAGCATGCTTTTTTGTTTACGGAAATGCCTAAAATAATACAAATTTTAAAATAGAACCGGAAGTTCATGATCTCTTCCATTTGAAAAGGTCATGCCTCATTAAGACTTGTCAATAAGGGGGTGATAAATATTTAAATATTTCTATTTCATCTATTTTTTCTCAGTGAATTACATAGAAGCAGAAATAAATTGTTGAAAAATGTACATCCTTCAAATTTCTTTCTGCTTCTATAGTTGATGTCATTTATTTTGTGTTACTGCTGCGCTAATCTTATTGTCAACCAAAGTTTGACTCTTCCTCTAAGGTTGTCCATGTGTCTCATGTGCGGGGACCCCTTCCAGCTGGAGCTCCCCCTGGGGCCCCTGCTGAACCATGACATGTGCCGGGTCCTGGCTGACACCCCGTACTGCATCACCCTTGACCTGTTCCTGGAGGCCACGTCCAAGCAGAAGGTGGAGGTCGAGGTGGCCTCTTTCCACGGCGGCAACCGGCTGCACCAGGGCCTGTTTCATGGCTACATTCTTGTGTACTCAGCCAAGCGAAGGGCATCCTTGGCCACTCTTAAGTAAACATTGTTTTTTTAATCTTTGTCTGTTTTTTTAATCTTTGTCTGTTTTTTTAATCTTTGTCTGTTTTTTTAATCTTTGTCTTTTTAATATTGCTAAATATATAGAGTTTACATTTTTTTTAAATTTGTAATTTAACCCATTAGAGACAAGTTAAGAAAATTACCCATTTCAGACTATTTGCGTCCATTTGACTAAAGTTGACCAGTCTTTGTCCTCTGCTTTAATAAATATGTCATACATGTGGGACAAAGTATTAAAAATAAGTGATTTGGACCAAAATTTGTTTGATTGTTTCATCTGATTGATTTATAGTGATAAATTGGTAGAGAATAGAGTTTATCTTCTATCAAGAAAAAATAAAAAAATAAATAACTGTCTAATTGTATATCAGCTACTACAATGAAAAATGTTTTGCTCCATTTCAGATGTCCTTTTAATTTATCAGCACTCTGACAAATGGGCAAATAACCCATATATTATTTGTTTCAAAATAGTTTTTTTTTAATTGCCATCAAAATCTTGGTATTAATGTTAATTCTACCATCATTGTATTGTCCTATTCATGCCATTACATTGTCGTGTTTTTAAATTTAACACATTTGTATAGTTAAACTTAGTCTCTGATCAGTCTGTGAGCGGTCCTTCTTAATGATAGTTTTTTTTCTTCTAAAATGCAGAGCATTTACAGAAACTCTCCCTCAGGTGCCCAAGCTAATAGTGGCAGTGGCAGACTCGGGTGGGGCACCCACCAACTATTACTCCAGTGACATCTGTCAGATGCTCATCCAAGAGGGACATGAGCTGTCTGCGATGCTGCAGGCCAGCTTTTTGACGACCACGGCCAATTTCAGTCAACAGAGTAAGGATGTGTTGGTGTTGTTCTGTTCATCTTCTTTGTGCTTGTGAAGCTGTCTTTCAATTATTCACATGTATCACTACATTTTTTCTTACAAATATCCATCTCTTGAAAATTGGTTATTAGTCTCATCTCCACTCAAAACTGTTTTTGCTTAATGTTATTGTTCATCAAATTTTTTTACTTCTGTGCTTAAGTGTAATATTTTTTTTTACTTTTTTAAAAACACCAGACAATTAAATATATATCAATTTACCTTGCTTATTTCATAATAAGTAGGATGAACGAAGCTCATTGGGTATGATCTATTTCAACAAAGTCAAAAGCATCAATGGGCTATTAAATTGCATGAAAACTTTAAAACCTAAAAATCTTTTAATGTTCTTTTTTCTTGTGCTTGGACTATGTTCTGATGGATCTCTTATTCATCCTTTTTTTTTGTTTTGTTTGCAGCTGGAGTTTTCCTTCCATTTTTCCAGACTGTATGGCAGCAAAGAGAAGAGTCTGAAGCCCTTTACCAGGAGCCATCTGAGGAGCCCTGTCCACCAGCTTACGAAAAGGGCTACTATGGATCTCGCCCCCCTCCACCATTACCCAAGCACTATGACTATCACACCCATAAGTCCAGCACATCAAACAGGTGAGAGTGCCTTGGACAAAATATTGTTATCTTTTGAAGGGACACCCTTTTTTAAGTATGATTTTAAAAGGCTGAATTATTTTCTAGACGTATGCATAAGCACTCATTGCTAAATACTCCAAGATTATTCAACCTGTTTTAGAATGAATTAAATCTTTATTAGCCAACACAAAAAAGTAAAGTACATGTTGGACCGAGTTGATCCATAGGTCCGATGAAGCAGCGTTCACCAGCTTCGGTGGCCCGGCATACTAGGTGATTGTGTGGCCAGCACTATGCACAGCTGCCTTTACTTTACCCCAACTAAGGTAAGGTACCCATCAGAGCTGGGTAGACTCAGGGACACCCTCCAGACCCGGGAAAAAATCCTAGCCCGCACCAGGATTTGAACCCGGGACCTTCGGCTTGCCAGTCGAACGCGCTGCCGCTCGGCTACCATGCCCCAACAACAGATTGAGTCTAATTTGGAAAATGGATTTTAAATCTAAATAGTGTATAAGTAAAGTAATCCTGTATGATGAAGCCGCTATACAGTTTCCATGGCAATAGCATACTAGGTAAGGGGATTGTGTAGCTATCCTAATGCCCAGACACCTTTACTTTGCCCCAACTAATGTCAGGTACCCATTAGAGCTGGATAGACTTAGGGACACCCTGCTGACCAGGGGGAAAAATCTTAGCCATTTCTCCAGGATTTGAATCCAGAACCTTGGGAACACCAGCCTAACTAGCTTCTCTATGGCCCCCATGTCCCATTTAAACAATATATTGGTTAATGTTCATACTTGTGACTTTTCGAATTGATGAAGTTTTTTTGTGAAAATATTGTAATACAGTGATTGTGGTGAAGGTGGTTTTGTTTAAGTAAAAAATAACCACTAATAAAGAAATTTGAATCAAATTAAAGCAGCCTTTGGTTTTCTTGTTTTTTTTACAAATTTACAGTTGCTGCTTTTTTTTTTAATATAGGGCTAATGGATTACGCAGCTAGTCCAATTTATTGAGGCTAATTTTTTTCTTTTCAAATGTTATTTCATGTAAAGTTTAGTTTTTCGGACAATATGTTGCTGACTGCTGGTTTTATTTGCAATTTTTTTTTATTTTTTATTTCAGCACTGATTCAGAACCTGTGTATGACCAACCCAAGTTTATTCACTCCCAGTACTCTGACAGTGACCACGAAGCTGACCGGGGCTCCAGCGTCTCCCCTCCTCCGGGCAGCGAGGAGCTCTACAGCGAAGTGAACATTCCAAGTTTGAATGGGGAGCATCTGGTCAAGCCTAGCTTTGTTAAGACAAGGAAGAACATCTATGCGGGTAAGCCCTGATGCGCATGGGAAAAAATTTACATTGTTCCATGGTGTTTGTTCATCTTTAATAATGTATTTAACAAAATTGTTTTTTTGTCTTTAGAATTATTACATTTAAGTTGTAAGAGCGTAAGTGCGTTTTGTAGGGCAATGTAAAATTATTTTTTTTTTATGTGACATGAAAATAAAACTTTAATCATTTCCACATGATATTTAATTGGCCAAACACTAACAGGAAGTAAATGGGAACACCGAAAGTCCCTTCCCATTATGCCCTTGGGCCAACATTCCGTTTCTCCGGAGGCCAGCACGACCAGCAGTAGCTGCAACAGCAATACCACCACGAGCAGTGCTGGCAGTGGCTACTTCGGTAAATGCAGCGCCGGCCCCATGGCCACTAGCCCGTCCCTTCTGGACCACCGGGTGGCCAAAAATCCCCAGGAGCTCTTTAGGAAGTCATGCAGCATGAAAATTGCAGCCGAAGAGGCCGTGGAGGCCGGGGATGAAGCTGAGGAAGAGGATGACGATGACATTGATGATGCAAAAGAAAAGCGGTTGAGAGGAGCCAGAGGTGACCAGTTTTTTCGGAAGCATTCTGTGGACTTTTGATGTCTTTATTTTCTCATAGCGATGTCAACCTCTTTGTTTGGTTTTGTTTTTAAGCCTTTGTTTCCCTTCTAAGTTTTATTGCAGATGTTACTGTGGTTTTTCTTAATTGACCCTATCTCGGTTGTTTGTTATGCTTCTGCCCTGATCATTTGGTTTTGATGTGTCTTGATATGTCCTAGAAGTATCTCTGTTACCCTTGTGTTACTCAAGCCTGGTGTACCCCAAAAAAGTGGGGTTCTACTTCTCAAGTTAAGCATTAACTTCCCGAGGCCTCACCATAAAAACTGCAGTGTTTTCCCAAATGTTATACAATTAACTCTTTTTGGCTAAACAAAAATTTAAAATACTCAATTATAGCTAACAAAACACTATCAGTAAATTATGTGGGGTGCAGGAAGTTAATGGTTAAGTCAGTTTGAAGAAGAAAAAAGTAGCTATTGGGTTTAAAGAATATTTTGTGCTTACAAAAAATGTTTATTTAAAGTACAATTTTCAGGCTGACAAGATTTGCGAAAAAAAAAAATTAAATCTATTTAAAAGTTATAGTATCATTGTTACTCATTCAAGTCCTAACAAAAAGGGGACAAAGTCAACTAATGGTAAAATGTTCATAAATTTAGTCAGCTATTCAACAAGCTGTGAATAATTTTGATAATAAAAAAAAACATTTCTTGCTAGGTTACAGGTATATATATATATGATTGTATGAATGTAAATAGAGTGTTAGAGGTTGATATAATCAGCATGGGGGATAACAGTTTTCATTGTCTCTGGTTTGTTGCTTTGTCTGTCTGTCACCTTTCCATGGATAAGGCTTAGTTTGTTAATGTTGAGAGTTTGTGTGTGTTTGTTAAAATTAGCGGATGGTGGGTCTAGTCATGCTTTGTTGAATGTTCTTGGTTGTAAGCTGGCAGGCAGTTGAGTGTGTGCACTTTGGTATTAGCTAAGTGTTTTTCAAACTACATGTGGCTCACATTTATTGCTATTTGTAAATATATTCATTAAGTGTGTTGTTGTGTGTGTGTCTGTATCAAACCCATGAACACTTATACTCTATTCATATTGTGGTGATTTTATCACTAGTCATTAGTTCCTTTGTTGTTTTCATAGAAAATTTAAGTCAGCTAAACAATTTAGAATGTATTTTACCACATATATATATATATATACTGGAGTGTGCACACCAGCTTAAAATGCTTATAAGGGATTGAAAACTGCCATTTTGCACTGTGGACATTTTTAAAAAAATATACTCCTGACGTTGCAAGATGGCACTTTTTCTTCCAATGAAAAGAGGCCAGGCGCACTCCAGTTAATATATATAACTCAATGATTGTTATTAGGTTGAAATATGTTATGAAAACATTTAATAAATCAAAGTTATAATTTATTTAGTTGTTTTTTTTTAATGCCGGTAGTTATTTATTTTTAGTTATATTTAGTTCTTCAACATGTATAGAATTTCGGAAGTTATTAAAAATTTATTTTACCCTTAATATGACACACTGTAATGTTATCTCTACATGTATATGGGAATAGCCTCCTGATTATTTCTATAATTAAAAAAACCATCTGGGTTAGCAGTGAAAGAGCTAAGTTTGCTTATTGTAACATTTGTTTAACGTGATTTAAGTTAGTTTAATTCAACTTGGTGTTTAAATGTATCAATTATTTATACATTTCAATGTCTATTTAAATTTTTTTAGTAAAACCTTTTAAAAAGTTTCATTTTGGTTTTCCGCAAATTTTTTTGAAACATATATAAGTATTGTCATCCTCCTGTGTTTTTATTGTAGAACATGCCTTTTATTTATTTTTTGTTTCTTTCCATATGGTTTTAACTGTAGCACATGTGTTGTTTATATATCTAATGTGTCAGGCGCAAACTGGCCAAGTCCAAAAGTCACATTTTTCAGGAGGAGCAGAAAACTACATATGTTGTGTAAAAAGGAATCAATATAGCAGTTATTTTCATTAGGAAATTTTTAGAAAATCTAATGGACGTTACTACAAGGGGATTGATTTGATTATAAAAAAAGATTTTTTGGAACATTTTTGACTTGGCCGGCTTGCTCCTAAAATGCAGTTGATATATAATCTTATTTTTTTTCCTAAATGTTTTTATATCAATTTGTTGTACATTGTCCTCTCTGATGTTATTCACATAATTTATTCATCACTCATCATGAATTCATACATGTTTATAAATGCCCACATATTAATGTGCTATATCTCCCAATTTACACAATTGCTTACAAGTGGTAGACCACACGTTGCTATTTTCAGGGTGTTTTTTTTGTTTGTTTGTTGGCAGTTGAGACATATTGCTGTGCTAGTGTCTGTTTAATGTATGCCATATAGACAATGTACATAGTGTGCAGCACACTGTCTGCCCTTTTTTTGCTATGTTTTCACCTATACTGCTGTATGCCTCCTCCCACAGCCTGGGCACTGAATGAGCAGCGGCGTAAGAAAGGCGAAACATTCCCTCCGGTGTTGAGGCCAAATTCTTGCGGTGACGATGGTGGTTAGCTCAAGTTGTTCTCATTTTGTGTTGACTTGACTTGTTGTTTTATTTTTTACTGTTGTCATTTTTCTGTATCTTTTAGTTGTTTCATTTTCAACATTTTTTTTTGTTGTTGTTTTTATTTGAAAGTTGTTGTTTTTTCCATTTGGTTTGCCTTGTAATAAGACGCATTGATGTTTATTGCCTTGTAGTTCACTGTGGCCTAGTTTGGAAAAGCTGCCAACTACAAAATAACTTCCTTTTTAAAGTCTGTTAGTAGAAAGTCTTCATTATATGAAAAAAATACATGTATATAAATAGAAATATTTTGTTATCTCCTCCTATGTTGGCGACTACTTTCTCAGTTCTTCTGTAGTTCTTCGTAAATAAGTATAGTCTCTAATGTTTCTTTTTTTAATTACTTTTTATTGGGTTCAGTATGAATTAATGTCTTTTATTAGTTTACTAGTAGTGTATATCACATTATTATTATTTCTGTAGTGTCCAGTTTAGTTATTTTATTACATAAAGATAACCCAAATGTTTGTAATTTTAAATTGTTCTTAAGTTTTCTTTGCGCATCCACTTTAGTTTTTTTCTTCCCTTAGCTAAAACTTTGGGTGCCTGCATGAGACTTTGTAGTGTATTTACCGATACATTTTTGTAATAAAATCTTGTAATCTTCAGTTGTCAATCTTTAGATTAAAAATAAGAGAGTACCCTAAAACTGGGCTGTTGCAGCAGCTTGTAGTTTCTGAGTCCCTTTTGTGAAAGATGATGTGTTGACTGTTTGATAAAAAACACGCATGAATTTGATTACTAACTTGCTTACATCTCTCTCATACATGGTCATAATTTCACACAGACTTTTTTCAGCGTTTCTTTTTAGGTATTAAAGTATAATTATAATATAATAATTAATTTCTCATTTTAATTTGTCTTTTTTTTTTTTTACTTTTGATACGATTCTCATTATAAATATAGTGTACTTGTGATCACATCTTAAATATATAACTTTATAGTTTTTAAAAGAAACTCTGGACAAACAATGTACTTTTCAAATGGTTGGTTCTCTGGCTATAGGGTTGAACTCAATGATAAAACTCTTTTTGAATATTTTTTTTTACCTCAGGCTGGCCAGATGCCAACAACTCTAACGCATCTGGCAGAGGTGATCATTTCACCCACGGCAAGTATGGCTCAAGCAAGTCTTCCCACGATATGCTGCGGTCAGAGAATGACGTCAACACAAAGAGGCAACTCATGAATAACAGATCTCAGGTAATTGCAGCTCGATGTTTCATGTGTGTGTGTGTGTGTATGGCAGTTCAGACTGGTTGGGGGTGTGCTGGTTCAAATTGTTGTGCAAGGGAAGCAGGTGGATATCCATCACATGTGGCCAGGCATTTCTCTTACCAGTGGTTGTGAGTAATGGCAGTTGGCGGTTGTTGTTGTTTTTTTAGAAAGGTTTTACAAGGGAACTGTTTTGCCTGTGCCGTTGGTCTTGACATCAATCGCTGTTCTATGTCTGTTGTGATTTTATTGTGTGTGCTGTGCGTCAAGGTTGATCAAATGTGTTGATTTAATTCTTGTTGACTTTTGTTGTGTAGTCACAGAGTGCAGTTATGTTCAGATCTCATCCTAGTCAAGTCACTGCACCACTGGCACTACCAGAACCTATAGAGATAGCAGACTATAGTAGCGTTAAGGTGAGCTGATATATCTTAGCATATTAGACAGGTTTGAGTGTTGACAAAAACTTTAAAATGAGATGTGCCCCGGTAAATTTAACCGCCTAAATACGTTGTGCTATTTAACAGACTTTAACTTTAATATTTTTCTAGCTTTTCATGTCGAATTTAATATATTCTACATTTAAACTATAAAATGTTATACTTTTGCACACTCAAATTTCAGTCCTAACATTAATTATTAAGGGGTCAAGAGTTTTATTTCCTGATAATGTTTTTCTTAGTATTTGTGCATCAATTTAATGTGAACTATGTATTGGGTTTAAATCACAGTGAAAACCCTAGGGATATCAGAATTTGCCTTAACAGTTTTTGTGTGCCCAAAAATAAAAATTCCAATAAAATAAAAAAATAAAAGGAAATTGTGTTGCTCTGGATGACTCTGTGAATTTTTTTTTACAAAGGTAAATGAAGATGACATTTTAAGGAATAACTCTTAAAGGACTTAATGGATTTTTTGTTTCTTCTTCTAATCTTTGTCATTAGGCCTTCCTTGTATATGTTTCAGTTTTCTTTTAAAAATCTGCTGTAAATGTGAAATGAATGAAACGTGCTAAGCAAATGCCGTGATCTATTTCTCGCAGGATGCCGTCCTTACACCAGACCTGGGAGACAACGACTACCAGACAGTTCACGACGCCCTCCCGCCTGGCCATCTGAAGAGAATCAAGTCCACAAAGTCACCAATGAGAACTCAAGGTTTTGATCTTTTAATCCCTGTGTCCTTTAGTTGACTTTTGATCCCATTGTAGCCTTGGTGTCATGTTCAAAAACAATCACACTGCATTCACACACTGGTCAGGGAAAGTTTGGGTCAAGTAACCATTTTTTTTTTCAAATGTAAAAGTTAGGGGGAAAGTTAGTGAATTACGCTGTAATGGACAAAGCAGCATGAAGAGTAATAATTAAAAAAAAAAAAATTTTTTTCAAGAGCTATCCTGTGAGTTCTAAAAAAAACATTGCCAAATAAAATTTTCAAAATTAAATTTAGACTACTAGTTAACAATAAAACATTTATTTATGTAGATACATTTACCGTATATACTCGCGTATAAGTCGCACCGGTGTATAAGTCGCACCCCTAGTTTAAGATTTTTTTTCTTAGATGTTGTCATTGACCCGCGCATAAGTCGCACCCCGACTTCCCTGGTTACACTGCCTTTTAATATCTCAAAAAGCATACCTTTTAAACATAAAAGTTACTAAATATTCACCCTAATTTGGAAACTTTCCTTAAAAAATGGTTTAAATCGTGCATACAGCAAACATAATCAAATAAAGGCAGTGCTTCATTTATTTTAAACAACCGATCAATAGGCCTACATACATTAGTGAGATGGGAAAGTATGGTATCTGTTTCTTCACCTAAGTCCCTTTCCCTACTCAAGTTCCTATCCCTATAGTAACAATACACACAAAAAAGTCTTTGAAGTACGTCATTAGACTCAATGTCGCTTAGACTGGAGACTGGGAGGCGCCGGCATTTATGACACGCTATACATGTGTCCTCATTACCATTAACATTGTTTGTAATGATTTCAAGTGCGTCTGTGCGACCGACAAATAATAAGCTTGTGTTTCTTTTCAACTCTTACATGCAATTAATGAAAAATAAAACACACTATTGATATTTCACGCGTCTATCTGCCGATCGTAGTTTTGGAAACATTGCCTAGACATGGCGCGGCAGAATGCTCAACACTGCCTTATTAGTAGGCTATAGCCTATAAGCCTTTAAGTACTAAATAAAACGCATCTTAAGCTTATAGGCCTACATACATTATAGGCCTAGACAGGCTTTCACACATTTACGATTCTTTCCATACATTAATTTGCGTTCAATAAGCCTACCAAAAAATGCTGCCTTTAAACGAACGCTACGTTTCGGCATTACAAATTTGGTCCAAAAGTTCAAAAGAAAAGCGGGTGGGGAAGGGGTCTGAAAAAACTAAAATATTTGTCGATTTGAAATTCAGTTAAATAAAGATAGTAATATTTACACCTACGAAAGTTTTCTAAATGTAAAATATAGGCCTACGCATATCCTAGTAATTCTACATCACTACAGTCAACTATACGGGTTATATAGGAAACTTTATGACAGAGTAGTGATGTTTATCGAACTTTTCAAAAACATTGTTGGGTGTATAAGTCGCACCCCTACTTTTTGTCGAAATTTTCGGTTTAAAAAGTGCGACTTATACACGGGTATATACGTTAGGTTTGTGAATTTTTGAAAGTTTTGGAACTTTTAAGATTATTAATAATCCTGATAACCTAAAATAATTAACTTATTGGACTGTGATAATTTAGTAAAAAAATATTTATCTATATGAAATTTATGAATATAGAATGATTTCTTTTATTGTTACTTTAAAAAATATTTTGTTACTTGTAGTGACGATATTAAACATTTGTAACTGTATTGATACACAACCAGGGCATAAAGATCAAAAGTTCAAATATGTGTTATACAACTCTGGCCACACAATCTGATACTCATTTTTACTTACATACACTCTGTTCAGGTCAGACTGATTCTGATGAGTCAGAATTCTCCTCGTTGGAGAGAGACAGCTACATCAAGGGGAAGAAGCCTTCATCCCACCGCAGAAAATCCAAGCAGCGGCAGGCCGCCGACAACAACGCCATCTACTCAAGCCCCACGATAACGGCGGGCAAGCCAAAAAGTTTTGCAATTGTTCACAAGCAGAGTAGGTCAGGTCAGTGTGAACTTTTTTGTCTCTGACTGTATGAAGCAGCTGCGAGCCGTACATGGTTTGTTCCTCTAAACAAATTTAAAATTTGACCTTCTGAAACCCCAGTTAAAGGGAAATAACTCTCCTTATAACATGGGCTGTTAATTTATTTTCATTTGTAATAACTTGTAACAAAGTATTAACTCTTTGTCTCCAGAATTATTTTCCCTATTCTGACGTATTTATCTTGTTTTAATTTGTCCTTACTATTGCTATCTTCAAATTTTAATTTTAATAACTCCTTTGGTTTTAATCATACGATTTGGTATTGAATTAAAATAAATTAAAAGCTCCTTACAGAAAATATAAAATCATGCGTAACTTGTATTATAAAAATAAAATTTTTTAAATTTAAAAAACACAACTCTCACCAAAGTCTTACATAACACACTTTCCAAGTCTCACACAATAAAAAATAAATTTCAAAAGGAATTCACTACAATGTTTTCCTAAAATATATCTCATTTTTCACTATTGCAAACAGATATCCCTTTGAAAAGTATAAATATAAAAACCTGATATTTTTTCCTTTTTTTAGTTTCATGTTCAATATTTTTGATGAAAAAGAAACAAACAAAAGATAATGAGTTATCTGAGTCGGTTACGAAAACGACTGTGAATGTCAAATGTTTATTTTTTTGTTCTCTTTGCTGTGAAACTGCAGGCTCCAACCACTCCCCTTCGGAAGATGGAAGCGAGGGCACGGGCGACGAAAAACTGCTCTACAACAAGAAAGGGAAGAAACGCCGCTCTTTCAACAACCGCAAGTGGCGCAACCCATCTGCGTCCGTGGCCAACCCTAGCTCCAGCCCCAACCTTTCAGACCAAGAGCATCTTCTGGGATCTCAGGCTGGTGAGTTGACTTCATATCATAAGTTGTTGTGGTCTAAGTAGATTCTGTCCGGCCTTATTCAGATTCATTGTTTTTTGGGGTGTTTCATTGTTCAGGTGTGTGTTGTTTGGGTGTTTCATTGTTTAGGTGTGTGTTGTTTGGGTGTTTCATTGTTCAGGTGTGTGATGTTTGGGTGTTTCACTGTTCAGGTGTGTGTTGCTTGGGTGTTTCATTGTTTGGGTGTTTCATGGTTCAGGTGTACCATTGTTTGGGTGTTTCATTGTTCAGGTGTACCATTGTTTGGGTGTTTCATTGTTCAGGTGTACCATTGTTTGGGTGTTTCATTGTTCAGGTGTACCATTGTTTGGGTGTTTCATTGTTCAGGTGTACCATTGTTTGGGTGTTTCATTGTTCAGGTGTACCATTGTTTGGGTGTTTCATTGTTCAGGTGTACCATTGTTTGGGTGTTTCATTGTTCAGGTGTACCATTGTTTGGGTGTTTCATTGTTCAGGTGTACCATTGTTTGGGTGTTTCATTGTTCAGGTGTACCATTGTTTGGGTGTTTCATTGTTCAGGTGTACCATTGTTTGGGTGTTTCATTGTTCAGGTGTACCATTGTTTGGGTGTTTCATTGTTCAGGTGTACCATTGTTTGGGTGTTTCATTGTTCAGGTGTGCCGTTGTTTGGGTGTTTCATTGTTCGGGTGTGCTGTTGTTTGGGTGTTTCATTGTTCAGGTGTGCTGTTGTTTGGATGTTTCATTGTTGAGAAGATTATTTCGTCCAGGGCCCAAAACTCCAGCAGGGCGGAAGGGATTGGTGCACAGCCCGGTGTACTAGCCGCTGGACCAACCAGTCTCATTTTTCATGTAGTCTATTGTTTGGCTACAAAAGTATGTATATATGTCATTATTCATGTTCTACTATTGTTAATTTCTATCTACAGGGGATTCACTAGAGGAGATCTCTCTCTACAACCCAATGGTCCATCATTTTCAAACACTTCCTAAGGTTAGTTTCAGCCAAGTTGTTTTATTTGAGGATCATAGTTTCTGTTCTCTATTTAGTCTTTACTGAAAATATCTTGGTTTAGAAAATAATTTCTCTTGCATATTTGACCTTAAGAGTTTAAATAGTTTTCTCTTCTTGTAAATAGTTTTCTCTTCTTGTAAATAGTTTTCTCTTCTTGTAAATAAATGCTTTGTCTGATGTTTTTTTATTTCAGCATATTGGCACAAATCAAGAAGAGACTGAGGAGAATTTGAATGACAGTGGCAACTGGTCCAAGTTCCGCTTTACACTGAGGGACAAAGACAAGAGAAAGAAGGATGAAAAAAGGAGACAGAAAGAAGAGGTGAGCTTTGTCCCCTTTGTGTGTTTCTTTGTTTGCTTCTTTCTTTTAATATGAAGAATGGATGTCCTTATAAGTAATATAAGTACCGGTAAATGTGTGCACCAGTGTCTAGTCTAGGAGTGTAGAAAACTTTGGTGTACAGTCTGGTGCTCTGCCCTTCTTCTTTTTGTCCCTGTTTCTACAGCAAATACTAACTAGGTTCAATAAAATTTAATTTCTGTAATTGTGGGAATAGAGTGTAGCAGTCCAGTCTGATTAGACATTTCCAAACCATTTGTGTAGTGATAGGATTGTGTTCTGAAACCATTATGTTTGTAAAAGAGCTTGGTATAACAGGGCTCATATTGGTTTGGGAATGTTGTTTTATATTATTAGACCCCCAGTCTCTTCTCTTTTTTAAATGAGTGCTTCAGTTATACATTTCACATCACTCACACTAACAACCCAACACACATCAGTGTGTGTAAATAGCCCAACACACCTTAGTATGCCATTAAAACTATAGACATCTCTCCCAATCCAAAATGAGACTTTTAAGACAGTGGCTTGTTGGTTAAAAACAATTCTGCAAGGCAGTGGGGGGGGGGGGGGGGGATAAAGCTGGGCTTAATGTTTTAAAACTTGTTGTACAGCTTTCTGTCATGTTACTTGGTAAATGCTTTAGTCAATCACTATCATGTATTCTGGTAGTCAATCATCTATCATTGTAGTGGCCATGGGAATTTAAAGCCAAGCTATGAGTGCTGATGCACTAGTTAGTTTGCATCAAACAGTGGGAAAATCTATGAGCCTCCCATGGTGTTTTTAGATCAACAATAAATAAACAAAATCTTTAGGAACATTTTCCATGAGCCTGTTGAGCTCAATTGTGGGCCTGCCTATTTCAGCATGGTTTTCCAAACGCAGATGTGTGGACTAAAATGTGCGAGTGTATCAGGTTGACATATCTATTTCATTAGGATTAATTATTGATTGGGGGCAGCGTTTTCAGGCATGGCATACCGAAGGTCTCGGGCTCGAATCCTGGTGCCGGAGGGATCCCTGAGTCTACCCCAGCTCCGATGGGTACCTGACCTTAGTTGGGGTAAAGTAAAGGCGCCTAGTATGCCGTGGATCAATTCTGTCCGAGGGGTACTTTAATGATAGATTAAAGATTGATTTGAGAATTAAACAAATATATTTAGTTTGTTTGGCGTAATATTATGTTGTCTTAAAGACCATTTTTACTCTGACCCCAGTTGTCCTAGGAATAATACCTAGTTTTTTTTTTATGTAATCATATTTGGTTTTAACATGACATTTTTAAAACAAGCAGCTGATAAAAATTTTAACATCTAGAAATATTTTTTAACTAAAAACATTTATTATACGTGTCTAGGCTTACAGTTAACTTGTTTAGGTAGTTGTAGCAGTGACTCTCTTAATAAAGATACAATTATAATTTTAGATAGTTTTGAACATTAGTTTGTGTAGAAGACTAGTTTTATGAATTTTACATTTTATTTTTATTGACATATATAAGTTATATAAGGCTACTTGTAATATTATATTAGTTAGTCAATTTGTACTTTTTTAAGTCTTTATATAATTTAAGCACATCTCAAGCCAAATTGTGTCTTGACTATTTTCTCTTAACCAACTATGTAACAATCATAGCAATTTTAATTACAGTATATTTTATAGGCACTGTCATGGGTGTTCTTACTTTAAATTAAGCGTAACTTACATTACAATAAAGTTGAAAATTTCAACAGTGACAATGCGCTGAAAAAAAAAATAATAATAGCATTTTTACAAAAGTGCTAACAATGTAGATTCTAGGCCTAATAAATGAAAAGTCATGTATGTCATTTTAAACTGAATACTTTAAATTGTATTTTTTTAATTAGTCCAACTGGTATAATTGTAAACTACATCATTGAGACATTGATAGTTATAGTATATTATTGAGCTAAATGGCATAGTGTTGGTCCTATAGTATTTTGACTTTATCTTATCTATATCATGTAAACTATTTGACACTACCCTAGGCCTATAATTAGGTCTATAGACCAGGGGTAGGGAACTTTTTTGTCTGAGAGATCCATGGACACCACATATTTTGAAAAGTAATTCTGTGAGGGCCATACATTATGTTTAATACTAAAAATTCTAATGCAGGATTGCTGATTTTCTGTCTTTTCGGTCAGCGGAGTTTATCTCCAATACCACTTCTGATGCAGAGCTGAAGTAAACTTTAGCTTTTTTTTTAATGAAATATTGATATGCAATTAATATGTAGATCAAAGGCGTCTAAAGAAACCTTTTTTTTTAATCGAACATTTGTCTTCGAGCCAGATGCAGCCATCAATAGAGCCACATCTGGCTCGCGAGCCATAGGTTTTGACCCCTGCTATAGACCATTATGATAAGAGATCATTTTATAATTTTGCAGCATAGCCTGTCATTGCCATAGCCTGTCAAAGTGTCTCCTAATGAACTCCTACTATAACTATACTGAAAATATTAGTGATTAAATGACTTTAGGCCTACCCTTTTGCAAAATCACAATTTGTGATTAATTTGTGTTTGGTGTAGGCTATATATGGCCTTAAGGAATCTGAAAGTTGTATCCCCCATTTGTGCACTTAGTATTATAAACTTAGCTTTATGTATAGGCAGATCTATATGATGATCTTTCCATTTATAGACACTCCTCAATTATTAACTTAGCTTTATGTATAGGCCGATCTATATGATGATCTTTACATTTATAGACACTCCTCAATTATTAACTTAGCTTTATGTATAGGCCGATCTATATGATGATCTTTACATTTATAGACACTCCTCAATTATTAACTTAGCCTTATGTATAGGCAGATCTATATGATGATCTTTACATTTATAGACACTCCTCAATTATTAACTTAGCTTTATGTATAGGCAGATCTATATGATGATCTTTCCATTTATAGACACTCCTCAATTATTAACTTAGCTTTATGTATAGGCAGATCTATATGATGATCTTTACATTTATAGACACTCCTCAATTATTAACTTAGCCTTATGTATAGGCAGATCTATATGATGATCTTTACATTTATAGACACTCCTCAATTATTAACTTAGCTTTATGTATAGGCAGATCTATATTATGATCTTTACATTTATAGACACTCCTCAATTATTAACATAGCTTTATGTATAGGCAGATCTATATGATGATCTTTACATTTATAGACACTCCTCAATTATTAACTTAGCTTTATGTATAGGCAGATCTATATGATGATCTTTCCATTTATAGACACTCCTCAATTATTAACTTAGCTTTATGTATTGGCAGATCTATATGATGAGCTTTACATGTATAGACACTCCTCAATTATTAACTTAGCTTTATGTATAGGCAGATCTATATGGTGATCTTTCCATTTATAGACACTCCTCAATTAATCAATAACATGAAATAATTTAGTTCTTATGGAGGTGTATATTTGATGATGGCAACATAGGTGCGTTTTCTCCTCTGTTTTTGTGACATAGCATGTACAATATGGGTCTCATTATATGAACAATATACATTTTATTTTCAAGTTTTCAAGTTTAGCATATTTGTTATAGTTTTTGTTATTTGTGAAGATACCCCTCTCTCTATCAAAGAAAGATTCACGACTATCTAAACTTAATGAGCAATATCTACTTTACACTGCAACCGCTATAGCCGTCTGTAAGTCTAGATAGACCAAATAAATGTTTTTCATTACAAAAACTACATCTAAACGTTACAATGATTTAACGGTTCTCTCCTTAGTTGCTTAGTTCAGTAGAGTTTTGTTTTTTTTATGCAGTATTAATGAATTAATGGTGTAAAGTTTAAAACTATAACTACATTAAAAAACCACTTTGCCTTCTGAAAAATCTATAAAAATAAAAAGCTCTGTGTTTGTGTTTAACCAATCTAATTGGTTTATTTAAAGACACGTGAATTTATTACCTCATATTTTACCTTTGCAATTTGACTAATCACATGTGGCCTCGCTAGCTGAGTGGATAACGTATCGGACTGCCATGCGGTCAACCCGGGCTTAATTTTCCAGTTAGTCTAGAGTCTAGATTCTATACATTTTTTTCTAATTTTTTAAAATTTCAATTAATATTGATTTAAAAAAAAACATTGCAAATCCACGGGCAACGCCAGACAATTGAGCTTTTTTGTTAAATAAAATGACTTGCCTATTTTTAACCCGATTACAATATTTATTTTAATTTACTTTTCTAAATGTCTTCAGTAACAATTTTTTTTTAAATTATTAGATCTATAGCTTTCTGTTCATTATAGTTTTAAAAATGTGTATATGTAGCCTTTACAGGCCTGTTTTATTTTCCCCCGGGCAACGCCGGGGAATTTAGCTAGTATAAAATAACAAGAAGACATTGTTTAATGTTTTAACTCGTACGGAATGCGCATGTCAGGGCACCACCTCATTGCTGGGACAACCGGGGTTAAAGTGTCAAAGTAAAAAAAAAAAGGTCTATACAATACTTAATACTTATGGGCGGTGAAGACTTGGATTTGCTGCCGGGTCTGGATGGCGTCACTGTGTAGCTCTGTCGGGTACCTGGCAATAGTTGGGGAGTGGTAAAGGCCGCTGGGCCACACAATCCCCGAGTATGCCGTGGCCTCAGAAACTTGCGATTGCTGTTTCACCGGCCCTGTGGATCAATTTGGTCCGACGGTGCTGGTACTACATTTGCTGCGGTATGCCGCGAATTTTAAAATAAATAAATATAAGCATGCCGTGTAGGCCTACTTGACGAGTAATTTAGTTCTTAAGGCTACTTTTAAAACTACTGTAATGAATTTGACGTGCCGAGCAACCCAACGCTAAGCTATTAGTAAAAGCCACAAGCATAGGGTTGCCAGATACATGGGTACCAAAAGGAGGACACAGAGAGACAAAAGGGAGGACAAAGGAGGACACATGGCTACCAAAAGGAGGACACATTGAGTGTTTCATTTAAATCATTTAATTTATTTTCAATTGAATGCTGATTTAACAAGCTATCAGTACAATTTTACAACAATTTTTACAACAATTATCTATTTGTAAGTAAATTCACCAAGAAAAAGTATTGTAAAAAAAATAATTAATATGAATTCAAATGACTTTTTTTTTCATAATGCAAAAATACTAGATCGATATTATTGGAAAATTAAACAGTCAATTCTACAGTTAATACATTATCCTCTTTCTTAATAATACAAAATATTTCTCTAGCGAGCCAACTTTTTGCACAAGATTCTTGTTAACAAGCACACATTTTTAAAACTGTTTAGCCTACATGTGAGATTTTTCAAGTTTTACTTTGTAAGAATGATGCCCTGAGTTAACCGATAGTCTGTTTTTTTGAGCGTTTATCAATGAGAACACTCTTTTCACATTACCATTGAGTCCAGGGAACAGAAAAAAGTTCACAATTTTTTTAGTAACTCTGAAAAGCAACTTGAATTTGGGAAACTTTAAAAAAAAAAAACTCAACTGCAATTATTAACCTAACAAAGAATTAGATCTGGGGTCGGCAACCTTTTGCTAACAGCGTGCCAAACTAGGATTTCTAAATCATTATGCATGCCAACAGCTTAAAAGTCAACCTATTCTATAATACTTTAAAAAAATTATTTATATAGGACAATTAAATTAACTCCGTAAAAAGACCAAGGCCAACAAAATGAACGTGTTTGTGATTATCATCCTTTTTATTTGCATTTATATCAATTACAATCCTTTATTAGTATACATAACTTAGACGATTATGGTAATTATTGTCTAAAGTCTTAAAATTATTTTGTTACCGTACTCAAGATGAGGATCTTTATTTATTTTTTAAAAATTATATTCAGATCTCAGCTTAGCTGAGAAGTTCTTCTTTTTTTTTCCAAATATGTTTATTCAAGATTTTACATGTAGGGGAGAGCGGGGAGAAGTGGGACACCGCCAAATTTCACAAAAGGAGTGTCGCCTAATTGCCATTATCTAATGTAAACAAACACATTTCCCATGTTCTTTTTAGCAGACTACCTTTTGTTTCTTTACGTGTGCTAGAAACCCCATTTTTGAAAAGTACCCCCAAAAAGTATTTTTTGATCACAGCTTGTAACTCATGTAAGTATAAATCTTTGACTTTTTAGCAAACTTTGTATATTGCATAAAGAAATAGACTTATCAATTAATATTCTAGTACTTAAACGAGTTTTGTAACTTTAATTGTTTGACTGTAATTTTAGTTTTATTTAGGAAACCCTACTTAGGGGTGAAGTGGGACAGAAAAAAATATCAATGTCCCACTTCTCCCCATCACTTCTGCATTCTCTTTACCTTAATCATTTTAAAGCTAAAAGGACTTCAATTATAAAATGACATGCTTACAAATGTATTTAAATTACTAAATACACTATTATTATTACTTTATGAATCAGATAAAGATATAGAAATAGCTCTTAAATTATTATTTTTTTTTTTAAATATTTTTTTAACAAATTCAATTTCCTTTATATTTTAGCTCATGTTTAGAGATTGCAAAGTACAAAGTATGAAAATGTCTCAGGGAATGAGCACATTCAGCTGGAGAATCAAAATCTGAACTTCATATAATTTGAAAAAAAAGATAGATCTAGATCAATATCAAAATACAAAGCTTTAACCAAATTATTCACAACCTATTAATATTCTCTGTTGCACGACACAACTCACTATGCCCTTACCTAAATCCCTGCTCCCAGATGTTCTATTGTGTTAAAACAATTGAAGAAAGCGTTAGCCTTTGAAACGGCTTAAGGTAACTAAATAAATTGCCCCTTGACTTGGGTAGAACGAAAGATGGCTGGTCGAAATTGGTTAACAAGTTTTTTTTAAATGAAATATGGAACTATCTGTGAGGAAGTCAGAGGGAACTTCACTTGCCAGAGCGTCTAGTCTACATTTAATCATTATAACATTAATATTATTTCAACATGTAAAAAGAAGCTATTGCTCAGACCAAATAGAAAAATGTGGATCAACATTGTCTTACATATAGAAATGAGCCTCAAGATATTCAAGGATTAGCAATGACATAAAAGCAGTTCCGTTTCAACCAATTGTTAGAGGAACAACATGTAGAACAAAAGCTGAAACCCTTTTTCAAATTGACTTTGACACTTTGAATGTGAAATATCTTCATGTAAAAGAGTTTCTAAAATGTGTATACCAACTAAGAAAGTTTAAGTCATTATTGATACTAAGTAGGCCCTATGTAATTTTGAATGTAACAATCCAATATATAATTTTGTATCGTTGAATAAACATAATGAAAATATAATAAGTTTGCTTGGATCGATTTTTGACTTGTTTAAGAGTTATTTTTATATTGTCCCACTTCTCCCCAAAATGTCCCACTTCTCCCACTCTCGTCCCACTTCACCCACACTTGTCCCACTTCACCCCCAATAGCATGGTTTCTCTAAACTCACAAAATTAATACTTTATTATACTTAGATATTAAAACAAATTAAGTGAATCAATGCCCTAATGGATGCTTTATTTGTTAAGACTTGTTTGGTTCAATACATACAATATATAAAAAAGATATTGAAATTCACGTAGTAGGGATTTTTAATGTCCCACTTCTCCCCGCTCTCCCCTACACTCTCATATATTTTACAATGAAGAAAGGGGGATAGAAGAACAGGTCATGCACATTTAAGGGGATAGAAGACCAAATGTTTTACGAGACAAATGTGTTTAGGTATTGTAGGTTTCGTTTCTACACTAACGTTAAGTGGAATAGATACCTAGTAATCAGACAAACTGGGTAGTTAATGTAATGTTAGAGAATATACATAGACATTCGTTAGTCATAAAATATTTATACAATTTTTAAATATTTTTTAAAGTTTGTTCATTTGAAAGTTATAACTTGTAATTTTTTAATAAAAGAAAAAACAAAACGGAAACATACTAAAATTATTACCACAAATAAAATGTTTTAATTATCTCCCTCTAATTAAAAAAATCGTTTCCACATTTGATTCAATAGCTATGCCAAACAAGTTATGTTTTGTAATATAAACAATATTACTGACTTATTTTTATTTTTTTATAAGTGTAGGTTTTACCAAAAGCTGAAAGTAGAAGAGCGAATCCCTATCAGTTGAGAATAGCAAATGACTTTCCTAAGCTAAGAAGCTCCCTTTCAGATTTTTATCCGCAAATGGGCACATTTGGATGCCCATTATTGAAAGTCTTGCCTTTGGTTAGAAAACTCCGCTTTGAATACTTCAGAAATATCGGCTTCAACAGTCAGTTTTCCTCATTCAGAACCGGAAACTGTTGTTGTTTGTTTTTTTCATCAATAAAAAAATTCTTGGAGGTCTCTCGCGTGCCATTGAAAATCGCTATTTCCTGCCAAGTTTGGCACGAGTGCCTTAGGTTGCCAACCCCTGCATTAGATAACACAATCTAATTCATTACATTTCCTGCTAAATACTCTAGTGTTATGCTTTACTCGACCCAGCCACTTATTGACAGCAAATAAGAACATAAAAAGTGCACTAAGGACTTATAATAATACCATTGGCACAAAAAAGCCGGACATTTTAAGGGTTTTTAGCTTTGCCTGCCGGACGGAGGACACAGGGCTAAAAAGGAGGACATGTCCTCCTTTTGCCGGACGTCTGGCAACCCTACACAAGCACTATGCCTAAAAAAAACTAGGTCTAAAATAATATCCCTTTGACAGTTAGCTCGTGACCAATAGCTAGCGGTGTCAGTAATGTAGTGACCCTTTATTGAACAATAATCATTTCATAACTACACTAAGTGTGACTCAGCAACGATAGGCCTATCCTATTGACTAGTAGAGTCCATCAGTTAAAGCCTAGGCCTATGCCTATATTATTACTAGCCTATAATATATTTCTTGTAGGCCTACTTGATTTTTCTCGATCAAACATTGTTGTAAAACCGGCGCGTGTCTTCATGCGCTATTATGTTTATAGGTTCGATTCTATTGCTTTGATTTCCGTTGGCCTTTCTCTTTTCACAAAAGTCACGTGATCAATCAAGTATTTCATTTAGAGTAGTAGCCTACCTAGGACATAGGCCTAGGCCTAAGTAAATAGTAGGCCTATAGTTATAGACGTCACTGACGGTCATAGTGTGTGCAATGTTTGCTTACGATGTGTCTCATTCTGGACAGTAGATTAAGTCTGGTTGAACATGAGTCATTTGTATTAGAGCGTAGAAGCAATAAATAAGAAAAGAAAGTGCCAGTCTTATCTATAGCAATTAGCTTGCTAAATCCCGGCGACTGTGTGGCGACAAGCGTTGTTGATGGCAACGGAAAAGGGGACACCACTCTTACTTATTTTTAAAGCGTCATAGTGTGGATTATCGATCCGATTCTTACGGTTTTACGATGTTATAAATAGTTCTAAGCGTACAAAATTAGCTTTTTAATATCGTTATCATTTAAAGTGTTAATATTGTGATATTTAATTGTGAACGTGTGTTAAAGTTTAGGTCTAAATGAAGTGAATGATAAAGATTTAACCTTTCAGTTGTCAGTTAGTATGAGTTAGTTGTGACTGACAGTGGCAGTGGACTGGAACATCAACAAAACCTGTGAATGGCGCTATCTAGTAGTCTAGTCTCTAGTTGACTTGAATGACTATTGTTATTTAAGCTCAAGCTGCTCGTAGACATAGTCACGGACCTAGTTCTCAAGTGTTGTGTATATTCTCTATCTATTATCTATATATAGCTATTGTTACACATTCCTTTATTATGTTTAGGTTACAATTCAATTGAGTGCATTGACCGAGAACATATTTCAGTCTTACGTGACAACTAATTGGAAGTGATTTAATTGTTGGAACAGGTTTATAGGGCCCTGTTATACTTTTGTAAAGTTTGTATTGAAAATGATCTCTCCTTGTTTGTCACTGGAAAGTCTGATATGGATTTATTCATGCATACTGAAGCATGGTTATTGACTAGGCAATGGTTCTATTTTTGTCTTGTATTCAAAATGTGATTGTTTTGTTTATATTATACTACTCTATGTGGGGTTATTGTGAGGCTATGTATTAGTATGGGCTGTGGAAATCTGTCCAAGAATAGCATCAGTCCTGGTGTAGGACTGGTATTACAAGAGAACAGAACTCTCTTTTGGCAGCTGACTAAGACATTTTTAGCAACTTCTGGGAGTGCTGTCTTGGATGAACATTCTGACCCATCTAATTTAGGTGGTGCCAAAAAGACAAATTCTGATTCATCTAATTTAGGTGGTGCCAAGAAGGAACAATCTAGTTCTTCTAATTTAGGTGGGGCCAAGAAGGAACAATCTAGTTCATCTAATTTAGGTGGGGCCAAGAAGGAACAATCTAGTTCTTCTAATTTAGGTGGTGCCAAGAAGGAACAATCTAGTTCTTCTAATTTAGGTGGGGCCAAGGAGACAAATTCAGGTGCATCTAATTTGGGCGGTGCCAGTGAGAAAATTCAGAAATGTGACAGCTGTCAGGCAAAACACAGTGACAGGGGGAGGAGCTGTGAAGATGTATATCTGAGCCATGATAGTGGGACAGCAGTGGTGGAGGGGGATACAGTGCTTAGAGATGCTGTGGTTTTAAATGATGAGACAACTAATGATAGTGTAGATCTTTTGTGTGGAATAGAACAAGAAGAAGGCAAACACCACTGTTGTCAATTTAAGGTACATCCATAATGTTCAGTTGTTTCTTTTGCTTTCAGATATGCAGAGTAGCTTCATGTAGCCTCTTTATATGTTCTGTTAATTCTGAAGTCAATGTTGTGTTCACTGTTGTGTTCACTGCTGTGTTCACTGCTGTGTTCAATGTTGTGTTCAATGTTGTGTGTTCAATGTTGTGTTCACTGCTGTGTTCAATGTTGTGTTCACTGCTGTGTTCACTGCTGTGTTCAATGTTGTGTTCACTGCTGTGTTCACTGCTGTGTTCAATGTTGTGTTCACTGCTGTGTTCAATGTTGTGTTCACTGCTGTGTTCAATGTTGTGTTCACTGCTGTGTTCAATGTTGTGTTCAATGTTGTGTTCACTGCTGTGTTCAATGTTGTGTTCACTGTTGTGTTCACTGTCTGTGTTCACTGTCTGTGTTCAATGTTGTGTTCAATGTTGTGTTCACTGTTGTGTTCAATGTTGTGTTCACTGCTGTGTTCAATGTTGTGTTCACTGCTGTGTTCACTGCTGTGTTCAATGTTGTGTTCACTGTTGTGTTCAATGTTGTGTTCACTGCTGTGTTCAATGTTGTGTTCACTGCTGTGTTCAATGTTGTGTTCAATGTTGTGTTCACTGCTGTGTTCAATGTTGTGTTCACTGTTGTGTTCACTGTCTGTGTTCACTGTCTGTGTTCAATGTTGTGTTCAATGTTGTGTTCACTGTTGTGTTCAATGTTGTGTTCAATGTTGTGTTCACTGTTGTGTTCAATGTTGTGTTCAATGTTGTGTTCACTGTTGTGTTCAATGTTGTGTTCAATGTTGTGTTCACTGTTGTGTTCAATGTTGTGTTCACTGTTGTGTTCAATGCTGGTTTTATTCTTGCTTCAGGAAAAGAGAGCCAAGGAAGCCCAGAAGAAATTTAAAAAGAAAGAGAAGGTTTCAGGCACATCAACCAGTGGGGTCTCCCTTGAGGACTTCCCTACTGCCCCAGAGAACCCGTCTATTCCCCAGTTTGTGTATAAATGTGTTTCATATATAGAAGCAGAAGGTCAGTGTCTTGGAAATAGACTGATTTTTTTTATATACTTCTAATTAGTTAAATACACATTTATAATTTATACAGTTTTTATGAAAGCTTGACTCATAATCTAAATAATGTGACCAATTATACACAGTTAATGTATGCTCTGTTGTGGTTTCATTAAGGTTGTAAGTGGTTTTTTGAAATATTTCACTAGGTCTGAAAACTGAAGGTCTGTACAGAATACCAGGCAATAGGTTACAAGGGGAAATCTTTGTCAATAAGTTTGCAGTTGGTGAGTTGACTTAACTTGTTTTCACGGAACTAGTCGCAGAACTTTAAGAGTTCATTCTCATCCACAGCAAAAGCAGCTTAAACACTTTCAAGCTTCATTATGAATGAAGTATCCTAAATGATACTTTTTCTTGTATGATAAATAGTATGATAGTTTGTGTGAATGTCTATTGTGCTTGTGTACAAATGGTTCTTTTATAATGTTTTAAATATGCTGAAAGACGGAATTTATGTAATCAAGTCAAATTTCCATTTGTTTGGATCAATAAAATAATCTTATCTTAAATATGTTGCTTTTTTTATTGGCATTTTTTTTAATATGTCTTCCAATATGCCAATAATCATTCAGTAAAAAGTCGATTATTTTATTGATCAAGTTCGGTATACCATTATGCCAATTATCATTCAGTTTGTTTGAGTATAAAGTTTATTAGAAAATAACAATGCCAATTATAAATCAAGTAGAATACAAAAATACATTTAGAGATGTACTGTAATGTTGGACATTTTTTTTTATGTAAGTATGTGAAGAGCCTTGTATTGTTGTTCTATTCTTTGCCTGTTTTTGAGAAATGCTATTTGCCTTCTCCCATCAGATCCTAATGTGGATATATCTACCCTTGAGATTCCAGTCAATGCCATAGCCACCTTGTTGAAAAGTTTTTTCAGTGATCTCAGTGAAGCCTTAATACCAGAGAAACTGTGTGATGAGCTCATGGAAGCAGCAGGTATGCATGGCTAGACGTACATTTTACTGGGGCATTAATAATGTCATCAAATGGGACACGGTGGACGAGCAGCAGCACGCTTGGCTGGCGTACTGAAGGTCCTGGGTTTGAATCCTGGTGAAGGAAAGGCTTTGTTTCCCTGGTCCAGAGGGTGTCCCTTAGTCTACCCAGCTTTGATGAGTATCTGACATTAGTTTAGGCAGGGAAAGGCTTTGTTTCCTGGTCCAGAGGGTGTCCCTTAGTCTACCCAGCTTTGATGAGTATCTGACATTAGTTTAGGCAGGGAAAGGCTTTGTTTCCTGGTCCAGAGGGTGTCCCTTAGTCTACCCAGCTTTGATGGGTATCTGACATTAGTTCGGGCAGGGAAAGGCTTTGTTTCCTGGTCCAGAGGGTGTCCCTTAGTCTACCCAGCTTTGATGGGTATCTGACATTAGTTGGGGCAAGGAAAGTCATCTGGGCTTTGTACTGACCACATAATCCCCTAGTATGCCCTGGTTACAGAAACTGGCTAACTCTGCTTCACAGGCCTTTTGGATCAATTTGGTCAGACAGGATTACTTTTACTTACTAACAATGTCCTCAAAATTGTATGTCATAAAATGTTCACTCTGTGCATACGTCTATTTCAGAAATGACAGACAAAAGCAGCCGTCTAATTATGCTGCGTGGAGTTATAAAGAAACTGCCACAGCAAAATTTTGAAGTCTTGAAATATCTCATTTCTCATTTATTCAAGTAAGCTCTGACTGTTAAGTAAATAATATATCAGAAAATGTAATATCTGATCCTTTAACCCCTTGGCTACCATGGGCTTCACATAGACATCATTGATTCATTACACTTAACTACTAAATATGTGACATCGATGTCTTAAAATGTAAAGAAATTCTAACAAATATTTTATTTAAAACTTTACAGCAGTTAAAAGGTTAAAAATTTTAAAACAAGTTAGAGATAGTTTTAAAGGTCTTTTATTTTGTCTTGTCTGAATTGATTTGTTGAAACAAAACTGCAGCAGACTATATATATATATTCTAATGGTTTCTTTTGCAGAGTATCTCAGAACCAGGAGTTCAACAGCATGACCAGCCGAAACCTGGCCAAATGCTGGTGGCCCACGCTGATGAGGGTCCAGTTCAAAAGCTACGAGAAGCTGGTCCAGGGCTCTCAGGTGCCGGAAGACATTGTGCAAAACTTGATAGAACAGTGTGCATTCTTTTTCCACGGAGGGAATGAAGTATGACACGGTGGAACGTCAGTATAACACATGGCAGTATTTCAGCAAAACAGTGTTGTGTTCAGTGGACCTGTTGTGTGAGTTCAGCACAAACCAAGGAGACAAGGCTATGTTCTTTTTTTAAAACAAAAACTTTTCTTTGGGTGCGGATTGTTCTCCCTTCCTGCATCCCATCCAGCTCGTGAACATTGGATTAAACTTGTGGATACAACCGGACTAATATCAGCTCAAACATGAAGATCACAAATTTTGTTTTTGTTTGTTAGAATGTACCTGTTTATGTGTGTGATGTGTGTGTTTTACTTTATTGAATGGTATTAATGTAAATAGCTTGATAAACTCAAAGTTTCATTCTACAAGCTATATAAGATAGACTGTCTCTATTAATGAATTAGTTGTTAAAAAAACAATGCCGGACTAGATTAGAAAGTGTTTTATCCAGTCTACTTCATTTCTTGTATATTCTTTTTTTGTTTTGGTCAGTAGGCTCTCACCTTAAAAAGTTATTGTTTTCTGTTCCATTGTTGTGATTTATTTGACTACAGATAACACCACACTGTTATACCGCTATTGGTTAAATTTTTTTGGGTTGTTGTGATTGTCGTATTTTGTGATATTTTCAAAAAATGCAAGCAGTAAATTTGATCAAGGAGAAGCGAACATGAAAAGTAAGTAACATTACATTTTATTTATTGTAGAATTATTTTGTGTTCAGAACTAATGTTAATCAGCTAAAAGTTGTCTTGGGTCACGCAGAGTGGGTCTTTTTGTTTTGTAAAAGTTTTGTTTTTCATAGTAAAATAAGAACTGCATGGATAAGTAGGGGAAACAGTTGTTTTGTTTGTTTCATTAAAATATATTTGACAATCATCTAGTTTGTTGGTCAGCCAAACAAGTAGTTTACTACCAAAAAGTGCCAAGTTAACAGAAGGTAGTTTTACAGAAGTCAACTTTTTACCTTGTAACTAGCACCTTTTGATGGGTGGGTTATATTTTCTATTATTAACCAACCATATTTGATTACTTAAAACATTTTGGAGGTTGAAGTAAAGATCAGCATAAAAAACATATTCTTTTTAAATCAAAAAATGTGATTTAGCACTATTTGAAAATGGACTACTCAAATAGTCCCAAGTAGGGGAAATCGCAGGTACGAGGTGTATTTCCCTGTCACTAACTAACCAGGCATCATGTCATGTTAAGGTCTGGGAAGGCAAGCGCTTGCACTGCATAGCTCAATGCTGTAATGTGTTTCTTGTTTTTAAATACTGTAACTGTAAAACCTTGGTTTAACGCTATCAACAGTCTAAATTTTTTTTGTGAGGTTGTCTTTTATATAGTAAAGCAGAGTTTCTAAAAGTTTCTAAGCAAACCAAAATACTGGTACCGGTATTATTTCAGTCACTGTGTTCCCACATATCCAGTTGTTTTTATTGAATTTCATTAAAAGTAAAGTTTAAACACAAAGTTCACAAAAGAAATTTTGAAAGAAAACAAAATGTTTTGTTTCAATACAAATTTAATTTGAAAATGAACCAGACAATTGTATCTGTGGAGTGAATTATATGGAGGTTTATTGAAAGAACTTTATACTTTCGTATTTTATGACAATACAACTTTGTTCATTTTCTCCTTGGGGGTACAATAGTAGTCTAGTTATCTTGTAGTCTTCATTGTTATTATCTCCCTTGGTTTTAAACTACAAAAAACCTATTAGTCTTGTACATACTCTACATATCAATCAGTGTAAAGTGTAAGTAAATTGTTGAGAGGCTCCAGAGTGGTTGAGCTTATGACCACCCACAGCTTACAGAGTTGTGGCAGGATATGTCCAATACCATCTTTGTTCTGCATCATTTCAGTTTCTATTTTCTCTTTCCCTTCATCTTGTATTGTCTGGGCTCATGAAGCAGGCATGGGTTTCTTTTCTCAAGGTTGTCAAGTATTTATTGGATGATTTCTTCTTGGGATTGATTGATCGTAATGCTTTATAAGATTTTTTTTTCCTTAAGGGTTTGACTGTAAACTTCTACAAAGTGTCTCATCTATTGTTACAGTCCATTGGTTAGTAAATTTTGTTAATGAATACCTCAGTAATTTACTGGTCCAGCTTCAGTTTCATTCATTGAACATTTATTTCACAATGCACTTCCAACTGCTTTAATACTTCTTGTTTTTTTTTTATATAATTTTTTTTTTCAACTTTCTTCATCTATATAATGAGAGATTCTTTATTCATTTCAATTCATTCTTCAGTCATCTCTAGCCAACATTTTGGTCTCAGAAAGTTTCATACTTGTCCTTTATACATTCACATTACTCTAAAGGCCGCAATAGAAACTGTTGATATAGTTATAGTCTGCTTGAATGTCCTAAACTAGCCAGTCTGAGACTTATATACCATTGCTCAATCAACCTACCATTGCCAACGCTCTATACCACAACACATTAAAAGTTATTTTTTTAGAAAAGGAATATAAATATATTTGTCTGGCATTGACTGCAATAAAGCAAATAGATCTGCAACAAGAAAGAAAAGACAGTTATTGAGATTTCTCTTTAATTGAACAGCAATAGGGTCAGAGTAATATTCTTCTACTTCTAGCTTGTGGATGGCAAACAGTCTAATGGTTTCTATAAAAATAGAAGATGTTTTTCTTACCTTTTTTTTTTTAAATACAGATTCATGACTTTGTGCTAATTGGCTTTTTAAAACACAAACACTGTATTCTTCTATCAGTTAGCCCAGTCTTTATCAGTGACCTCACCTTAAACTCAATTATTAGTGCATTCCTGTTGGTGTGCTCACTGTGTGTGTGTGTCAGGGGAGTGTGGGTGAAACTAATGTTTCTACAGTCTATATTCATCCTTTTCTTTACATAATGATATTTCTTTCATTTGGTAGTCACTTGGACTACATAGTTCACATTTTTTTTCAATCTATCCATTGTTATCTGTCTCATTAAACTTTAGTTTTTGTTTTGTTTTATAAAACATGTATACATACACACACACATATATATATTAATGTATATATATATGTCTGTGTTAAAATTGACTGTACAGTTTCACCTTTTAACCAAGCAAGTTTTGTGTAAATTTAGCCAACACTACTATGTAGACTATTGTAAAGAAATGAAAACTCCATTGTATGTCACTATACATGTTTATGTCTACATAGACTGTAAGATACATAGACTAAGTGTAACCTGCATAGACTGTAACTTTAACACACATAGACATTATTTGTAACATGTGTATGAGAAAGGTAGCATCATGCTCAAGTAACAAGACTATTTCTGCTTCAACTGGGTGTAGTTTTAGTGTTTTCCTGTAAACCACATAGAGACAGCATCATCTTGTTGTTTGTCATATCTCTTGAGAAGTAATTCAATGGTGACCATCTTGTTGTTTGTCATATCTCTTGAGACGTATTTCAATGGTGACACCCCGTGCCAAGTTTGTTTTTGTTTTTTTACTTTAGGCTCTTTTTATAAATTATGTTGTTGTTATTTTTTGTTGTTGTTTTTAAACTATGACATTCTTTATGACATTTTGGTTTGTTGTTGTTGTTTTCTTTCTTTCACTACCAAGTCATTGAAACCACAAAATGTGACAACTAACTCATTCTGGACTATAATAGAAGCTTCTCTGTGTAATGTACCACTATTGTCTTTTACAAGTGAATTGTTCTTGAAACCATAAATAGAACATTTTTTTTTTAAAGTTTATTCAAAGTTGTACTGCATTGTAAATTTACAATTACAGCATTTTTTTTTTTTTCAAGTTTTGTTATGAATGAGGAAAATCTTTTTTTTTTAAGTCTTACCATGCTGATGTTTCATAATTTATTGATTGTTGTTGTGGCTCTATTTTTTATATGGTCAGTCCAATATTAAGTAAAAGTAAGTAAAGTACCCATCGGACCGAACTGATCCATAGGTCCGATGAAGCAGCGTTCACCAGTTTCTGTGGCCACGCCATACTAGGTGATTGTGTGGCCAGCACTATGCACATCCGCCTTTACTTTACCCCAACTAATGTCAGGTACCCATCAGAGCTGGGTAGACTCAGGGACACCCTCCATACCCCGGAAAAAATCCTAGCCTTCACCAGGATTCGAACCCGGGACCTTCGGTTCGCCAGTCGAACGCGCTATCGCTCGGCTTCCATGCCCCTGAGTCTACCCAGCTCTTATGAGTACCTGACCTTAGTTGGGGGTAAAGTGAAGGCGGCTGTGCATAGTGCTGGCCACACAATCACCTAGTATGCCGTGGCCACAACTGGTGAACGCTGCTTCACTGGCCCTATGGATCAATTTGGTCCGACAGGATACTTTACTTAACTTACCTTAACATGTAAGATAGATTTATGAACATATCTGTTTACTGTATAAGTAGGTATGACTTTATAAAGTCCATATAAGTATAATAAAGGGTCATCTACCAGTAGTTTATTCCAAATTGTTTACTTACATGGATGAGAATCATCAAAAAATGTCTTTAGAATTGACTACTTTTTATTATATTTGTCCGAAGGTCACAGTTTTGTTGTGTATATGTTTACATTTGAGTTTGTATTTATTCAGTATGTTAACGGTCAATGTCAAACCATTCAAACAAAACAAAAACCAATAAGAGAAGCAAAAAATTGTATTCTCATGGGCTTGAAATTTGAAAACAAACTGTGTATCTTATGATACTTGTACATATGATAGGTTTTTGTAAATAGTATCTAAACATTGAATAGCTTTGTTTTTAGTTTCATCATCTCAACATAAGCCTACACAGACCATCCATTGTTTTGATTTTAATCTGTAGTAAGTACTTCAGCTCCATAGGTTAAAGTGCATGCTTGTGCATCAGGAGCTCATAACTTAAACAAAAATTTTTTTTTCAATGTAATCGGATTTCATGTAAATCATTCACTTTAAAACAGGGATGGGCTGACAGTATAATTTCTTGTGTTTTGTTTGGTGTGGCTGTTTCTGTATGAACCTGTGGCTTGAGCTGGAGCATTTACTTAAAAAATTTATATTAAACCTTGGACTGCTTTATATGGGGCTGGTGAGTTGACATATGTATTGGATGTGTCCCATGGGCAGCGTAACCAACACTGCAGCTTGTGGCCCTGTGGACCACTCTTTATCCAGCCCACATTCAATCTTCATCTCATTCATTTCTTTCTTTTCAAGCTCATGTTCAGATTGTTCAACCTGATTTGTTGTGTTTTGCCTCTCATTGAAAAAAAAGCATCGCGCTATGCCATATAATGTTCCGATAACTTCATTAGTGTTTTATTTGTGTAACCTAACGGTAGCTCATGAAAACAACTTCACTTTTAAAATCATTTCTGCATTCTCTTTGGTGAATAATTCTCATAAAGAAACTGGCATTTCAACTTCTTGCTGCAGTTGTTTGTTTTTTGTCTGTTGTTTTCTAACACGACCACTATCATTGACTATCAAAATATTTTATTTTTTTAAACAAAAATAAAACTGGGTGAATGGATTTCAAATATGTAGATGTTGCTGACTGCGACTAGGTTGGACTTTCAAGTTGCTTGTAATGATAACTTTGTTTTTTTTTCATTCATTTGTCCAGTATTCAATTTTATGTTTACAAAAAATCAAGCAATACTTTGGTTGTGATAGAAGAGAGTATGTTCATTTATGAGGTCATCCGTGGTCTTCTTCTTTTTTAACAATTTTCTTTTTCTTCATTTTTTCCTCAAATGCCAGTGTCTAGTCATTTCAACACACACACACGACTTACTACACTTGTATAGAGGTCTAGCGATAGGTATTTGCCGAGGTAACTGCTAAGGTGGAACAAAAAAAGAAGTGTAGACCTTTAATGACCCGTGGCTACTGAAGTCACTTTCATTGCTTGTACTGTTGTAGTTTGATGAAGGCCATTAAAGGAGATGCAGCTGCTGGTTTGAGCTGGGTTATACATAGATGTGTGATGGTTTTAGGACATGCAGATATTGACATGACTGCACATGGTCACACATCTTTAGTGGCAACATGGCATTGAACATCAAATTACACATGGGTGTTTGATGTTCAATGACATGTAGCCACTATAGATGTGTGATGTTAAATGACTAGTAGCCACTAAAGAGGTGTGATGTTCAATGACATGTAGCCACTATAGAGGTATGATGTTCAATGACATGTAGCCACTATAGAGGTATGATGTTCAATGGTGTGAAGCCACTATAGAAATATGAGGTTCAATGACATGTAAACACTATAAAGGTACCGGTATGAGGTTTATTGTTAAAATCCAGCAGGACACAGACATGATACATGCCAATGTTTTCAATGTTGTTTAGTGCTTTGAACCCACCCATCCATGCATTCTGTTGTTTTGTGCCATCCAGAGGTTTTTTGTTGAAACATGAATGACTCACAAGCAGCTAGGAGTCATACAAAACTCCTGACTGACGTGTTGTTGTTTTTTTACATCACCTGTACTTTGAATCGCTATGAGATTAAAACAAAATAATTGTTAACGAAGAAATTATCAAAAAATAACAAACAACCCTTTTGTTAATACATATTGAACTGTATTGTTGTATTTGTCAGATTTTTATTACATGTAGAATTACATTTCATAGTCATATTGCCGTTAAATAATATAACAAATGTCTGTTTGTAACAAAGTGTTATTTTCTTTCAAATTCATGGGCTGAGCATCACAATTTTTTTTTAAATGTGCAATCAATATTTTTCATTAATTTTTTTAAAGGGAGATAATAAGATTAAGAATGCTTGTTTTGATTGGCCCATAAATATAGAAGCTTGGCCTAGTTTTTATTTTTGTTTATATCAAAAGACATTCATAATAATTTTGCCAGGCTATATACCGTATATATGTTAGGTGTAATTCATATTTTTTTTAAAAAGTATTCCTGCTCAGATTTGGATGAACTGTTTTGCTTTTAACCTAATTGTTTATGCTATTTAATTATAATTATTCCCCCTTTTTGAAAAAAAGATGAATCCCACTATTGTCTCTTCCTTTTGCTACCCCTTCTCCCCCCCCATCTTTCCTCTTTTCCTCCCTACATAAAGAATTGATTATGTACTTAAAATGTAAACACACAATTTTGTTGTTTGTTTTGATTGTAAACTCTTCTAGTTGCTGTTGTTTTTTTGTTTGTTTGTTTGTTTTTTTTTTTTTTTGGGGGGGGGGCTACCACATTTGTTTCAGTTATTGTTATACCATTTGTGTGTTTCTGTGTGTCAGCAGTTTTTATTGGCCAGCCTTAAACCTCTGCAGCCCTTGCCATTCATTAATTAAAATTCAAGAGAGAATAAGACAAAAAAAAAAATCAAATACAAAACAGACTTTGGTTTCCAGTTCACTTTGTTGGTTTTTCATTTCCAAATGTGTGTGTGTGCATGTGTTAATGATAATGTGTCCAGAGGGGGCAGGACACTGCAGCGTGCATTGTTTCGCAGGTAAAGAGGTAGTAGTTCTAAGGGATCTCAACAAGCTTCCTGTGATGATACCCATAAATTTTAAATCACAATATTATGCGTACGCCACAGCTCCTTCCTACCTTCAAGAACTGATATCCAAGCATGCGCAACCAAGGGAACTGCGCTCCCCATCACAGTCACTCGTACTCATTTGCTACTAACCTACTTTCCAATGACACCCGGGAAAGTACTAGCCAAAGGGAAGGAACTCCGAATTAAATTTAGTGAATTATTTTTTAATATTTATTTTTAATGACTAAATATTCCCCAAAATGAATAAAAATTACATCATAAAATAGATAAATATCTTAGCTTTCTGGAAATGTATACTTTTATACATAAAAAATGCCGAATTATCGGTAGAATCATTCGCTGAATGTTGAGACCCTATGATTTGGCTACTAAATATTTTCGCTAGCCCTACCGTCAAAGTCCGATAAAGTATAATAAAGCCCAAAAATCGAGTTGTAATGGAAATTCATCATAGTCTATATCTGCAGCATCCTTATTATCAGAACTGTTGTTAAATGTTATATTTGGAGGTATAGAGCTATTAATAAATAAAGTAAAAAATTAAAAGCGAAGGCTATAAAAAAAAGTATTACAAGACAAAAGGCCACTGAAAACTACCCGTATTTTCAACGCGCAGCGAAAAAAAACGAAACTAGATAAAAACATCCGGTTTTAAAACATCCGGTTTTTATTAACGAAACAGACTATATTCCTACTTTTTAAAAGCCGTGCTTGCAGCATTAAAAAAAAACCAGAACACATGGCGAAAAATCAAGAAACGACAATAGGTTAGTCACACACGTGGCGGCCGCTTTAGGGCGCATTAGTACGGAGGGGGGTATGTCGCAGTAGTAGCAAATGAGTTAAAATTCCCAGTGTGGATGGACAAAAAAATAAGCACCGTACCTAGGAGTGCGCTAATTTGAATCTGTGGCGCCTTCTTTACGGAACAGAGAGAATCGGAGAAAAAAAGTGTTTAATAAAATCGAGCTTAAAGTTAAAGACCTTTCAGAAAAGCTAAAGAAAAAAAAATGTCTGTGACCTATTTTGTGCTTCCCCCTTTTTTCAACCTCACCCCCCCCCCTTTTCCATTCAAAAAAATTATTCCAACAATGAGTAATGAGGTCAAATTCATAAACACTAAATATAGAATATAGAGTGATCAAGAATTAAGAAGGAATTTTTTCTTTTTTAATTTGTCAAAACAAAAAAGTATGAAGTACATCACCACTGATCTATAAAAAGAATGGATTGCGCAAATGTAGCCCACAGGCCCTAGGTCTATCGAATCGGCCTTATCATATAGTTAAATTAATACCATAGGCCTAGGCTATAAACAGTATTTAAACTGAAACTTTTTCATGGTTTTACCAAGCCCTTTTTACAGATGCAAGAAAAAAAAAGTGCCTTATTAATTTTTAAATGTTAATCTGTGGACAAATATAAGAGACAGACAGGCCTTATTTATAACTAGTCAACAATGCAGAAAAAAAATTGTTAATTAAAAATAAATTTGTAGGTTTCCAATAAAAGTTTTTTAATTTAGATTATAATTAAATCTTTAAGACTTGTCAACCAATTGCCAAAATATTTTAAAACTCGATGGTGAATCTAATAAATAACACCACTTTTAAATTTGAAAAAAAATTGATCAATAATTATTTTTTAAAAAAGTTACACAATATTTAGCCAAAGATATGCCATCACACACAAAAAATTGTAGCAAAGTTGAAATAAATAGATATAATTACCATCTCCTCATATTCTCATAATGAAAGTGGCCGGTATTTAAAAAAAACATGAAATAGAAAGGAAATTGAATTTAGTATATGATAAATGTAGGCCCTATGTAAAAATATAGACTATTTATAATGTTTGAAAAAAAAAATTGTAATTCAAATTTGCTACCTTTCGGTGTGGGTCAAGCCCCCTTTTTGGACGCTCCTATTACATCATTTATTTCACTTCATTCCGAATTATAATCGATGTCTTGTTTTGTGGAGTTTTCATTGTTAGACGTTAACAAAATGGGTAGGCCCTACGTAGATTTATCATCGACTGTCCAAATGAATAAATTAGTTCTAGAGCTTTATTAGCAGATTTTATCTAAGATGGACCTGCCCCTGGACCGCTTGGCACAATGACAAAAATAATTTTAAAACCCAAATCTCAATCAAAATGTACAAAATTAACGCAAAAAATGTAAACAAATTGCATTTCTTCCACCGGTTCCAGCCGAGTGCGTCGCCAGAGCTCTTTGTTGGTGATGACGATAGGCCATACATTTTCGTCTGTTGTTCGTTGTCTGTAATCTGTAACTGTCGTCAGCGCATAGAACTGTCATCAGCGGCTATACAAATACTATTATTATTTACCAAAATAAGTCTTTGAGACAAATTCAAAGCCTGCACCCGTAGGCCTACAACTACATTAATAGTCATTTTATAAGCCCCTACCTCCTAATAAACACATTTTAGAGGATAAATTGGTTGGCCCTATAGATTTTAGTGTTTAGCACTAAAAATAGTAAAAACAATAAACTATAGGCACTAGACTATAAATGAAGTAAAAACTAGAATGAACTAGTAAACACGACATTTAGGTAGGCCTACAGATATTTTTTGCTGAGAAACGAGGAGCGGCGATTTGTTTTATAAGGGCATAAGGGGAATCCTCTCGATCGTACTACACAGACAGAATGACCATCTCTTGTGGATATTTTCAGTTCAAGGTGCCTGTCTATGATTGATAAAATCCTCCAAGATCATGCACACCCGCTTCATGATAGTTACATAATATCTAGTCGAAGTGGTCGGCTTCTTTCTATAAGGGCAAGAACAGAGAGATTTAAGAACTGTCAGTGAGACTCTTTCAAAAGAATCATCTTTCAGCCAGGAAATACAATGGCTCAATAGCTGACTCCTAAATAATAGGCCTACTTTTTTCTTGTATGATAAATGGTATGATAGTGTGCGTGAATGTCTAATGTGTTTGAGTACAAATGGTTCTTTAATATTGTTTTAGTTATTCTGAAAGACGGAATTTATGTAATCAAGTCAATTTTCCATTCATTTGGATCAATAAAGCAATCTTATCTTATCTTATCTATTTTATTTATAATGATTAACTATAAGTAGGCCTATAAGGCATAAGGTCATAAGGTGTCAAAGGACTAAGCTAATCCGTGTTAACTGCCCTTCTTGGTCTCTATAAATAGGCACTAGTATCAGATTCATACTCAACGAAAACCGGGACAATCGACAAAAACGGAAGCCGACGAAAACCGAAATAAATACAAAAAAAACAAACAAACGATGTTGGACTGTGGCCGTCTGTGGCCTACATTCTACGTCATAAAAGACAAAAATTTTGTCATTGCAAACGTATATATGTCAGTGCTTTTTTTCACTTTTTATAATCAAACGAGCAACAATAATTTCGCCTAAACTAAAAACTTTATTTTTACACAGAATCAAATTGACGTTGCTTATTACTATTACACTGTAACTGGTTGACCATGTTATGAAAACAAAAACACTGAACAAGTTGCAGTTTTATTAAAAACGATAAAAAAAAGTATTTAGCTCGAATCACTATTTTACTGTTAAAAATATTAGGCATTTTGATTACGTTGTCTTAAAAGCGTAATTTTCTTTTCATAAAATCGTAAAGATTCGATAAACGACATAGACATACATAGCATATGATAGGCCTAGGCGTCATAGGCAAGGAAAGTTTCAAAACATCACTGATTCAGATTGAAAATGAACAGCTAGAACTGAACTGGCACCCCAAAAAAACAAACAACACACACCAGTAGGCCTACTGTATACGTAGGTTGTAATGCTGTCATGCATATCTTTGTTTATTATTGATAATATGATTGGAAATATGTCTAGATGCAGAACACCTGCACTACTACTACAACATGATGTCCTGAACATGTGAGGCTGGTCCACCAGAGCCAGATGTCAGATGGAGATTCACATATATGACACAAAATAACTTGAATCTTTCTTTACGGGTTTTGAAAGTAAACCAAAAAAGTGGCTAGTGGACTGTGAATTCTGCTTCTTTTACTTTGATAGTGTGTGTGTGTGGCTGTATCGGTATTTATTTTCAAATTTAATTCATTATTGGACTATGAACAATCAATAAAATATAACGACCTAAGTCAGGCTAAGCTAAGTATCAGTATTAGACTAGAAAGCTTTTTAATAAAAATAACATATTAATATTTTTACAGTTACAGTCATGACTCATATATATGTTACATGTGTTGCACAGCTTATTGGTCTACAACAATGATAAAATCCATTGGAATTGAAAATATTAACAGTGATTGAATTTCTACACTTTGAAAAGCTACACTACATAAAATTTGCAAATGCAAAGAAGGATGCTTTTTAAGATAGGTGTAACCCTAGTATTAGGTGTTGGAATAATATTATTTTACCTTGTGAATGTTCAAGATATTGAAAAGGATGCTGTATTAAAGCACAGCCCTTTTGATGAACAGGAGCTATTGCAATCAAATGTAATAAACCGTGTTGTGAATGTAGCTGATGTAGGTGACAGTGTAGTGGATACACGTAGAGTATTTGAAGATATGGAAGTAGCCCAGAAGCCAATAGACTATGAAAAAGCAAAGCTGCGTGTACAGCAAACATTTAAACCTGACCCTGAGGTGGAATTAGGGTCACACCAAACATCAAAACCTGCTGAAAGTCAAGAAAGTAATTTATTAATATTCAAAGAAAAGTATTTGCTTCCAGTTCTTCAAGGGGAAAGGTGAGAAATTTCAAGAGCTAGGCCTATTTAAAAATACTTCAATTAATTATTATATATTTGTTTCATGCTAACAAAATAGGCTTTACCATTTTTAATCAATTACACTACAACCACTTGGCAATACCATAGCTAATCTTTGTTATAAAGATGCACTGATATACAAATTATAATCTTGTAAACAATTTATTTGAAATAGCATTGAATATATAGTTATTAAAAGTGAAGTAGTACTCACAATCTTAAAATCATTTAGGCTTGTAGAGAATTTATTTTTGGTTTTAAACAAGTTGGTTTCTGTAGCAAAATAATTTCTACATGACGTGAGTGCTAACCATGTGCTGACCCATCTGCATCTTGACTGCCTACCTGGAAGCAACCTGGTGGTCTGTACAGCAGTACTTGTGTTTCTTTGTGCCTGCTCTGTTGGCAAACAAGGGCTTGGGATTGCATGGCCAGCACACTACCCACCCACCCTAGACAAATTAAATTTCTCTGAACTGATACATGTTTGTTTTGTGTCAATAACGAAATCCTAGAAAAGTCCTTTGTAGCAAGAAGCTAAAATCTGTTCAGAGAACTAACAGTATTTCTTTGTATTTCATGAAAACTTTTTGGTTTAATCAGTCTCCAGCTCCCAACTCGGGTTGCAGTCCATTTGTGCGTAGTTGTGTGTGGTGAGAGACAGGAAGAGACTCTGGTAATGCTTAAGTCAGCTGCACTTGTAACACCATCAACTGTGCCATTGACTTTCCACATCATATCGGAAGCTGCGACACAAAAATATTTTCAAGAACAGGTAGGCATTCAACTGTCAAGGTGTAAAAATATTTGTTTTTATCCTTCACAATGGTAGTACACGTGGCATTGACTAATTTCCTGTTCTCTCTCATACAGCTGGAAAAGTGGCCACAGCAACACAGGCAGAGGCTCACTTATTATATATACAATATATCATTTCCTGAGGATGACGCTTCTGATTCTTGGAAGAAATTGTTTAAGCCCTGTGCTTCTCAGCGCCTGTTTCTACCAGTAAGTGAAGTGATTGTGTTTTTCTATTAGCAACATTAAAAAGAAAATTTTACATTCTCCTGTTTACCTGGAGTAGAATTTGAATCTCATTCTGTTGTATTAAGCGGTGAGGAAATGCCCTTGTTAATCTAACAGTATTGGGGCTTAAAGTCACAAGGCCAGTTGGAACAACAGCTCTCACTTCTGTGCCCATGAGCTTCTAAGCTGGAAAAAGTGTATATTCCTCTGGTTCCCGGAGTCAGACTGGTGGAATAAGGCATGGGACTGTGGTCGTCGTATGCCTCCACCCCCATCTCTTTGGGTGACGAAGGTGGGGTGGGGGGTGGTGAAATTGCATTTGAGTCTTGGACAGTGTTTTGCAGGCATCGTTGTTGAGTCCTTTAAGGACACAAGAAAGAAAGGTCACAATGGCTCAACACTGTCAACTGCCCTAAATTTGAAGAACAAAGTAAAATATGAAACTACTGCCAAGTTGCTTACCAGAAGGTATAATTATAGTGGCCAAGGGAAGCTACTCACGTTTTCCTTTTATCACCCAGTCATACATACGTGACTTCTAGGACCAACCTCTTATGTGTGAAAGGATAACAGCTGTAGAATGATAGAAATTACAACAGCATTAAAGAATAAAACTAAAGGGCTATCAAGATTTAGTATTATGTTAATGAAGTTTATTATGGGTTCTTATTGGTTTGGAAAGTTTGGAAAATTTGACTTGAATTTTTCAAATGACCAAAGTTTGTGAAAGTGTGAATTTTGCTAAAAGGGACAAAGAAATGTGAACAATATTTTTTTAAATGTTAAAATATGAAATAAATATAAATACAGTTAAGAAGTTCTATAGTCCTGTCATGTTTCTATTCTAAAATTATTAACTCTTTAACAGTACTGAACAAAATAATTATAATATGTTTGTAGTTTATTGTCATGATAGTTTTTATTATTCATTTTCTTAGTAGAGTTAATGATAGTTTTGTAGCGTTTGTGTTATTTTGTAGTGTAAGGTTCTTTGTGTTTTTAAAATGTTTATTTGTACAAATATTTGAAATATTCCTTGAGTGCTAAACATGTGCTTATCCATGACTTTTATCTATAGGAGATACTACAGACTGTGGACAGCCTGATATATGTGGACACGGACACTTTGTTCTTAAGGTCACTGGCTGACCTCTGGGCCCACTTCTCTCTAATGAATCAGAGCCAGCTGGCCGGGGTTGTATCCGAAGCAGAAGACGGGACGGCGGGCTGGTACAATAGGTTCGCCAACCACCCATACTACGGGCAATATGGTAAGAACAAGAAATGACCTGCAACACTTGTGTTTTGTCACAAATTTATAAGTTGTTTGTAGAATCCTTTTTTTCAATTGTTTACGTCTTTGTTTCCCACTATGGAGGCCTGTGGACAAGCACCGGTCTGAGAGCCAAATATGGCCTGCCCACAAATTGAATGAATAAAGAAATCAGGGCAATAGGTAGTTTAAAAAAAAAGAAATAAATGTGTCACTTGTTATTGATGTAAGGGGAAAAAAACAATTGTTTTTTGTTTCAATACTATAATATGGACAAAAGTATATTTTAAAATGTAATAAAACAACAATATTTAATAAGATAATAACAGTTTGAGATTTGATGAATAAAAACCATTTTTAATAAAAAATTATACCTCTCTGGTAAGTCTTTCATGGAGAAAGTCAAAATGATACAGAATATATTATATTAACTTGCTCATCCTTTTCTGCACTCTACATCAACTATATATAAAAAAAAATAATAATTATAGGCCAACAAATCTTCCATACAATGATTCAATTGTATCCGACTCATTGTCACCATTGTGTATCTTTCTTCAGGCATCAACTCTGGGGTGATGCTGATGAACTCATTGTCACCATTGTGTATCTTTCTTCAGGCATCAACTCTGGGGTGATGCTGATGAACTCATTGTCACCATTGTGTATCTTTCTTCAGGCATCAACTCTGGGGTGATGCTGATGAACTCATTGTCACCATTGTGTATCTTTCTTCAGGCATCAACTCTGGGGTGATGCTGATGAACTCATTGTCACCATTGTGTATCTTTCTTCAGGCATCAACTCTGGGGTGATGCTGATGAACTCATTGTCACCATTGTGTATCTTTCTTCAGGCATCAACTCTGGGGTGATGCTGATGAACTCATTGTCACCATTGTGTATCTTTCTTCAGGCATCAACTCTGGGGTGATGCTGATGAACTCATTGTCACCATTGTGTATCTTTCTTCAGGCATCAACTCTGGGGTGATGCTGATGAACTCATTGTCACCATTGTGTATCTTTCTTCAGGCATCAACTCTGGGGTGATGCTGATGAACTCATTGTCACCATTGTGTATCTTTCTTCAGGCATCAACTCTGGGGTGATGCTGATGAACTCATTGTCACCATTGTGTATCTTTCTTCAGGCATCAACTCTGGGGTGATGCTGATGAACTCATTGTCACCATTGTGTATCTTTCTTCAGGCATCAACTCTGGGGTGATGCTGATGAACTCATTGTCACCATTGTGTATCTTTCTTCAGGCATCAACTCTGGGGTGATGCTGATGAACTCATTGTCACCATTGTGTATCTTTCTTCAGGCATCAACTCTGGGGTGATGCTGATGAACTCATTGTCACCATTGTGTATCTTTCTTCAGGCATCAACTCTGGGGTGATGCTGATGAACTTGACCCGCATGAGACACACCACCTGGCTGACCGACATGCAGGCATTCTACGACAAGTACAAGTTGATGATACCTTGGGGTGACCAGGACCTCATCAACATTTACTTCTCCGCCAATCCTGGTGGGTTATATTTTATAGAAATACTTCCATTAACTGTGTTGATGCTTGTCACTATGAGGGAAGTAGTAATTATAGAAATACTTCCATTAACTGTGTTGATGCTTGTCACTATGAGGGAAGTAGTAATTATAGAAATACTTCCATTAACTGTGTTGATGCTTGTCACTATGAGGGAAGTAGTAATTATAGAAATACTTCCATTAACTGTGTTGATGCTTGTCACTATGAGGGAAGTAGTAATTATTGAAATACTTCCATTAACTGTGTTGATGCTTGTCACTATGAGGGAAGAAGTAATTATTGAAATACTTCCATTAACTGTGTTGATGCTTGTCACTATGAGGGAAGTAGTAATTATTGAAATACTTCCATTAACTGTGTTGATGCTTGTCACTATGAGGGAAGTAGTAATTATAGAAATACTTCCATTAACTGTGTTGATGCTTGTCACTATGAGGGAAGTAGTAATTATAGAAATACTTCCATTAACTGTGTTGATGCTTGTCACTATGAGGGAAGTAGTAATTATTGAAATACTTCCATTAACTGTGTTGATGCTTGTCACTATGAGGGAAGAAGTAATTATAGAAATACTTCCATTAACTGTGTTGATGCTTGTCACTATGATGGAAGAAGTAATTATTGAAATACTTCCATTAACTGTGTTGATGCTTGTCACTATGAGGGAAGAAGTAATTATAGAAATACTTCCATTAACTGTGTTGATGCTTGTCACTATGAGGGAAGAAGTAATTATAGAAATACTTCCATTAACTGTGTTGATGCTTGTCACTATGAGGGAAGTAGTAATTATTGTATCTGAGGCAGTCTAGATACAGAAAGATGCCAAAAGCTAATTGTCAAAAGATTACAATACTACTACCAGGTATACAAGTGTATAACAATAAATATGTCTTGATGTAAATGGTTCATAGAGACATGTAAATAAATTTTAACCCTTTTCCTTCCCACTGTATTTGAAAATGGTTCACTGTCAAAGTACCTTTGATTTTATTCTCTTACAAACCATTGTGAAATCAATCGGCCATTTTTTTCTTTATGCATGCTGTCAGATAGTGATATTGTGTTCACTTGTTGTCAATTTAATTAAGGGCTAGATATCTTCTACTTGCATATAATAACTTGAGTCATAATACACTGAACTCAAACTTCAACTTAATCTCAATGCAAAGTAAAGTACCCGTCGGACCAAACTGATCATAAGGCTGTTGAAATAGCGTTCACCAGTTTCTGTGGCCACAGCATACTAGGGGATGTGTTGCGAGCACAATGCCCAGCCGCCTTTACTTTACTCTGACTAGTGGCAGGTACCCATCAGAGCTTGGTAGACTCAGGGGCACCGTCAAGTCCTGGGAAAAAATCCTAGCCTGCACCAGGATTGGAACCCAGGACCTTCGGTAATATCAATGTAATCATTTTTATCTATTTTTATTTACCAACTCCGATGATGAAACAAACCCAATCTTCTCATATTTATAAAATATTCTCTATCACTTTACTTGTCTGTAGCCACATCACATTCATATGCAATCTTAACTTTCATTCACCTGCCATGCAGTTTGTTCACAATGCATTTGCTCATTACTTAACAATCTCAAGGACAGAAAAAAAAATCTTGTAAGGGACATCACTCACAGTGTATTTAATAAACAAAACAGCAGACAATAAGCTTCTCTAATGTTGTTTTTTTTCCTTTAAAGATCAACTTTATCTGATGCCTTGCCCCTGGAACTACAGGAGCGATCACTGCAAGTACATGAGCAACTGTCGGGCGGCAGAACTGGAAGGCGTCTTTGTGCTCCATGGCTCCCGCAGGGTGTTCTACCAAAACAAGGAGCCAGCCTTGGCTGCAGTTTTTGAAACTTTTCAAAATGTAAGTTCAGACTTTTGAGGAATATTTTCTTTCTTTCAACAACCTGATCCAGCAGCCATCTGGGCACTTGCCCTTCAGCCTGAGGCTATGGTGAAGAAATTGCAGACTTCTTGTAGCTGTTCGTAGTTTGAATATAGAGTGTTTGAGAGATTTGGTGTTTTGGGGAGGTAGACATTACGTATGTCCTGTAGTGCCGGACAGTCAAAAAGGTGATGGGCAACTGTTTCATTTTGGTGTTTACAGATGGGCATGCCACCGCTTTTTCTTTCAACCCCAGTGTTATTGCAACAAGAAAAAAAAAACATAGTTTGAAAATTTGAATTAATTGACTGAAGTTCACAATATAAACATTATTGGCTAAATGTTGGCGGTATTAAATTTTGGCTATAAATTTTTTTTCTTCTGTAATTCACTATAATGTTTAGTGTCAATTGTCCAGAGCATTGTAGTCAAAGTTCAAATTCTCATCAAAACTGGACTCCCCTCCCCCCCCCCTACCTTTTTCCCATGGAGCTTCAGGCTGTCCCTGAGCCTACCCAAACTCCACTGGGCACTTTGACAACATCAGTTGGATCGCCACACAATCGGCTTGTATGTGGTGGTCAGGGAGGCTTGTACACTCCCATTCACCTTTCCTATGGACTAAAAAAATATGCAGCCTTCTAGTTTGTAATCCAGTGGGAGCCTGATTACCTTTTATAAAGACCTTGGTTTTATATTTGGATAATGGATAGAATTTTGGCCAAAATCTTTTAAAGCTGTTCCCTGACTCTGACCAGCTCTATTCGGGAATTCGTACAAAATGAAGACGTAGTGAAGACATCTGGGATGTTCTGCTGGCCACACAAGCATGCTGTATGCTCTGTGGGCACTAGCCCTATTGACTAGAGAAAAGTGTATGCAAAAGTGAATTTCCTTATATCTAAATAACAAAGTTTCCCACCCTTTACAGTATGAACTCAGAGACTCTGTAGATGAGAGATTAGTCAGAACGCTGGAGAGTAAACTGCATGCCGCTAAACCTTCCAATTGTGGCAAAGTCTCCTACATATTCTTAACACAGCTGAAGAAATTGTTGCAGGCCCTAAGAGAATCTGCAAAGGTAAGATGCCAGGGTCTTCTATTAATTCTGTATTCTGTACAGCCTTTGTCTGCGACTATTTTTTGGTGCACCATTAAATAGAAGATTCACTTTAGGTAAGAAAAAATAATTATATCACAGTTAGCCTTTAACCATTTCAGCCCTAAACATTTTCCAACCTATAACTCCCCTATCCCTAAGCCAAGTTGCATAACTCCGTTTATTGAACAAAAATCAGATAAAAAATATTATTAAAAAATTCACTGTAAAAGAACTATCCAAGCAACTGAATTAAATTCTTCACAGTTCAAATATAAAAATATAAAGTTTAATTCAAACTAGAAGAGATGACAATTAACTAATAAATAAAAAGGAAAATAATACAAATCACTGAGTATACATCAATAGGTTCCGATAGTTTGTCAAGAAATTTTGAATTTTTCGTATCAGACTAAAATAATCCTATTTAAAGCCTATTCAACTTCTACAATGCTTTCAATATCACTATTATATTAGCATTATCAAAATAATACAGCCTTTTCCTCACAAGCCTAGCCTAATGCTTCTCTAAATATTGCCAAAATACCTTCAATTTGTGTAGAACTAGCGTTAAAAATGCATTTTCAAAAATTCACTCAAATCCGATCGATCGAGCTAAAAATACCAAACAGACATGTAAAAATAGCGTCACTATCGCTCTTCTAGGTCAGAGTTTAAAAAGAGTTTATTAAGCAATTAAATACTAGCAGTACTGTCGGCAACTAAACAACCCGAAATCGTCGACGCGCAGCGACTATAGTTGTCAGCCAGTAGAGGCGACGCGCGGCGACTGTAGTGGCGAAATGGTTAAAACTATCATTACGTATGCAAACAATAGATAACACCAAGGATATTTGACCCAACTGTTTTTTAAAGTAAGAAAATTAGATTTGCCTCGGTGCTGTGCTATATTTTGTTTATTGTTTGCCAAGTAAGCATCATTACCAAGGTGATGTTCTGAATTTTTTTTTACATTGTCTGATCAGCTCTAATGTAGGACGCAATAATCTTCTTTATAGTCTGTAATGTCTAAGATAGGATGTCCTTGACTGACCAGCTCTTATGTCATGTCCTTGGCTGACCAGCTCTAATGTAATGTCCACAGGCATCCCATCATGCTGCAGAGGAGGTGGACTTGGTGGAAGAGATCCGGGCAGACATGATAGATGACCAGAATAACTCCAAGGGTGAAAACGTCTACGCCCCAAATCAGGAAGACACCCTCGCTGGCGAGGCGAACCCCCGGGACTCTCAGGACAACGGGGGCGCAGCAAATGAAGGGGTGAAAAAGAAATCTGTCGACTTCCGGCAGGGAGTGAATGCAGCCATCTCCAACTATCAGAACGATGCGTATGATTATTATGACAATGATTTTAAAAAAAAAATAGTTGTCAGTCAAGCTTGAAGACAAAAAATAACTTAATTGGCAGATCAATCTACTGGAAAACATATAATTTATTCATCATTTTTTGAATTGTTGCCCTTTACATGGCGAAAGTAAATACTTATATACATTGGGTTGTTCAGGGAGGCCAGCAGGGGAAATAGGAGAGGAGGGAAAAATATTATAAGAAATAAATGAGTCTGCACACGCTCCCCCAGTTCTTCTTTCCGCCCTCTTCCTTTCAATTTTTCAACTATTTTGTTGACATTGTCCCCCCCCCCCCCCCCTCCTTTCCTCCCTGAAAACAATTCTGCCCACAACTCGTAAGTGGTTTTTTTTAGAATTGAATACATTTTGTACATCTCACATTTTTATACCTAAAATTTTTACATTTGAAATTAAAAGACATTTCCTCCTGAGTTATCATTCTCTTTCATACAGAACTATACAACCCTTTTATTTTATATCTATTTTTATCTCTAAGACGATCCTTATATCATGAGATACACCTGGACAAAAACAATTACTTCACATTTTGCTGGTTCGGAGAAGTGCATAAATATATTTTTATTATGTGGAGAATATTTACAACAGTCTGTATAAATTAAATTGTTCATATTTTCACATTTGTAAGAAATTAACAAATGTATATTTTTTTTGTTGACTTTATATGCATCAGTAGTTTTTTAAAAATAAATTGTGAATATGATTTGGAAAGAGAACATTAGAATTTTCTGTAGAACACTTTTTCACATTTTCCACTTCCAGTTTGAATAATTGTTTGTGTGTGTGTCTGCTTCCACAATGAGTCACACTGATTCAAACATTGTATGCCCCGCCCCATACAATTTTAATGCATTTTTTTCTCTTTCATTTTTCAGCATTCTAAATTCTGCCTGCCTTTTTACACAATAAATGTTTGCATTTGTTTTTCATTCCAAGAGTTGAGAGGAGATGTATGAAACAAAAACACAGTGATGTCAGAATTGTATATAATGTTTGTTTATACACTTGTGTAAAATGGAGACCAACTTTTTTTTTTGTTGTGTTGAAATTAGCCAGATTTTCTTTTTAAAGCATGTTTGACAAAATTGAGCCGATAAATGTTTACCCAGTAGATATTTTGTATAAAGATTTAAAATGTATTTTTTTACACAATTTGTTTCTTTTTCTTTCATAATGATCTGTGAATTTTTATGTATATAATTGTCTGTGTAATAATTCATGATTTACTTGTTAATGTTTTTTATTATATCTTATAAAATTAATTGGTTTAAGTTTCTGTTTGTTTCAGTCAGTTGGTCCTCGCATCCACTGATCTATAAAAAGAATGGATAGAGCCTACTATTATAAATTTGTTTGAACCTGTTGTTGCAACTATTAGATACAAATTTCATACACTATCACTTAGCTATGTAAGCAAGCCATAGGAAAAAAAACCCACCTATAATAAGAACTAACCTTTACAATAAAAAGGAAGTGATAGTCAAAGGAAATGTATTGATAGGTCAGTAATTAGTAAAAATAATTTTATAGATGAGTGAAAGCAGATATAAAAAGCTGGCGCTTTGCTTCTAGAATATTGTTTCCGTGCTCAATCCAGTCTTTTTTTTTATAGATCAGTGCTCACTTTGTGCAGCCAATACTATCCCTTGGTGGAGGAAACAGTGTTAGATTGACAGTTCATCCAACTGCCATAAACTGGGGTGTTCTCCATGGAGAATAGATCCACTTTGCGATGTGTCCGCCAACCCTCAAGCCGAGGGATAGTGACCTTTGGACAGGTGAAGATAATCCCAAACTTGAACCAGTTACTCAAACTAAATAGAGAACTTGCATAAATCCACTTGCTACAGAGATTTCAAACTTCAATGCTTAGTAGAAAAAGATACTTTAAAAAATTGAATGCACTTTAGATAATATTTTGTGTATAAAAAAAAACTAGTATACATTACAAATGTTTGATCTAACAAATTTTGTGTTTGCATTTAGAGACAAGAATTTAAGTGAAAATCTACTGGTTATTGTTTGGAGCAAACTAAACTAGATCTAGATGGTTTTTATTTTTTTATTTTTATGTTGGGGAAACAAAACATTCACAAAATATTTTGCCGTGTGATACATTTTTCTTTTTGCTGCTTAATTATCTTGTTTCACTTTATGTACATGTTAACATTAGGTTTCTTGTATCTTGTGTTTCACCTTATGTACATGTTGACATTTGGTTATTGTATGTTGTGTTTCACTTTATGTACATGTTGACATTTGGTTATTGTATCTTGTGTTTCACTTTATGTACATGTTGACATTTGGTTATTGTATCTTGTGTTTCACTTTATGTACATGTTGACATTTGGTTATTGTATGTTGTGTTTCACTTTATGTACATGTTGACATTTGGTTATTGTATCTTGTGTTTCACTTTATGTACATGTTGACATTTGGTTATTGTCTCTTGTGTTTCACTTTATGTACATGTTGACATTTGGTTATTGTATGTTGTGTTTCACTTTATGTACATGTTGACATTTGGTTATTGTATCTTGTGTTTCACTTTATGTACATGTTGACATTTGGTTATTGTCTCTTGTGTTTCACTTTATGTACATGTTGACATTTGGTAATTGTCTCTTGTGTTTCACTTTATGTAATGTTGACATTTGGTTATTGTCTCTTGTGTTTCACTTTATGTACATGTTGACATTTGGTTATTGTCTCTTGTGTTTCACTTTATGTAATGTTGACATTTGGTTATTGTCTCTTGTGTTTCACTTTATGTAATGTTGACATTTGGTTATTGTCTCTTGTGTTTCACTTTATGTACATGTTGAAATTTGGTTATTGTATCTTGTGTTTCACTTTATGTAATGTTGACATTTGGTTATTGTATCTTGTGTTTCACTTTATGTACATGTTGACATTTGGTTATTGTATCTTGTGTTTCACTTTATGTACATGTTGACATTTGGTTATTGTATCTTGTGTTTCACTTTATGTACATGTTGACATTTGGTTATTGTATCTTGTGTTTCACTTTATGTAATGCTGACATTTGGTTATTGTATCTTGTGTTTCACTTTATGTAAATGTTAACATTTGGTTATTGTATCTTGTGTTTCACTTTTTGTAAATGTTGGTTTCTTGAGTTTATTCTTTATTACAGTACACTATGTTTTGGGTTTTTGCTGGGTTATTCATTAGCTGGGATAGAATCTCACAAAATATATATATATATATACCCTGTGGGTTTTTGTTTACACTTGATTGTATGTTTATACTATATAACTATTCGGACGCAGATAATATATACCAGTATTTATTTCTTTTGGATGAAATGAAAAATCTTTTTTTGTTCTTTAAGAAGTTATTTTTACACATTATATTTACCATTCTAAAGAAAGATGCCAAGCAAGGACAACATTGGCAATGATTATAAGGTGGACTTTTATTTTTCACTGAGAAGAACAAATCTGATAACACAAACAATTAATGTTTGAATATATTCTATATACATTAAACATTTTATGAGGAACAAAAAAATTTTTTAGCTGAGAAATTGTTTTTTTTAATAAGTAGTTGTTAATTGGTTGAAAAAATGTCTTATAATTAATAGTGTAACTTAAAATAAGGGGTTTTTCAAGATAACAAATAATGACTTTTTAGCACACAAAAAATCTTACTTTAGGTAATGTTGCTGTTGTAGATTTATTTTTATCTTTTGTTTCTTTTTTTTCATTAATAGCATGATTTTTTTCTTCCATGTGTGTTTTTTGTTATGGGAGAAAAAAATCAAACTTTTTTGTCTCCCACATTCCTACACTTCTGACATTCTGATTAACTTTACTGCCCCCATGGATTAACTCTACTGCCCCCCATGGATTAACTCTACTGCCCCCCATGGATTAACTCTACTGCCCCCCATGGATTAACTCTACTGCCCCCCATGGATTAACTCTACTGCCCCCATGGATTAACTCTACTGCCCCCCATGGATTAACTCTACTGCCCCCCATGGATTAACTCAACTGCCCCCCATGGATTAACTCTACTGCCCCCCATGGATAGCTCCCCCACTTCCCACCTTACCCCACTTTTTTTTCGGTTCTCCGATGCTAGCTCTAGCCAATGCCTCATTTAATCTAGAGGCATTAAGGGTCCCATCTATCCCCTCACATGCCATGGTCAGGGAAACTTGCTAATTAAATGACTTAGAACTGACTGCTTGATCTGAAAGGAAATTTGTATTTTTGTAAAACTTCCACCTTTTTGTTGTGAGAAACAAATGTTTAAAATAAAAAGCTATGATTTTGGCTACATTTTTATATTTTGAGTATAATGGTCAAGGATTGTGGGGCCGGTGAAGCAGCGTTCACCAGTTTCTGTGGCCACGTCATACTAGGTGATTGTGTGGCCTGCACAATGCACAACCGCCTTTACTTTACCCCTATCTAAGGTCAGGTACTCATCAGAGCTGGGTAGACTCAGGTTCGCCCTCCAGACCCGGGAACAAATCCTTGCCTTCACCAGGTTTTTAAACCCAGGAACTGGTACTTGACCGATCATAGGCGTTGTTGAAACCTTCCTTGGGCCTTCACTTCCAGGCAGAGAGCCTGCTGTGTCAGTTAGTGGTTGCAGCTGTAGGCCAGGAAGAAGGGAACTTAAAGATCTCAATGCACTAGTATGGACAGTGAACATACATTTTACCTGGGGGGTGGAGGTGTTATTGTGTGGGTAGAGATGCTTTCAGCAACAAACAAGAAGGAATAATTGCAAGGCAGAAGGACAAATGGTAAAGGGCATTTTAAAGACCTTTGCGACCCTGTTTTTTTTTTTACCCACAATTTTCTTGACGCTCTAAAATAAACATCAGCATTATGGGTGTGACATGTTTACTCTATGCCAAAGCATTGCTTGCTGTTTGTAGTTTGTATCATTCCTTCGCTGCAGCTCATACATACACCATGAATTCATTTCCTTCATTCAACTTTAGTTTATCTTTGTTGTGTAAAGTTGTTTTTATAGTTTACATTTACATAAATTTGTGTTTTCCTGCTCCGTCACTTTAAACAATTGTGTACTTTTGTTTTATATTTGTGAACATTTATGTTGAAATCTAGACAGGAAAAAAAAAAGTTGACTTGAATAATAAAAGAGATTTGTGTCAGAGAGTAGAAGTGAAGGCTGGATGGAGAGTTTTTGTTTTGTGTCAGAGAGTAGAAGTGAAGGCTGGATGGAGAGTTTTTGTTTTGTGTCAGAGAGTAGAAGTGAAGGCTGGATGGAGAGTTTTTGTTTTGTGTCAGAGAGTAGAAGTGAAGGCTGGATGGAGAGTTTTTGTTTTGTGTCAGAGAGTAGAAGTGAAGGCTGGATGGAGAGTTTTTGTTTTGTGTCAGAGAGTAGAAGTGAAGGCTGGATGGAGAGTTTTTGTTTTGTGTCAGAGAGTAGAAGTGAAGGCTGGATGGAGAGTTTTTGTTTTGTGTCAGAGAGTAGAAGTGAAGGCTGGATGGAGAGTTTTTGTTTTGAGTCAGAGAGTAGAAGTGAAGGCTGGATGGAGAGTTTTTGTTTTGTGTCAGAGAGTAGAAGTGAAGGCTGGATGGAGAGTTTTTGTTTTGTGTCAGAGAGTAGAAGTGAAGGCTGGATGGAGAGTTTTTGTTTTGTGTCAGAGAGTAGAAGTGAAGGCTGGATGGAGAGTTTTGTTTTGTGTCAGAGAGTAGAAGTGAAGGCTGGATGGAGAGTTTTTGTTTTGTGTCAGAGAGTAGAAGTGAAGGCTGGATGGAGAGTTTTTGTTTTGAGTCAGAGAGTAGAAGTGAAGGCTGGATGGAGAGTTTTTGTTTTGTGTCAGAGAGTAGAAGTGAAGGCTGGATGGAGAGTTTTTGTTTTGTGTCAGAGAGTAGAAGTGAAGGCTGGATGGAGAGTTTTTGTTTTGATTCAGAGAGTAGAAGTGAAGGCTGGATGGAGAGTTTTTGTTTTGGTTTCAACCAGTTTAGAAATATTTTGATTGAAGGTTTTAAGCTTGAGTACTTTTAGAAAATGTATCCATGCATTGTTTGAGTGCTGTGTTTCTGATTGTATGTGTTGACTTGTGTTTTGTATGTGTTAACTTGTGTTTTGTATGTGTTGACTTGTGTTTTGTATGTGTTGACTTGTGTTTTGTATGTGTTGACTTGTGTTTTGTATGTGTTGACTTGTGTTTTGTATGTGTTGACTTGTGTTTTGTATGTGTCGACTTGTGTTTTGTATGTGTCAACTTGTGTTTTGTATGTGTTGACTTGTGTTTTGTATGTGTTGACTTGTGTTTTGTATGTGTTGACTTGTGTTTTGTATGTGTTGACTTGTGTTTTGTATGTGTTGACTTGTGTTTTGTATGTGTTGACGTGTGTTTTGTATGTGTTGACGTGTGTTTTGTATGTGTTGACTTGTGTTTTGTATGTGTTGACTTGTGTTTTGTATGTGTCAACTTGTGTTTTGTATGTGTTGACTTGTGTTTTGTATGTGTCGACTTGTGTTTTGTATGTGTCGACTTCTGTTTTGTATGTGCTGTATGTGTTGCGATGTTTACTGTAATCAGTGTGACCTATGTTCAGTATGTGTTATTCCTAAACTACTCTTTTTTAGTGCTAGACTGACTGTGACTAAACATAATATTGATGATCATAATCTCGTCCAGTTACTTTGAATGTACATTTTGTTTCCTATTGGAACAATAGAATGCCATATATTTCTTTTCGTATTAAACTGCTGCACATTTTGATAATGGTCTAACTGAATCTAAATCAAATAAAAATGTTTTTTTACAAGATATTGAAAATGTTTTTGTTGATTTTCTATTCTATTACGCAATTAAAAAAACAGTGAACCATGCAGTCATTATGATAACTATGTATAAAATTGATAAATATTTTTTTAATTAATTAGAAAATTGTTGTGTATACAAGCCTTAGTAGTTATTTTAATGATATTCTAACAGTGAATTGTATGGAGTGTTGTGAGTCATTACCATTGTAGTAAGTAAAGTCATGAATATTCTAGAGTGGAGTTTCCCAAAAGCCAGATCAGGATCCCATGTAGCAAAATCAGCTGGTTGCAAAATGAAGAAAAAATCGTGTGAAAACTTCATCATATCTCATACATTACATTCTCTATCTCATCATATCTCATACATTACATTCTCTATCTCATCATATCTCATACATTATATTCTATTATAAAGAAGATTTTTGCATCCTAAGCTCATATGTTTTTTTTAAAGTTACTCATACTCATAGGTTAGTTTAGATTATGAAAATGTGTAGTGGTTCAGGAAGCAGAAGTATAAAAATAACCAGGTCACGAAAGAAAGAGTTTAACAAACATTGTCCTAGAGAGTTATCTTACTTTTTTAACCTTGCTATGAACAAGGCAATCTTACTTTCTATCTTACAAACTTAAGATAAATACAACAATGAAATATTTGTGGTTGAATACAAATAAATACAACAATGAAATATTTGTGGTTGAATACAAATAAATACAACAGTGAAATATTTGTGGTTGAATACAAATAAATACAACAATGAAATATTTGTGGTTGAATACAAATAAATACAACAGTGAAATATTTGTGGTTGAATACAAATAAATACAACAGTGAAATATTTTTGGTTGAATACAAATAAATACAACAATGAAATATTTGTGGTTGAATACAAATAAATACAACAATGAAATATTTGTGGTTGAATACAAATAAATACAACAATGAAATATTTGTGGTTGAATACAAATAAATACAACAATGAAATATTTGTGGTTGAATACAAATAAATACAACAATGAAATATTTGTGGTTGAATACAAATAAATACAACAATGAAATATTTGTGGTTGAATACAAATAAATACAACAGTGAAATATTTGTGGTTGAATACAAATAAATACAACAGTGAAATATTTGTGGTTGAATACAAATAAATACAACAGTGAAATATTTGTGGTTGAATACAAATAAATACAACAGTGAAATATTTGTGGTTGAATACAAATAAATACAACAGTGAAATATTTGTGGTTGAATACAAATAAATACAACAATGAAATATTTGTGGTTGAATACAAATAAATACAACAATGAAATATTTGTGGTTGAATACAAATAAATACAACAATGAAATATTTGTGGTTGAATACAAATAAATACAACAGTGAAATATTTGTGGTTGAATACAAATAAATACAACAGTGAAATATTTGTGGTTGAATACAAATAAATACAACAATGAAATATTTGTGGTTGAATACAAATAAATACAACAATGAAATATTTGTGGTTGAATACAAATAAATACAACAGTGAAATATTTGTGGTTGAATACAAATAAATACAACAATGAAATATTTGTGGTTGAATACAAATAAATACAACAATGAAATATTTGTGGTTGAATACAAATAAATACAACAATGAAATATTTGTGGTTGAATACAAATAAATACAACAATGAAATATTTGTGGTTGAATACAAATAAATACAACAGTGAAATATTTGTGGTTGAATACAAATAAATACAACAATGAAATATTTGTGGTTGAATACAAATAAATACAACAATGAAATATTTGTGGTTGAATACAAATAAATACAACAATGAAATATTTGTGGTTGAATACAAATAAATACAACAATGAAATATTTGTGGTTGAATACAAATAAATACAACAATGAAATATTTGTGGTTGAATACAAATAAATACAACAATGAAATATTTGTGGTTGAATACAAATAAATACAACAATGAAATATTTGTGGTTGAATACAAATAAATACAACAATGAAATATTTGTGGTTGAATACAAATAAATACAACAATGAAACATTTGTGGTTGAATACAAATAAATACAACAATGAAATATTTGTGGTTGAATACAAATAAATACAACAATGAAATATTTGTGGTTGAATACAAAAGTTTTTATTTTTTCTAGAATTTTTCAAAATATAGGTCAGGCTCATGTACTGCAGGATTAGTCCCTCATTACAATAAATGAATTTAATTTTATTCTATACAATAAACAAAATTGTCAAAATCACATTTCAGCTTTAACTCCCTTTGGTGTAAGACAGTCGAACCCAAGAAATTAGATACCACCAAAGGTCATTCATACAGGTCAAGATTATAGAGTTGTTAGTTCAATGTTCTGACCCCTTCCCCCCCATCACTTAAAAATTATATTTTTAAATATTATCATTCCAAATGTACATATGTGATGCAGCCCCACAGAATGGTACTAAAGTCGGCAAAAGATATTTTAATATTTAGTTTAAGGTGTTTAATAAAAGCTAATTCATTTATCTATACATTGTTGAAAAAATCTCTACCGAATTTTAACAATTTAGCATTGCAACAAGATTATCTAAAACATTACCTAGGATTTTTTTTTCCCATTACTTTGCATTTATTGAAAAATCAGTTTTACCGACTTCCGTACCTTTTCATGGGGTAGGATCACACACAGACACATATATATATAGATATATATAAATATATATAGAGAGAGAGGCCAAAAATATGTACCGTTATTTGCTTAGGGCCCAAAAAGCCACTATTTAAGAACAAATTGGATGTTATCTTTATTTAGGCATAAGTATATACGGTATGTATAAATTTTATATAATTGATTACTTTTGGCATTTGATTGTTTATTATTGCATCCTGACTTATCAACAAAAACCAAAGGTGCAGCTAATGACATGGACAATTTGCAAAATGCAATGAAATCGTTAGGTGGCAAATGATTGGTTGTTTAAAAATGACAATTAAAAACAGGGCATTTAAATGCATGAAACAAATTAGTGATGAAAAAATAAAGTTTCATTTTTGTTTTTAAAAGTTGCATGGAGACCAGAAGGCTCATAAAGTTGTTGTGGTCAGGGCATACAATGGGATTGTGTAGTCGGTGCACTGTCGGGCACGATTTCACTTTTCTCAACCTCTCTCAGGTACATATTAAGTCTGAGGCATGGATAACACCCGGTCTCTAAATAGGGAAGGCATGTAACAGTGTCCGATGTTTACGCTGGCCACACAATCACATGGTATGCCTTGATCACAGCACAGTATTTGGTATAAGGTTGTGTCAGGGATTTGGTTAGTAAAGAGCAGCAAGAATTGATTATCTTTCTCTAAAATAGGCAACCCAGCGTTTTAAATGCTCAAACTTTATGGCTTACAAATTAACAATGACTATTCAAATAAGGTAACAGGTAAATAAGGTAACTGGTAAGGGAGGAATGAAGATTTGACTAGTTAGGAAGGACAGATGGTATAAAAGATGAGAATAGTGTATCAATCATTAGTAAAAGCAATTTGTAAAACTTAAAAACTTTATAAAACATTAACTGAACTAAAAACAAGGAAACAATAATTAAGTTAAATTTCAAATAAAAGAGAAGGAGACTAAGAGAATAAAAAAGCAGCTGTCAATACATCAGTTAATCATTTCTACAATGTAAACAAATCAGATTCCTAAAATTGTACAAAAATTATTAGTTTTTGCACAAAGTAGAAACAAAATGCCAACCTATATAATTTTATTGCTAAAGCAAGCACTGGTTGAATAACTTACGGCTTTAGTGCTTGATTATCTTTGAAAACTTTTGAAACATTTTTTAATAGAATTTTTTTTCTTTTCAGTTTTTCTTGTATAGGCCTACCTAAAAATCGCAATGCCGTCAATCTTGTCTTGCTTTATTTGTCATTGGTAAATCTAAGCTGGAAAATTATCAAAACTAGGAATAAAATTCTAATCAGAATCAAAAACTATTTCTTTTTAAGGACAACGGCTATACACAATATTTAATATAACATCCAAAAAGTGATTGTAACTGGACTTCACCAAATGTTTTTATCTTTACAGAATTAAATGTTTTAAAAACAATTATACCTTTAGGCCGATAATTTAAATGCAGGACTATAGGGTTGTTTGTGTAATACAACTTACAAAACGGCAGTGATGATTTTAACCAGTATACATTTTGAACAAACAATGCATTCACAATGCAAAACAAAAGCAAAAAAATATATAAAATATTGCTTTAAAACAATAGCTGATATGAAAGGGGCCAATGGAATGAATTATTAAAAAATCAATATAATTTTAATTGAAATGAAAGTCAGACAGTTACTGTTATTTATGGTATACGGTACATATATATATATATATACCAAAAATATATATTCTTGTAAATAAATTTATTGAATTGTAACATCTTTAATATTTTGGGACACAATAAAAAAATGTCACCATCAACCAATAAACTGTATAGAAATATATTATTAAATAATTTAAAACTAGACTAGATATATTCATATCCACTAAACATTCAATGAAAATATATATATTATTTGATTTAAAACATATAGTTTACATCTATAGCATATACTAAAAAATAGACTATATAATATATAGTATACTACATCTATAGAAATACTGGTAAATCCAAACAGTAGCATGACCAGATAAAAATAAAATTTTGACAAAGAATATAGGAATATAGGCCACTTAGTTAATAAAAAAAACAACATTAAAGCTGAGCCAACAATTGTAGAAATGCAGTATATAGTATTATATATTTAAAGTATACTTCAATTGAAATCATTTTATGAAGAATATATATTTTTTCACAGTAATGCGAAGCATGTATGAGTACAATGACATTAACAAAGATATAAATACAGTAAATTAACATTTTGATGCTGCGATAATTAGGTATTGACCATAAGATGACATGAAGAGCTTCGGTTTGTGGCCAGGCAAAGAGATGGGTTACGTTCAATGGTAATACGTACCCAATCGGTACAAAATCAAGTTTGTGCAGACCTTTGCTAAAAAGAATAAAGTATCCCATCTGACCAAATTGATCCGTAAGGCCGGTGAGGGTTTCTGTGGCCATGGCATACTAGGGTATTATGTGGCCAGCATTATACTTTACCCCCACTAGAGTCAGGTACCCATTACAGTTGGGTAGACTCAGGGTACCCTCCAGACCAACAAAACCTAGCCTTCACCAGGATTCGAATCTAGGACCTTCGTTAAGCTAGCCGAACGCGCTACCCCTCTGCCACCATGCCCCCTAAAAGGTTTTGATCCATTTTTTCATGTTCTAGATGCTTCTTCTGTACAGAATATTGTTGATTAAAAAGAAAGTGATGCTGTATCAAAGGTCATATATATTAAGATTCATCAAATTTTGACGACACACATTTTTAAAATGGGAAACATTTTTTAAATGACTTTTACAATAAAATTGTACAATGGCAATATATTTTTTTTAAACATTTAAATGCATTTACAATATAAAGGTTTGATATAATTAATACATAAATTGACTTAGAAATATCTGTAGAACTTATATAAAATATAAAAAAAACTTCACAATGACCGACTCAAAAATCTGTAATAAATAAAAACTATTAATTTTTAAAATAAAGGGGGACAATTATTTTTTCATTTAAATAAACAAAAGCATTATTTTAGATATTGGTAAACATCCACTGATGTATTAGTTCACAACACTTTAAAGTACATTTTATATTCTGGCAGTTTTACTTATGACTGAATTATTACAATGAATTCAGCAGGGGAGGTCTAGAGCTCTTGTTTAGGTTCTATCTTCAAACTACACAGCTGAAGAAAAGTTTATATTTAGATGTTCAAAAAACATATGTAGCTAATAATTCAGGTAAAAAAATAAATGCAAACAGTTTTGGTTGCAATAAAATGAAATAAAATATATTTTACACTCTATTTCTGACGGCTGATACAAAAATATTTGATTTCAGCTCTTTTAAAATGTATTTTGAAAACATTAGCAGCTTCAATTGCATCTTCAGATGTTTTATCGTAGCCTTTACTCTACAGGGTTTTACTGAGCTTCAAACTGCAGCAACTTTCCCCTCGTCTTCAAGGTCATCTACTGCTCCTCCTCGTCTTTTCTTCTGTAGTCGATTTATCAGCGGCATTGCCCAATATGTCCATGCCCTCAGGCGGGGCCACTTAGATTCCCCATTAAATCTTCGCTTCCTTCTTTTCAGGAGCCTTCCTCCGTACGGGTTATCCTTGGTGGGCTTCGGCCTACGCCCGTATATGGCTACCATCAGGCCAAAAATTAGGAAGATCGCCAAGCTTGGGACGAACGCCAGGCCTTTCAGCCCCAGGGAGTAGCCATTGTATCTGGCATTCATTAACGTGTCACCGCTTAGGTAGAGAAGTCCGGTTGCAGGGTTGACGGTGCTGTTTCTGTAATCGAACGTCAGCGTGGAACTATTGGCGTGAGTTAGGCTGTAGGAATCCATCACTGTGTAGATCCTCCCATAGACATCCACGTACTGCCCGTAGTCGAAGGGAGCGTAAAACATTTGATTTTTCCACATGTTTAGGTCCAGCAGAATGACAATGAACAGAATTCCATAATTGAACCACTTACCTATAAAATAAAAACATACAAACTCATTATATATTAATTTATATTTACTTAAGACCAATAAACCACTGTATATATTTACTTAAGACCAATAAACCACTGTATATATTTACTTAAGACCAATAAACCACTGTATATATTTACTTAAGACCAATAAACCACTGTATATATTTACTTAAGACCAATAAACCACTGTATATATCTTTTCACTCTTTTAAGTCTTAAGCCAAATCTATTTACAAATAATAATTGCTTGTTGTTTGTTTTTTTCAATTATAACTTATAATGTAGCTTACTAAACAACAGAAATGTGTAATGGTTGCAGAAAACCGTTGCAGTTAAGAATTGTAGTTTGGTAACATTGCTGTATAAAACACAGGGAGGTCTTATGTACCTGAAATGTGGACATGCCAGTACTCTAGTTTCCTAAGCAGCTTTGGAATTTTGAATCTCACATGTGAGGCATTGATTCCAGGAAGCTTTACATCAATAGCACCAACAAAGTGTGGGAAATCCCAATCCTATATTTAAAGTTTAAACAAACAAACAAACAAAAAAGAATTAATTCCACCTTTATAACATACAGGAATAGTTATTTTTAGGAACATAAAAATTATATATGTATATGTAGGCTAGCCACACAATCTCTTTGTATAGAGAGGCCATGGAAACTGCCCCACGGCCTGAAATGTTCTGAGAAGGATATTAATATACTTAGATTTTTTCTTCTAATAGCTTACAGATCAAGTGAGGGCACACTTGAGGTTAATAAGAGCCATTTTCTGGGCTTTTCTTAGTCTAAAAGAGGCCCACTGCAACAAACATACACAAATAGAGGGTTATAGATTATAACTTATCTATATTTTATCAATAGGCCTCCGCGCATTCAAATTATAGGGCCTATTTTATGCATATGTTTAATTTTTTTACACGATGTTTTAAACATAAAAAAAATAAATTAAGACTAGCCTATATAATATACACAGACATATGTATCTCCGGACAATAATAACATTAAATCTCATTTTCCCATTGAAGGAATACTCTGAATTGAATTAGAGCATACGTTCTCAACGGGGGTGATGAGATACTTTAGAGGGGTGCTGACATTCCCAGGGGCGATTGGTGGGCGGTGAAGGGCAAGTGGGCGGTACAATCGAATCGATTAGTTTTTTGGAGAATGAAATGTGATGTAAACGCAAGTGCTACTAAATATCTGATACCCCCAACAGTATGCCTACATATTATTATATTAATAAGAAATAGGAATTGCAGTGACTTTTCGATGAAGTAGGGGTTTGTATTGGCAAATATAGTGTGCTACCGGCTGGTCCTGTGGTTGGTTCACCGGACTGTCAACCCTGCTGACCGATCACTGTCACTGTCGCCTAACATATGCTAATATTAATGATGTTTTGATCTCAGTTTTACCGAGATGTCCTTAATTTGTTTTAGACATGCGGCAACTATGTAATGATATTGTTAAGCGGTATATATAAGTAGTGATCATACGAACTGGGTAGTAATTGTAATGCTTGAAATTATACATATAAATTCTTTAGTCATATTATATTTATATAATTTTCAAATATTTTTAACAGTTTGATCATTTCAAAGTTATAAATTGTAAGCCATTTATTTTTTTATAAAAGAAAAAAAAACAAATATTAAAATAAAACGGGCTAATTATCTCCCTTTAACTAAAAAATGTTTCCATATTTGATTTAATAGTGATGCCAAACGAGTTCTGTTTTGTAATATAACAAATATTACTGATTATTAGAAACGAAAATAGACAATTTGCTAGCAACACACCAGGCAAACGATTCGCATTAATATTGATTTATTTAAACCTTTTGTTAAGGCAATTTTTTGATCTATTAATTCTTACAATATGTTTCCTTTTCAGTTTTTTTTAAAGATAATTAATCACACAAAAAGTCTAGTCGGCTAAAAAAATTGCGGAATATATAGTCCAGATGGGCGAAAGGGGGGAGTGGGGGCTAAAAGAAAGTTGGGGGGGGGGCGGTGAGCGGAAAAAAATTGTACAAGGGGGCGGTGAGCCGAAAAAGTTTGAGCACCTATGAATTAAGAGTATAAATTTCATTTTCTTATCCATTCATGACATTGAGTGTATTTAGCTCCCGTAAGAGCCGTAAAAAATTGCACTAGCCGACCGGTTAAGGTCGTCTGTGCGGGGTATTGGGAATAGTTTTCAACTAGCAATAACCACGCCTCGGTAAAACCTCATTGGCTATGGTACCGCCACTGCGCAAAGCTAACGTTACAAGCTGGCGATGGGACCAGCTTCTCAAGGCGATGAAATAACTTTACAGGTTTTGTGATTTGCATACGAAAAATGTTATTAATTGTTAAAAATAAAGCAACCATAGAAGAATTCTAATTATTATATAAGATTTTTATTTTAACATATTATTAAATAATTTTAAAAAACCTAATTGTATACACTTAGAAAAAGAATAAATTTTGTTCTCACGTTCATTTTTTGTTAAAAAAATTAAAGAAAGATAACTGCGAGATTTAAAAATAGGGCGGCTTAAATTATCTCCCTTAAATGCACTGATACAAGTCACAAATATTAACCCTTCTCGTACCGACCTACTTCTATCTATGCTGCCTTCAGTTCCGCTATATATGCGCCCGGGACAGTAAGGGGTAAGCATGCTTGTCAATGTATAATTCTTAGGCTTATGAAGAGGCTATTTTTTATGAAACTTTTTTTTTGTTAAGCATAAAATATGAACTTCGAGTATTTTATTCTTTTGCACGCATAGTAAAATTTTTTTAAACTTCTTACAATCCCATTGATTGAGTTGGCATCCACTAAATCATAAAATTAGTTTTAATAAATTTACAGATATAATAGGCTATAAAGGCCTACACAATTTTATTTTAAATTTTTATTATTGCAGTGTAACTATTATATAGTTTTTAACCTATTATACAAATATACCCTTTTTACTGTCAAATATAAAGCATTCAACTAACCTTTATATATACATACATACATACATTTATATTAGGCATATAGGCTCGCGAGACTAATGGAAGCCAACAATATATAGGCTAAGTGTGCCTATAGTGTTAAAGAACAATGTACCTAAGTATTTATACAAATGTCAATAGAAGATAGGGCTGCTCATAGCGGAGGGAGGGCGTCAAGCATTTGTGAAGGGATATGTGACAAGAGGGAGGAGGGAGTTTAAACAATGTCATGCCACACCCACAAATAGGGATCTTTATATGAAATGTCTAGGGACTAAGACAGTAATTAGTTTGTTTGTTTTAATACTCATAAGACAATGGCAATAATAGTGAATAGAAACATGATACTTTTGAAATTGGAAATAGGTTGTGGTGGTTTTTGATTAGGATATGGTGCTGAAAGTCTGGGGGAGGGGCATAGCCTTGTGATGTCCTATTGGAAGAAAGTCATTTTTTTTTTTTATGGCAACTTGTGACCAGAGGAGAGGGTCCAAAATATGTCAATATATGGCGTCATTTGCAGTAGTGTTCATTTGACACTTTTTAAACATGTTTACTGTGTGTGTGGATTCTGATCCGCATTGGTTAATTTGAAGACACGTGACCTTATTGTCTCATATTTTACTCTTGTGTTCTCGGCAGGTGTCTTCCCTAGATGAGTGGTTAGCTTATCCGACTGCCATGTGGGCGACCTGGGTTTGATTCCGCACTGATATCTTTCTTTTTCTACTTTTTTTAAAAACAAATTCCCATTAATATTACTTTTTTTTTAAAGATTTTAAAGAAATTTAGTAAGTAAAATATAATTATTATTTTTTTAGATGCATGTGGGAGATGGGTGTTCAATTCTCATCCATAGTTCCAAAGGGATAATCTTAACTTTTTGTTGAATAAAAAGATATTTTTTTACCCGATTTTAAACTGTTTTCAGTAAATGATAATTATATATTTTTTTAATTATTATAGCTTTCTTTCCTTTGTAGTTTATAAAATGTTATCTGTAGCTATGGGCATATGTATTTTTTTCCATGGACATGGGCAATTTTGCTTTTTTGTTACATAAAAAGACTTGTCTATTTTTAGCCAGATTACAATATTTATTTTAAATTACTTTCCTAAATGTTTTCAGTAAATAATAATGATATTTTTAAAACTATTATATCTATAGCTTTCTGTTCATTATGGTTTATGAAATTTGTATCTGTAGCTTATACAGGTCTAGTAAATTTCACCCCTGTCAACGCAGGAGAATTTCGCTTGAATGTTGATAATAATTAAAGCAATGATGCATCAATTAAATTTATGGCATACGATGTGTTTAAATAGGTCTATATTTATTTTTTATTTATATACATATATATTTAGAGTTTGTGATTAAGTCTGGAGTGCATTAAAATAATGCATGCCCCTAAATGTCATCTGTTCATCGTGTTATTGGGTGGGACTAAAAAAAAACATTTTTTGGTTACCTGCATGACAATGGTGACGTCTAGCATGAGGATAAAAGAGGCCAGGAAGGATCGCGACAGCTCGTTGCTGTGCAGGAAGTCTCTGTTCAGCCTGTCCCAGTTGATGTGGTCGGTGGCGATGACGAAGATGACCACGAAAAAGCAGACGCTGACGGCGATCCAGAACACGATGATCCGGTTCACCCTGGTGTTCCACCACTTCCTGGGCCCTGTGGCCCAGCCCGGGTAGAGTTTTTCCTGAAGCATAATATCTGTGACCTGGTAGGAGAGAACAAAGTCAATTAAGTAGGTCATGCTAGTGAAACTTTGTAAAAATTAATCTTGCTGATTCAGAGCTGATGAATTTGAATTTATACAGTTTATTGGTCTGTCACATGAGCTGGTTGTAAAGCCAGCCCAACACCAAAGTATGTCTACTTCACAAAGAACATGATTCAGAGATGCCCTCGTGAAAACATTCTGTCTCTTCCAGATTAGAATGCACCCCTAAATGGAATGGTAAAATTGATGGTTAATTAAATAATAAAAGGACACAATTTTCCATGATACTTATAGTCATTAATGTGAATGTACAAACACTTTTACTTTTAGTGGTAAGAATAATTCGATAAATCAATTAGTCTCCAATGAAAGATATTATAATTACACATATTTATGAATTGTAAAAATTATAGCATTTCTGTATGTTGCAAAAGATAGTCACATGGCATTCATTCTGATTAAGGCATTGACATGCTTATATGCGTTCGCAAGGGGAGATATTTGTGAGAGCAATAGATAATAGATATTGAGGAACCAGCTCCCAACTTTTGCAGAAATTATATTTTTTTTTACAATAACAACAATTCGGTTATCCATTACTCATTGTGTGTGTCCCTGAGTATCCCTAGTTCTGATGGAACCTCTAATACCTAACACTTGCTGGGATAAAGTTAATGCGGCTGTGCATTGTGCTGGTCAAACAATCCCCTTGTATGCCTTGGCCACAGAAACTCATGCACGCTGCTTGCCTTTGCCCAACACATTCTGAAAAAAGGATTAGGCTATAGACTATTTTTTTGTTTTCTGCAAGCTCACCATCCAGGCTGTGAAGAAGTCCCCGCACCAGGTGCCTGTGGCCGCCACTTTCATGAAGGCGCTGTTAGAGATGCCCATGTACGTGGAGATGCTGTAGGGCGCCGTGTACTCGCCCCCGGCCAGGAGGAGGGCGTTGTACAGGTAGGAGAAGATGAAGACGGAGAGGACAGTGGCCAGGAACATGGTCATCCAGGTTCCCTTGTCGTCATGGAACATCTTCAGACGCAGGACGTGGTCTGTTGAGAGCAACAGAAATACAAAATTAAATGATCATAAGATAGGCAGCTATAACACACAGGTGATTATAAGATAGGCTACTATAACACACACACAGGTGATTAAAAGACAGGCAACTATAACACACACACAAATGATTATAAGATAGGCAACTATAACACACAAAATATATGCCAACATTATTAATCAATGTAAACTTTTAAAAGCCAATAAACCAATCAAAAAACTATAACATTACAATAAATTAATCTCTATTGAAATTTTTTAAATTAATATATATTATGTAATAGATGGGCCCCGTGGCGTATTTACGGTAGGTATGTTCCGTTGGAACAGGGGCCACTGCAAAAAAAAAAGGGGCCCCCACTCCAGTCCAACCAAGCTAAGCGCAACATAAAATGTATGTGATTTTACAGAATGTAACATGAATTAACGCACTTTTCTGAGGTACGTGGAAGGCAGGGTCGAGGCCACGAGGAGCCCCCATATAAATTTGGGAACAGGGCCCCCACAATGCGAAATACGGCCCTGGATAGACTATATAACCATACATTTTATAAAGGCATATGTCTTTTCTATTAAGTAAAGTATCCCGTCGGACCGAATTGATCGACAGGGCCGGTGAAGCAGCGTTCACCAGTTTCTGTGGCCACGGCATACTAGGTGATTGTGTGGCCAGCACTATGCACAGACGCCTTTACTTTACCCCAACTAAGGTCAGGTACCCATCAGAGCTGGGTAGACTCAGGGACACCCTCAAGTCCTGGGAAAACATCCTGGCTCCAACAGGATTCGATCCCATGACCTTCGGATCGCCAGTCGAACGCGCTGCCGCTCGGCTACCCTGATGTCTCATCTACGTCACGTCCCTTTTATTTTAATTTTTTTTTAAATTTTGGTGAGTGAAGAATAGGGGAGTTTCAAGCTTTTTCAATAGATAGGAGAAAACTATTCAGGATTGCAGTAAGAGTTGGGCTTGCTGTTTGTCTAGATACTGTGTTAGGGTGACCTCTTTCCAGGTGCTACTGGTACTTATTGTTTATTGATGTCGTACCATTGACTGCATAATATATTTATCATTGTAAAATTGTAAATACAGATATTGAAAGTGTAGGCATACGGTGATTTTAAACCTCGCATATTTTTTCTATAAGTTGCTTGTGTGACTCATTAAAGTTACTCATTGCGGAACAAAGCAATAACACTATAGATAAAATGAAGCAAAGAATAAAGCGTATTTTAAAAAGTATATATAATATATTGTAAAAATGTATTTGATGTTTTTGTTTGTTTTGTGTTAAGAAAACATATAAATCAATCCGAAATATGGATAGAGAAAAAAAAGGTCAACAGTAAAATATCCACTGCACATTAAAACAGTAAAAAAAATACATGTAGTGTCATACTGTAATTTGTAATGCAAGGGTCCGGCAACAATTTGATAATTGTGTGCCAAAGTAGGATTTCTAATTCATTCGTCACGCAGACAGCCTAAACGTCATCCTGCTCTTTCCTTATAAAATATTGAGTAGACTTCCAGTGCCGTTTCTTTAGGAGAGGGGGAAGGGGGGGGGGGTCTTCTGCGAGCCATTGAAAATCGGTCTGATTGCCAAGTCTAGCACACATGCCGTAAGTTGCCGATCCTTGCCATGATGAGTCTGGCCTAACCTGTGAGCGTAAAGTAGGCCTAACCTGTGAGCGTAAAGTAGGCCTAACGTGTGAGCGTAAAGACAGCCTAACCTGTGAGCGTAAAGACAGCCTAACCTGTGAGCGTAAAGTAGGCCTAACGTGTGAGCGTAAAGTTGGCCTAACGTGTGAGCGTAAAGTATGCCTAACCTGTGAGCGTAAAGTAGGCCTAACGTGTGAGCGTAATGTAGGCCTAACGTGTGAGCGTAAAGCAGGCCTAACGTGTGAGCGTAAAGCAGGCCTAACGTGTGAGCGTAAAGTAGGCCTAACGTGTGAGCGTAAAGTATGCCTAACCTGTGAGCGTAAAGTAGGCCTAACGTGTGAGCGTAATGTAGGCCTAACGTGTGAGCGTAAAGCAGGCCTAACGTGTGAGCGTAAAGCAGGCCTAACGTGTGAGCGTAAAGCAGGCCTAACGTGTGAGCGTAAAGCAGGCCTAACGTGTGAGCGTAAAGCAGGCCTAACGTGTGAGCGTAAAGCAGGCCTAACGTGTGAGCGTAAAGCAGGCCTAACGTGTGAGCGTAAAGTAGGCCTAACGTGTGAGCGTAAAGCAGGCCTAACGTGTGAGCGTAAAGCAGGCCTAACGTGTGAGCGTAAAGCAGGCCTAACGTGTGAGCGTAAAGACAGCCTAACCTGTGAGCGTAAAGCAGGCCTAACGTGTGTGATCTTTGTAATTCAGAAAGTGTCAATGAGAAAGGGGAGACGTCATAATATGATCACTATGTCTTTTTTTGTTGTCTTAGACAGCTCTAATTTAGAAATATAACCCAACAGCAGCCTGTTGCAATGACAAAAACACTTTCCTTATTCCTTATGCGAGAACAAATTCATATAATTACTCTTTCTTTCCGAGTGGCATTCGAGTATGGAATGGGTGGCCTGAACAAACCAGGAAAATCAGTTGCTTAACATCATTTAAAACATTAATAATGATGCAAGACTAGACTCGGACCACGGATGAGGGTGGGACGCAATAATCTTCTTTATAGAATTAGCGTCTGTAATATATAAGATAAAATTTAATTTAACTCCGTAGCAAGACCAAGGTCAAAAGCCAAGGACATTTATAGAGAAAATCGTTAAAGCGTTTTATATTTAATTACAAAAAATTAACGCGTTTGTGATTATCAATCTTTTTATTTGCATTTATACCAAACAAGCCGTTATGTGCCCGGTCCTCCGAACCGGCTAAAAGCTATGTTTACATACACTCTAACTACTCAAGCAGTTATAATGAGACTGCCCGCATGACCTACGACATGAATTTAAACGTGAGGTAATGTCTAATTTGCCCGCTACAACATAAAATTACCCGTTAAAATCATTACCCATTACCCATTATAACAATTAAAAAATTGCCCGTTATAAATTACGACGCAAATTAAAACGTAAATATATTTTGTTCTATTCATTGATAAAGAACATTCGACAGTATTTTTATTAAAAAAGAAAATGATTGTTTGATATTGTTTTTTTACGACACGACAAACATTAAGTCGCAGACCTATGTTGTTTTGTTTTTGTTATTTGCTATTTATTTATTATTGTTGCTTTGGAAGCAAACTTAGAATTAAATTTTCTATTCAACACGTAAAACAATAACAAATGAAACCCATATGAAATAATGTTTATAAAACGTATACGACACGAATTAAAACTTTAAAAAGTTAGTTCCGGCAATTTGAACATTGCCCGGCAAATTAAACATTGCCCGGTAATATAAACATTGCCCGGTAATTTAGACATTGTCCGGTAATTTAAACATTGCCCGGTAATTTAAACATTGCCCGGTATTATAAACATTACCCGGTAATTTAAACCTTGCCCGGTAATTTAAACAATGGTTGTTACCAAGGCGATAAGCCTAAAGTTATAATGAGATTTCCCGCTTCACAGTTAATATATACGGCAATTAATAAAACCCCACCCGTTAAAAAGTTTATCGATGTATACGTCACAAATTTAAATGTGAATGACATTTTGTACGCCCGCTACAACCGAAACGAACTGCAACGTGAAATATTGCCCGCTAGAAATGAATTGAAACGTGAAATATTGCCCTCTAGAAAAGAATTGAAACGTGAAATATTTCCCGCTAGAAAGATTTTAATGCGTATACGCCCGCTTCAAACGAATTGAAAAAGCTAAAAGTTATGTTTACATACACTCTTACTACTCAAGCAGTTATAATGAGAATGCACGCAACAACTACAAAAGTTTATATTTCGTATACGACACGAATTAAAACGTGAATATATTTTGTTCTATTCATTCATAAAATACATTAGCAAACATTGAAGCAAAGTTAATTTTAAATGAATACGCAAAATTTGATGACGTCATAACGAAAAGCCGGCTAGCTATCTCTGCGCAAACTTTGATGACGTCATCCTGAAAAAATCTCAACGCCATCCTTTTTTTAATTTGTTTAGCGCGATCGATCGAAAAACTATAAAAAGTTGGAACGGCAATTTTAACATGAACCCAAAATATGTCGTTTTATTCGCGTTTTTTGACCAAACTGACCACTGCGGTCATTTTATTTTTTTTAAAACCTTGACAGTGTTCACCGCCGTAACGCAAAGAATTTTTGTAGCAAATTTCACGTTTTTATGTCCAGTATTTAAAAAGATTATGCGGTATGTACATACCCAGCCAGCCAGCCAGCCAGCCACATACATACATACATATTCCTTTTGAGATTTATATATATATATGATATATAATTGTATTTCCAAACTTTCACATTTATGGTAATTATTTTGTTTGTAATATATATTATTCTCAGTTTATCTGGTATTTTCTATAATTTAGTTTAACAAAGTATCATAGCGTAACTGCTATCGTAAAGCGGAATTGATACGTAGTAATCATACACACTGGGTAGTTAATGTAATGTTTAAAATGTGTGCATAAAATTTTTTAGTCATATTTATATAATTTTCAACTACTTTTTACAGTTTGGTCATTATAAAGTTATAAGTTGTAGGCCATTTTAGTCATTTATAAAAGAAAAATTTAATATGAAACATTATATTAGAAATAATAGCGCAACTAAAAAGGGTTAATTATCTCCCTTTAATTATAATAAAGTTTCTCAATTGGATTCAATATTGATGCCAAACAAGTTATGTTTTGTAATATAACAAATATTACTAACTAACTATTATTTCTTTATATAAATCCAGCATTATGGTACAAGATTTAATTATTAGATGTATGCAATTAATGTACGTTAAACAGTTGTAAATAAACATCTCCTGCATTAATTATTTGTCTCTTATATTCATTAAAATTTGTTTTATAATTACTTATATTTATGTTTAATTATTGAAGACGAGCATAAAAACTCTTTTAATGTAATTAGTCTGTATCAATTAATCAGCGCCTTGTCTTGACTGCTCTTTGCTAATTTATAACGGCAGATACATATTTATTAATTTCTGATAGTGAAGTGTAAGTGACTTTTTTGAATGCTTAAGACAGCTTTCATGTGCATTAAATAAAATAAATACTGTTCTCGTGTGTAAGTTGAACCAAAAGCTGAAAGTAGAGCGAATGCCTGGCAGAATGAGAATAGCAGATGACTTTCCTAAGCAACTTATATCCAGATTTTCCCCGCAAATTGACACATTTCGATACCCATTTTTTTTGTGTAAATATTTAAAATTCAACGGGCTGCGTTTTAAAATCGCCAATATTTCTCTACGTAAAAAAAGATCTACATCTAAGAAGGTTGTAATAAGATTAAGCCAGATAGGCTTGATTTGGTATGAAAAAATGAGTCCATGAATTTGAAAGTCTTGTCTTTGTTTAGAAAAGTCCGCTTTTAGGGCTTCAATGTAGGCTACTTCTGAAAAGCCCAACTATCTATCTTAATATATGCCTCCAAAAACAGTGGCGTGGCTAGGCATTCAGGGGCAAGGGGGGTTTGGCCTCTTTAGGGCACCCTGCATTTTGACATTCGACATTATGACATAAGAAAAAAAAAACTAGGACACTCCTTTGGGGGCCCTTCTCAAGTAGGGTCCGGGGGGGGGGGACTTTCGAATTTTGACCCCCCCCCCCCCCCCTCCCCTAGCTACACCACTGTTCATAAAGGAAAGTTCATTTAGAGTCTAGTTAAATGTTTTGAAATTGATTTCACTCAAGATAAATGCAAATCCATTCCAGTGGTCTAACAGTTCAAGTGCTGTTTGACCCCGTCCTTGTCAATGCGTTCAACTCACTAAAATGTGTCGCTCTGTCATTCAGAAACATCGGCTTCAACAGTCAGTTTTCCTCATTAAAAAACGGAAAATGTTTTTTTTTCATCAATAAAAAATACCTTTTGGGGTCTCACGCGTGCCATTGAAAATCGCTCCTTAGGTTGCCGACCCATGCTCTAGTGTTTTTAGGTTCAGTGATTTGACTATTGGTGTTACTCTCGTCAGTTGTAAAAATTCGCTAGTAATGAGGCTTGCAGCTCTTTTCTAAATTTTTATGATTTTTTTAATGTTTTCCTTAGTTGATGGGTCTTATACACATGATGCATATTCTAGTATAGGCCTAACTAATGTGATATATCATTTTAGTTGTATATTCTTATTACATTTATAAAAAAAACAACACTATATTAAAAACAAAGTAGACTCTAGACAAGTGGCTTTAACTGCTCTGTTTTCATCAAATATTGGGCAAACACATTATGTTGATGGTTCTCGCCTTTAGCTTTCCACTCTAGTTGATTTTATATTATTTTTTTTACACCAGAGAAAAGTAATGACATCAGTTATCGGTCGTCGCTTCTAAAATGGAATGCCATAAGGGGTTATCCATATAACACGTACCCACAAAAAATTCCTATTTCATACCTCCCTTTCTTCTCTGTTACATCCATGTACATTTTTTTCAGACTTCCTCCCCTGTGCTTACTTATAAATTAGCTTCTTTCCCCGTCATCTTGTTTGAAAATATCTTTTTTTTTAGCTTTAGTCACCAGGAATTGGGTTTACTATAATAGTTGTTTTTTTTTATATCGTGTTTGCTCAATTTGACACTGATTAAAGAAATAGTTTGGCCATCGGCTACCCCACAAAGCAACAAGAATGGCGGACGCCCCAATGGACGACGCGGACAGGGGGCGACCTAAAACAAAGATGGCGTACAACAATCGCCGATGACCTCTCTCGCTCTGTTGACATTAACTGGGACGACATCAATGCCGTTACACCAGCGGTTGCGTTTGTTCTCAATCAAATGTTAATTAATTTCCAATTGATTAAAAATTCGTAATTCCGTTAGCATTTATAACCAATTTTTATACACACAAGTCTTGAATGAATCGCTTTCGAATGATGTTTGCAGCCAATCAAAACAAACTGAAACAGCCAACAAGTGGCCAACAAGTGGCCAACAAGTGTCCAACAAGTGGCCACCAAGTGTCCAACAAGTGGCCACCAACAAGTGTCCACCAAGTGTCCACCAACAAGTGTCCACCAAGTGTCCACCAAGTGTCCAAAAAGTGTCCAACAAGTGTCCAACAAGTGTCCAACGAGTGTCCAACGAGTGTCCAACGAGTGTCCAACAAGTGTCCAACAAGTGTCCAACAAGTGTCCAACAAGTGTCCAACAAGTGTCCAACAAGTGTCCAACAAGTGGCCAACAAATGGCCAACAAGTGGTCACGGCTTTTTTCCCGGGACTGAAGGGTGTCCCTGGGTCTACATTAGTTGGGGTAAAGTCAAGGCGGCTGGGCATTATGCTGGCCATACATCCCCTAGTATGCAGTGGCCACCGAAACTGGTCAACGCTGCTTCACCGGCCCTATGATCAATTTGGTCCGAAGGGTACTTTTCTTTAATTACCACTTTTTCATAATCCTGCCCACAGAATAGAAATATATATAGAAATAATATAGTCTATACTTATTCTGTGATCCAACCTGCCCGCGAAATATTAATTGTTATCACACTTAAAGTGTGTGATCTAAAACAGTCTTTTGCTTTAACGGTTGTTGTTGTTTTTTTGTTTTTAATTTAATGTATTGCTACTTGGGCTATATATAAATGTGTGCATACGTGCCCATTCAGTTGAGACACCCCTCCCCATACACGAGATTCACCCAACTCCAGTAGTCCCATCACCAACTCAGTGCGTACGTCATTTATGGACGGCCCTTAACGAGACTTAGAGTACAAGGAGGCGGGGCAATCTAAGTCAGCTGATCGATAGAGACATACGTTTGTTTGTTTGTGGCTTTTGTTTAGGTGTGGATTCTATGGAACCATTGATGAATAAAGATGTTACACAATATAAATGTTACAGAATATATATCGTACAGAATATAGATGTTACAGAATTGAGATGCAAGAGAATATAGATGTTACAAAATATATATGTAATAGAATATATATGTTACAGAATAGAGATGTTACAAAATATAGATGTCACAGAATAGAGATGTCACAGAATAGAGATGTCACAGAATAGAGATGTCACAGAATAGAGATGTAACAAAATATAGATGTTACATAATAAAGATGTACATGTTATCAATACATTATAACTCGTCTAACTGTCCACTAAAGTCCAAGGTTCTGTTAACTAATCTTTTATTCCTTATTTATGATTTGTTTTGTTTTCTTTTGGTTCAGGTGCTAGTGGTTGTCATGGAAACCATCAAACTTTAATGGAAAGTGTCATTAACAGAAAGGTAAACCAAAATAAAAAGTGCCATTATGTTTTATGAAATGGGACGTTAGTTTGGGGAGTTAGGCCTAAGTATATGCGACTAGGCGTTGTGCTGGCCACATAATCCTCTTGTATGCCGTGACCAGGGACATTTGTAATTGCTGTTTCTATGACCACAATCATGCCCAGAAAGAGATACTTTACTTTTTACAGATAGGCGTAGGACGCAAAAATCTTCTTTATATGAAGCGGGGGGGGGGGGGGGGGGATAAGAGTGAATAATTTTGTCAATGTTACAAGTTTTTATTTTTTAGTACTACATCTTATCCTATACATTACAGACGCTCCTTCTATACAGAAGATTATTGTGTCCTACGCCCATCCGTGGTCCGAGTCTAGTCTTGCATTTTTATTTGTGATTTAAATGACGTTAAATTACTGTTGTTTTTTCTTCTGGTTTGTACAGGCAACCCATTCCATGCCCGGATGCCATTCGGGAATAAATAGTACTTATATGCATTTGTTAAGGGATGGGGAATGTTTTTTTTTTCGCCCTTAAATGTATATGAGCGCCTAGTGTCCAATTTGCATAATATCTTTTAACTTTTTTTTTTCAAACGATTTCCCTCCCCCATACAGAAGATTGTTTCATCACATGAGCAAATCTCTAAACCATATTATATAATTATAACAAACTACTATGATGTTCAACTGTATAATTACTACTACTTGGAAATAAAATAATAACTTGCTTTATATATAGGCCTGTGCAAACAAGCTTTTAGGATTCCTGTAATAATAGAAAGTGGGGTCAGTTTACAAAGGAGGAAAAGAAGGGGGGGGGGGGGGGGGTGGGGGTTGAACCGTGCACATGGACAGATTCTGAATTCTGTACAACAGTCTTCTATTCCCTACAGACAGCTAGCGTGAGAGATGGGTGCCAGACGGGTGCCAGACGGGTGCCAGACGGGTGCCAGACGGGTGCCAGACGGTTATATTTTAAAAACAAAATACGATGCTGAGAATTCGCCCATTGATATCAAAGGGTGCTCAGTCTGGGCTCAACCGTCAACCACCTGTCCCCACGCCTTCCAATCATACATACCCCATAATTATGACTGACTTGTTTTAGATCCTACACTTCAAAGATTCTGCTTATAGTATCAATATCCGGGGTCTCCAAACTACGGCCCGTGGAGACCTTTTTATTCACCACAAACGTCTGCTATTTGGACATCAATGAAACATTTTCACCATTCCCACGAATACAGGTGTTAATTATGTAGAGTATCAATGTGTTATCAAATAAAAACTGAATAAAATAATTGGCTTATTAAATAAATAATTAAAAATAACAACCACGTTTTGATTCTTTTTTATTTGGACCTCGAGTGTGTAGTCGGCCCCCCGAACTAATGTGTGATAGATATTGCGGCCCTTGGGCTGAAAAGTTTGGAGACCCCTGATCTATATAACAAAAGCCCAATGAAATTTGGGGAACGCTTAGCGACTTGGTTTTGAGAGAACCGAAAGATGACGTAAAATACTTTAATAAGAGTACATCGTGCGCTATTTTTAGAGCTCAAGAATCAATAAAAACACACACACACAAATTCTTTACCCATGTCATTGGATTTACCCCCTTTGGGGGGGGGGGGGCGGTGAAGGGTATGTGGGCGGTACAAAAACCTGATATAATTAGAATAAATCAGCTATTTCAATCTATTTTTTTGGGGGGATGAAATGTGATGTAAACGCAAGTGCTGCTAAATATCTGATCTTTTCCAATGTAAAGTTAGACAAATTCTATAAATTCTTTAGTAATATAATGTTTTATAATTTCAAAGTTATAAATTGTAAGCCATTAATATTTTTTATCAAAGAAAAAGGCTTATTAGTTCAAATGAAACGGGTTAATTACCTCCCTTTAATTAAAAGACTTTTTAGTGTAAAAGAAATTCCCCCAGCGGCGATGGTATGACGCAGGGGTCGGCAACCTAAGGCACGCGTGCCAAACTTGGCATGCAGAGCGATTTTCAATGGTACGCAAGAGACCTCCAAGAATTTTTTTATAGATGAAAAGAAAACTTAGAACATTTTTAGGTTCTGAATGAGGAAAACTGACTGTTGAAGCCGATGTTTCTGAATGACAGAGCGACACATTTCAGTGAGTTGAACTTGCAATTTTAAGGACCAGTGGAATGGATTTGCATTGAAACTGGACATATCTTGCCGTGAAATCAATTTTAAAACATTTAACTACACGTTAGGGCTTTTTCAAAAGTACATCGAAGTAGGCCTACTCAAAGCGGAGTTGTATAACCAAAGGCAAGACTTTCAAATCCATGGACTCATAACTCATCAATCCTGACTAGCTTGATCTTGCTACAACCTTCTGAGAGGTGGATCTTTCTTCTATTGGAGGGATATTGGCCATTTTAAAATGCAGCAAGTTGAATTTTAAACATTTCAAATATGGGCATCCAAACGTGCCCATTTGTAGAAAAAATCTGGAAAGAAGCTGCTTAGCTTGGGAAAGTAATCTGCTATTCTCAACTGATAGGCATTCACTCTCCTACATTCAGCTTTTGGTTCAACTTACACTTATAAAGAAATAAAAATTAGTCAGTATTTTATCATACAAAACCTAACTTGTTTGGCATGACGATAGAATGAAATGTGGAAACCTTTCTTAATTAAAGGGAGATAATGAACGTATTTTATATGCGCTAATATTTTTTATGTTCCGTTTTCTTCTTTTATAAAAGAATAAATGGCTTACAATTATAACTTTGAAATGATCAAACTATTAAAAGCATTTTAAAAATATATAAATATTCTATGACTAAAATATATTTTTTCAAACACTACATTAACTACCCAGTTTGAATGATTACTACGTATCTATTCCGCTTAACTGCAATCGTTGGAAAGTCTATTAAAAGTTATAATACATAAAAGGACATCTCAAGAAAAAAAAAAATATAAGTAACTGTAAGATCTTCATCTAGAGCATAGGTTCTCAACGGGGGCGATATCGCCCCCCAGGGGGCGATGAGAAGCTTTAGGGGGGCGATAACATTCCCGGGGGCGATTGGGGGGCGATGAAGGGCAAGTGAGCGGTACATACGTACCTGCTATAATTTCAACAACTCAGCTATTTGAATCGATTAGTTTTTGGATGAAATATGATGTAAACGCAAGTGCTACTAAATATCTGATATTCCCCAACAGTAGGCATACATATTATTGAACAAATAAGAATCGCAATCACTTTTCGATGAAGTAGAGGGTCAGTATTAGGCAAATATGTTATGCGGCCGTCACGTCTTATGGTTGGTTCACCGGACTGTCGCCTTAACATCGGTTACTATTATATTACTAATTTTACTCGTTTTACCGAGATGTCCATTAACGCGTTTGAATTTTTTGTAAAGAGGTATTCACAATAACTAAGCGGTATAGATACGTAGTAATTATACAAACTGAGTAGTTATTGAAATGTTTGAAAATATTCATATAAATTCTTTAGTCATATAATATTTATACAATTTTCAAATAATTTTTACAGTTCTATCATATCATTTCAAAGTTATAAATGCAAGCCATTCAGTTTTTTATAAAAGAAAAACAAATTGAAATATTACCTCAAATGAAAAGGGTTAATTATCTCCCTTTAATTAACAAATGTTTCCGCTAAAATTAAGTTGGGGGGCGGTGAGCGGAAAAAAAATGTAAAAGGGGGCGGTGAGCCGAAAAAGGTTGAGAACCTATGATCTAGAGTCTAGAGTACCAAATGATAATTTTGAGACAGTAATTACCACAAATGTGAAAGTTTAGTAGACTAATCAAATATTGTATTTGATATAAATTCAAATAAAAGCATGATAATCACAAACACGTTAATTTTTTTTTTTATTAATTATATAACACTTGAACTATTTACTCTATAAATCTCTTTTACTTTTGGCATTGGTCTTGCTACGGTGTTCAATTAATTGTCCTGCAAAGTATAATTGAGCAGGTTGACTTTTAGGCTGTTTGTGTCACTGACCTATTGAGGCCTAGGCCTATATACTGTCTAATAATTTTTCACATCGGACATGTGTCTTCGCTAGCTCAGTGGTAAACGTAGCGGACTGCCATGCGGGCGACCCGGGTTCGATTCTTCAGTTAGACTTTTTTTTTTGGACATTTTTTTTTCTAACTTTTAAAACAAAAGATATGTTAATCTACGGGCAATTTAGATTTTTGTTCATTAAAAATACTTGCCTATTTTTTTACCCGATTACAATATTTATTTTAAATTACTTTCCTAAAAGTCTTCAGTTAAAAAAAAATAATAATTAAAATATTAGATTTATAGCTTTCTTTTAAGTGTAGTCTATACATTTTTTATATGCTCTTTATGCAGTCCTGTTTTTTTTCACCCGTGCAACGCCGGGCAATGTAGCTTGTAGTTTATAGAGAATAGAGATCAAACAGATTAATATAGCTCATAGAGAATATAGATCAAACCGACTATATAGATCATAGAGAATATAGATGAAACATGCTATAGATCAAACATAATAATACATACTACAGATCACACAGGGTATAGATTATTCAAAGTATTGATCATAGAGATAATAAATCATACAGAATATAGTTCATATACAACATGAATATGAATCTTAGAGAATATAGATCAAACATACTATAGATCGAACAATACTATGGATCAAATATACTATAGATCGAACATACTATAGATCAAACATACCATAGACCAAACATACTATAGACCAAATATACTATAGACCAAACATACTATAGACCAAACATACTATAGACCAAACATACTATAGACCAAACATACTATAGATAAAAAACACTAAAGACCAAACATACTATAGATCAAACATACTATAGACCTAACATACTATAGACCAAACATACTATAGACCAAACATACTATAGACCAAACATACTATAGATCGAACTACACTCTTCTTGGTGAGGTCAGTAGATCAAACATACTATAGACCAAACATACTATAGACCAAACATACTATAGATCTAACATACTATAGACCAAACATACTATAGACTATAGACCAAACATACTATAGACCAAACATACTATAGATCGAACTACACTCTTCTTGGTGAGGTCAGTAGATCAAACATACTATAGACCAAACATTATATAGATCAAACATACTATAGACCAAACATACTATAGATCGAACTACACTCTTCTTGGTGAGGTCAGATCAAACATACTATAGACCAAACATTATTAAGACCAAACATACTATAGACCAAACATACTATAAACCAAACATACTATAGACCAAACATACTATAGACCAAACATACTATAGACCAAACATACTATAGACCAAACATACTATAGATCAAACATATTATAGACCTAACATACTATAGATCAAAAATACTAAAGACCAAACATTATATAGACCAAACATACTATAGACCAAACATACTATAGACCTAACATACTATAGATCAAAAATACTAAAGACCAAACATACTATAGACCAAACATACTATAGACCTAACATACTATAGACCAAACATACTATAGATTATAGACCAAACATACTATAGACCAAACATACTATAGATCGAACTACACTCTTCTTGGTGAGGTCAGTAGATCAAACATACTATAGACCAAACATTATAAAGACCAAACATACTATGGACCTAACATACTATAGACCTAACATACTATAGACCAAACATACTATAGACCAAACATACTATAGACCAAACATACTATAGACCAAACATACTATAGACCTAACATACTATAGATCAAACATACTATAGATCGAACTACACTCTTCTTGGTGAGGTCAGTAGATCAAACATACTATAGACCAAACATTATATAGACAAAACATACTATAGACCAAATATACTATAGATCGAACTACACTCTTCTTGGTGAGGTCAGTAGATCAAACATACTATAGACCAAACATACTATAGACCAAACATACTATAGACCAAATATACTATAGATCGAACTACACTCTTCTTGGTGAGGTCAGTAGATCAAACATACTATAGACCAAACATACTATAGACCAAACATACTATAGACCAAACATTATATAGACAAAACATACTATAGACCAAATATACTATAGATCGAACTACACTCTTCTTGTTGAGGTCAGTAGATCAAACATACTATAGACCAAACATACTATAGACCAAACATACTATAGATCAAACATACTATAGATCGAACTACACTCTTCTAGGTGAGGTCAGTAGATCAAACATACTATAGACCAAACATACTATAGACCAAACATACTATAGATCAAACATACTATAGATCGAACTACACTCTTCTTGGTGAGGTCAGATCAAACATACTATAGACCAAACATACTATAGACCAAACATACTATAGACCAAACATACTATAGACCAAACATACTATAGACCAAACATACTATAGACCAAACATACTATAGACCAAACATACTATAGACCTAACATACTATACACCAAACATTATAAAGACCAAACATACTAAAGACCTAACATACTATAGACCACACATACTATAGACCAAACATTCAATAGACCAAACATACTATAGACCAAACATACTATAGACCTAACATACTATAGATCAAACATACTAAAGACCAAACATTATATTGACCAAACATACTATAGACCAAACATACTATAGATCGAACTACACTCTTCTAGGTGAGGTCAGTAGATCAAACATACTATAGACCAAACATTATAGGCCTATAGACCAAACATACTATAGACCAAGCAATTTATAGACCAAACATACTATAGACAAAACATACTATAGATCAAACATACTATAGATCAAACATAACTCTTCCTGGTGAGGTCAGTAGATCAAACATACTATAGATCAAACATAACTCTTCCTGGTGAGGTCAGTGTTGTTCTACTATAAAGCTATAAACGTAGATCTTTTCTATTACCCTACGTCTTTCCTCTCTCCACACACACACACCGACATTTGAACCCTCCCCAAACACACACACACACTCACACGCTACCAATGGCAAAACGAATTACAAACTCTGACCACAATAAATGAATCGCCTGGCACAAAGCCAAAACAGCTCAATTATATAACGCCCACACAGAAGGGAAGTAATGGGTTGGGAGGAGAAGGGGGAGGGGAGGACGAACATTTCTGATATTTATAGATTACTCCAAACTCCAAACCAAACTCTCGTTACGAAAACGAGATCATCATTCTAGCTCCAGTGATGTACTGTCATAGCTGTTAACAAATTGGCATACGTTCTCTAGAGATAGGAACCGTATACTCAATTTTAAACGTTCATTTTCGATCCCCTCTAGAATGTACTACAAAAACATCAGGCATTGGTTTTTTTATAACCGAAAATTAACATAATTTGTGGCCGAGGGGCAACGCGTTCGGCTGGCGTACCGAAGGTCCTGTGTTCGAACACTGGTGAAAGGCTACGATATGTTTTCTCCGGAATTCGAGGGTGTCCCTGAGTCTACCCAGCTCTGGTGGGCACTTGACAGTAGTTGGGGTAAAGTCAGTAAAGGTGGATGGACATTGTGCTGGCCACACATCCCATTGTACGCCGTGATCCATTTGGTCCTACGGGAACTTTACTTTTAATACTTTTAAAGACGGTTCTAAAGGATTAAAAGTAAAAGTATCTTGGTCATACCCATTTGATCTATATGGCCAGTGAAGCAGCGTTAACGGGTTTCCGAGGAATCGGCATACTAGAAGGGATTGTATGGCCAGCACAACGCCCAGTCGAATCTACTAATGTCAGGCTAGCCTTCAGAGCTGGGTAGACTTAGGGAAACCCTCTGGACCCAGATAGAAATCATAAGTTTTCACCAGAATTTGAACCGGGGACATTCAGTATGCCACCCAGTGCGCTGCTGCTAGACTACCGTTCCTCATTACATAGAAATGAACAAAGTTGCTAATTGTGTCACCAATCACATTATTATAACTATTTTAGAAATTCTGTAAATTTTCTATGTATTTTGTATTTGTATATTATGGTCATTTAATATTGTTGGAAATTGTTATTACTTTGATTTTCTAAAGAAATATTTTTGAACATGCTACGCATTGCCAACTCCCAGCGGGCAACGTTCCCGATTAGAAAATTGTTCGAGGACATCCATGCTAGTGTGAAGGGTCATATGTATTAGTTGGTAGAGATTTTAGGGCCATTAAAACACGTGCAGCGGCTTCCAGCTCGGACTCTTGGGTGCTGCGCGTGAGTAGCGGCCTGACCAACGATATGTTATTCTATATCTATAGCTGGGACCAAAGATATGCTATTCTATATCTATAGCCGGGACCAAAGATATGTTATTCTATATCTATAGCTGGGACCAAAGATATGTTATTCTATACCTATAGCTGGGACCAAAGATATGTTATTCTATATCTATAGCCGGGACCAAAGATATGTTATTCTATATCTATAGCCGGGACCAAAGATATGTTATTCTATATCTATAGCCGGGACCAAAGATATGTTATTCTATATCTATAGCTGGGACCAAAGATATGTTATTCTATATCTATAGCCGGGACCAAAGATATGTTATTCTATATCTATAGCCGGGACCAAAGATATGTTATTCTATATCTATAGCTGGGACCAAAGATATGTTATTCTATATCTATAGCCGGGACCAAAGATATGTTATTCTATATCTATAGCCGGGACCAAAGATATGTTATTCTATATCTATAGCTGGGACCAAAGATATGTTATTCTATATCTATAGCCGGGACCAAAGATATGTTATTCTATATCTATAGCCTATACCAAAGATATGTGACGCCATAAAATATCTCTATCTCACGCCACTATAACTCTCAACACCTTTCCTCAACCTTCACTACATTCTTTTATTTCCCCAATTCAGAGTTAACAACTAATACTGCGGAAATGGTACTCAACCTTGAATGTATGAGTGTGTGTGTCAGTATGTAAAACTAAATGTTTATATTATTATTATTATGTCTTTGATTATTAATTCATGTTGTTATTTTAATGTTTATGTATATAGGCATTACGTCATTGACCCAACTATTCGACCCCCCCCCCGCTTAAACCCCACCTGTGCCCCTTCTGCGCTCCCCCCACCCACTTATCTCCCCTCCACCTACCCAACGCACGGAGCAGCGGCTTATTAGTTATTCCTTTTTTTCCCGCTGGTTCCCGGGAATTGACCAGCGAAACTGTTTTCGCACATGTGTAACACCTCTCGCGGAAGCCTGACCACTGAACCAATTGACATAGCTATATTAAGTCCCCTGTAGGGAAGATAAATCGTTTCCCCTCTTCTATGTTCCCCTACCACCCCGCTTGTCGACTATAGTAAGTGCTTTCATCTAGACCCCCCCCACCCCGTATACCCCCTTCCCCTTCTCCCTCTAGTGAGTCATCCCCTTATACAGAAATGTCTTCGAACTAGCCAATCGGAATCATGTCTAAATCTAAAGTAATAGAATTAGCCAACCAGATTGAGGTAGATCACGTAAGTTGGCGTCACTAGGAGGCCAGCGAAAACTTAGAGGTTAGTCTTAGTTTGGAGTTCTGGTTTGGCGTTCGGCCTGTAGCTATCTGTACATCTTCGACTCACATTATTATTAGACCCCCCCCCCCCCCGCATGTTTTAGACTCTAGTAATAGATTTTTCACAGCGCAGTTGTGTACCTTAATGATAGAATACATAACAATACCATACGCTAAGTGCTAGCTATTCCTGTGTCAATTCATATATATTTCACCATTGGACTATTGAATGAAAATAAACACCATAACCGTCACCAGAGACTTTCTTGTATACCACTTAGAACTGTCTGTTTGTGTACGTTATACCATCTAACGAGCCAGGAGATACTTAATCATTTTCCCAGGGCGATCACAGCATCGGCGCCACATATCTCTACGACAACCAGCCACCACTACCCCCAGTAATTCACAACCCCACACCCTCAACGGTCCCCCCCCCTAACCCATATACCAAAGATATGTTATTCTATATCTATAGCCTATACCAAAGATATGTTATTCTATATCTATAGCAAAGATATGTTATTCTATATATATATACATATATATAACCTATACCAAAGATATGTTCTTCTATATCTATAGTCGGGACCGAAGATATGTACTAAAGTACCCTAGAACAAGATGTAGTTCCAATTTTTGAAAAGACTCTGGCAATAAATAGAACGTTTTAAATGGATCGATGATTATTAAAACTAATAAATTAATATCGTTCACCCCGAAGGTGGCGCTGTGTAAATTGACAGGCAGACGGCCGTCTGCTGATCTCGTTCTGTCAACACGAGAGAGGGGGGAAAAAGACTTGGGATTAAAATCTCTCGCTTACATCTCACGCAAGAAGCGAAGACTGTGTGGGTGTGTGTGTGTGTGTGAGAGTGGTTCTCAAACAAACGAAGCCCACCCCAAGAAAACACACGTATAGCTGCAATGGAATTCATCTGTGTCACTACTGGTGGACGCGTCTTAAAATGCATTGTGTTGTCAGACGCGTCAGAGTCAGGGGGGGGGGGACATTTACCGGTACTGTTTCTATTAACAAAAATCCAAAAGGTAACGAAAATAATCTAGAATGTTTGAGTCAGTTTATACATGTCTACGAGTACTGTGAGTCAAATGAAACTCGATTCCAGAACCAATATTTCAATAAGGTAGTTCTAGAATCCAGTTTATGATTGTACTTCCATCAAAATAAATACATTTCGTGATTGATGACTTTCGGGAATTTGAAATGTCAACGGCAAACGGAATGGGCGGTGTATGTCTGTGTGTGTCTGGGGGGGGGGGGTGCAGCAATTCTTACGGCCGCCCCGGGCGGTAAAGAAAAAAACAGAACTACGCCACTGAGTGGCAAAGATTCTCGTGTAGTATACTGTTCAAGTCTTAAAACGTGGGTCAAAGCAGAAACGAACAGAGGATATCGGATACAGTCGCCAGCTCTGACAATACCGTACGTCATCCTTTTGCCCATCGTACGATGGTCGCAAGTCGCAGCCCAACAAAGAGCAACTATGTTTGTGTGTTCTACTGTATCAGTATCCTTTCAGTATCAGCGCCCTAACCTAATCACTACTTAACAGTCACGGTATAAAAACAAGAAAATAATCACCCGGGGCGGCATGCAAACCCCCTTCCTCCCATTCCACCACGCGTTTGCGGTCAGCGGTCGGCAACATATGGAACGAGTGCCACACTTGGCACGCAGAGCAATTTTCAATGGCACGCGCAAGACCTCCAAAAAGGCAATTCAAGTATCTTCTACAAGAAATTGAGTGCCATAGGAGGAGTGACTTTTAGGATATTGGCACGCTGAATGGATTAGAAATCCTACTTTGGCACACCAGTATCAAAACGTTGCCGACCCTGTTATAGTCTACTCAAAGTAATGAATTGTGCAACAATAAAGGACCCGGACTATAACGGGTTTCTTTGGCAGCGGCGAGCGGGGTCAGTTATTTTTTTTCTTCTTTCAGTTTTAGAATGAAAGGGGCCTTCCACCATCGAAGATTTGCAACAGGGGTCCCCAAAAACCTGGAGAGGGTGGGGGGATATAGACAGCCAAGATACGTGGAAATAAGGGGAAGAAGAGAGAGAGAAGGGGGATAGGGACTAATCAAAAGAGGCAAGAGACAAATGGAAAGTAGAAAAAGAGTATTGATAGAAAGGAAAGAGTGGTGGGGATAGTCAATGAAAGGTGGGAATAGAGCTGGGAAGAGAATCAAGAGAATGGAGTAGAAAATGAGAGAGAGAGAGAGAGATAGTCAATGAAAGGTAGGAATAGAGCTGGGAAGAGAATAGAGAGAATGAAGTAAAAATGTGTGTGAGAGAGAGAGAGAGAGAGAGAGAGAGATAGTCAATGAAAGGTAGGAATAGAGCTGGGAAGAGAATAGAGAGAATGAAGTAAAAATGTGTGTGAGAGAGAGAGAGAGATAGTCAATGAAAGGTAGGAATAGAGCTGGGAAGAGAATAGAGAGAATGGAGTAGAAAGTGTGAGAGAGAGAGAGAGAAAGAGAGAGAGAGAGAGAGAGGATGAATGGATAGAGGGAAGAAGAAACTAAGTGAGTGTGCAGAGTTGCAGAGGACAGTCCGAGATGATAGATTACGGGAGAGGATATTTGATTTGTCTGGAGGAGATTGAAATGAGAAAAAAATAATGACAGAAGCGGGGGAGGGGGAGAAGGAGGGAGGGGGGGGGACATAATGCATGAAAGGGAAACAAAACATTTATTCCCCCCCCCCCCCCTGAAGGTAATCGATCGCTAGTTCTACATCATGACGTGTAATTTTTGGGGGAGAGAAATAGGGACAATTAATAGCTTGTAGTTGTAGGCACCCCTGCTGAAATATCTATAATATGTTTTTTTTTAGGCTAACAGGGAAAGGCGTAGCAACAGAATCGATGCTGTCATTGTGAATCTAATGGTTTTCATGAATACAACACACAGAAAACATGAAAACATGGCATGTGTGTGACGTATTTAGCTGTAGCTACTGAAATGAATTTTTAAAGACTTACAAAAATAACAACAAAGAACTTTCGCTGAAATTATAAACTTGATTGAAATGACTGAAACCTATGCTGGGCCGATACAAACAGACAGACACCTTATATTTCTCAGGTTATGCAGCACACAGTTTGATAATAGACAATGGAAGAAAAATCTGATAGTCAGTGGGGGTGACTGTGTAGCTGTGGGTGTGTGGGGGACTACGTGGCTGTGGTATGTGGATGACTGTGTGGCTGTGAGTGTGTGGTTGACTTTGTGGCTGTGTGTGTGTGGATGACAGTGGCTGTGTGGATGACTGTGTGGCTGTGGATGTTTGGATGACTGTGTGGCTGTGAGTGTGTGGATGACTGTGTGACAGTGAGTGTGTTGAAGACTTGTGACTGTGGGGGTGTGGATGAATGTGTGGCTGTGAGTGTGTGGATGAATGAGTGGCTGTGAGTGTGTCGATGAATGTGTGGCTATGGGTGTGTAGTTATGGGTATGTGGATGAATGTGTGGCTGTGAGTTTGTGGTGACTGTTTGGATGACTGAGTGGCTGTGGTATGTGGATGACTGTGTGGCTGTGGGTTTGTGGATGACTGTGTCTGTGTGAATGACTGTGTGGCTGTGAGTTTGTGGGTGACTGTGTGGATGACTGTGTCTGTGTGGATGACTGTGTCTGTGTGGATGACTGTGTATGTGTGGCTGTGAGTTTGTGGGTGACTGTGTGGATGACAATGTGGATGACTGTGTCTGTGTGGATGACTGTGTCTGTGTGGATGACTGTGTCTGTGTGGATGACTGTGTGGCTGTGAGTTTGTGGGTGACTGTGGATGTCTGTGTGGATGACTGTCTGTGTGGATGACTGTGTCTGTGTCTGTGTGGCTGTGAGTTTGTGGGTAACTGTGTGGATGATTGTATAATTGCATGTGAGGCATGATGTCAAACGGTGAGCTCTATTGTTGTGTTGTGTGGTGAGCTCTATTGTTGTGGTGTGTTGACGGAGCTCTTTGGCCTGATGGCCTTGTGTTGTTGTTATATTGACTGAATGAACTTTTGTTCTGGTGGTGTTGTGTTCATGAGTGTCATTTTTTGGGTGTATGGATGTGGGGAGTGGTGGTGATTGGAGTAGGATAACTGTGAGTGATTGTGGAATGATAATAGAAGTCAGTAAATAATCAGACCAACAAGTTGTGAAGTTCTTACCTCTACAAATAATCATAATATGGTGAAAAGGATATTGTGTAGCTCAACATTAACCAGGAATACACAAATAGAATTACATACAAACAAACATCAAAGTTCTAACTATTGGTTTTTATATTACTATATACAATGAACAAAAATTAAAAGATTAATCAAAGACTTTAATAAGATGAACCGCTTGCTTTGATTTTTCTGCTATTTGATAACTTGAAATACAATGTTTCGGAATTTCTGATTGCAACCTTCCTCTAGACTTCCAGTTTAGTAGTTCGCTATGATTTTCTCAATGGAAAATAAAAATTATAATTGAAAGTTGTATACAGCGAAAAAACTTTTGTTATTTTTAGGGGTCATTTAGGACAGAGTTATTGGCTGCGCACTGAAAAAAAACAACATTTAAGCTCTTCAAAAATATCAAGCAGTCCATCTTATTATAGTCTTTGGATTAAAATTAATAACATGCATTGTAAATAAGTATTAGTTAATAATTTATTCATTAATAATACATGGAATTGATTAGTAAAATGTAGATTGGAGGTTTTATAAGAAGAAGCAAATGATGAAACAATTGAAAAGATTTATATCACTTACTAAAAAGAAATGTGTGAAAGATGAACTTCCCTGCAAATAATCCAACCACAATACCAGACATCCACATAAAGAATTTGAGAATACTCCAACTGTTTGGGAACCACTTCATAAAGACAAAGGAAAAGTCATTCCCAATCACAGGTATGTTGCACTCACTCCGACTGTGCGCCACGGGGTCTTCTGCGTAGATCAGGAAGTTACAGAACGTCACGAAATAGGCGGTGAACATCCTGAAGTACGGATGCTGAAAGTGGTAGCGAAAGTCCTTTTGCATAATATAGGAATAGATACTTCCAGCGTCGACATCGTCTTTGGTAGCGATCTCCAGGCTACATAGTCTCTCAATGCTGTGCTTATGGGGAGGTGATGAACCCACGTTGACGTCCACTGATTCACCGAGATCATTTGATTTCTTGGGTGTCTGCTTATTTTCCCCTGAATCACACACATTTTTACAATTACCTTCCCCTGTTTCTGAATTTGGCTTCGCTGAATCTCCTGAGCTGTTTATTTTGCTTTCATTGAGAAGTGGTAGATTACTTTGTGTTCCACCAAGTGCAGACTTGGGCTCATCTTTGTTGTTGGTATCGCTGACTTGCTTTTCTGCCGAGCTGATCGTGAGGCCAGCTAACTGCAAAGGTTTCTTCTCCGCTAAGCTGCATTCATCCGTTACTTTTTTTCTCCACATTTCTTGTTAGCAAGATTTAATAATACTGTTTTTTAAACAGCAACCGTAGGTGACTCAAATTGTGTGGCTAAACATCTGTATATACAGCAATAATCTTTATCAGTTTTCACTTGGCCAGCTATCAAGAGCAACCTGAAAAGTAATTTTAAAATCATTATGTTCAATGTATTAAAATGTCTGACTTTTCAACAAAATTCTGAAAGACTAAGATGCTGTGCATCATTCCAGTAGCTTAACAATCTCTTTTGGGCCCTTAAGTAGAATATAGATGGTGAAGCTTTGATTTTAAACAACAACAAAAACTGTTGTTTAGAACAAAAAAAATCAGATGGCCAAATAAAACCAGTCTAACTTATGATCAATTTGGTCTGACTGGTACTTTACTACTTACCACCTTACTAACAATATTGTATTAATTGACAAGTCTAAACCTGAAAGTAAAAATTGACACCATTCACTTTGCCAGGACATTTGTACATTTGCAAAAAAACTGCACACCCTATAGTGGTAGTATATAGTTCTGTGTTTATTATAACCAAACAGTGGCGTAGCAAGGGGAGGGGTCCAAATTCTAAAGTCCCCCCGGGCCCCTACTTGAGGGGGGTCCCAAAGGAGTTTTTTTCTTATGTAATAATGTCGAATGTCAAAATGCACAGGGGCCCCTAAAGAGGCCAAGCCCCCCGGGCCCCCAAATCCCTAGCAACGGCACTGGTCAGCATGATCCTATTTCTACCCTGCCGCAATCCAAAAAATAAATAATGGAATATAATGGAAAAGGTTTACATTAAACTGGTAGACCTATTCACTGATAATATTATTAGATTTTTAAATGTAAAAAAAACAATCTAGGCCTACTTCTTGTTAAATGATCCTTTTTCATAAGAAACAATTTATATAAATAATAAATAACAACTTACATTTTTTAAGTAGGTCACGAATGAAAAGGTAGTTAATAGGTCTAGTTTCTACCACCAGACAACTTAAAACTTCAGTTTTATAACAATTTATAACTTAGGCCTACACTTCTAACTCTAGTCTAGACTAAATAAATTATAAGACATTATTTTAAAACTTTAACTAGGTCCTAGTCCTACCTTGGTAAATAAATTTAAATGAAAATATTATTTACAATTAAAGCCATAAAGGAGTCCATCATCAAGAGTCAATTTAAGTCTTGATAACAACATTATCAACTCAGTCACATTATTCATTATAAAAACGTAAGATAGGTAGACCTATTTTTTAACCTACATGTCTACATAATTCGCCGGTCCTTTCATAATAAATGAGGGTCAAAATATAGAATTATAGTCCGACCACAGGAAAGTAAACAAATCCATCATGTGACTTAAGTCTAAAGAATGCACATATAAGGTAGACAACCGTGCAAATACATAATAATGAATTCGGTAATAAACAAACGGTGATCACAATAACAATATGCACAAAAAAAAATAATGAACTGTCATACGTACACCGCAATCATTTTAGCCTTAGCTTAAATCTTGTTTTCATTCCTCCATGTTGTTCACTTTCTGAGGGGAAAAAAAAGAGTTCGCTTCTTTCGGATTCAAATAACACACACTCCTCCGTCACTTGGAACAACGTTACAACAATGCTAACAAGCGAGAGAGGGTATTCGCTTGTGTTAACGCATATATTATTTTGCCTAAATCATTGTGGGCCTACTAGGTCTAGACTCTACATTAGATCTATCAGAGTCTGGTTGCAGGAAGAGTGAGAAAACTACGCACCATTTTTTTTTCACAGACATTTTTTTTAATGGAAATATAAAAAGAGAGAAAAGGACAGAGAAGGGAGAAGGTTAAAAGGACAGAGAAAGGAGAAGGTTAAAAGGACAGAGAAAGAATCTTATAAAGATAGTAGGGACAGAGAGAGGAGAGAAATAATTTTAACGACAATAAGACATGGCCTGCGAGAGAAACAAAAGGGTGCTGGGCCCTCCTTTCCAACATTAGTCATATATAGCCGAAGTCTTTTGTTATATCTAGATTATTTGTTTGCATTAGGCCTACATACGTTTTGAGAAATCAGGAATATATTTTTAAAAGGTCTGTATGGACCATTTTGTCAAACTATCATAAGAGATAGCCTACCATTAGAATGTAATCATAAATATCATTCACAGCCTTACAGACTTACAGGCCTATTAAAAAACTGTAATTAAATATGCCTACCTCTAATACTGATTTTAGTTAAAATTAATATAGGCCTACTTTTACTCCGCTTCAGTAGGCCTACTCCAGCGGGCACATAATAATATATGTTCCCAGGTTAGCGCCCTCTTAGTCTTAGGCAAATTAACGGGCTCTGGCGATATTATTATGGGTATAAGGGGTTGAAAACTTGAAAGGGGGATAAGGTCTGATTTTCAGAGGCGGTAGATATTTATTATGCTTAGCGTGTCATGTGAGTGTAAGAAAATGGGCAAATTGAAATAAATGGGTTAAATAACTGTTACACTATATTTATCATAACCCTATTGTTCAAGGTGATGTAACTTTTTGTAGGCCCTATGCTTAATTAACTTTGAACACATAGAATAATTATTAGGCCTACACTATAAATATAGGCCTATAGGCTTTATATTGTTTCTGAGAGAGAGCGAGGGGAGATAATTATAGAAATAATGTAACAAATAATTCACATGCTGATAGGCCTAAATATCTTTGTTTTAACTGTTAACCAACATAGAAATCATAACACAATTTCCAATTATTTTTTTAACAGTTGAGATCTACATCTATAATTATAATTAACTCTTTATAGGACCATTGAAGAGAGGAGAGAGAGAGAGAGAGAGATCGAGAGAGAGAGAGATCGAGAGAGAGAGAGAAGTCTTGATTTACATAATTGTAGAAGTATTTTAATAGTTTAATGGTAAGGCCTATATTATCTGTAGTGCACAAGTAAAGTAATCCAATTGAACGGAATGGATCTATAGCAGCGTTTACCATTATCCGTTGCCTCGGAATACTCGGTGATTGTGTGGCCAGCAAAATGTCCCGCAGCCTTTACTTTGCCCCAGCTCATGTCAGGTACACATCAGAGGTGGGTGGACTCAGTGACACCAGGGCCGGATTTACCTATAAGCTAAACAAGCTATAGCTTAGGGCCCCCACTTTCTAAGGGGCCCCCAAACAAAATTGTTCGAGTGAACAATTGTCATATAATATACTTAAATATACTGCATCATTATTATATATATATATATAAGCTTATACAAATTAAAAATTACATATTAATAAAACGCTATTCATAACAAAGTCTTCGAATGCGCTTTATATTTACCATCTGTTATTGAAATAAATCGAAAAAGTGTGTTTTACATTGTTTTTTTAAATGTCTATATGTCAACTTGTTTAATTGTGTTCGGGAGTTCATTCCACCGCAGATGTGCTACGACGCGAAACTGGACTCCAGAATTCCAATGCACAACTTACAACATTGGCCACGTCCCCGAGCACAACCTAGAGCAGTGGCCACTTCCCAGAGCATATCCTACAACAGTGGCCACTTCCCAGAGTACATCTTACAACAGTGGCCACTTCCCAGAGCATATCCTACAACAGTGGCCACTTCCCAGAGTACATCTTACAACAGTGGCCACTTCCCACGGCACATCCTTCAATAGTGGCCACTTCTAACAGCACAACCTACAACAGTGGCCACTTTCCAGAGCATATCTTACAACAATGACCACTTTCCAGTGCACATCCTACAACAGTGGCCACTTCCAACAGCACATCCTACAACAGTGGCCACTTCCAACAGCACAACCTACAACAGTGGCCACTTCTTACATCACATCCTACAACAGTGGCCACTTCTAACAGCAAAAACTACAACAGTGCCACTTCCCAGAGCATATCTTACAGCAGTGGCCACTTCCTTGAGCACAACCTAGAACAGTGGCCACCTTCCAGATCATATCTTACAACAGTGGCCACTTCCCCGAGCAAAACCTAGAACAGCGGCTACTTCCCAGAGCACACCACACAACAATGGCCACTTCCCAGAGCACATCCTTCAACAGTGCCCACAACAATTGTCAAAAACAAAGGAGATTTATAGAGAAAATCATTAAAACGTTTTAAATTTAATACATAAAAAATGGGCGTGTATGTGAAATCCGTTTTATTGACATGTATACTAAATTATAAATTTAAGTTCTAACGCTCTCATTAATTCATGATTAATTATGGTGTAATATTGTCATTGAGTTCTTTAGATGTAGATCTAGATTATGATATTAATTGTTAATCATTAATTATTATAATATTTTGATCTCAGCTAAACTGAGATTTTATTAATGTTTTTATAGATGTTTCATAAGATTTGTTACTTGCCACTGTAGTTAAACGGAATAAATACGTAGTTCTCATACTAACAAGGTAGTGGATGTGATGTATATAAATCTACATATAAACTATTTAATCATATAACATTTATATAATTTTTTACAATATTTTTACAGTTTGATCATTAAAACTTATAAATATTAGCCATTTATTATTTTATAAAGGAAAATTAAGAAACAAATTAGAAATATTAATAAAAAGTACATGGGATAATTATCTCCCTTAATTTAATTTAAAAAAAAGATTTAAAAATGTGATTCTATAGAGATGCCAAACGGGTTCTGTTTTGTAATATATTTAATATTACTTACTAATTATTATGTCTTTATGCAAATCCAGCATTAAATTAGTTATATAAAGGTTTTATTAGAGGTCTAAAATTAATTTCCGTAAAATATATGTAAATAAAAATTTCTTGCATTTATTGTTTGTCCATTAGAAGTTTATCTTTAGCCTAACTATTGAAAATTACAACAATTACATAATATAATGCTAGTGTAAAAATCTCTTATATTTATTTAATTAATAAATTTAAATAATTTAATTAAAATCATATTTTTGAATTACTTATCATCATCATCAATTTGACACTGACATATAAGCTTTTAAAGGGCCCCATATCTCAAATAGTTTAGGGCCCCATCAAATCTAAATCCGGCCCTGAGTGACACCCTCCACACCATGCAGGCAAAAAATCTTAGCCTTCACCAGTATTCAATCCCAGTACCTTCGACACTCCTGCCGCACGCGCGCCTCATCTAGCTGTAGGTATAGTAGCCTAGGCCCTAGGCTATAAGATGTAGGCCTACACTCGTGCAAAAGTTAAATCAGTGCGGTAGGCAAAATCCTGGAACACCTGCCAGTCATGGCAGGCCGCATTTTTTTATTTTTTTTGCTGGCACGCCAAACCATATTATGTAATTGTCAATTCTTATCTTATAAGTTTACAGACGTTCCTTCTAGATAGAAGATTAATACGCCCACTATGCCCAAAACTCCTGCAGGGCGACAGGGATCCGTCGGTGGCAGGGATAGAACCCGCGACCTGTCAGTTGGTTTTTGGTTGACAGTCCGGTGAACTAACCGCTGGACCAGCCGGCTTCACTTTAACGACTATATGGGATTCTTTTGCCAGCACAACGCCCTGCCGCCTTTACTTTACCACCAACTAAAGTAAGGTACCCATCAGAGCTGGGCAGACTCAAGGACATCCTCCAAACCCGGGAACAAATTCTTATCTTAACTGCTGGATTCGAACCCAAGACCTTCGATCGGTACGCCAGTCGAACGCGATGCGCCCGTCCACCATAAGCCACCCAGCGGGCACACAACGTCGTATCGACGGAGACAAAACGAGAAAACCACGAAAATACGTGGAAACCACGTCCCCCCCCCTCCGTCGATAGGACGTGTTGCGCTGCTGGGTAATGCTCACCTTAAATGTGTCAGTGGCTGGAGTAGCTACTACGCAGTGCCCTCACATGGGGGGGGGGGCGTCAGAGGAGGCATATGCCCGTGGGCGATACTTCCAGGGGGGGGGGACGTCAAATGTAGTCAATATAGCAAATATAGCACTAAAAAAGCAGTTACAGTATGCAAGGGGGCGGCACTGAAACTTTTGCTCTGGGGCGCTACATAAGCTTGTAAAGGCTCCACTACTACGTTGCCAGGATTGTGTGGTAGCAATAGCAGGCTTATTCTGAACTGTTAGACTCATTCTTTCTCAACTATTGAACAACTATATAGTATATAGGCCTAGCGTGTTTCTAAATACCAATAGTGAAACGCAAACCTAATAGGTTCATACAATATTTCTATAAAAAATATATAATAAAAATTAATTATATTCTAAAAGCCCCGGTTTGAAAAAAAAAGTTGCGGGATTGGACACGGTTGGGGGAGGGGCGCGTGTCCCTCCCATGCCTCCCTGTGGCTACGCATATGGGCCTATGTTTAGGCTATTTCTCTACAATCATAACTTTATAATAAATTATAATGAAATAAAAGAAGACTTGTTTCAGTAGTCTATTTATTTATGGTGTATGTAACAGTATTAGTTGTTGTTTAAAAAAAAGAAGGGCCTACAATCTCAACTGTGCACAAAGGTTCCCTAAAAACTGATCTAGTAGGCCTACACCTCATGCGACAGGATTTAATATGAAAGAATAACATTATGAGGATCACTGTCCAAACAGAACTTTGAAATGTATAATTATATAGGTCCGTATTTAAGGGAAATGATTCACTTCCGGTTGAAAATAAGGAAGTTCTTATAAATACTAAACACTAACAAAAGCATAAAAGTTTTACTATAAACGGTTGAACATTTTCTTAAGGTATCGATTTGCTATTATTTTTTTTTCTACGTATTTTTGTTTACAATTTATGTACAATATGTTTTAGCGTTTTTTATGTTATTCACGAAAACTATTCGGTTAACATTAAAGCTAAGCAATTAAAGTCTAATAGCGTTGAAATTGAATGGAATATTTCTGATTTCTTTTGTCTTAGTGACAACTTAACAGTGTTAACGTCAACGTTAAGTTTAAACTAATAGTAATATTTATGACTAGATTTTTTAATTATAATTTAAATGTATTTGCTACTATGCTTCTATCACTCTTGACAGGCGTCGCTTGTATCACTTTATCATTAGGGGCCTAATTATCTAATGAAAATTAATATTCAGTCTTTTTTTAGTCATAATTTTAGTCATAGTCTTCTGGACTTCTGGAAGTTTGCTTTAGGTCTTTAGGTAGTATTAGTATTAGTGATTAGTAATCATTACTCATATTTTGTGGCATTCTAAAATCTAGTTCCTAGTCTAGTAGAGACAGGATTGAGGAGTATCCCAGTAACTGTAAGCCTAAATCCGCCTAAAGGCCTTGGGTTCTTCCTACAAGGTCTGTCAAGGTGTACTTTTCCCATGGTCGGCCATGGTCAAATGGCGTAAACTATTCCTTCCACTGATTGTTAAGCCTAAAATCAGTTCTACTCTGCCATCATAACTAGTAACTAGCTTCTTTCCTGATAAAGACCCCAACATTTAAATTTAAGTACGATTCTGTACAGGATTATTAAGGACTAGACTAGGTCTACCCACCTTACTTGATTGAATTTATAATAATTGTCAAAATTAAAAAAAATAAAATTCTACGTTGAAGAAAAATAATGCAATAATTGTAGTAAGACCAACAACTTTATAGAATAGATATAACATACATTTTCTTTCTAACTATTAGATTATAATACATATATTTATATACATCCCATTTTGTGTGCCATATTTCTTATGTCCAAACTATGTGTAGTTATAAGCAGACCCGCCAACCCTTCCGATTTTCTTGGAGTGTTACAGATTTTTCACCTCTCATTACGACAAAACCCTTAAGACTCAGATTTTCGATACACTATAATTTTATACTTTTCTTTTACCCATCATAAAAATCCCAATACCGAAAATAATGAAGCAGGAAGTGGAACGTATATATTGTGCTACTTTCATTTTTTCTTTTTGTAGTTCCATTATCAGTATTGATAGCGCTTCGCGAGCAAATTACTTTCATGGTTTGCACCGTATACTGATATTTAGATAACCGACCATGATGTTACATTGCTTTAAAAAATTGGTTAGATCCAAATAGAAAGTTAGAAGTATTCAAGAATACCAGATCGGATTTGATCCAAATATATAAACTTGGCCCTCTAAAGGCTTACACCATTTTTTAAAAATAGTTTTTCCATATTGGGCCTTATAAGGATACTTGAATACTTCTAACTTTCTTTTTTCTTTATATTTTCATAAGTAGCATGTAGCATGACATGACCACCTTCAGCTCGTCTTTCAAATTTACCGGCGCTTTTACTTTCGAATAGAAAAATTTACAACTCATTTTCATTCAAAACGTAACGATTTCAAAAACCATATATAGCCTACTATAAAAACAAAACTGTGAGTCACTAGGTCTACCGGTACAATGCCATTAATCGTATAATATTGACAATAATAATTTATAATGAGTAATTAAACCTACACAACTCTTGCAGCCTGTTGTAAAGTCTTGAATGTCTCACTCCGGCTATCGTATTCGTAAAAACAAATTAAATTTGCCTGACATCAAATATTTTTTTCTTGGAAGGCAGCACATTTTTTAGCTCTTGGCCTACATCTGTATTAAAACGCTCATTAATGATTTACTTTACTATGGAAAAACAAAATAGGAATATTAAGGGGGAGAAGAACTTTTTTTGGCGCTAAAATGAATAATCGCGGAAAATATCTATTAAAAATTTGTAGGTCTAGACTTTAAAAAAGCCAATCGTATTGCTTACTATAGTTTAGTGTAGGCCTATGGCTGTATACAGTATAAATATAAAAAGTATAAACCATCTACTACCAGCGTTTTTAGTAGGCCTACCAGTACTATTTACTTATAGAGCTTTTATAGCTATTGATTTATTACTACCAAAATAGCTTTTTATTTAAACCAATTGGGAGTTCGGCAGGTCTGTTTATGCCAGGCTCACACATTTCAAATTAATATTTTGTTTAAATTATTTAAACATTACATAATTTCATCAAAACAAACTCAGAAGGACTGCATTGTTTTGTTCAGATTGTAAAAAAAATGGCGTTGATGGAGTTCTTTGGCTGCACTTTCATTGCCTTTGGTCCAGCTTTTGCTATGTTTCTTTTCACCATCGCTACAGATCCAATGAGAGTTATTGTTCTTATTGCAAGGTTAGTGCTCAGCAGATATTTGGCATTATAGAAATATTTTAATATATATATAATATATCTAAATATATATATATATATACAGTAGGATGTGTGTGTGTATTCTGATTCCCATTGGTTAATGGTAAGACACGTGACCTTGTTGCCTTATTTTACTTTTACGATCTAGCTTCCTTCATATGTCCTCCCTGACTGAATGGTTAGTTAGCCTCCTGGACTGCCATTTGGGCACCTAACAAACCTAGATTCGATTCCCCATTGATAACTTTTTTTTTCTACATAAAAAATTACTTTATATTTAAAAATGTGTAAAGTATTTCAGGATTTAAAGCTTTTAAATTACTTTCCTAAATGTTTTCAGTAAATAGTTAATAATTATCTTTTAAAATTAATATAGCTTTCTGTTCATTGTTTATAAAATTCTAATCTGTATTATAGACCTATGTATTTTTCAATGCAGTGGCAATTTAGCTAGTATATAATCGTCACAGTCATTTCACAATCGCCTAAGTCTTTTTTGGGGGGTTTTGAGTTAAGAGTCAAAATGTATAGTTTACACAGTCTTCTATTACATGGCAAATCGCCAATATTTAAACCAATCAATACAGATGTCAATCAGTTTTTTTTTATTTTCTCAAAACCTGAGAAAATGACTTAGGCAATTGTGAAATGACCCTGACAATATAATAAATATATCTAATTTGGCGCAATGGTCTGATGCCAGAGAGGTTCATTGCCTATTCTGAAGGTCTCAGTTTGGATTTCCAGAATTTTAGTCACAGGCTAGCAGTAACTTAAATATACAGTTCCTTGGAACAACAGGTTCTAAAAGTGGGAGTTCCAGTGTCTACCTGGTTAGGAAAAAAAAAAGGCTTCATAGTTTTGTGCTGGCCATGCAATCCCTTGGTGTGCTTTTTAAAAAAAAAAGATGGGGAATTTTTACTTCACTAGGACCAAATTGGTCTGAAAGAATTGCCAGAACTTTTTTTGTATAGAGATGTTTTTGTTTAAATTTTCAGCTCGTTTTTCTGGCTCATGTCGGTGTTATTAGGGTCAATACTTTGGTTCGCAGTTGTGCCTTTGAGAGATACACTAGCCTTTGGCTTGGTTTTCTCCGTGCTGTTTCAGGAGCTCTTCAGGTTTCTGTTCTACAAGGTTATGAGGTAATAGCTAATACATTTAGACAAATTATACTGCAATTAGCATTTATTATGATGTAGTTTGTGAGTTTAATATAGTGATTTTAATATTTAATTCCATTGTACAGTAATTTTTAATTATCAGCTGAAGAAAATATATATACAAAAGTACTATTTCCATGAATTTACATTCTAATTTGATTATAGTGCTGTAAAATAAGGAGTATTATGCTGTGCTTGTGCCAAATGCTATGGAGGTGCCAATTGATTCTAAGTTGTCAATTTGCAATTGAGACATCAATTTAAATTTACAAAAAGTTCTGTTTAGATGTTGTAGATATATTACATGTAGATGTTGTAGCTGTTGATGTTTGCATGTGAGGTTTTTTTGAATGGATTGTGCTTCTCCACTCGTTCCCACATCTGGGATAGTAGTAGAAAATAAATTCTATGTGAGGTTTATATTGATTTACAAATTATAGATACATGTGCTGATAATGAACAAAGAAACATGGACAGCTCACATGTAAATAATAAATATAAGTCTACCTTCTAGGAAATTAAAAAGTTTAAAGGCTAGCAAATTTAGGTTGATTGTGTTTTTTTTAAAATCCATAACAAACACAACCCTAACCTCAAACACTACACACTAGCTAGGCATCTCCCTAATAAATATAATCATCATCATCCTTTTGATGACTAGAGGAACATAGGACCTCTGACTCTGCATGCCACCCTTTACTGTCTCCGACTAACATCTTAACTTCGTGCCAAGTTTTGTCTGCACCTCTGACTTCCTCTGTTCCTCGTCACGGTGGTACTCTGTGTGGTTTCTTATTAAGGGCTTGTCTGGCTGTGTTCATAAATATAAAATAAAATATACAATTTAATCATTTAAAGATTAATTTGTTGTATTTTTATAAATACAGTCCAATAAACTCCTCATCTTATTAGGGACCTGTTAGGGTGTATAGAAGATTTATGTGTTTTATATTTGGTTTGCGTTCATTGCGAAACAATGAATGGGAACCTTGTTTTCCTCAACAGAAATGCATAGAAGGCTTTTCCAGCCAAAATACGATGAACAGCCACTCTATCTCTATCAGATAGTATGAGTTTATGTTGTTAAATAACATGGCTGACGGTAAAATTGATATTTTTTTAATTTCAGATTGGCCAATGCTGGTTTAATAAAAGTCAGTCAACAGGCAGAACACACCAGTGTAATCCCTAAAGACTTTGCCAACACACACATCTTGGCATATGGTAAAAATATTGATGTTTGTAATTCTCTATACCAGTAGTAAATCTTTATTAAAAAGGGATATGGAAAAGTAGTAGGCCTGAAAAACGTATTACTTTCTTTTTTGCACCAATGTATTTACTTTTCTTTCATTAGGTCCTAAGTAGGGACATCTGTAGTGCACACTAAGTAAGGACATCTAAAGTGCACACTAAGTAGAGACATCTATAGTGCACACTAAGTAGGGACATCTATAGTGCACACCAAGTAGGGACATCTATAGTGCACACTAAGTAGGGACATCTATAGTTCACACTAAGTAGGGACATCTATAGTGCACACTAAGTAGGGACATCTATAGTGCACACTAAGTAGGGACATCTATAGTGCACACTAAGTAGTGACATCAATAGTGCACACTAAGTAGGGACATCTATAGTGCACACTAAGTAGGGACATCTCTAGTGCACACTAAGTAGGGACATCTATAGTGCACACTAAGTAGGGACATCTATAGTGCACACTAAGTAGGGACATCTATAGTGCACACTAAGTAGGGACATCTATAGTGCACACTAAGTAGGGACATCTGTAGTGCACACTAAGTAGGGACATCTATAGTGCACACTAAGTAGGGACATCTGTAGTGCACACTAAGTAGGGACATCTGTAGTGCACACTAAGTAGGGACAACTGTAGTGCACACTAAGTAGGGACATCTGTAGTGCACACTAAGTAGGGACATCTATAGTGTACACTAAGTAGGGACATCTGTAGTGCACACTAAGTAGGGACATCTATAGTGCACACTAAGTAGGGACATCTGTAGTGCACACTAAGTAGGGACATCTGTAGTGCACACTAAGTAGGGACATCTATAGTGCACACTAAGTAGGAACATCTATAGTGCACACTAAGTAGGGACATCTATAGTGCACACTAAGTAGGGACATCTATAGTGCACACTAAGTAGGGACATCTATAGTGCACACTAAGTAGGGACATCTTTAGTGCACACTAAGTAGGGGCATCTATAGTGCACACTAAGTAGGGGCATCTATAGTGCACACTAAGTAGGGACGTCTATAGTGCACAAACGGAAATATTAAACTATTTATTTACATGTTTAAAAAAGCGATTTAAAAATCAGTCGGCTAAAATTAAAACTAGGAATGAATATATTTGGACAGAATGCCGCTGTGTCAGTTATAAATGAAGCAGTATAAAATCATTGTTATAAATATAGATAAATATACTTTTATTCAGTCAGAGTTTCAGCAGGCTCTACATTTCTCTTAGTTTCAATGTCATGCAATCACATTTTTGTAAAAAAAAAAATATTTTAAGTTTGTATTTTTTTTTAATGGTAAAGGCATATAAAATCCATAAAAAAAACGGCCTGTTAATTTTTTGTAGTGTTAAATGTCTGAGTCTGGCTATCGTATTTGTAAAAATATAATTTTGCGTGGCATCAAAGGATATTTTCTTGGAAAGTCACACATCTCTTAGCTCCAGGCCAACATCTATGAACTACTTTAAAGCTTTTTACTCTTTTACTTTACGACTGACTATTGAAAAACTAAATTAGGAACAGGTCCTACTGGGCAAAAACCTTTTATTTATTTCTTTAATTATTGTAGGCATTAGTGGTGAGGCATTGGACAGTTAGTTGGAGTGAATACAAATTGTGTTTAAGGGATATTGGAGAAAAATAAACTTTGACAACTATCATTTAGAATAATATAAAAACTTTTTTTTTTGTATCTGCCCTTACAGTATCTGGTCTTGGCTTTGGACTGATGTCTGGAGCGTTTTCATTATTCAACGGACTGGCAGCCTTAGCCGGTCCAGGCACTATAGGAATCGCTGGGGACTCCAAATATTTTTTTTGGAGCTCTTGTAAGTCATCACTATTAGTTTTTTTTTCTTTTTGTGTGTCTCCTTTTGGATATGATTGTAGTGCAAGTGATGGGCGGGCATGCATCATAGCTGACGGTTGGAACATAGCAGACCCTGTGGACTACCCCAGGGAATAACCTGATGTGAGCCATCAGAATCACAATGGCATATTGCCAGACCACCCTTGTAAACTTGATCAATGCTGCTTCAACATCCCTATAGGCCCCACAGTTAATGTGATTCTTTACTGGTGTAGCTGTTGCATGCTTGGATTGTAATTCCAAAGATGTTGAGTTTGAATCCAGGTTAAAGTCATGATTCCCCCCTCCCCCCCCCCCCTCCAAGGGATTGGAAGGTGTCCCTGTGTCTGCCCAGCTCTAGTGGATAACAAAATTATTTTTTTAAATTAAAGATAAGGGTAGTGACCACACAGGCCCATAGTATGCCATGGTATTGGAAACTGGTGAACTTACCATATGAATCAACATGGTTTGAAAGCAATGCTTTTTTTTTTTTTTATGACTGATAACATTACAATTATTACAATAGTAAATTATTGTATATTGACATGTTTACTGTAAACTAACTGGTATGTTACCTTGGGCCCTGACAACACCATTCAAAGAAAAAAGTCACAAAAGCGTTTTTTTTTTATACTGTTACTATCCCCAGCTGACCCCGCACCAACCCTAGAGTTCTGAAAACTGAATATAACATAGAAGTGGAAGACTTGTAAGAGGCGTGTTGCGTTAGGTACACTTTCCCTGTCCAATTTCCCAGTGGTGTAAGAGGCGTGTTGCGTTAGGTACACTTTCCCTGAGCCAATTTCCCAGGGGTGTAAGAGGCGTGTTGCGTTAGGTACACTTTCCCTGGGCCAATTTCCCAGTGGTGTAAGAGGCGTGTTGCGTTAAGTACACTTTCCCTGGGCCAATTTCCCAGTGGTGTAAGAGGCGTGTTGCGTTAGGTACACTTTCCCTGGGCCAATTTCCCAATGGTGAGGAATTTAGACTATAAACAAAAGGGGCAAGCCTTGTGCGCTTTTAACTCATGATCAACCATGTATCCGTCAAACTGGCGGAGTGACCTCTTGGCCTTTTCTTCACCTTGCTTCAGGAAAGATGGTGTCGTGTCCTTCTGGACAAGTGATGTCTGTCCTTCAGTACAGGTGATGTCTGTCCTTCAGTACAGGTGATGTCTGTCCTTCTGGACAAGTGATGTCTGTCCTTCAGTACAGGTGATGTCTGTCCTTCAGTACAGGTGATGTCTGTCCTTCTGGACAAGTGATGTCTGTCCTTCAGTACAGGTGATGTCTGTCCTTCAGTACAGGTGATGTCTGTCCTTCTGGACAAGTGATGTCTGTCCTTCAGTACAGGTGATGTCTGTCCTTCTGGACAAGTGATGTCTGTCCTTCAGTACAGGTGATGTCTGTCCTTCTGGACAAGTGATGTCTGTCCTTCAGTACAGGTGATGTCTGTCCTTCTGGACAAGTGATGTCTGTCCTTCAGTACAGGTGATGTCTGTCCTTCTGGACAAGTGATGTCTGTCCTTCAGTACAGGTGATGTCTGTCCTTCTGGACAAGTGATGTCTGTCCTTCAGTACAGGTGATGTCTGTCCTTCTGGACAAGTGATGTCTGTCCTTCAGTACAGGTGATGTCTGTCCTTCTGGACAAGTGATGTCTGTCCTTCAGTACAGGTGATGTCTGTCCTTCTGGACAAGTGATGTCTGTCCTTCAGTACAGGTGATGTCTGTCCTTCTGGACAAGTGATGTCTGTCCTTCAGTACAGGTGATGTCTGTCCTTCTGGACAAGTGATGTCTGTCCTTCAGTACAGGTGATGTCTGTCCTTCTGGACAAGTGATGTCTGTCCTTCAGTACAGGTGATGTCTGTCCTTCTGGACAAGTGATGTCTGTCCTTCAGTACAGGTGATGTCATGTTATTTGTGACTGGTGATGTCATGTCCTTCAGGGCATGGGATGTCACCTCCTTCAGGACAGGTGATGTCATGTCCCATGAGACAGGCAATGTTATGTCCTTCAGGACTGGTGATGTCATGTCCTACAAGACAGGCCATGTCATGTCCTCCCTTCCTCATTCACAAAGCTTGCTGGGTTAGGAGACCAGTGCTATGAGTCCCAGAGCCCTTGCTGGGCTGTACATGATCCATTTACTCACCTGTTTACTCACCTAAAGTTTTGTCAGCTCTGAGGTCTATATATGGGTAGAGAAGACAATTGCAAGCACCAAAGTACTTGAAAGTTGATGTATTGTTAATTGATTGTTTGTGTTTCCCCAATCTCCACAGCCTATCTGACTCTGTGTTTCATCATGCTTCACACAGCCTGGGGAGTGCTCTTCTTTTCTGGCCTGGACAGGAAGCACTACTTCACAGTTGCCTTTGTTGTTGTATCTCATATGTTTGTCTCATGTATGGTAAGTTACTCTTGGAGGGTGGAAGTGTTTTTTTTCTCTTTCCATTTTACGTTTTTAGTTACAGGTCTGGCACCGCACCCATGATAGATGGCGGAATGGCATTGTCATTAGACTCAGAAGGTATGCCATGCAGTTGCGACACAAACTACAGCTATTTTTACCTCGATGAGGAACAATGGCTGAGCAGAGCGGTTATAATCCCCTCTTTGTTTTCATATGTAAACCCTCTCTAGGCTTTGTTCTCAGGTCTAGAGGGTGTCCCTAGTCTACCTAGCACTGATGGGTACCTGACTTTATAGTTGGGTTAAAGTAAAAATGGCTCCTCATTGTTCTTGCCACACAATCCCCTAGTATGCCATGGCCACAGAAACAGGTGAACGCTGCTTCACCTGTCCTATGGATCAATTCGGTCAGATGGGATAGTTTATATATTTACTCGCTTTTACCTGGATTGGAACACAGAGTAATTTAAGGCCCTAACGTTATATAGGGACTTGTCCCTTGTTACTTTGATACATCAGATATTAGGCAGGTTAAGCCACCATGTTCATATATACATATTAGGCAGGTTAAGCTACCATGTTCATATATACATATTAGGCAGGTTAAGCTACCATGTTCATATATACATATTAGGCAGGTTAAGCTACCATGTTCATATATACATATTAGGCAGGTTAAGCTACCATGTTCATATATACATATTAGGCAGGTTAAGCTACCATGTTCATATATACATCACATTTTGATTTACTGGCTTTATCAGACTCAGAGACTCTGATGATAGCGATAGTGAAAGTAATAGTGAAAGTAATAGTGAAAGTAATAGTGAAAGTAATAGTGAAAGTAATGAGCCTAACACCCAACACCAACACTGTCAACAAATCATTTTTACTGATAATTTGATTTTTTTTTTAATAATAATATATTAAAGTATACATTTTTAGAAAGTTCAGACATTGATCTCTTTTATTATGTATGTTTTATAAACATTGGGTAATATTTCGTCATTAAAAATTTTGTTTATAAATAAATTTAATAAGGAGTTGCCTCTCTTTGGTTACTACTCTAATGGGTGTTATCGGAATCTAGGTTAGTAGCAAAAGAGTTAATTAATTTACTGAAATCATCCTTCTTGTCATCTTTTAGTTTATAGACTTAATATAAACAAGTCAATAACTTGATAAACTTTGCCTAATACATTTCTAGTTAAATGAATATAGAAATAATACATTTAGTAGTATGTAATTCTTTTTTCAGACAAGCCTTATAATGACTTACTGTATATTAATTTAACTTATCATCACTAAATTACATATTTAAACATATTACATATTTAAACTATTTCTTCGATGAACAAAAAATATCTATATAATGTCCAACCTTCTTTAATAACAAAATGTCTGTTACTTCTTTTCTCTTATTCCTCCGCCAACATGTCTCGATGGCATAATTTATTCTTTTTCTTACCTACATCCTAGATGTCACATAAACTTTTTCCAAGAAGGTAGGTTTCTAAGGCATCTCATGGCATTAAATCTTCCCTCAAGCTCAGCTGTCAATGTCCAGGACTCGCAGACTTACATGAAAAAGTAGAATGATTAGTGATTTTGGTCCTGAGGGCTATATTTTAGTTTTTTTCATCTTGTTGTGGTCTGGGGCAATCCTGGACATTAATTCCCACTTGAAGCTTTCTTCCAATACTATTTCTCCAAGAAACTTGAGGATGCCTACTGTCTCGAGTGTTTCATCTCTGACCCAAATTTTCAATATACTTCCTTCTTTAAAGTTTATGTCACAGTTATGCACTGTGATATAAGATAAGATAAGAATGCGCACAAAAACATTGATTATCAGTTCGATCTCTATGCCTTCGGGTTTTATAATTTCTTGTTTCTTCTTACAGACGCTGCTGAATCAACAAAGCAGTAAGACAAACAGTGACATTTACTGGGGCCCAGTCGTCCCAGCATACCTGGTTCTGGTCGGCACTGGAATATTTGCATTCTACACAGCCGGGGGCTCCATCCGAAACTTCAGGAACGTCACGCTGTGTAAGAAGAGTCGCTATCAGATTGAGTAGTCTCCCTGTGCAGTCTATAATTGATTATTTATTCCGATGTTTTGTATGTTGTTTACTTGAGAGGAAAAAACCTGATTGATTAAATATTATAGAGTCACAAAAATAAACAAAATTATGAAAAAAAGTTTATAAAGTTTTGTGCTGAAATCAGGAAAACCAAAAGTTAAAAAAAAATAGATGTAATACATTAATAATACAAACAATTACCGGTAGTAAAACTTTGTTAATCCTATCCAGACCAATGGTTGAATGAAGTCAACACAGTTTGCTTCTTGAGGAAGACAAAACTCTTCTGCAAAATTATTTTGAAAAAAAAAAATGATGATGTGAAAAAGGATGCACAAAATTTTTTCTTTGTATTCTTTGTATTGAGAAAGTTTTGCTTAAACAAATGAATTTTATATAGTTTAGCTTTGTTCTTTAAAAAAAATATTATTTCTTTACTTTGTAAACAGCATTATTATAGGGAGGCTAACCCAGTGATTTCTTAATTTTTTTTCTTTATCTCCCTTTGTTCATAGGAAACACTAAAATTGTTTTTTTCTTATTCCTTCCCCTTTTTTTTTAATAACACATCAATCTGATGAAAGTAATTGAACAATAAAGAAGTGAATCTTTAATAAGCTGAACATTTCATTTTCTTTTATTGAGTTATTCCTCTAAGTGCTAAATGTTTACTGAGAACTACTCTGTGGACCAATTTTTTAAAATAATAACATTGCAATGTAAATTAAATGTATATCTAGATTTTAACTTACCAAATAGTCTAACATTTTAAGTACAAAAAAAAATCAACTTCTTAATTTTAGTAGGAAAATCCAATGTTTTAAAAAAATCAATGTAATATAAAAAATGAACTATTAATTACGATGCAGTTATTGCGGTGGTTGAGTGGAGGCACTTTTGGCTGGCGTACTGAAGGTCCTAGGTTCGAATCCTGGTGAAGGCTAGGTTGTTTTTTTTCCCCGGGACTGGAGGGTGTCCCTGAGTCTACCCAGCTTTGAATGGGTACCTGACATTAGTTGGGGTAAAAGCGGCTGGGCACTGTGTTGGCTGCATATCCCTTAGTACGCAGTGGCCACAGAAACTGGTGAACGCTGCTTCACCGGACCTATGATCAGTTTGGTCCGACTGGTACTTTACTAGTTATAAAAATGTATACCTTTGATGCATGACAGTGGTCAATGATTTGTAACATGATAACCTTTGAGAAGTTGGGGAATAACTCATTGGTCCAATCTACTATCTACTGATCCATGCTTAAGAGTCTACTGTATCTGTTTATTTTATTTAATGCAGGGTTTACAATATAAAATATTGTACCATAAATCTTTGTTTATGCTTAAATTCATATGTGTATGCATGTGTGTAATTCTGTAATATGAACAGTGAACAGTTTATTTTCAGAATGCTGTATGCCCAAATTTTTGGTTTTCAAATTTTCAAAACTCTCCCCCCCCCCCCCTTTCCACCCCACCTAGATAACATTAAAGTTAAAGAAAAAAACTCTCTTTGGTATAGAAAAATATATGAAGGTACTTACTGCCCGAAAGGCAATGGGAACTAAGGGATAGTTAGTTGGGGTAAAGTAATGGTGGCTAGACATTGTTGTGCCCACACAATTCCCTAGTATGCGTTTGCAACAGAAACTAGTGAATGCTGCTTCCCCAGCCCTATGATCAATTTGGTGGGACTGGTACTTTACTTACTGTATTTGTGGACAAGCACATGTAAACCATTCATCAGTCAGCAGTACCATAAATATATTGATTCCATTCTTGCTTCATCTTCAACTTGCACAATTTCCATGCACTTGATTTTGTGTGCTCATGTTTTTACTGACCAGCTCCCATTATGTAAAAAAAAAGTTTCTGCATGTCACTAATGTCTGCAAGCGTCTCTCTGTCCACCTGTGTGGGTGCCTGGGGTTACATATGTAGGTCAGCGCCATCAGGCGGACCAGCCATCTGAATGGTATGTGAAAGTACTCAACATCACCTGCAAATATGACTTTGTTATTTGTTGTTTTTTTTTGTTTAAAAAATCACACACACAATTTTTTACACATCCGCTGATGTTCTGTAATGAATACATATTCATGCTTTTTTGGTTTTTGACCAACCGCTGATAAAAACAAGAAGTGTACTGAATATATTTTTGTATAAAATAAAATGAAGTATTTTTTTTTGTTTTTAAACTTATTTTAAGCATCATTTTCTCTTTCATTTTTTTTTAGTTGTTTGTTTTCCTCATTACAAATTAAGACGAAAAAAGATAGTATCTAGTGATTTTACCTGTTTTCTGTGTGGGTGATGTTGGGGGGGGGGGGGGGGAGATCAGCTCTATGGTCTAGTGGCATGATTGTATTGTCATTAGTCATTATAAATGGCCTGGGTTTCCAGCCAGGTGTAATGTTACATTTCTGAGATCTCAGATAGCATGCGAGAGATTTAATAGACACTTAGACACAAACTTAAGTTGAACTTGTCAAGCTGTGATAAACTTAATATCAGTAGCCTACACACTAGCGGGCGAGAGATTTAATAGACACAAACTTAAGTTGAACTTGTCAAGCTGTGATAAACTTAATATCAGTAGCCTACACACTAGCGGGCGAGAGATTTAATAGACACAAACTTAAGTTGAACTTGTCAAGCTGGGATAAACTTAATATCAGTAGCCTACACACTAGCGGGCGAGAGATTTAATAGACACAAACTTAAGTTGAACTTGTCAAGCTGGGATAAACTTATTATCAGTAGCCTACACACTAGCGGGCGAGAGATTTAATAGACACAAACTTAAGTTGAACTTGTCAAGCTGGGATAAACTTATTATCAGTAGCCTACACACTAGCGGGCGAGAGATTTAATAGACTCTTAAACACAAACTTAAGTTGAACTTGTCAAGCTTGGATAAACTTATTATCAGTATATAATATAGTGATACCCCCTCCCCCACCACCATCATCCATATCAAGTAGGCCTAACCATCAGACTCGAGAAGTGCCATTCAATTAAAATGGGGGAAAGGGAGCGTAATGGGGCAAGGCTAAAGATGCAGACTTGACTTTGGTAAAATAATCTCACCATACTTCTCCCCCCTTCCCCCCACCATCTCCCCCCACCACAACTCACCCCCAGTAAAACAAGAAGTCACGTGGTGGCAACAGACGTCATCTCAACAACAACAAAAAGAGCGCGCTTTTTTTTTTACATTGTTATCATCACTGTAAGCTACAATTAGGTGATAAAAGTACAAAACTGGCAATCCGGCACTGTCTAGTCCACTCATGAATGGCAATATATGTCACTTCTGCTCATGACAGGAACAAGGCAGAAAATTGAAAACGCTGACAGTCGATTGGTTGGTTTTGGAAACGGTTTTTTTTTATTACTGCTTTGTCCTTTATTCTTAAGTCACTTGTAATAATACAGCACATATTTATATATTTAAAAACAAAATTCGTGAAGGAGTTGTATAAGTTAGTTATTCATTACAAGGATAAATACTATTTCATTCAGGATTGTTGGCTTTTCTAAATAGATTTTAACTTGCATTATTTTAGGCTATATAAGCTATTTTTCCTTCGAAAACTCTGTTAGAATATTTAATATAGTTGAATTCTAATGGAAAAAAATAGAATTCTTTGACGTGGATTATAGCAGATTTCATTGGCATGGATTATTAAATTATCAAATATATTTTATGGTTTAGTGATAATAAAGTTATTCGTGTCTTTTCTTCCTAAAGAGAAAGGAACTAGGATGGAAAATTTGATCAGGTAAATCACAAGGTGTCGCTTCTCTCCTATATATCTTTTATAAAAACAAATTGTATGCATTTAAATCAACAACAATTAATTGTGTTAGCTTTGGCAAGTTGCAAAAGATTATAATGTAAAGAAACAGTTTTTGTCGTGATAAAACAATCTTCTTTTTTGTTTTGGTTTTACGACACACTGTACTATTACATACAAGCACTGACATACCTTTAGCACAATGTTTACAAATGATGTCATATATTTGGAGTTGAAGACAAGACAAAATATAATAAATGGCACTTGCCAACACAACCCTAATGTGGTGATTAATAAGCCTAAAGTTTGGAGTTACAATTCAATACATGTGTGCTTTTTGGCTAGATCAAGTTTGAAAAAAAAAGGGATGTAGGGGGTAAAGATGGGGGAAAGGAGGTGTAAAAGGTAGGTAGGACCTGCACCGGAACATCCAGTGAGCACACCACGTCGTATCGACGGGGAAAACACGTGGAAACCACTTCTTTCCCCCCCTCGATAGTACGTGGTGTGCCCGCTGGGCACAACTGTAAAAAAAAAATGTCTAAGCTGTTATCTCTTTCAGGTCAGTTGAAGCCAATCAATGCCCAGCCGCCATACTTATTCATAACTACTGTCAGCTTGAGCTGTGTAGGGCACCATGGATCGGCAACTTACGATACGCGCCTGTCTTGGCACGCAGACTGATTTTCAATGGCACGCGGAAGACCCAAAAAAAAATTAATTCAATTTTTTTTTTTTTTACAAGAAATTGGTCGGTGGCGCAGGTTGACTTTTAGGCTGAAGGCACGCTGAAGACTGGTGTAGACCATATAAATACTTCACCGTGATTTATATATATATATATATATATATATATATATAGGGGAGAGGTGCTTAATTCGTACCGGTGTGTAATTCGTACCTCTGCCGTTTTACATACTTTGACTGGTTGTAATTACGATTTAATCCCGTAAAAACATGCGAGCACATTAATTAGGACTTCCATAGAAAAATGGCGGACATTGACAAGAATGAAAAGCGGTAAGCACGATTTATATGTTTTTACACTAGTTGATGTTATTTTGACCATTGTCTCTATTCGTACTATGTAGGTCTGGTGAAACATAGCTTGTTTATACTTGTTATGTGTACTGACTATCCAGTCTTCTTAATTAATAAGTATAATTTGATCTATTTTGTATTGGCAAGAAAGAAATAGAAGTGGAAAACAATGATACATCTGAGTCGGCTAAATCGTACCACTCTATGGAGGGCAATACGTACCGGTACTAATTACCCGCAGTGGTACGTTTTAGCCGCAATAGACTTTGTGAATTGATTATATCATAACTCATAATAAAACCTATTTATAAATTCGGAGTTTCTGGAACTGTTGAGTCATATCTGTACTCAGAAGTCTTAAGAAGTGTGTAAACCACCGATACGCTCCCCTTAATAGTACACACGGGGAACAGCTGGTGTTACGCCTCTGAGGATCATTGCACTGCCGAGAGGCTCCGAGACTCGGTGGTAGGAAGCAGTGAGTGCCTTATCGACGTGCCGAGGGGTGGCTAGTTTTGGACAGGTTATCGATGTTCACCCCCCCTCCCCCCTTTCACCTTCCCACTTGTCCATCCCTTAATATAGAACATAGAAGCTGACATTTCGAGACACTTATATTTAGGAACTGGTGAATTCGTACCCTTTTTTTTTAACCTGTTTATAATATTTTAGAACTTTAACGTGCTAGCTATACAAATGTATTTCACTATGTTACAGTGGATTCTTACATTTTCTTTTCATAAAACAGGCAAATGCATGGTCAGAATATGTTATGAAAAAGGCTCTTCTCTTATTAAAAGAGGGAATCTGTGGTATAAATGAATGCTCTAAGATGTATGGGATATCCCAACCCACTTTAACTCGTCATATTTTGAGTAAAAACAAATACGCAAAATATGGTGTAAAGGTCATAGGGAGATCAACAAGTCTGCCACCTGAAGTCGAGGAAGAATTTGTCAAGCATATACAAATGCTTGAGGGAATGATGTTTGGAATCACAAGAAAGGACCTGATGCAATTAGGGTATCAGTTCGTTGAGGCTAATAATTTTCTACATGCTTTCAGCAAAACCAAAAGAATGGCGGGTAAAGATTTGTATAATGCATTCATGAAGCGCCACCCAAATTTAAGTTTACGCCAGACTGAGCCGATATCTATTGCTAGAGCGCCTGGCTTTAATATAACAGATCTGAATGGATTTTATGACAAGCTTCAGAATATCTTGGACCTACATTCCCTATAGGCTATGAAATTGACAATATGGACAAGACAAACTTGTCAACAGTGCACAAGACATAGAATAATATCAGCAAAAGGAAAGCGCCAGGTCATGTCTCTCTCTAGTGCCGAGAAATTAGGTGTCACAACCGCTGACGTTTTTTGTATGAATTCTGCAAGATATTTTATTCCACCAATCGTGATTTTAAACGCAAAAGAATGAAAGATGAGCTGAAAGACGGGGCACCTTCTGGAACACTTTTTGCATGCAACGAAAGTGGATGAATTCAGAACTATTTGAAAATGTGGATGGACCACTTTATATCTTTTGTAAAACCATCAAAAACTCACCCTATCCTTTTGATTTTAGATGGACATGCTACCCACACATAAAAACTTAAACGCCACCATGAAAGCATGTGAAGCGGGTGTAATTATGCTAAGTTTTCTCCCATATACAACACATCGCATGCAGCCTCTTGACATCTCTGTTTTTTTAGCCATTTTAAACGTATTATCAAGGTCGGTTCGTCCATGTAAGCAACCTAGGTGGCCGCATAGGGCGCCAAATTTCGGGAGTTTATGGGTGGCGGCATAATTGAGGATTTCTTTAAAATTTGGGCATTTAAAAATATAAACTAAATTAAAGCTTTTACTTTTGCGAGATACTAGCATAGGCAGACGAATTACTAGGTAATGAAAGGCGAAGGTTATTTTATTTAAGTTGTCTTAGAAAAAGGAAAGTATGTCTTAACACTTCAGTTTCTCCCCGCCGAAGGCACTAAAATGAGGGACAGAATTTTTTTAAAAAGCTCTAGCTGATTCACTAAGTTATAAATAATATGTGCCAACATTTTAGTGAATATGAGGGGCTTGACAAACAATTCTTTGCTTTGATATGCCACCTCACACAAGATACAACACCTTTTCAGAGAGACTCGAGTACATGTTAGGCCAATCACTATGCATGAAGAGATGGAACTAATTGCGAAGAGCAAATGTTAAATAGTTCAAAACAAAACAAACAGTTCTGTATTAAAGTATGGTATGGAAGAATATTCATCTTTAATTTCAGTTGTTCTCTTGTTCACAAAGATTGGAAAGGTTGTAGGTCACTATGACTGCTTAGTTCTATCCGGGCCTCAAGCTAAACACGCGCCAGATCATTACATTCCTAACATTTCACCAATACCAGTGCCAGTTACTAGACATGGACAAAGACAAAGGAAATAAGAAATCTCTCAAATATTGACATCAATCCATTATAAACGACAGCTAAAGCTAAAAATACAAATAGTCGTTTTGAAAAAAAAAAAAACACAAATTATCAAAAACAAAATATCAATAAGCCTACAAGTAGTGCAAAAGTGCAAAAAATGCTCCAGAAAAAAAAACCTAAGGTCTATCGGCCAAAATAAAAAAAGATCTCCTATGGTACTGCTTTATGTGCAATGAGAACCTTGAGGACGACATGATACAATGTTTAATCTGAAGAGAATGGGTACATGTTGCATGCTGTGCATTAGCATCACAAAATGGATCAATGGATAATTATATTTGTGAATTATGCCAGTGAGTTTATTTTATACAATTGAGATAAAGATTATTACTTCAGCTTCAACATTCCAAAAATTTTTTTTTCTTCATTCCTTTTGGTACTTATTACCCTCCCTAGTGGTACGAATTGAACGCTGGTGAGGGAAATTCGTACCACTTGGTCTTTTTTTAATTTAATTAATTGTGCTCTTTGTTTTCATAATAACGCGTTGAAATCATGTATTTTCATTCTTTTGTCAACAATAATTGTTGTAACGTTAAAATAAACTTTTTTCTACAGTTAGTTTTTTTATTGTTAATTTTTTCCCTTAGGGGGTACGAATTACCCACCTCTCCCCTATATATATTATATATATATATATATATATATACATATATATAATATATATATATATATATATATATATGTATATTTTATATAGCCTATATTATTATAGGCTATTACATCATCAATTATTTAAAATTAAATAAGATTATTGAATATGTTTCTAAGTTTGAACTCTAATTTTACCACAAAATTGTAACTCATCTGTGTTAGTAGATCTATATGTAATTATTCTCAAAAACTTAAGTTTAATAATATAAACATTAAATAGCACTGACACAGTAGACGGCTAGTCAGTGCCTTTACAAGCTTATGTGGCGCCCCAGGGCAAAAGTTTCTGCGCCGCCCCCTTGCATACTGTAACTGCTTGTTTAGTGCTATATTTGCTATATTTAGTAGACTGCATTTGCCGCCCCCCTGGAAGTGCCACCCCCTGGTATATGCCCCCCTCTGCCCCCCCCCCTTATGTGAGGGCACTGCGGCTGGTCAAAACAATGTTGCGGCCTGTTCACAACATTTCTATGAAAAGCAAAAGTTTTCACAATTTAGAACAACATATACAATTAAACATAAAGTATTAGTATGATAAATAAATAGAACATAAAAAAACCACTATTTTTAACGGTTTCAATTAAGCGGATATTTGAATATCCGGACTGGAGTGTGTCCTTTTGTCTACCCAGTCCTGGAGATAGTGAAGTCGATTAGGCATTGAGCAGGCCACACTATCCCATTGTACACCGTGGTCTTCGAATCGAAACTGTTATAATAAACGCTGATGTAGGCCTAAAAGGAATATTTTATTTTACCTTTAAAAGCCAGGAAGATTTTCTTTCTGTATATTGTGTACCTAGCAAGCTATCTGCCCCCTGCCCCCTACATCTAGATTTCAATCTAAATGGAAGAATACATAATTTAGTCATTCCATCAAGTAGTACCAGGTGACCGATCATTCGATCGGTAATAAAGAGCAGGCGCTTGTACCTTAACATCATGTGTATGTAAAACAACAGTGCATAAATTTTACTATGAATAACATGGGCTTTAAATTCTAACAGTCGAAGCAGATTTTTATTTGTGCAGTCTAATATCTAGATTTTCCCCGAGAACACCCCCCCCCCCCCCCCCCCAAAAAAAAAAAATTAAAAAAAAAATAAAAAACCCAGCTTAATCTCATTTTAAACCAAAAAAAACATGTAGGCTAGAGTTGTCAGTTTTAAATCCAACAGAAATATATGTCATTTATGTCATTAAATCGCCAGGCTACAACGAATACATAAAAGTACTGCGCGTTAGTTTATGTGCAAGTCTAAAAGAGACTCGGGAACTGCCCTTCTACGCTCGCTCCAATGGCTCCCCGTGAAAGCCAGAATTGAGTATAAAGTGGCGCTACTATGCCATCAGTGCATTTGTAATAACGAGTTTCCGTCCTATCTCAAGGCACTAATCAGACCTTATGTCCCGCAAAGAACACTTCGTTCTGCAAACTCATCGCTTCTGGAAGAGCCCCGTTTCTCTCTGACGACCGTTGGCCTTAGAGCCTTCTCAGTATCCGGTCCGAAGGTGTGGATTCAACTTCCCATTCAACTGAGGCGAACAAGCTCTACTGTTACTTTCAAAAAGGACTTAAAGCTCATTATTTCAATATTTACCTTCGATAACATTTAACATGCTTTAGAAACGTACTGTCTTATTTATGGGTTGGGTCGGTTAATGCTACATTTATTTGTTTTGTCTTTTTTTTTAAATCATCAATTTAGCTCTGTCACCTGGCCTAGTGTAATATCCGTATTCTTAGTTGTATGTTAAACGCGCTCTGAGCTTACATTATGTTTGTTGGCAGCGCTCTACAAATATTATTATTATTATTTAAAAGACTGAAAATGAAAAGTTTAAATTTAAAATATCGTGAATTACGTTACAATTTTTAGTTCTTCTACCCCTTCCCCTATTGGTGATTTGGTGTACGCTCGTTTGAATCTGTGGCGCCTTCACTGTGGAACGGCTTACCTGAGACACAAAAAAACTCTGTGTCAAAAAAGGCATTCAAGAAGAATTTGAAGACTTTTCTTTTCAACTAAATTGATCAAATACACATCCATCAGCAAAAAACTTGTTTGAAACTATTTTAAAATGTTATTGTCATTTCGTGCCTCCATCGGCCGAAACCTTGTTTAAAACTATTTTAGAGTGTTATTGTTGTTTCGATTTTGTGAGCGCGCTAAGCATGCTTTTATTAGCATAGAGTGAGGCGCTATATAAATGACCAATTAATTAATTAATTAATTAACTTTAACAACTGTCAAACTTTCCTATAACATTATGTCAATTTTTTCAACTCCCTCCCACAACCCATTCAAGCTAACAATGAGTTACGGCCGTTAAATGTGTTTGATAGGAATTAAAAAGGTCTACGAATAAATGTAAATCGGGTAAAAAAAATAGGCATAGTCTAACTGGAGAATCGAACCCGCTCGCACGCACAGCAGTCCTCTACGTTAACAACTTAGCTAGAGAAGGCACATGTCAGATGTGAAAAGCTATTAGACAGTATATAGGACTAAATAAGTCAGTGACACAATAGAGATCGGTGGGGACACAAACACGATCTTTTTATATATAAAGATTTTCAATGTTTTCAATGTATTATTCCAAACATTGTTTGACAAAAAAAGTAAAAAAATATAGTTTGGTGTTAACATTATCTAATATCCTCCATTTGTGTTACTATTTAAAATAAACTATCGCGGCAAAATATAATATTGATTAATTAAAACAATGGTGTGATAAACATTTTTTTTTTTTTAGCATTAAACTTAAATACTAAATAATTAACGGTGAAATTAGGTTATTCATTTAAAAGACTGCAAATGAAAAGATTATAATATATATAGGCTACGTTAGATGATGTGTTTAATTCCTTCCCCCCTCCCCCGCCCCTCAATAAAACTAACAGTATATTACACTTCTGGCTATTGTTATAAGGAAAATACGAATATACTGAATTTACATCTTTTCTAGTTTACCAGATTTCGAATTGACAATGTTAACATATTCTAATATATCTTACTTTGGTAGGCCTTTATAAGCAAATCATACAAATTTTTAATGAAACATTCATTGAATTTTTAAAAAAGTGGATACTAATACAGTGTTTATTATTTACAGTGTAGAGTATACTGCTACATTGTATGCTATATACAGCGTAGTGTATACTGCTACAGTGAACACTATATACAGTGTAGTGTAATCTGCTACAGTGTACACTATATACAGCTATTCATTGTTTAAACACAAACAAGTTTTAGAGGTGGGTTTTTTTCAAAAAATGTCAGATAAAAGAAAGTTAAAAATATACCTTTAGTTTGATGAAACTTAATCTAATTCTGTTATTTTTTAAACGGCAAACTATTATCTGACTATTAGATAATTCGTAAATATGTATTTGTTTTTCTTTTTTTTTTAAATTTAATCTAAAATATATTGAAGTTTAATCTAAAATATATTGAAGACGTTCTAATCTAAATAAGCCGCGAGGGCCGCATACTATCATTTGTCCGCCCGCGCGTTACCCACTGGCTGTAGTTTGGACACCCCTGCATTACATAAACTACACTTGGTCTTGCTTTAAATTATTTCTATCATCGGTGCGCAACAGTAGTTTAAACAAGAAATTAAACTTCTTTCTGCTGTAGTAAGCCTACGGGTATTCCCGAAACGTCATAACTGCGACGCAACAAAACACCGCTCTTGAAAGCAGCACTACATGTGGGTCGAGCAATGGCATGTTTTCACGGCCAAATTCAATTATCTACGATAAATCTAAAGCGTATTTTTGTCTAACGTTCATTTTCGATTTTTATTTGTGGGGCCGAAAAGCTGTAGATTTTTTTTTAGGTGAAACAAGTCGTGCATTAAAACATGAAGATAATCGTTAGAGCGCTTTTGAAGAAAATTTCCAGATATATATATATAGTACCAGGTGACCGATCATTCGATCGGTATTAAAGAGCAGGCGCTTGTACCTTAACATCATGTGTATGTAAAACAACAGTGCATACATTTTAAAAATACTTCTTTACCAGACCAATAAATTGTATTTGTCTTTTTTCTTTTTTCTACTATGAATAACATGGGCTTTAAATTCTAACAGTCGAAGCAGATTTTTATTTGTGCAGTCTAATATCTAGATTTTGACCGATAAACCCCCCCCCCCCCCAAAAAAAAAAAAAAAAAAAAAACAACAACAGCTTAATCTCATTTTAAACCAAAAAAAAACATGAAGGCTAGAGTTGTCAGTTTTAAATCCAACAGAAATATATGTCATTTATGTCATTAAATCGCCAGGCTACAACGAATACATAAAAGTACTGCGCGTTTGTTTATGTGCAAGTCTAAAAGAGACTCGGGAACTGCCCTTCTAAGCTCGCTCCAGAATTGAGTATAAAGTGGCGCTACTTTGCCATCAGTGCATTTTTAAATACGAGTTTCCGTCCTATCTCAAGGCACTAATCAGACCTTTAGTCCCGCAAAGAACACTTTGTTCTACAAACTCATCGCTTCTGGAAGAGCCCCGTTTCTCTCTGACGACCGTTGGCCTTAGAGCCTTCTCAGTATCCGGTCCGAAAGTGTGGAATCAACTTCCCATTCAACTGAGGCGAACAAGCTCTACTGTTACTTTCAAAAAGAACTTAAAAACTCATTATTTCAATATTTACCTTCGATAACATTTAACATGCTTTAGAAACTTACTGTCTTATTTATGGGTTAAGTCGGTTAATGCTACATTTATTTGTTTTGTCTTGTTTTTTATCATCAATTTAGCTCTGTCACCTGGCCTAGTGTAATATCCGTATTCTTAGTTGTATGTTAAACGCGCTCTGAGCTTACATTATGTTTGTTGGCAGCGCTTTACAAATATTATTATTATTATTATTTAAAAGACTGAAAATGAAAAGTTTAAATTTAAAATATCGTGAATTACGTTACAATTTTTAGTTCTTCTACCCCTTCCCCTATTGGTGTACGCTCGTTTGAATCTGTGGCGCCTTCACTGTGGAACGGCTTACCTGAGACACTGAAAAACTCTGTGTCAAAAAAGGCATTCAAGAAGAATTTGAAGACTTTTCTTTTCAACTAAATTGATCAAATACACATCCATTAGCAAAAAACTTGTTTGAAACTATTTTAAAATGTTATTGTCGTTTCGTGCCTCCATCGGCCGAAACCTTGTTTAAAACTATTTTAGAGCGTTATTGTCGTTTCGATTTTGTGAGCGCGCCGAGCATGCTTTTATTAGTATGGAGTGAGGCGCTATATAAATAACCAATTAATTAATTAATTATTTAACTTAAACAACTGTCAAACTTTCCTATAAAATTATGTCAATTTTTTCAACTCCCTCCCTCAACCCATTCAAGCTAACAATGAGTTACGGCCGGCAAATATGTTTGATAGGAATTAAAAAGGTCTACGAATAAATGTAAATCGGGTAAAAAAAATAGGCATAGTCTAACTGGAGAATCGAACCCGCTCGCACGCACAGCAGTCCTCTACGTTAACAACTTAGCTAGAGAAGGCACATGTCAGATGTGAAAAGCTATTAGACAGTATATAGGACTAGGCCTAAAAAAGTCAGTGACACAATAGGGATCCGTGGGGACACAAACACGATCTTTTTATATATAGAGATTTTCAATGTTTTCAATGTATTATTCCAAACATTGTTTTACGAAAAAAGTAAAAAAATATAGTTTGGTGTTAACATTATTTAATATCCTCCATTTGTGTTACTATTTATAATAAACTATCGCGGTAAAATATAATATTGATTAATTAAAACAATGGTATGATAAACATTTTTTTTTTTAATTTTGAGCATTAAACTTAAATACTAAATAATTAAAGGTAAAATTATGTTATTCATTGAAAAGACTGCAAATGAAAAGATCATAATATATGTAGGCTTCGTTAGATAATGTGTTTAATTTCTCTCCCCCCCCCCCCCCGCCCCTCAATAAAACTAACAGTATATTACACTTCTGACTATTGTTATAAGGAAAATACGAATATACTGAATTTACATCTTTTCTAGTTTACCAGATTTCAAATTGACAATGTTAACATATTCTAATATATCTTACTTTGGTAGGCCTTTTTAAGCAAATCATACACATTTTTAATGAAACATTAATTGAATTTTTAAAAAAGTGAATACTAAAACAGTGTTTATTATTTACAGTGTAGAGTAGGCCTATACTGCTACGTTGTATGCTATATACAGCTTAGTGTATACTGCTACAGTGAACACTATATACAGTGCAGTGTAATCTGCTACAGTGTACACTATATACAGCTATTCATTGTTTAAACACAAAAAAAGTTTTAGAGGTTGTTTTTTTTCAAAAAATGTCAGATAAAAGAAAGTTACAAATAGACCTTTAGTTTGGTGAAAGTTCTTCTAATTCTGTTATTATTTAAACGGCAAACTATTATCTCACTATTAGATAATTCGTAAATATGTATTTGTTTTCTTTTTTTTAAAATTTAATCTAAAATATATTGAAGTTTAATCTAAAATATATTGGTAGACGTTCAAATCTAAATAAGCAGCGAGGGCCGCATACTATCATTTGTCCGCCCGCGCGTTACCCACTGGCTGTAGTTTGGACACCCCTGCATTACATAAATTACACTTGGTCTTGCTTTAAATTATTTCTATCATCGGTGCGCAACAGTAGTTTAAACAAGAAATTAAACTTCTTTCTGCTGTAGTAAGCCTACGGGTATTCCCGAAACGTCATAACTGCGACGCAACAAAACACCGCTCTTGAAAGCCGCACTACATGTGGGTCGAGCAAGGGCATGTTTTCACGGCCAAAATCAATATCTACGATAAATCTAATGTGTATTTTTGTTTAACGTCCATTTCCGATTTTTATTTGTGGGGCCGAAAAGCTGTAGATTTTTTTTTAGGTGAAACAAGTAGTGCATTAAAACATGAAGATAATCGTTAGAGCGCTTTTGAAGAAAATTTCCAGACATATATACACATATATATATATATACATACAATTTTAACTCGTATTATAGTATAGGATATATATATATATACATACAATTTTAACTCGTATTATAGTATAGGATTACATTTCTTACGCCGTTGTGTGACGCACATAATGCATAAAAGTTCACAATAAGGGAGACTATCGAGGTCCAAATAACTCATAGTTTGGTAACCTCCCTTTTCTGCAAGGATGCGATAAGACTACATTCAAAATGACCTATAAGTATCTTCCAATACTTAATTTTATTTTTTAACATTTATTATTCATTTCACAAGGAGTTCTTATTGAAATAGTATAATTTTTAAAAAGTAAGTTTGTTTGTGAAGACATGCTTTCTACATCACAGGAAAAGCGTAATGCTGAAAAAAAAAACACAATACATTTAGTCTATGTGTGCAAAAGGGTTGCATTTTTTCTTTACGTGCAATTCATCGGTAGGTGTCGCTTATGTCAAATTCACTGTCAACAGAGTGTTATTATGGTCGAGATACATTTAACATACGATAATTGTTTCGTAAAACGTCAATGCAGTTTAAAAAAAAAAAAATTAATGAAATTTAACTTAACAAACAGCTGGCAGATTTTCAACGTTAGAAATTTAACATAATTTTCTTTTACTATAGCTTACTCATTTTATTGCAGTCAATAATAATGATAATAATTAACAATAACCATTTTAAAATATTGACTTACTAGATTTCGATTTTTAATTACTCATCCACATTACTAGTGTAATAGGAATAATGACATATGTGAGAATTTTGTTATTGTATACTAGGCGCTGTGTATGAGAGTTATATGTTTTTCAATATATGTTTTTTAAATATAAAATACACAAAATTCATGTGTAGGTCATGACTATTCAAAACGCTTTGCTTCCCCCCCCCCCCCTCCACCTTTATTTTTCTCACCGCCTTCCTTGTGCGGACAATGCATTAGCTATTTATTGTATTGTTATTGTTGAATATTATTTCAAAGAATTTTTTGGACAGTATTTGACATCAAGGCGTTTTAAAACTGCACCGCGAAGTCTCAGTTTAATTTTTGGGCTCTCCGCTACTGTTAAAGACATGTCATAAACATACCCCCCCCCCACCCCCCCCCACACACACAGTTTTCTCTGTGCTTACCCGCTAATCTAGAAGTTAAAACTGCTATTTTGAATAATTACCAAAAACAAAATACAAAGGCATATTTGGGCTCGTAAATATTAATTTGATATTGACCCAAATATAATGTATATCCTTGGAGTAATCGGAAAACTTGCAAAACGTAACACTTCTATGCAACAATTTTTATGATAATAATACTAGATCGTTTTAAAAAGTCATTATTAACTAAATCTCCTCTACAATAACATGTGTTTGTTACAGTTTGTATGTCTGTTGCTCCATTTGGTCTGATCACTGAATGACTTTGAGATGTCCTACTTACAACCAACAGGACAACTTGTTTATTCCGACGCCACAATCGGTCTAGTTTAAATGCGATGTTTATCTCAAAACAACTGCGGCTTTTGTAAAAAAATATATAAAAAAAACTACCCGAAAGAAAGTTTCCGGGTGTAGAGAAGAAAATTGGTGTGGGGGTGGGGGGAGGGGTTCAGGGGTGTAGGGTTCGGAGGGGGGGGGAGTTGGAGGGTGGAGGGGGAGAGGTGGTTGGTGGGGAGAATCAAAGAGTTTGTAAATAAATAATGGATGCATACATTTTTTTTAGAGAAAATTGAAAGGTTTCCATTTTAGTCTTGCTGTAAATGTTTGAGGTTTGAAATGATACCATCAATGTTTGCTTCTTGGTTGCGGACATTGGTAAAAAGCTAGTGACTGTAGCGGTGACTGTAGCGGTGACTGTAGCGGTGACTGTAGCGGTGACTGAAGCGGTGACTGAAGCGGTGACTGTAGCGGTGACTGAAGCGGTGACTGAAGGGGTGACTGTAGCGGTGACTGAAGGGGTGACGGTAGCGGTGACAGTAGCGGTGACTGTAGCGGTGACTGTAGCGGTGACTGAAGCGGTGACAGTAGCGGTGACTGAAGCGGTGACTGAAGCGGTGACAGTAGCGGTGACTGTAGCGGTGACTGTAGCGGTGACAGAAGCGGTGACAGTAGCGGCGACTGTAGCGGTGACTGTAGCGGTGACTGTAGCGGTGACTGTAGCGGTGACTGTAGCGGTGACTGAAGCGGTGACTGAAGCGGTGACAGTAGCGGTGACTGTAGCGGTGACTGTAGCGGTGACTGTAGCGGTGACTGAAGCGGTGACAGTAGCGGTGACTGTAGCGGTGACTGTAGCGGTGACTGAAGCGGTGACAGTAGCGGTGACTGTAGCGGTGACTGTAGCGGTGACTGAAGGGGTGACAGTAGCGGTGACAGTAGCGGTGACTGAAGCGGTGACAGTAGCGGTGACTGTAGCGGTGACTGTAGCGGTGACAGTAGCGGTGACTGTAGCGGGACTGTAGCGGTGACAGTAGTGCTGACTATGTATGTCAAGTTATAGGTAAAGTAAGTAAGTTAGTATCCCGTCGGACCAAGTCGATCCATGGGGCCGGTGAAGCAGCGTTCTCCAGTTTCTGTCTTCACGGCTACTATGAGGGTTGTGTGGCCAGTCAAGAAGTAAGAAGAGTTGGAAAAGAAGGGAGGAAAGTCACCGTGGTCTAGCGGCAGAGAGTCTGGCTGCCACTTTGAATGGTCTGACGTTCAAATCCAAGTTAATGGATTTGCCCCCCCCTGGGGGCCTAGAGGGTGCCCCCCCCCATACACACACACCTTTGAGTCTACGCAGCTTTTATTAGTCAACTGAACACTTATTGGGTGGGGGGTACAGGCGGTTGGGCTTTGTGCTATCCACACAATCCCCTAGTCTAGCTATCTATATATTAAAAATACGAACAAGTAACAATAATTTCCCTGTTGAACTGGGTCGCCACTCCAGAATAGATTATAATTTAAGATTATGTCCCCTTTGCTTAAAAGATATAGGAGATGGATTTCACTATTTACTTCAATGTGTGCACTTCAATGCCCAACGAAAAATGTATCTAAAAAAATATTACTATAACAGACCTAATGTAGAAAAAATGTCGGAACTGCTTAATTCTAGCTCTCTAAAAGAACTTAAAAAACTAAGCATATTTTCAAAAATATTAGTATCTGCTTTTAAAAAATGAAAAATAGGTTAGAAATGTTTAAGTATTTTAACCTGTTGGTTTGTCACTATGCTAATGAGAGATAGTCGTAGAAGAAATGTAATATACTAAGCCGCAAGAAAAATTTGTGAATGATTTCTTAAATGTTTGTTCTCACTATGTTAATGCTGTGCAGGTCTAATGAAAATGATGTACTTGTATGTCTAGGTTAGTAAATTAAGTTGTTTTTTTTTTTTTTTTTTTTTTATTTTTATTTTTTTTTTTCTTGGTTAGTTTTTTTCCCCCAAAAATTGTATTATAAACTAAATTATCCCCCCTGAGTTTTCTTTTAGGATAACTTTAATTAATAAGTTTTCTATTACCTTCATTTTTATCACTAATATTTGTATTACTATTATTGTTCAATTTATTATTCACAAATGCTATAATTTTCATATTTTTTTAATATGCCTTTATTGTACCTATGTACTATGTGGCTAATAAATATTGTTCATTGTTCATTGATGTGCGGTCACGGAAACTGGAGTACGTTGCTTCACTAGGCCTCTGGGTCAACATGGTTCTCAAAGTGTTACTGTCGACGTGGACATCTGTGGCGGCATCTAGATATAGTTTTGTGACAAAAAAAATGTCAATAATAATAATAGAAGCAAGGGGTTAATGAAGCAAATATAAATTTAAGTGACTCTGACCTCATATGTGGACGGCCCCACTTCAATACACGTAAATTATTATTTAGGTTTGTAGATTTTCTCCAACTTTTCAAAAGATAAACAAATAACCCGAAAACCCTGGAGGCAGTAGAGTTGCATTGCCTTGCATACCGGTTTAAACCGACCCTATTCGTAGCCTCGTAACTAAATGCCCGGAGCTGCCAGCCGTGCTTCGCCATCTTACTGGTAGTGTGCGAATAGGCTCGAAATCAAAAGACGGTAATAAAACGCGTACACACAAAACATCAGCACACAAACTGATGACGCAAATGTGTTCATCTCCGCTATTGTTATTCAAGAGTGCAAAGTCACGTGGTTGTGGTGGCATTAAAAGGGAGAATAAAAAACAATTCAAGAAAAAGAAAATTTACAAAAAAATGTTGGCGACGCACGACAAAAGAAACAGAAACATGGCCCTCTTTAGACACGTGACGAATGACGTACATAGTAGGCCTACATAGTTCAACTTCTAGCAGACGAGATTCGTTTAATATAAGAAATAGATGGGAGCGAAATAAATTAGGTGAGAATGAAAAAACTACTGTACATAGTCTAACATAGTTAGTCCTTTATATATTTTTGTCTTTAATATGACCTATATAAATTCGCCAGTTTTAAAACCTTTGACTACAGTACCGTCTGACAGCCTTGACCTTCGTTTGGTCGGTTTAGCAATGATCAAGTAGTAGTGTAGTACTGTAAGTAGGCCTACCATGCTTCAATACCATGACCAGAGACTGGAAAAAAAGCGAGCTGTAAAATGTGGGATTCATTTTGGTGCCCCAAATGGTGCCCCAGGACATGGAAGCTGACAAAAGTTTGTAAACCCACCGGAACCCAAAGGCGTCAACAGTAGCGTAACCCAAGGCGTGGGGGGGGGGGGGTAAGGTGGCCGTCACATGCGCCAAAGTTTTGCTTAGGCGCCAAAAAGACATTTTTCTCAATTTATAAATATGCAGTGCTTTTTTGTGACGGTACACACCGGTACGGCTTACCGGCACCTTTTTCAATGTGGGGAAAAAATATTACTTTTCTTTTATTTTAACGTTTATTATTAATTTATTATATTATTTCTTTGTTAGAATTGAACTATTTTAAAATTGCGCGCAATAAGAATTAAAATATAAAATGCAAAACTGCTTTAAAAGTTAGGCAATCCATCACTGAGTACCGGCACCTATTTTTTTTTACAAAAAAAGCACTGTTAAAATAAATTTAAAGAATAATTTATGTACCAAAACTTAAATTTCAAAAAGCAATGATTTCAAAATAAACTACTCTATTTTTACTTCTACAATATGTTAGCTTACTAATAAATGAAAACTAGCATTCTAAATAGGCACCGATTTCGACCCCACATCCCAGGCGCCCTTTTCCCTAGTTATGCCACTGAGTAGAGTATCCAAACAGAGTGGCTAATTCCTTGGGAACACAAGCTACGTTGCGCCTGCGATGATCGTTGCACGGGCGGGCTTTGAGCGTACCGAATTTTGGTGGGGAGGAAGAAAGGGCGCAATGATAAGCAAGCCTGGTGTGAAACCAGACCGATGGGCCATGAGGCTCGTTTCAGACAGGTACATGCGGTCGATCACAACACTTTGCAAGACCAGACGACAAGGCTCAGGAAAACGAAGCGATGCCGCTATCCGTTAACGATCGAAGGGGAAGTTTGTAGGTGATAAAATGTGAGAGTAATTAAATATGTCCAAACATACAACAATGCGGCATGCCACCGGGTAGAAAAGCTTCTTGTCGCTTCAACGCTTGTCCGATATAGGTACTTTTTAAAACGGGGTATTGGGTAACCGAATTCTCGCCAAATTTGGTCAAAAGTATTTTAAACCAGCATTGATCGCGTCCTTGATATATTTGGTAATTATTATTATCAGTAAGCAAGTAAAGTAACCGTTGGACCAAATTGAAGCAGCGTTCACCAGTTTATGTGCCAACGGCACACTATGTGATTGTGTGGCCAGCACAATGCACAGCCGCCTTTACTTTACCCCAACTAGTGTCAGGTACCCATCAGAGCTGGGTAGATTCAGGGACACCCTCAAGTCCCGGGAAAAAAATTCTAGCCTACACCAGTACCTTCGGATAGCCAGTCGAACGCGCTGCCGCTCGGCCGTGCCGTGCCTTATCAATTAGATATTACCAATTTATAAAATAAATAAAAAAAAAGGTATGACATTGGTAAGCGCTGCTTCACCGGCCCTATGGTTATTTTGGTCAGACTGGATACTTTACATTTATGACACCAACAACATTTTACATCAAAAAGACATCAACAAATCCAGCAGCAGCAACGATTTCAACACTAAAAAACAACCAACGACTCAACACCACCCACAGCAAGTCGGTGCACCACCATCAAACAACGCCGGTCAATGGCGACTACGACAACAGGAACAAAGACTACAGCTTACAACATCTACAGCAGCATTAGCAAGCATCGAGCAGCAGAAGCAACGTCAACAATAACACCTACAACATCAGTCCCCCAAACGACAACATCTACAACTAACAGTACTGACTACAATTTGAAATTTAAATTTAGTATACAAAAATTGTACAGCTTTAGGCAACACAATTTACAAACATTCAAGAACTAAATTAATGAACATAGTAAGAGAAACCATTGTCAAAATTGTGACGTAAGATATGTAACGTTTTCGAGGCCTTGGTGAAAGAGATGACCGCCGGCCATGTGAAAAGCCCATGCAGTGACCTCCACACGGTCCATTTTCGTGGCCTTTCGGCGTCACAGTCCAGTTACTGACCCCTCTTTGGATGTGCGAATTATATTTTCTTTAGAAAAGCGGAGGGAGTAGTGCGAGAGGGAAGGGGAGGCATTCACTAGTTGAATTGGTTCGTATGCCTTGCATGCCCTCCCCTCTCCCCGCCCCCGAACATTATTGCCCTTAAAAAAAACTGTGAGGTAGAATGCTTAAGCTTCTCCGCCCCTCCCCAATTCATTTGGTTCGTATGTAGATTTAGAGCAGGCTTTAAGAGGACCTTCGACGTTTTCAAAACCCTGTAACCGTAACATTTCTCTTGGGGGAGGGGAGGGGAGGGGGCGCCCTTGAATATTATATTAAAAGGATGGACTCAGCACATTTAGACAATCCTGTGTCAATGGTTTGTGTACAAGAAATCTGGTTCAAACTAAATCACTATGCTCAATAAAAAAAAAAAGGAATACATTTCTTAAAAATCTTATTTTATATATTACAGAGGCTCCTTCTATAAAGAAGATTATTTCGTCCTACGCTCATACGTGGTTTGAGTGTGGTCTTACATTTTGACCAATGTTCTTAAATAATGTTAGTAAGTAAAGTACCCTTCGGACCAAACTGATTATAGGGTTATGATGTTACGTTACTGGTTTTCCTGGTATGTTCCGGCAACCAGTGGCGTATTTAGGCATGTTGCACATTTTCCTATGGAACAGAAGCCCCCACACAAAAGGGGCCCCAAAAATGCCAACAAAAATTTCTTAGTATTTTCTTTTGGCAATTAGAATGGTTTTTGTAACATTTATGGCCAACAGAGGTTACAAGTCTGCAGAAATATATGAGTCAGACAGAGCGGGTTACTGGTTATCATTCAGCATTAGCAACACTGTGCACAACCTAACACGGCAATGTCGCAAGTCAGCTGGAGCGAGGTTACGAGGGGCCCCCACAAATTTAGGAACAGGGCTTCCACATACCTAAATACGGCCCTGTCAGCAACCCATTACATGCCTGGATGCCACTCGTAGTTAGTAGTTATAAGCATAAATTGCTGCACTGTGCTTATCCACCTTGAGACTTCCGTGTTCTGAACAATAATGTCTATTGTCAAGCATGCGAAAGCACATTTATACCAAGTCTTTTTTTAGTCTACAAAAGCAGACTCCTTATTTATAACAAACTAGTCTATGCCTTTTCTGGTTTAATTTGTTTATAATTATGTGTTTATATTTATATTATTAGCGCCTAGACGCAAAAACTTGAAACGTGTTAAAAAACAACAACAACAACAAAAAAAAAAGCCAAAAAATTGCAATAACGCAAAAACAAACTAGCACGCCGAAAAAAAAAAGCCAAAAAAATAGCAATAACGCAAAAACAAACTAGCACGCCGACAAAAAAAAGCCAAATAAAACCCAAACAAACCAAAAAAAAAAAAAAAAAAAAAAAAAAAATTTGGTTGTGAATTTTAATATCGGGTATCCGGGAAACACACAGAAACGAAAGAATAGAATTTTAAAAAAAAAGTGCCTTTCTAAAAAAATCACTCGACCGTATCCGATGACGCACGTAGGGTACGGTTCATTCACCTCATACTTTAGTAAGAAAAGAAAAAACTAAAAGGACGGTTTCCTGTGCTCTTGTTCATATTCGCAGTATAACAATTCGCAGATATCTTACGATAGAGAAGTAGAGAGAGAGACTATGCCTTTATTGTACCTATGTATTATGTGGCAAATAAAATATTGTTCATAAATATTGTTATTGAGAGAGATAAGTGTGGAGGTAGAGAATAAGCCACATCTTAATAAGGCCGTTTGCGACGTCAGAGGCTTATATTCTTTGGTCCTTTTTAGGTACACAATGGAATCTATCCCTATATCTCGACCCCAGCATGCATTAGGCTGAATCTATGCCTATTTCTCGACCTATGTAGACAAGGCAAACCTATCCCTGTTTCACGACCTCTGTAAACTAAAAGCAAATCTATCCCTACATCTCGACCCCTGCATGCATTAGGCTGAATCTATGCCTATTTCTCGACCTCTGCCATGCACAAGGATTTCAACTGTAATACAAATACGTACGTTAATACAAATACGTAATATCATTTTAATCCTTCCCGTACCGACCTACTTCTATCTATGCTGCCTTCAGTCCCGCTATATACGCGCCCGGGACTGCAAGGGTTAATAACGATGCAAGACTAGACTCGGACCACGGATGAGCGTAGGACGCAATAATCTTATTTATAGAAGTAGCGTCTGTAATATATAAGATACGACCTATAACCAATGTTAAAAGGAATTGCCCCATGAAAGTTTACTTTCATTTTATGCCTTTTAGATCTCTTATTGTAGATGTATAGTGCACATCGTCTTGTTCTATATTTGTAGGTGCATATTGTACACAATAAAATGTTCTATGTATCTATATGTCGACCCGTCTTTCTATATGTATCCATGCAACTATTTATCTATCCAAAAAGTGCCTCTTTGTTTGTCCACCAGTCTTCTAATTCACGATTGCCATTCAGCATACCCGTTCTTCGGTCTATTATCGATTTGTCTGTCCGTGAAGATGTCTTAGTTAGGGCAAACAGAAAACTTCTAGTTTAGATTGTCGGCAACCTTTTGGTAATAGTGTGCCAAAGTAGGACTACTAAATCATTCAGTGTGCCAACTGCCTAAAAGTCGCCCCTGCTCTTTTCATGTAGAGGAGACTTGAATTGCCTTTTTGGTGGAATTCCGCATGCCTTTGAAAACTGCTCTGCGTGCCAAGTTTGGCACGCGTGCCACAGGTTGCCGACCCCTTGTCCAGAACATTATATCAACGCATGTTTTCCAGTCTGGTGCAAAGGTCACACATAGGCCTTGAGCTAGTATCTCTAGACGTCTCCAGTTGTTGCCTGAATCAAACTTTCTCCAGCTCACGTCTCTATTTTTCCAAATCTCCCCAGTGCAACGACATCAATTCTAAAGTGAAATACCTCCGTGTATTTCCACTGCCACACAATCCCTTTCCCCCCCCCCTATAAAGTAATACACATTGTACCTCTCCCCCCTTTTTTCCACCTGCTACTTGAACCTTGACTATAGATCTAGATCTATATCTTTTCTCTATTACAAATTGCTTATGTGAGTTTGTGTCTCTTTAGATTCGAGATTGACTAAAAAGTCCAAGATCTCTAAGTTTTTAACCCCGAATCTTGGTGAGCTTAGAATGAAAACCTCTATGCAACACTCACACACACGTGATATGCACCGACTGGCTTTGAACTGTTTCCATTACCAGTAAAACAGAAACAACAGAAGTCTTTTATGCACATCGTATCTTCATTGACCTCGCGAGATTTAACAAACAAAAGGTTAATTGCCCGCATACGATTGCTTCCATCAGGGAAGTTTTAGTGCGCTGTTTTTTGTGTGTTCTCGCATCACGTGATGGGTTGTCGGCGTAGAGCTCAAGGCAGAGGCATTTGGAGTCTGGGTGTGTAGATGTGTGTGCATACATGCATGTGTGTGTGTGTATGTGTATTTGTGCGTATGTTTATTGTGAAATTTAGTATTGGGGGAATTTAAATGGGGTAGGCTATGAAAGTCTGAAGTGCAAGGAGTTAACATTTTAAAAAAATGCGGTTGATTGAAACGCAATGTAGCCATGCGTAACATTAGATTTGTACACAATGACAAAAAAAGTTTGTGTTAGGGTATTGTTGTTCGTATGTGTGTTGTCAGTGTGTATGTGTAGTAAATGTGCTTGTTTTCAATGTATGTGTTGTCTATTGTATGTATACGTGTGTTAATGTTAAATTATAATTACATTTGACACCAACCTGAATTTAACACATCAGATACGGGTTTAAACAACTAAATGTGCAGCCTATTTCTTAAAAATTTTTGGGGTCTATATTATGCCTGACGAAGTAGAATTGACAACTTTCCGTAGCTACACCATGTTGCCAGCACATTCCAGTCAGCGTTACTTAGCCCCCCCCCCTCCCCCAACAAAACGACATTTTAACTAGATTCGAACCTTAGACCCTCGAAATTGCAAGCCAAGAATCTTTATTCATAAATACTCTTTAAAAACTACAAACTTTTACAAAAGTAAACCTCTGTATTATACCATAGACTTGGTTATCACTCTTGGCATTTTACGACATCGAAACTAAACCCCTCTGTCCAAATCAATTCTCGATAAGCCCAGTTAGTAGCCTATGCGTAAGCCTACGCGTTAAATCAATTATTGATAAGTTCAGTTACTGTACGCCTACGTAGGCCTAAGTTTTAAAAGTCTTCTTCAAAAATATGTTTCGCTTTTATTATTGGTTGTTTGTTTTTTCATTCATGTTCAACTGTAAAATTTAATCAGCGAGTTCTTATTGGTCAATTCTGTTCGGATTCCGCACAAGACACACTTATAGTTATGTATTTATTTTATTACAACCCCCCTCTTTTTTCCCCATCTGCGTAGCAGCCTTGATGACCCCTGACCTCACAGTGGACACTAGTACAGAGAGTCGCCGACCACGTGATCAATAGCCTTAAAAAAATTAAGGTCACATCCCACAATAGTTTTGCGTGTAGACATTTTCAACCACACATTTCTCGACTATTTGAAAACAATAACAAACAGATGAAATCCCAAGGTTCATGTTAGGTGTCTGGTGGCCAATTTTGCAACAAACTGTTCCGTATAAATATAAAATAAATGCCGGACATGTATTACACTAAGCTTATAAAGTCTACCACCCAATGTTCTCATGGGCGGGTGTCCATTTTCTGAAAAGGCATCAGGCAACAGATTTTGTTTGGACGCCTTGAAAAATAACGCGGGTGTGTGTGGAGGGGGGAGTGTCCATTGTGTCTCATTGGACCTGGGAAGGAGATTGAGGCTGATTGTTTCTGAAGGTCACGTGGCTAAACCCCATGGCATTTACGTAGGTCCTGACAGGGTTCACGGTAACCCCGGGGCAACCAAACGCCGCTCGGCCACCGTGTCCCACCTATCAACATGGTCGGCAATGGCTTTTTCACCTACTCCCGTGGACACTCAATTCCTTCACATAAATCTAAATCCAGACATTCTATCCGAGGATAGACTGATAGTAGAGACAACAACAATTACGCCGGAACCATAGAATACTCACATGATAGGTGGCAAACAAAAACAGACAACTTTTGTTTTGAGCACATGGTAGAAAAGTGTGTGTGTGGGGGGGGGGGTATTTGCGCCCCCCCCCCCCCCAACTCATTCTGGTGTCCACCAAATGCGGTTTTGTCTGGGACAATGAAAGTGTTTACACGTTTATTCATAGTGAAATCGGTATATACTAAAGGGTTCGCATTCCCACATTGTAATTAACAGATTTGCTCTAGGCCAGGGGTCGGGAACCTTTTTGTCTTAGAGAGCCATGGATACCACATATTTTAAAAAGTAATTCTGTGAGAGCCATACATTATGTTTAAAACTAAAAATTCAAGTAAATGTGTGCACTTTGTGTAAGTTCAACACTAAAAGTACAATAATTATGTCTCTGAATTCTTCTGATGCTGAGCAGCAGCAGACTTTAGCTAATTTGTAGAATGAAATATTGATATAAAATTAATATGTTTGATCAAAAAGTCTTTAAAAAAAACACATATTTAATAATCGAACATTTGTCTGCGAGCCAGATGCACCCATCAAAAGAGCCACATCTGGCTCACGAGCCATGGGTTCCCGACCCCTGCTCTAGACAAACGATGTTCAACCGTAACGCTCCTAGATATAGATCTATTCTTTATTTATTGTACAAGAAAAATGGCACCGTAACAGCGAAGGTTTTCTAGCGATAGAGAATATTACAGCGGTGACGGCACCGATCCATATTTTGAGAACGAACTTTCTACACCAACAGAAGAGATCGGCAACGCAATGTAAAGTGTAGCAAAAAATGTTTAGCGATGCAGTCTGTCCGCAAAGGAAGGGGACGGCAACCTACAGCGCGCGTGCCAGACTTGGCACGCAGAGCGATTTTCAATGGCACGCGGATCACGCAAAAAAAAAAAAGGCATTGCAAGTCTCTTCTGCAAGAAAAGAGCAGGATAACATTAAGGCTTTTTGGCACGCTTAATGAATTAGAAATCCTACCTTGGGACACTGTTATCAAAGGTTGCCGACACCGGAGATGTCAGCTGAAATTACTTTACAAGAAGGTTTACATGCATTGAAGTTTTCCGCTTCTTTTTTTTCTTCTGATCTTTATTTTACAGAGGCGCCTTTTATACAGAAGAGTATTACGTACCACGCTTATCCGTATTTTTTTTTCTTCTGTAGCTGTTAGGTTAATTCAGCGGCGCGGCGCTTTACCTTAAAAACAAACAAACCACAACACTAGATTCAAAGGTGCGGCGGAGGCATGTCGCGGTAAATCGCGGGTCCTAGCTATCAATGTGTGTAATATGTCAGTGTGTGTGTATGTACATACTTACTTGTGGACAGGTTTTTCAACGCTAATTTAATTATTATAAGATAAGTTTAATTAGCCATGTAGAAAATTCTTCCCCGTCCACTGCCCCCTTTCCTCTGCCACCCTTACCACGATTAGCATCTCTATGCCGTTCTACTTCTTCTAACTTGCACTATGTGCTATGCCCCCACCCCCTTTTCAAACCTGGTTACGCCACTGACAAGAAACGCATGCTTTTTTTTTTCATTATATAAGATCTGGTTTAATAAAATCGGAAGTTTTATGTGTAAAGAATAAGTCTATCACCTACAGTGCCTTACAGGATGCAATTTCTTGATCCAAATACTTCTTTCAAATCGTACTAAACACTACGATGTCACGTCACCCTACACCTTTTTTATTGCATTATTTGCTGACGTATTTATTTCGCAACCAGATTACGTTTTCCTAGATAAGATGTTACATACATCGACGGACATCCTGATATGTTCTGTTTATCAAATGTTCAAGTCTCTAAAAAAAAAAAGAGCCCAAGACTATATAGTCCAGGGCGTAACAGTGCTAGGGGTGAAACAGGGTGGGGGGGGGGGACACCTAGGTTCTGTCCGGGCTCAAGCCACCCTACGGCACGCCGAGGTGTAACAGGGTACGGTTTCCGCATTTCAGATTCTAAGTCAACTGCGGTTCCCCTAAGGATCATTATCGTAGTGGCTCGCCCGTATACCTGCATTATCACCCGGTAGCACAAATCCTATACTATAGGTACAGGCACACAGGCACGCGGGTGGTTCGTGAGACGGGATTGCTGCATTCATTGCTTCCTCCCTACGAGGACAGAAGCCTCTCAGCATTACAATGGACCTCGGACCGGCAGTGCGAGCTTTCCCCCATTCGTTCGCTCGCCGGTGTAATCTTAAGGTGATCGTATCGGCGGTTTACACACTTTGCCAGTCTTTGAGGCGCATGGGTAAGTGAAACATGGAATTCTTTACGAATTTGCGTGTCATCCTTGCACAGTGGCCATACTAATCTTCGCTTTATCGTTCCAATTATGGTATAATGCGTTAACAGTACGTTCTGTATATCAACCTGGGTGACCTCAATCCTACATTTGTCGTTATTCGTCCAACAGTTTTTTTCTCAGTATTTTCATAATTTGTTTCTTCTTATAGGCCTAAGTCTAACCCCCAAAACGTGTGTTATTATCTTCAAGTTTACAAGAAAGATTATTTAAACTAGGGATGTTAAACGAAAACCGGAATACCGGATTCCGGTTTTGAAAGCGAAAACCGGTTTTGATTTTCAAAACCGGATTTCGGTTTGTTGGTTGTAAGTTAGAAGGAAATCATTACTTCAAGTAGAATACCCCCTTTTTGTGGTTCTAATGGAAATATTTTAAATAAATAATGTTGGATTCGCACAAAATAATTCCTGAAATGCCTTGCTAACACTATTTAGTCAGATATTGTGTTTCTTGTGTTTCCAAATACCAACTTATGGCTTGCGATAAAAACAACATCAAACCAATTGTTAAGTTACAGTAACAACAAACATGAATCTATTTACTAGTCGGCACATCTTTAGATGTGCGCGCCTCTTTGATGTACGCAATGGAGAGACGCAAACTAGCCCTTCCCTGTGACCCTGAACAATTCGGCTAGACACCGCGTCGGTGCTTTATTGTTAACGACGCTATTAAATACACATTTTTTTAATTTGTTCTACGCGAAACCTTTCAATGAGGTCTATGCACAATTCCTTAGAGACAGAAAATATATCACGTGAAGTTGTCTAAACTAAAGAAAAATGGCTGATCTTACATTGATCTTATCGGCACCTATGATTATTAAAAATTTTAATTTTCCACATATCCTTCAATAGTGTGATATTATAAATGATGCTCACAGAAGCAACAATGATTATAGACATTCAATTATTAAAGAACAACACCTATTTGTTGATCTTTCAAAGGAAATCGATGAAAAGATATTTTGTATTTTTATATTCTTTACATAATAATTTAGCGGTAGAATTTGCGCACCCAACAAGCAGCGCATTAAAACATTGTTAATGTTTCTAAGTGTATCTAGTCAACATCACGTGACGAGGATATCATTCTGCATAGACCTCATACATTATTTAACAAGTTACCATTTAGGCCTATGCCTCTTCAAATGCTTCTTAATATTATGGTCAACGATAGTCGGTAATTTGATTATCACTATTAAAAAATAGTTTTAATCAATGAGCCCAAATTTGTTTAATTTCTAAAGGATTTTATGTTAAAGTGTACACAAATCAACCCCTTGAATGCCCTGCAAACACTAATTAGGTTTGAAGTATTTTTCAAATATACCTACAAATCTACGCACATTTGGCATTTCCGGCCTGTGACTTATGACAATGTGCGGAGGGGGGGGGGAGAGAACCGAAATCCGGTTTTAAACCGGTTTTGTAGAACCAAAAACTTGAAAAAAACGTTTTTTAACATCCCTAATTTAAACTCACAAATTCTTTGTTCATCAAAACTCTTTTTGAGACAGTTCATGGTTCATGCCAGTCGAGATTGGACGCGTATTGATTTCCAACTTCATATCATTGTTGCTTGTTTTACGCCTGAAATAGTATTAAAATGTTATCTTGGAGACAAACTTTAGATCTTTCCTAGCATGTAGCATGTGCATGCTGCTTCGCTGGCCTTATGGATCAATTTGTTCAGACGAGGGGGGGGGGGGGACTTTACTTCACTCTACTACAATGTAGAGTGCATGTAATAAAAGCTGTGTGTATTAGGCCTAACAAAAGGGTAATGTTCGTTTGTTTAAATTCTATTTCCTTTTTCATTTGCTAAAACAATAATTTATAAGTTTGTTGGGATCTTTTCATATGTCTCGAGTAAGTCCGTTGCTTTTATAGATGAAGTGTTATGTTATATTCGTATGTTAGTCTGAAGGTCCAGGTTTCGAATCCTGGTGCAAGCTAGGACTATTTTCCCAGGTGTGGAGGGTGTCCATGAGTCTACCCAGATCTGATGGGTACCTGACCTCAGTTGGGGTAAAGTAAAGGCGCCTGTGGATTTTGCAGGTCACACAATCACCTAGTATACCGTGGCCACATTAAATTGATGAACGCTGCTTCACCGGCCCCATGGATCAATTTGGTCCGACGGGATAATTTTTTTTATATTTGTAAAAATTAATCTGTGTCAATAAATGTGTTTTGTATTCCAAGGCAGTTACTTTTAATGGTGTTCTCAATTATTGACATATGCTAAGACACACCGACACACAATGCGAGACTTATACACACAAAAACACACTTGCGCATAAAAAAAACGCAGTTTTTACACACACACACGCAACGATGCAGTCTAACACACAGGCACTATAACAACGGCGCGCTCATACAAATAGTCACACCAACTTTGACACATGACACAGACATACACACACAATGACGCACTCATAAACACATACACTCACAGCGACGCAGTCACACGCACACCAAAACAACACAGACAATGACACCACACACATAGACACAAACATGACGCACTAATTCACGCACACACATAGAATGACGCACTCACTTAGTTTAGTTCACCGCTCGTGACAAAAAGATATTTACAAAAAAAAAAAAAAAAAAAACAACATCAATGGCAAGGACGAAACTGATTTAAATCTCACAATATTTCTGCTACCCCGTCCCAGTACCCCTCTCCCAAACCCACCGTAACAACAAGCATGAACTAGGAACTGAGTTTTTTTCCGGTTTGATCCACTTCTGAGATCTTATTTACGATTTCGGAAATTTCCGAAGCGTGAATGTCTTTAAGATCCATAACGACAATATTATAAACATTGAATACTTTCAGTTGAAACAAAACAAGGAAAGAAAGTACAAACTACTCTATATTATTTGACTCATATTATGTCCTACTTGTTCAGCGACAGAACGGTAGATAAACACACAGAAGCCCTTGTTAGTCCTGAAATCTGAGTATTTTACTTCTGTTGGGGAAAAGTTGAATGGATGGAATGAAGATGAGACATTAAGAAAGTTTTTCGTAAGATTTTTTAAATCAATTTTTCCTTCACAAAAAAAATATTAAAAAAATTATACGGGGACTTAAGATATTAAAAAACTAACCCATACAAACAAAGTTTTTATTATACTCCATTTCTTTGTAAACTAAGTTTATATTTAATTTATATTTTGATAGATTAAAATAAATATAAGTACTATCATATCTTATGAATTTCCACACTAAAATTTTGCGCATCCTTTTTTTATTCTAGCTTTGGCCCGAAAAAAAACATAAAAAGATAACTCGCTTTGTTTCGGCTACATTGTGTCGTTTTCATTCTATTTATTTTGTAAAAACGAATACATCCGAAAAGTTTATTTACTTTCGTCTCTTCCGGGAGAGGCAGCCATGTTTTACGTGAAGTATATTCTTCCATTCGCAAATTGGTCGAAGGAATTCGTAACTATTCCAAAGGCTAAACATTTTATAGAATGTATTGTTAGACGGGACAGGTCTGCTGCCCAAGCTTCAGCTCGATTGGACAACGGGAAGTGGTCGAAAAATCGATGCAAAGTTTTGCTAACAAGCAACAGCTCAAGCGGACAAGCAGACAGTACGTGTCAATAGAAAGGGAGTTAAATAAAAATAGTATCAAATTTTTTGACCGGTGGACAGCTTCTCTTTTATCACCAGTATCTATAGCTAGTTGGGCAATGAATCTAGTAAGTAAGGTACCCGTTGGACCAAATTGATCCATAGGGCGGGTGAAGCAGCTTTCACCAGTTTCTGTGGCCACGACATACTAGAGGATTGTGTGGCCAGCACTATGCACAGCCGCCTTTACTTTACTCCAACTAAGGTCAGGTACCCATCACAGCTGGTTAGACTCAAGGACACCCTCCAGACCCGGAAACAAATCCTAGCCTCTACCAGGATTCGAACCCAGGACCTTCGGTGCGCTAGACGCGGAGCTTATTTTCAGCTCTATCCATGCACTGATGGCTAATTCCAGATTTTGTGACCTTGAGAGATCTGAAGTTCATCTAGGGAAGAAGTCTGACCCCTCACCCACCCCCAGGGAAAAGAGCATCCGTTCCGAGAATTTCCTGATCATGCACGATTGTAAATACGTACATTTCTGGCATGTTGTTTGCACTTTTTTAAGAAAACAATAACATGAACTTGAACCGGAAGTTCTGGAGATAAACTTTTCAGTTTTTTTGTTTTTTTTTTGTAAATTCTTCTTTTGTTTGTTTTGTATGATTTTGATTTTCACGATTAGTATATATTTTTAGTGTGTTTTTCCTTCCGAAATATATTGGTTTGACCATGGACTATAATATACATGGACCGCTTGCTTTAGTTTTTTATGCTATTATCTTCTTTTTTTTTTGTTGCAATTCCCGATTCTAAATGAAGTAATTGTTAGACAAGTTCCGTTGTATTAAATCGCATTTTTTCGACTTTAAATTAATACTTGTAGGCCTATTAATCCTATTATCATTGACTATAATAAGATGGACCGCCTGCTCTATTTTTAGAGCCTATATTCTTTTTCCGTGCGCACACAACACTGATCTATAAATGTTTCCGCTCTGTACAATTTTCGATTTTAATTTTTCATTGAGAAAATCATAGCGATTAACTAAAACGGAAGTCGTATATCAATAACTTTATTTCCTGTATAGCAATTACGTTATTTAGAATCGGGAATTCCGAACATCAGTGTTTCAAGTCATCATATAGCAGAAATACTAAAGCAAGCGGTCCATGTAGGTCTATATTATAGTCTATGGTTTGACCAAGTTTGTTGATCTCATGACACGTGGCCAAAACTTACTGGACTATACTAAATTTAATATATTATTATCTACATTTAGATATAATGTTAGACAAGAACAATAATTGCTTTAGATTTAAATAAAGTTCTAAAGCACTAAATGTTTTTGCATATACAAACAATTTTGAGTTTGAGAGTCTCTGCAACATTTATAACTGGGAATGAAGTGGAAGAAGAATGTTATGGCCCCAATCGTTTGTATATCTGTACACAAATAGAAGATCTATAATTGTCTTTAAAAAAAAAAGGACTCTTACGAACAGGGCGCAACGCTGTGCAGGGGTGGATCGGGGGGGGGGGGGGGAGAGACACACAAAGATCCTGTCCGAGACTAGCCACCCCCGCGGCACGCCGATAAGGCTTGTCGCGTAACAGGGTAGGGTATTGTATAGGGTGAGAAATATGCTAAGCCTAGAGCGAGTGTCTTATGCGGTCCTAGGGCGAGAGTCATATACGGAGCCTAGCGCGAGTGTCTGAGGCGGAGCCTATGGCTAGTGTCTTATCTTATACATTACAGACGCTCCTTGTATAAAGAAGATTATTGCGTCCTACGCTCATCCGTGGTCCGAGTCTAGTCTAGCATTTTCCTTAATGTTTTAAGTGATCTTAAGTTACTGGTTTTCCTGGTTTGTTCAGGCAACCCATTCCATGCCCGAATGCCATGCGGCATGTTACGCGAGTATGGGTATGTAGAGTAGTAGTATGTAGAACGAGTTACATATGCGGCGCCTAGAGCGACTTAACTAAAACAAAAACATCTTATTTAAGCTTTTTGAAATTAAAATAATAGATTTGCATTGATAAGCTATTCCGAGATACTTAAAAGTTAAAATAAAACTTTTTCTTTTTTAAACCCGTGTTTTTCTGGGTATGTTTCTTTCTCTAAATCTGGGAGTTTCACACAAAAATAAAAAGCGAAGTGGCAAACTATAGTTGATGTACCACATTACAATTTTTGGAAACACACGAGGCAAGGGAGGGGAGGAGGGGTAGGGGTTGGGTGCAAAACGGAGGGGGGGGGGGGCTCTGATCTGATAATCCCGCGTGTCAAAGTTTCATAACTGTGGTTCGGTTAGGCCTACATGAAAACGTCATATGCGGGGGGGGGGGGGGAGTTTGAGGGGGGGGGGGGCGGGGGAGGCATTGCAATTTAAACCACACAGTTACAAACAAAGCACATTAGTCAAGATGGAGAGTATGATTTCGTGTCACAGAATACAGAAGTAAGGCTTAGGTAACACAAGTAGTAATGCTTCGCTGATTTCATGTTTGTGTGCGCATTGCCATCTAAATGTTTCGTTTCTTTCAGAGCAACTTAGCGTCACCAAGAACGAACTCACTGTTAATATGGCGTTATATAAGAGATGATTAATTTCATCTTTCAGTAGCCTAAGGCTGTGAACTGAGTGCATTCGTTTTCCTCTTCTTTCCCTTTCGTCTCCGTTTCGACGAACGGCAAGAAAATGGAAGAGAAACGAATGTGTTTACGTTTTGCTCTCCTTTCCCTTTCGTCTCCGTTTCGACAAACGGCAACGAATGTGTACATTTTTGTAACGTCACTGGCGACACATTGCGCCATTTTGCTCAGTTTGGTTCCACTAGGTCAGGGGTCGGGAAGCTTTTGGTCTTAGAGAGCCATGGATACCATATATTTTGTAAAAGTAATTCTGTGAGAGCCATACATTATGTTTAAAACTAAAAATTCAAGTAAATGTGTGCATTTTGTGTAATTTCAACACTAAAAGTACAATATTTATGTATCTGAATTCTTCTGATGCTAAGCTAAAGTAGACTTTAACTCATTTGTAGAATGAAATATTGATATGCAATTAATATGTAGATCAAAAAGTCTACAAAAAACATTTTTTAATAATCGAACATTTGTCTGCGAGCCAGATGCAGCCATCAAAAGAGACACATCTGGCTCGCGAGCCATGGGTTCCCGACCCCTGCACTAGGTGGTAAATTATCAAAATCTTCAAAGAAGAAGGCAGCGGGCCACAAAAAGTGCGCTGCAAATAAGGCAACAATTTATGCAGTACTTCCTATCAGATGCTGGCTCTTTGCCGTGGCAATACGACACATGTTTCCTATGTACTATTTCAGACAATGTCCTTGAGAGAGCGAGAGAGAGAGAGAGAGAGGGAGGGAGAGAGAGAGAAAGAGAGAGAGGGAGGGAGTGAGAGAGAGAGAAAGAGAGAGAGGGAAGGGAGGAAGAGTGAAGGGAAAAAGAAGAGGCAGAATAGCTAAAAATAAATAAATAAATAAAAATGTACCATCAGTTCCAATTTCTTTGCCAATTTCTTGCCATTGTTTAGCAATAATATTAGAGTAGTTATCATCAGTTTTGTCGTACACTGCTTGCCGTTTTTGCACTGCGGCGATTAGAGCTTCGTTATTAATTGACATTTTTGCGGCTGGTCTAGTCACTTGCTGAGAGTAAACTGGGAGAAATTTTAGTTGCGAGTTAAAACGTTCGTTTTCGATTCAGCAAATGGGAGCGGCAAAAAAAGCTGAGGAACGCGAGAGGGGTGCACTCCGTCGCCTAGATTGAAATATGAGACTCTTCCGGTGATTCGGCAACTGAGAGCAAAGGTCAAGCTGGGACCATTACGAAGCGGAGACGAAAACGAATGCACTCAGTTCACAGCCTAAGAGGTCTAATCTGTAAAACCATCCTGCCCTACTAAATTAAATATACATGCCATATAACAGGGGTAGGCAACCTTTACATTATAGTGTGCCAAAGTAGGATTTCTAATTCATTCAACGTGCCCAAAAGCATAAAGCCATTCTACTCTAGCACTGAATGTCTTGTGGAAGCGACTTGAATTCCTTTTTTTTGGTGGGGACTTCTACGTGCTATTGAAAATCGCTCTGCGTGCCAAGTCTGGCATGCTTGCCGAAGGTTTCCGACCCCTAACATATAGGTTTCATAATAATACATAAAAAAAAATAATACGAAACCAGATACCATGTTATCTGAATAATTATAATCATACGTTAATACAATCCGCGCTTTGAATGGCGTCGTGTTGTCAGCAAAGTACCCAGCTGCCTTTGCTGTGCCCCAATAATTGTCAGGCACCCAGTGACCCCCTTCACCCCCACCCCTCCCCCAGACCCAGGTAGAAATCCAAACCTTAACACGGGACCTTCGGTACGCCAGACAAGCGTTCTTCCGCTAGGCCAGCCATTTTAATAAGGTTGACCTCGACATAATTACAGACCAATACAAGCTACCTAAACAATAACATTACATAAAGTATGATTTATTAAAAAAAGGGTAATGTACCTATACCGAAATATGACAACTGTATATACACAGTTATTTATTATTAGTTACAATACAGCCATACAATAAATAGCTCAATTCAATGAGCGATATGCAGAATAGTGCTTCCTTTAACCCAAAGAAAAGATAAACCGCTTGCTCTAATTTTACAGCTTATATGTTCTTTTTTTTTCCGTGCGCAACCAATAAGGCTGTCTTGAATGACTTCTACGCTCCTATGCTGTATGCAACTTTCGATTTTAATCTTAATTTTCCATTGAGAAAATCATAGCGAATCACTAAACCGGAAATCTAGAGGACGTAGTGCGGTCGGAAATTCCAAAAGTAAGTGTTTCAAGTTATCAAATAGCAGAAATATCAAAAGCAAGCGATCCATCTTATTAGGCTATTGTCTTTGCTTTAACTCAATAATTCTCCTAACATTTTCGTTTCCACTCTCGACGTAAAAGTCCTAGATGTATCAATTTGTTTTGACAACATTTCCAATAAGTCGAGCAATGACGACAAGTCACACAGTAAAAAAACAGTTTGTGAACCATTCCTTAACTAACAACTAACTAGTTTGTCTTCTGTTTGTTTATACTTTATACGCTTCTCATTAAATTTATCTTTTAGTATGTGAAGTAATTTAAAAAAAAACATGATTTAACCCCTTTCCCTCCTCGCGAGAAGAATATTATGGAAACTTCTACATATTTGACGTCATGACATACAGTTCGAGGAGTATTGTTTTGTAAACCCCTGACTGTGTTTCTTCGCCTCACCGATTTCAGATAAACAAAAGCCGCCCACCCCCATCCCATAATGGACATAAAAATGGAAGTACTATTTCCTTGAAATAAATTACATCTGAAAGAAGCTATCTATATACTAAAAATACGAACAAGTAACAATAATTTCCCCGTTGAACTGGGTCGCCACTCCAGAATAGATTATAATTTAAGATTATGTCCCTTTTGCTTAAAAGATATAGGAGATGGATTTCACTATTTACTCCAATGTGTACACTTCAATGCCCAACGAAAAATGTATCTAAAAAAATATTACTATAACAGACCTAATGTAGAAAAAATGTCGGAACTGCTTAATTCTAGCTCTCTAAAAGAACTTAAAAAACTAAGCATATTTTCAAAAATATTAGTATCTGCTTTTAAAAAATGAGAAAAAGGTTAGAAATGTTTAAGTATTTTAACTTGTTGGTTTGTCACTATGATATTGAGAGATAGTCGTAGAAGAAATGTAATATACTAAGCCGCAAGAAAAATTGTGAATGATTTCTTAAATGTTTGTTCTCACTATGTTAATGCCGTGCAGGTCTAATGAAAGTGATTTACCTGTATGTCTATGTTAGTAAATTAAGTCGTTGTTTTTTTTTTTTTTTTTTTTTTTTTTTTTTTTTTTTTTTTTTATTTTTTTTTTGTTAGTTTTTTTCCCCCAAAAAATTGTGTTATAAACTAAATTATCCCCCCTGAATTTTCTTTTAGGATACCTTTAATTAATAAATTTTTTATTACTTTCATTTTATTACTAATATTGGTTTTACTATTATTGTTCAATTTATTATTCACAAATGCTATAATTTTCTTATGTTTTTGACTATGCCTTTATTGTACCTATGTACTATGTGGCAAAATAAATATTGTTCATTGTTCATTGTTCATTGACAAACTATTTAGATCCAACACTTTTGTTAAAATGTATTATTTATCTCGTATGGCCTATGCCAGGGGTCGGCAACCTATGGCACGCGTGCCAAACTTGGCACGCAAAGTGATTTTTAATGGCACGCGGAATACCCCTAAAAGATAATTCAAGTCTGTTCTACGAGAAAAGAGCAGGATAACTTTAGGCTGTTGGCGCGCTGAATGATTAGGAAATCCTACTTTGGCGCAATATTATCAAAAGGTTGCCGACCCCTGGCCTATGCCTTCACATAGCACAATGGCGACATTGTTTAAATTTAGTGACCTGTAAATTGTCTTATATGGTTTAGTAAATATATAGTGCAAGCCGGCTTAACCCAGTACTTAACCTAATTAATAGAGTAAACAAGAAATAAAAGGAATAGAAAATGACAATATTAGGTTAAATGGGATTTAACGAGTCAATGAGCTTATTAGAGGAATTTATAACTTAATTAAGTCGTTTTCAGATCTCCCATCATTTTCCCTTAAATCTGCCCTCAAGCTAAAGCTATGTAGTCTCTTTACACAACTGTTTGAGTACTTGACCTTTCAACCTCAACCTTTAACGTTTCACAATACACTCTCGTCTATTCACATTTTTGAATGACACTGTTTGAAGTTCTTCCTTGTTTTTGGTTTTCACCTGGTGAAAATCAATTAATAGTTCAATGGTTTATCTAAGATTAAAAGAATTCCCACTGGGGACATGGAACGTTCAACAAATTCGACCACTGATTGGGTATGTCGGAGCTTAGCCCGCGATTTTAGGTGACAGTGACGTTCTAGTGGACCACAAAGCAGGGATCCCGGACCACCACGCAGGGATCCTGGACCACCACTCAGGGATCCTGGACCACCACACAGGGATCCTGGACCACCACACAGGGATCCTGGACCACCACGTAGGGATCCTGGACCACCACGTAGGGATCCTGGACCACCACGTAGGGATCGACGGCCAAAGCGCTGGGATCCCTGATAAAGGGCAAGCGAAATGTATGCATAAAAGGGTGATCACTGGCACCTGTCTATCTCATGGATCACGCTCCGTTTAGAGTGCCAGTGTAAAAAGTTAGTAAGTACCATATGCTAAAAATAAAGTTTTTCTTTCCCCCAACAGCTTACCTCCTGGCTTGCAAGTATTGTACATAATGATTATCCGGCCAACTGTGAAAAAAACACTGTGATACTGCTGTGGATGATTCCGGGCCGGTTGTTTGGGTGGAAAGAAAGAGCAGAAAATAAACCAATAAATGGTCTTTCTAGATCGACACCCCTAGCACCAAGGTAATAATACTGTGTTCTTCACTGCTCGTCAACTGGGAAACTCAGATTGGGCCGTATTGCTGCTGAGAGTTAACACCCTTGCCCCTTATACAAGTCAATCTTATATACCCGTAATTGTAAAGATTGCTGCTGAGAGTTAACACCCTTGCCCCTTATACAAGTCAATCTTATATACCCGTAATTGTAAAGATTGCTGCTGGGAGTTAATACCCTTGCCCCTTATACAAGTCAATCTTATATACCGTAATTGTAAAATGGGCAAGGGTGTTAACTCTCAGCAGCAATACGGCCCATTCCGAGTAAACCTAATGTTTGCAGTGTAAGCACTGATCTATATAAGATTTGAAAACCTTGTGAATCATTACACAAAACATGGCTAACAAAAAGCTCTTATATTACGGGTTTTAAGCTTATATAGAAGATCCGTGTTTACACTGCCAAATTAAGTAATGTACCATTCGGACCAAACTGATCATATGGCTGGTAAAGCTGCGTTCACCAGTTTCTGTGGCCACGGCATAGTAGGCGATTGTGTGGCCAGCAAAAATGCACAGCCGCCTTTACTTTTCAGGTACCCATCAGTGCTGGGTAGACTCAGGGACACCCTCAAGTCCCGGGACAAAAAACATAGCCTTCACCAAGATTCGAACACAGGACCTTCGGATAGCCAGTCGAACGCGCTGCCGCTCGGCCACCGTTATCCCCCCCCCCTTACAAAATTAGTTTAGAAATATGTTTACGCTTAAGTGAAATTAAATTATATAGAAATTATCATTGTTTGGGAACTGGTAAAGTATCCTAGTGTCAAGTCTGAATTTCCGAGTTTTTCAGTTGACGAGCAGTAAAGGAGCATTCCATGCAAGGATGCCCGGGAAGAGTAGGCTACTTAGACTATTTGCATTTGGTACCGGGGTACATATTAAAATAAAAAAAATTTGTGTAGGCTATATATTTTTTTTCAAAATGGTACTTTTAAAAAAAAAAGCTTATTACGCAGTCGCAAAAATTAAAATGGAAGATATCATGTCAAATATGTTCCTCCACCCGCCACCATTTTCTTTTTGGACAAGCGCACCCGTTTCTTTTTCCCCTATCTATGTAAACATCATTTACACGGTCGTCTTTTCTACTCCCTCTCCTCCTCCCCCTTCAGGTCTGCTGGCGGCAAGGACATTATTAGGCTCTACCGATTGTACGAAAAACCAACGGTGACAAATAAACCTTTATTCACTGAACCGGAAGGAGCTGATGACGCCTTCAGACCGCCGAGCGGTACCCCGCTGTTGAAATCGTCTGCCGATAGAAAAGGACGTCCCCGTCTTCTAGGGCGGTAGAAAAGAAAAGGTGTGTGCATGGGGGAGAGGAGAGGGGTTGATTAGCGTACAGACATTTTGGCTTTGAGGCTGTGACCTACTTTCTGTTCTACGTCGCCATCTTTAAACCAAAAATCTAACAAAATAAGAGAAACTGTTAATAAAAATATAATAGTAGTTTTAGTCTTATTACAAATATAGATCTAATATGATCTTGTAGACACATTCCTTTTTCATCGATTTGAAGCTTTCATACGCCCCCCCCCTTTTCCTCTTTTGTGAGTTGTGTTCCTTTTTTACATCTATGACTTGCTTTTTTTTTGTTTTCTTTGCAAGGTTACCAATAAAATCGTGAAGGTCATAGCAACAAAACTTGCCACGTTATGAATGTGTGATCGCATTTGTGTGTGTGTATGTGTGTGTGTATTTGTTTCGCGTGTGCGGCACACGGCGATAAGTTTTGATGAAAACTATCTAGGGTTTGAAACTGGAGGGTATTCTCCCTCCCCCCCCCCCTCTAGATCTGGGTAGTTTTTTCGTACATTATTTTACTATCAAAATATAAGACTTTTTCTTTTATTTATCCATATATATCGCTGCTAGTGTTCTCCAATATAGAAATGCTGAAGAATTGTTCACATTATTTTAATCCCTGATCCCTTCTTTAATCAAAATGGTATCTTTGGTCCTGCGGTTAGCTCACCGGACTGTCAACCAACACGTCGTGGGTTCTATCTCTGCGCCCTGCATCAGTTTGAGGCCTAGTGGACGTAATAATCTTCTATCTAGAAGGAACGTCTGTAAAATTACAAGATACGTTAAACTTAGAAGATAAGATCTTCTGTATAGAAGGAGAAGTATTTAACGCATTAAAAAGCAACAAAACAATTGTTTGCTAATAATGCGTCAGCCAAAAAAAATCATTTACACGCATAAAGCCTGGGCCTTCCTGGAAACCACACCGAATACGATATTTGATACGCTAATAAAATCTATTTACTTACGCATGTAGCAAGTGTTAGGAGGGTGGGTGTATAGGACGGAAGGGGAGGGACATTGTGACAATAGCCGAAAAGAGAGACTAGGGTGAATCTAAATGAAAACACGCAAGGAGATGTGTTTTTAAGCGAATGTTCAGCCAACCGCAGATACCAATGTTCATGCTGTTAAAATGTATGTGGCTTAGTATAGGTACGAGCAACCGCAACCAATGTTGCCACACAATTTCATTATCTATATATAATATATTCAACCATAAATCTCGATTTCTATCTATCTATCTATCTATCTATCTATCTATCTATCTATCTATCTATCTATCTATCTATCTATCTATCTATCTATCTATCTATCTATCTATCTATCTATCTATCTATCTATCTATCTATCTATCTATTAATCTATCTATCTATCTATCTCTCTATTTATGTATCTTTGAATCTATGTATCTATGTATCTTTGTATCTATCTATGTATCTATCTATATATGTATCTATCTATGTATCTATGTATCTATCTTTCTATTTATCTATCTTTAAATCTATTTATATATCTATCTTTGAATCTATGTATCTATGTATCTATCTATCTATCTTTCTATTTATCTATCTTTGAATCTATGTATCTATGTATATATGTATCTATGTATCTATCTATGTATATATCTATCTATGTATCTATCTATGTATCTATCTATGTATCTATCTATCTATCTTTCTATGTAGCTATGTATCTATGTATCTATCTATGTATCTATCTATATATGTATCTATCTATCTTTCTATTTATCTATCTTTGAATCTATTTATCTATTATCTTTGAATCTATGTATCTATGTATGCACCTATCTATCTATCTATCTATCTATATTTCTATTTATCTATCTTTGAATCTATTTATCTATGTATCTATGTATCTATCTATGTATGTGTGTATGTATCTATCTATCTGTCTGTCTGTCTCCATTAACCCACCAGTTCTGAGACTCCTGGGTACAGTCTGTACACTATGACCACCATTACTATTACCTAGTCCACTGTCAGATTCGATAATGGCAGATTGGTCCTTCGGTTATAATCCAAGTTCTATCCCCGTCGCCGTCGAATCCCTGCTAAGTCTGTATGCTTTTTTTTTTTTGAGGGGGGGGGGGGAGGGGGATGGGGGGCAAAGACTTAAAGATTTTTCTTTCAAGAAGTCTCTAAGCTTATAATATAACAAAGGACTTTGTCCTATTAACCCAAGCGTTCCCCAAAATGCCCGGGTGGGACACATTTCCGGGCCACGAAAGCAAAACTGCCGGGTCGCAAAAGGTGAGAAGAAAAGTTTAAAAAATCTTTTTCAATTGTCGTGACGGGCATAAAAACTGTATATTTCATCGTACGTGAACACTTTGTTATATTTAACCCTTCCTGTACCGACCTACTTCTATCTATGCTGCCTTCAGTTCCGCTATATACGCGCCCGGGACTATAAGGGTTAAATCAGAGTTTAGGTGACACCATCGAGTATTGGCGACACCAGTCAGGAACATCGTATAGAAAATCCTATGCATATCTGTTATATCTGTTACTAGGATTGTAAAGATAACAATAACGTTAGTGGGTCAGGAAGTGGAAATATAACAATTAACCCAACCACTAAAAATAGTTTATCGTATAAATAAATCCTTTATTGGCATTTATATTGTGCATTGTGTTACGTCCACAATCCCCTTGTGGCCAGAGCCGTGTAGATATCGTTGATAATTCCCGTTGGTCCTAGGGTAGACTTTAGTTATTATTATTTATATTTCAGTATTACACGAACTCTCCATATAGTCCTGGGTACAAACTCAGGATTTGCGTTCTAACAGTTCCTTTTCTTGACGTTAGAGTAGTAAATAAATATTATAGTATTGTAAACACCACAATAGAATAGTAACTTGACGAGGAAGCTTCAGTGTAAATGTTGTTGATAATTTAATTCAGGTGATATGTTCCAATATATACAATATAAAGATTATGTACAGTTAGAATAAAATAGTGCAAACACAAGCGTCCTCAAAAGGAATTATCTCGAAACTCTCTGCCTTTCAGACAAACAAATAATTAACTATTCAAGGGGTGCAGAGGACAGACCTATTACTAGGAGGGGTGAAAATAATGGTATCATTACAAAACTCATAAAAAAATGATAGAAACTTCCCTATGCAGAAACAATAAACCATTCCTAGCCACTCCGAGAATTTGAGGTCAACACGGCATCCCAACATTACCCAGAATCTCTCGCCTTGGTACCAAAAGTCGAGGAATGGAAAAGACAAAGCCCCGCCCACAAAATCGTGTGTAGGGAGAAAAAGAGGGGGGAATAAGCATTGTGTGTTTCCAATACTTGGAAACCAACAGTATATGACAATTGATTGGCATTAGTCTGGCAAAATTGTTACCATTTGCCACATACGAAAAAGATGGGACTCTGTTTCTTTCTTTAGAAAAGTTTTGATCCATAGGTCCTGTAAAGCAGCATTGACGAGCTTTTGTGGTTACGGCATTCTATGCCTAGACGCCGGGAACAAATCCTAGCCTTCATCAGGATTGGAACCCAGGACCCTAGGTACGCAAGCCGTGCCATTCCATACCATAATACCTCACATGACCCGCCCACTTTGCATCCCTCACATCCCTGCCACGCCCCTAATGTTTCATTCATTTTGCTACATACTCTATTCACAGTAATTGTCACAGAACCCTTTTTTTTTTAATATTTTTTTTTCTATTGTATAGGGCTCCGTTTGACGAAAAAAGTAAACTTGACAATCCATCCCGGAGAGTTCTCTGTACTTGAACATGACTTACTAGGAATCAGGAACATATCAAGTATATTTCAAGGACATTTCATGCCACACAAAACAACAACAACATGTCATGCAATATGAGTAGTCATCGTGATCGGCTGTTCCTTCTCTGAACCAACACTTGCATATAGAGTATAGAGCACCGATTGATGTAACTGAAGGTTATGTTGTTCTATTAAAGTATAACATTGTGTTATTACTGTAATGGCTTTGTTTATATTTTCAGAAAATGTTTTTGTTTTTTTTTTCAAATTTCTTTTAGCTTTTAAGCGGAAAATAAAAACGAAAAACTATATAAAAAAGACAAGAAACAAATTAACAAACAGCAGAAGTGAAACACACAATTTAAACTTAATAATCTTTATGATTATATAAATGAAAACCGAGATAAAGAGAAGAGTGAAATGGAGACCAGCGACAAAGAAGAAATAGAGCGAAAAAGAAGAAAGCGGCAGAAGAGAGAGAGAAGAATAAGAAAAAGTAGAGAGACAATAAAGAGCGAATTGATAGAGAAGAGGGAGACAAAGATAGAGAGACGTGGATATTGTGTAATCAAAAATAGATCTATGTGGAAAAACCAAATGTTGCTTTCCTGATCTTTACTCTTGTCTTCAACACTCGTTTCGAAATTTGACAAATCCGCAAAGCTGAAAAGTACAACATAAAATACCCCAGTACATAAAAAACAAAAAAAAAACAACAACAACAGTAAAACAAAACAGTATATTCTATATATAAATATATCTATATATATTTTTAATGTTATTTCCTAAACGAGGATGGCGAAATGTTGTTAGTGTCTATTTATATTGTTGGTATCCGTCGGTATGTAATATACTAAGCCGCAAGAAAAATTGTGAATGATTTCTTAAATGTTTGTTCTCACTATGTTAATGCTGTGCAGGTCTAATGAAAGTGATGTACCTGTATGTCTATGTTAGTAAATTAAGTCGTTGTTTTTTTCTTCCCCCCCCCCCCCCCCAAAAAAAAATAAAATTGTATTATAAACTAAATTATCCCCCCTGAATTTTCTGTTAGGATACCTTTAATTAATAAATTTTTTATTACCTTCATTTTTATTACTAATATTTGTATTACTATTATTGTTCAATTTATTATTCACAAATGCTATAATTATAATACAGCTTTGAGCCATCTTTGTCTCGGTCTGCCCCTAAGCCCTCTTTCCTCTTGGTCTCTGGTGGTGTACTGTTCTGCCTTCTGCCATTCTTTCTAAGTGGCCTGCCCACCTCAGTCTGCCCTTTTCTATTTCAGCCACCACCGTTGGATCCTCGTACAGAGCATATAGTTCTTCATTTGTTCGTGTTCTCCAGACATCTATGTCTTGCACACCTCCATATATCTTCCGTAGCATGGAATATATATTAATCTTATCTTATCTTATACATTACAGACGCTCCTTCTATGAAGAAGATTATTGCGTCCTACGCTCATCCGTGGTCCGAGTCTAGTCTTGCATTTTTATTAATGTTTTAAATGATGTTAAGTTACTGGTTGTCCTGGTTTGTTTAGGCAACCCATTCCATGCCCGAATGCCTATCGAGAAGAAAGAGTACATATATGCATTTTTTCTCGCATAAGGGACAAGGAAAGTGTTTTTGTCTTTATGTTTATCTGAGCTTTGCAACAGGTTGTTATTGGGTTGTATTTCTAAATTAGAGTTTAATGCCTTATGTATTATTACTACTTTACTCTTTGCCCTTCTGTCCTCTAGTTTTTCTAGGTTTAGTGATTTTACTAATGGTGTTACTCTTGTTAATGGGGAATATTCGCTAGTTATGAACCTTGCAGCTCTTTTTTGAATTTGTTCTAATTTTTTAATGTTTTCTTTAGTTGATGGGTCCCATACAGGTGCTGCATATTCTAGTATAGGTCTAACTTATGTGAGATAGCATTTTAATTTTATTTTCTTATTACATTTGTAAAAGTTCCTTTTTATGAATCATAATGTTTTGTTTGATTTTTTAATTACTTCATCAACATGAGGGTTCCAAGATAACTAGTTATTTATGATTACTCCTAGATACTTACCATTGTTAGTTTGAGTTAGTTCTTTACCATGAATGAAGTAGTTTGCTATTATTATTTGTTTCTTTTTCTTGGATACCCTTATTAGTTGGCATTTTTCTGGGTGAAAAGACATACTCCAGTATGATTCCCATTTTTGTAGTTCATCTAGGTCTTTTTGTAGAAGTTCACCATCTTTTCCAGTCTTTATTATTCTATAAATTATGCAATCATCGGCAAATAATCTTACTTTTGTTCCTGTGTTGATGAAATTTGGCAGATCATTAATGTAAATTAGAAATAGTAGGGGTTATAGTGTTAGTATATTGTTGATATATTGTTGGTATATTGTTCATGTATTGTTGGTATCTATTGTTGTAAGTTGTTTGTTCGTGAAAATACAATTACAGCACATTAGGTTTAATGCACCTCACAATAGTATTGACAAAAACATCAACTAATAAAAATAGAGCTTATATATTGTCATGTATATTGTTTTCCCAAGAATTGGAACACTCAATGTTTATTTCTCTCTCTCTCTCTTTTCTTACTACACACAATATTAGGACGTTTAGTAGGAAAACAAAAGGTTCTAGGTAATGTTGGGATTCTGTGTTGATCTCAAATTCTCAGGGTCTGGGAACGACTCATTATTTAATAGGGGAAGTTCCTATCGTTTTTGTTATGAGTTTTGTATTGATACCATGATTTTTACCCCTACTGGTAATGGGTCTGTCCCTTGCACCACTCGGATAGTATTTAATGATTTGTTTTGCCTGAAAGACAGAGAGTTTCAAAATATGTTCCTTTGAGAACGTTTGTGTTTGCACTATTTTATTCTAACTGTACAAAATAGATATATTGTATATATTGAACATACCACCTGAAATAAACTATCAACAACACTTACACTGAAGCTTCCTTGTCAAGTTACTATTCTATTGTGTTGTATACATTACTATAAGATTTATCTACTACTCTAATGTACAAGAAAGGAAATGTTGGAATACAAATACTGAATTTGTGCCCAGGACTATAAGAAGAGTTCGTGTAATACTGAAACATAAATATTAATAATTAAAGTCTCCCCTAGGACTAACGAGAATTATCAGCAAGATCTACACAGCTCTGGCCACAAGGGGATTGTGGACGTAACAAAATTTGGTGGTCTCGCCCGGTATATTTGAGTTCTACTTTTCCTGACCTAGGATTAACAAAATTTAGTGGTCTCGTTCGATATATTTGAGTTCTACTTTTCCTGATCTAGAATTGGAAAAAATTGTTGACCTCGTCTGGAAAATTTGAGTTATATTTTTCCTGACCTATAAATATTTTGTGACATTAGTAGTACTGAGAGCGGCATATTTGTGTTTCGTTTTCTAGGACTGTGAAACTATTCTTTTTAAAAAAGAGGAGAGAACTGGTTTGCGCATTTATTCCTTGGGAAGTGTGAAGATTCCACGAAGTGTTTAATATTATATTGTGCAAATTTCTGGACAAATCGTAAGTTGGAACTTTATATTTTATTATACAATATATACTACTCTACTATCACAAATATTTCGAACGCTACACTATGGCTTCGAATATATCAAGTGAGGAACTTAATGCCATGTCATTTGCTGAATTAAAAGAATTCGCTGAGTCCTTTGGGATTGAGGCAGGACAGGCAAGACCTAATCGTAATCGTTTGATCAAAGAAATTATGACATGTTTGAACGGGCAGAATGCCATGAACACTGGTAATGTAGTTGAAGTGGGACAGAACGATATCAATGAAGGTTATGTAGCTCCCAGTGGGGGCGAGGTAATTGCCCACGGAGACGAGGTAAGAAATATGTCATCTAGATCTTCAAACAATGATAAAGATGAAGGGTTGAGTGAAAACCTAAAATTCCAATTAGCTATGAAGAGAATGGAATTAGAAAGTATGGAAAGAAGAGAATTGGAAAGAATTAGGATAGAAACTGAAAGGGAAAATGAAAGAATTAGGATTGAAATTGAAAGCAGAGAAAGGATAGAGATGGCACGCATGAATAGACCTGACCATCGTAGGGACAGCAATGGTATGGATATTAGCGCAATGAAGCAACACTTGCCTATATTCAGAGAAGAAGATGTTCAAGATTTCTTTTTGCTTTTTGAGAGGATAGCTGTAGATTATCAGTTCCCTGATGATAAGATGGCTTTATTGTTAAGGTCAACTCTCAACAAAGGAAAAGCATTGGACGTAGTGTTGAGTTTAACACCCGAGGAAATAAATGACTATGAAGTAATCAAAGATAGGGTGCTAAAAAGTTATTCCCTGATACCAGAAAAATATAGAAAGCTATTTAGAGACAGAAAGAAGGCATATGATCAAACTCATGTAGACTTTTTGAGACAAAAGGAGAAAATGTTAGAACAGTGGCTAAGGTCACAGAATGTAAGTGAGTTTGATAAACTCAAGAACCTAATATTGTTTGAGGAATTCAATGATTGTATTCGAGTGGATATTAAAACCCACATCTCGGACCGAGGGGTTGAAGATGTGCATGAAGCTGCTAGATTGGCAGATAACTATGCCATAATTCACGCCAGCATAAAGCCATATTATGCTGACAAACCCAAAGTGCACAAACCAGAGCCCAAGGAGGCTAGTAAACCAAAAGAGACAAGTGAAAACAATAATAAGAACAGTGGTGTAAATAATAATAGTAACTTAGTTCATTTCAGGAAGCAGACAGATGTAAATAAAGCAAAGGTGGTATGTTTCAATTGCAAGAAAGAGGGCCACATGAAGAAAGATTGTTGGATCCTTACCAAGAAGCAAGGTGCTATCCTACACTGTGCCAGAGTGCAGAAAGACAGCAAGCAGACAGAAGAAGTGTGCAACACAGGGTCAAGAAACTCAAAAGAAATGCGGCCGGCATCGCCCATAGTTGTGGAGTCGATGGTTTTTGAGAACAGTCTATCTAAGGTAAAAGAGAATAGCTGTACTCAATCTATTATGCTTTCAGAAGGCCGTGAGGAACAGATGGTTCCTGAAGTCCCGGAAGAGGACGACCTATCCGATTTTCGACCCTTTGTCTACGAGGGGACAGTGTCGACAGAAGTCGATGTACTCAGCAAGAAGAAAATACAGATATTACGTGACACGGGTTCTGCTGTCAGCGTGATCCTGGAGAACAGTGTGCCGTTAACAGATGCCACCAGTACCGGTGAGTCTGTTGTGCTGAGAGGTGCTAGTATGGAGGCTGTGGAAGCTCCACTGCACAGAATAAAACTCGAGTCGGATATTTTTACAGGTAACATCGTAGTGGGAGTGTGGCGCGCACTACCCGTCAAAGGCGTTTCCATGATATTAGGAAATGACATTATGGGCGGCAGAGTCACTGTCGAGCCCATGGTTAAAGTGTTGGAGACAAAGATGGCGGAGGACAAAAACCTACGTCCTGCCAATGAACGCCCAACATGTGCACTGACAAGAGCAATGCAGAAAAAGAAGTCGGTAAAGACTCCTGCTACGTCGTGTAGTGCAACGAAAGATGTGTTTGTCTGTTCTGAAGACACACATGCGAATGAAACAGTGATAACAGAAACACCTGACATCGATTTAAGTGCTACGTTCTTTGCTGAACTAACAACTGGTGATGCAACAGAGAACGATAACATTTTGTCACCAAAGCAGAAATTGGTGAAAGAACAATTGAATGACGAAGTAATAATGCAACTCAGAATGAAAGCTGTTGATGAAAAGACTGCAGATGCAATGGCGGAATGTTTCTACATGAAAGATGAAGTGTTGATGAGAAAGTCGAAACCGCTCAACTCAGGTACAAACGAGTGGGACAGTATTCACCAGATTGTAATACCTAAGTGCTATCGTCACGATATACTGCGTATGGCGCATGATCTTCCTTTCGCTGGTCACATGGGAGTCCGAAAAACGCACCACCGTATCCTCCCTTACTTCTACTGGCCAGGACTGAGAAGAGATGTCGAACAATACTGCAAGACTTGCCACGTATGCCAAATGGTAGGACGTCCTAACCAACGAATTCCTGTCGCTCCACTCCAGCCGATACCAGCGTTCGACGAACCATTCAGTCATATACTCATTGATTGCGTGGGCCCGTTGCCGAAAACAAAAGCCGGTTTTCAATACCTGCTCACAGTCATGTGTTCATCCACTCGCTTCCCGGAAGCCATTCCGTTGCGGAACATAACAACAGTGAAGGTGGTAGACGCCCTGACAAATTTCTTTACACGTTATGGCCTACCGAAGACAGTACAGTCCGACCAGGGGACTAACTTTACTTCGAACATTTTCAAACAAGTCATGGAACAATTAGGGATAAGCCATAGGCTATCAAGTGCCTATCATCCTGAGAGCCAGGGAGCTCTGGAAAGGTTTCATCAGACATTAAAATCGATGCTTAAAAAGTACTGTTATGAAAACGAGAAAGACTGGGATAAGGGTGTGCCTTATGTACTGTTCGCTGCAAGGGAGGCCACTCAGGAATCCCTGGGGTTTAGCCCATTCGAACTTGTGTATGGACACTCAGTCAGAGGTCCGTTGAAACTTCTACATGAAACTTGGCTAACGGACAGTGAACCGATTGGACTTTTGTCATATGTAGATAAATTTAAAAATAGGCTTTATCATGCTTTTAACCATGTGAAGATTCATTTTCCACAGATGCAGGAGCGTATGAGACAGAACTATGACCGTAAAGCTACAGCTAGAACTTTTGCACCAGGTGAAAAAATTCTTGTGTTTCTACCTTTGCAAAATCAGCCTTTAAGTGCAAAGTTTAGTGGACCCTATGAGATAGAGTCAAAGCTTGGCGAGGTCAATTATTTGATAAAGACTCCTGACCGGAGACAAAAACAGAGGGTATGCCATATTAATTTACTTAAGCCCTATGTTTCCAGGGAAAAGAGTAAACCACGGGAGGTCCCCATGATTTCATTAGCTAGAGTCCCGACGGATTTATCTAGGATAGAATATAAGTTTGCAGAAAGTAAACTTAATAATACAGATGCCCTTAAGAGTTTAGATACAAGGCTAGAACATCTTCCGGTAGAAGATAAGGAGAAGATTATTGAGCTGGTACATGAATATAAGTCACTGTTTACAGATGTTCCCAGGAGGACACATCTAATAGAACACGATGTAGTATTAACTGAGGGTGCCAGGCCAATTAAACAGCATCCATATAGAGTTAACCCCATCAAACCTGAGCATATTAAATTAGATGTAAAGTATATGTTAGAAGATGACATAGGAGAAAAATGTGATAGCAAATGGTCTACACCCTGTGTGATGGTACCAAAAGCCGACCACACACTGCAGTTTTATAGAGACCTTGGGAAATTAAGTAATTTGACAAAGACCGACTGGTATCCCATTCCCCGTATCATCGACAAGATAGAGACAAGGTCATAGCTGATACTCTATCTCGGGTGCTACATGATAAACTGAATAGCCCAATACTTCTTTTTCAGATCATCTCATTTATTCATTAAGAATGTGTCATGATAACCTATCATTCGTTTGAATTTTGATTATGGAATACCTATAGAATACTTGTATCATACAGAAGTCAAGTCTTTTGAAAGTATTAATAATTTTTATAATCATGTATAATATTGATGTTCTGATACATTTTAAATTCATTTGATTATGGAAAAGAAATTCCAGTTAAATGTTAATGCATGATGCAATAAATATATAAATATGCACGTATTTACTTGATATGGATGGATAAAAGTAATTGTCATCACATGCAATTAAGTGGGAAAACTTTGAGCTAGTTGATTTATTATCTTGTTTTATTTTAGTTAATGAATGGAACTAAATAATAATATGTACAATTTTTATCTTAGAAAGGGATGTAATATCAATTGGTATAAATTAATAGATAATATTGGAAATCTATTGCCAAATTGTTATATCATGGTAATAGAATAGGAAAAACTAGTGGATATTCACTTTGTTGTATAGGTTGTTATATATTCCATATATCCAGGAACGGAGGGAAACAAAGGTACCTAAAGGTGTACACTCATTCAACCCTGAACAAACTTTTATATTAAACTTTCAAATTTGCCAAAAACGCATAATAGTGGATTACATTTTAATATTGAGATTACTGTAGTAATCGTAACTAGAGCGTATTTTCTCCTCATATTTGAGAAAAGGGGAAGTATCATCATCTTAAGTATGAACCCTGTTAATGTCAAGTTGACACTGTAATTTAAAGGGGAAGTAACCTATAGTTTGATTCGAGTTACGTATTACTTATATTTTGGTTTGTATATTAGAAGTAAACTGTTGAAAATTGACAGAGTTTGAGCAATGTTATATTTGTTTAAATAGATTAAGACTTTTTGCAAATTTTTGGTGGAAATCCACACAACTGTACATAGTTAAAATAAGAATGACTAGAATATTTTTGAATTATTTGTACTTGTTGAGACATTAGTTAATATTAATATTAACGGGGAAATATTTGTCCATCACGTTATAATCACAATTACCATTGGGTAGTGACACTTTTTATAATTTAGTTGTGCCAGTGAGCCATGTTTGCTTAAATTGTCTTATAATCTTCCATTAATTGATGGTTGTTAAAACGATAGTGTTAAGTACGAAAAATGTACCATGTTGAGTATTACTTGGGTAATTATGGTACATTATTTCTTTCATTGGGTGGGGGCGTGTCATGTATATTGTTTTTCCAAGAATTGGAACACGCAATGTTTATTTCTCTCTCTCTCTCTCTCTTTTCTTACTACACACAATATTAGGACGTTTAGTAGGAAAACAAAAGGTTCTAGGTAATGTTGGGACTCTGTGTTGATCTCAAATTCTCAGGGTCTGGGAACGACTCATTATTTAATAGGGGAAGTTCCTATCGTTTTTGTTATGCGTTTTGTAATGATACCATGATTTTTACCCCTACTGGTAATGGGTCTGTCTCTTGCACCACTCGGATAGTATTTAATGATTTGTTTTGTCTGAAAGACAGAGAGTTTCAAAATATGTTCCTTTGAGAACGTTTGTGTTTGCACTATTTTATTCTAACTGTACAAAATAGATATATTGTATATATTGAACATACCACCTGAAATAAACTATCAACAACAGTTACACTGAAGCTTCCTTGTCAAGTTACTATTCTATTGTGTTGTATACATTACTATAAGATTTATCTACTACCCTAATGTACAGGAAAGGAAATGTTGGAATACAAATACTGAATTTGTGCCCAGGACTATAAGAAGAGTTCGTGTAATACTGAAACATAAATACTAATAATTAAAGTCTCCCCTAGGACTAACGAGAATTATCAGCAAGATCTACACAGCTCTGGCCACAAGGGGATTGTGGACGTAACAATATATATATATTGTTTCAATGTGTCCTTGTGGATAGGACAAGTAAAAGGTGTCCAGTTTCTGTAACACACATGAAGGTTGTATGACGAACACAAAACACAGCTGACCTATTTATATCAGCTAACTAACGTAAGAAATAAGGGCAACAGTCTATGGAAAGAATCATTATACTTAAGTTGATAAAAAAAAACTACACACACACAAATTCAGGTCTACAATGGCTTAAAACAAACAAGCGAAAAAAAAAAAGAATACAACGTTAAAACACTATTTTTGAAAACCCTACATTTATATAGAATCACTAAATTAAAATAGAAACACTATATACTATATTCATATAGAAACATAAAAATTAATAAAGGAATGCTACATTAATTTGGAAACACGAGGGTAAATAAATTTCGAAACCCTAAATATAGAAACACTAAAATTTAAGAGAACTCAATTTTAAAAACACCTTATTAAATTTTAGCGATAGCCTACTGAATTTATTGAGTACCCTTCAATACTAGTTACATAGGCTAAACTAGTCAGGAAAATCAATTCCTAAACTTAATTGGAATTCTTATTAATATGCAAAACCAGACTCAAGCATTGGATGTCATTTTCACATAGGAAAGGACAGTATCTTAATAATAAATTTACAACTAATGCGCTCTCTTTTCAGATTTTTCGCCTGTACAATGCACACTATCCCCCATTTCATGTATCAACGCTTCTGTGTAGCTGGGTACACTATAGTAATAATTCCTAATCCAGGTGACAAATTACACACACAAACACACACACGAACACACATACTTTCGTATTAAACCCGGAAAGTTATATAGTCCAATGTTTCTTTGAGGATAACTCACTAATCCGTGATTTTGTGTCAACATAAAAAAAGACACGCAGTGAACTAACTGTGAACGTATTGTATTTCAATATATCTTGTGTGAACCTGCTTCGACAATGAGTTTCCTTACTATGCCTCTTCGTTTTACAAGGACGTCGCGATTCTAGTGATCAAGAAGTAAACATAGTTCGATATGGTTCCTTATTCAAATGTAAACTATGACATAAGAACTTACCATAAACCAAACTTTCCAAAATGCATGTTTACCAAAAAAAAAAAAAGGAGAAAAGTTCAAAATCTAGGTCATATTATCATGCAGTACTAGCGATGTCGTTCACTAGTTTCTGTGGCCACGAAATACTAGGTAATTGTGTAGGCAAAACAATACCCAGCCGCCTTAACTTTACCCCAACTAAAGTCAGGTACCCATCAGAGTACCCATCAGAGCTGGGCAGACTAAAGACCACCCTCCAGACCGTGAACAAATATTATTATTCACGATTCGAACCCAGGACCTTCGGTACGCAAGCCGAATGTGCTACCGCTCGGCTATCGTTCCCCCAGCAATAGACCTATAACAGCTTGTTTCTCCCTTATCGGACATTTTGAGGGTATAGGAACTCAATTTTAGCAACAGGCCCTTGGGAAATAACATTAAACTCAAGTTCAAAATGTTCAGACAATAACATTAAACACAAGTTCAGAAATGTTCAGGCAATTACATTAAACACAAGTTTAAAATGTCCATGAAATAACATTAAACACAAGTTCAAAATGTCCAGGAAATAACATTAAACACAAGTTCAAAATGTTCAGGACAGAAAATTAAACACAAGTTCATAATGTTCAAGCCATAACATTAAATACAAGTTCAAAATGTTCAGGAAAAAACATTGAACACAAGTTCAAAATGTTCAGGCAATAACATTAAACACGAGTTCAAAATGTTCAGGAAATAACATTAAACACAAGTTCAAAATGTTCAGGCCATAACATTTAATACAAGTTCAAAATGTTCAGGAAAAAACATTGAACACAAGTTCACAATGTTCAGGCAATAACATTAAACACGAGTTCAAAATCTTCAGGCAATAACATTAAACACAAGTTCAAAATGTTCAGGACAGAAAATTAAACACAAGTTCATAATGTTCAAGCCATAACATTAAATACAAGTTCAAAATGTTCAGGAAAAAAAACATTGAACACAAGTTCAAAATCTTCAGGCAATAACATTAAACACAAGTTCAAAATGTTCAGGAAATAACATTAAACACAAGTTCAAAATGTTCAGGCCATAACATTTAATACAAGTTCAAAATGTTCAGGAAAAAACATTGAACACAAGTTCAAAATGTTCAGGCAATAACATTAAACACGAGTTCAAAATGTTTAGGAAACTCCTCAACATGAGTTTAAAAAGTTTATTTAAACCTTAAACAAATGTTTTTAAAGTTTAAACAAAATGTTGATTTGAAATTATCGCAGATTACAGTATTTGGAAGTTGTCGGCCTCAAGAATATTAATATTTGATCTGGTTATCCACGAGCCCAAAGAGAAAATGTTTCCTGTATTTTGGCATTTTATTTATGAGTTGTGACAATTGTTCACATTTTCGTTTGCTCTCTCATGTGGATTAAAGCATGTCATCGATCATGGCTGCAGAAGTGATGCTTTGTACAGAACCGGTCCTGTGGATACTAGCACCTTGGCAAAGGTGAGCTTCGGCGTCTTTTATTAAAAACAAAATGTATAATATGTATAATTATACCTGCCTATTGAGTAAGTAAGTAAAGTACCCTTCAGACCAAATTGATCATAGGGCCGGTGAAGCAGCGTTCACCAGTTTCTGTGGCCACGGCATACTCGGGGATTGTGTGGCCAGTACATTGCCCAGCTGCCCCACCAAATGTCAGGTATCCATCATAGTTGGGTAGTCTCAGGGACACTCTTTAGTCCCGGGACCAAATTCTAGCCTTCACCAGGATTCGAACCCTGAACCTTCGGAACGCCAGTCGAACGCGCTGCCGCTTGGCGACCGTGTCCCATCTCCCTCTTAATAAACATAATATAATACATTTTTAGATCTAGAATCTAGACCCTTGATTCCATCTTAAGAAACCCCTTTAAAAATACATTAATACTTGTTTGTGTGTGTGTGTGGAAGAGTTTTGAAGGTCTGTGTTGTCACATTACGAGCAAGTGGCCCAGGGTTGCTGGTACCTTCGAACCGGTACAACCTGTGTATGCGTTGGTAAATGGACCAGCAAATACTTGAGTGAAAGAGAGCACTTTGTAAGATGGACATAAGGCGGATATAAGCCGCGACTGCCGTAGAGTTTAGGGAAGGGAATTAACTCTAGATCACTTTCAATATTAGTAATGTAGGCCTATTATTTGTATTTTATTACATTAAAGCGTATGAGGATGTGCATCCATTCTATTTAAAACAACAACGGATACACATTCTCATACGCTTTAATGTAATCACAAACAATACATTGCTTATATTGGATCAGAGTTAATTCCCTGCGATTTTCTTTCGCTTATGAGTGTTAAAAAAAGTTTTCGGGTTTTCCTAATAATTGTTTGTGTGTAGCCTTGAAGTGTGTCGTTTCTGTTTATATTTTGTTGGCGTATAATTACTATGTAGTTTATTTTATACATTGATATCGTTATTTATTGCTTATAATATAGACATTTTCAGATGGATGCAAAACTGATCTAAGGCTAAACTAGTGTATATATATATATATATATATATATATGTTTATACAAACAGAAGTACCTAGCAAATAAAAGAACAGTATAAAAAATATGCCACTTCAGGAAAATAAATATTGTGGATTTATGGAACTACATACACACAAGATGAATGGGGCCAATGTGAGAGTTTATGGGGTTAGCGAGGAGGAAATGGTGAAAAAAGGGGGGGGGGGGAGAGAACAGAAAAGTCTATGACGTCAATGGACAAGTCAAGCGAATCGAGGTGTGACGAGAATTTTTATTTGGGTGTAGAGGGTATGGAGACAGTATTTGGGTGTAGAGGGTATGGGGACAGAAGGTCAAAAATTAAGGCTATACCCGCGTAAAATAAAAAAAAAGTAGGATGTTTTCATTAAAAAGAGCTGTGACCTCAAACACACGGGTCGGAAACTTTGGTGAAATCAACAAGAACTACTCGTACACACATTGGAGTTGCCCATATTTTGTTTGGGGTGACGTCAGAATTATTATTTTTAATGTCGTAGTTTGTTGTTGACACAGCGCAGTCGCTTACATTGTTTCGATAATTGAGTATGTTACTAAAATCTCGAATCCAGACCTTTTAAAAAAAATTGGAGCAAAAAGTTTCGTTTAATCAAATGTTTTATTAAAATGTGACTAATGGTATGCCTAGCCTACTCATGGTATCTAATGGGGCACGGTGGAACTGGCGCACCACCAAAAGTATAAACAAAAAAAAAGTATCCCGGCGTATCAATTTGATCCATAGGGCTGGTGAAGCAGCGTTCACCAGTTCCTGTGGCAGTGGCGTTCGGCTGGCTTACCAAAGGTCCTGGGTTCGAATCCTGGTGCACACTTTGTTCCCGGGTCAGATGGGTACCTGACATTAGTTAGAGTAAAGTAAAAGCGGCTCGGCATTGTGCTGGCCAGACAATCCCCTAGTAAGCAGTGGCCACATAAACTAGTGTACGCCGCTGCACCGGGCCCTATTAATCAATTTGGTCCGACGGGATACTTTACTTTTACTCACTCTTTTTAAACACATTATCCTTGTTAAGAAATAGGCCCATAAATTAAATAGGTCAATACGAACTAAAAAGGGCTACTCATTTATTGTTAAGATCAACGTAATTTTGTCTCAATGCGTATATTACTTATTTTGCTATGGAATATACCTAACAAACTTTAAATGTTAGCTATTATTGGTCAACAGCGTGTATTACTACTGACTAATGAAGATTGTCCATGTTTTTTGTTTACTTAACTATTTGCTGGAATGGAGGGTCTCTGATCATGTTTTTTTGTTATGTGTCTTTCGCGTGGAAACAAAACCGCTTGCCGTGTGAACTTCCACGTGTCATCAGAACAAACTGCATGTCCCACACGCACGCAACGAAGGTCTACAAATATTCGTTTTTTTTTCTTTCTGTCAGCCATTAGAACACACCGGAGCAGGCCTCCACCACTGCCCCTTCTGTGCCGGCTTTCAAATCTTTACTGAAGGGCTGGACTGAATACCTAGAGTAAAAATCTGTCAACTGTTTGTAATTCTTGTTTGTGATGTTTTAAATTTTTATATGTAGTTAAATTTCGGACTTTTTCCTCGGTCTCCACAATAATATGAAGAAGAAACCTTACTTTGGCTTGTAATAACAAAGTGAGAGCCGATGGGTTAAAATAAACTTCATCAAACACCAGTAGAATGCAGTGGCTATTTGTGTATGTGTGTTAGTTTTCTCATCTCCCTTACCAACAAATAATACCAAGGCGGGTTTTCTCCCCCTCAAGTCCAATAGATCCGTTATCACCAGCTTCCTGTGGAGATATTTATTCATTTGCAGGGTCTTTTATGCTTAGAGCATATCTTATCTTATCTTATACATTACAGACACTCCTTCTATAAAGAAGATTATTGCGTCCTACGCTCATCCGTGGTCCGAGTCTAGTCTTGCATTTTTATTAATGTTTTAAATGATGTTAAGTTACTGGTTTTCCTGGTTTGTTCAGGCAACACATTCCATGCCCGAATGCCACTCGGGAAGAAAGAGTACTTGTATGCATTTGTTCTCGCATAAGGGACAAGGAAAGTGTTTTTGTCTTTATGTTTATCTGAGCTTTGCAACAGGTTGTTATTGTGTTGTATTTCTAAATTAGAGTTTAATGCCTTATGTATTATTACTACTTTACTCTTTGCCCTTCTGTCCTCTAGTTAATTGGGAATATTCACTAGTTATGAACCTTGCAGCTCCGTGGGCCTTAAAACACGACAAGTCAAATTTATTAACCGGCATTTTTCATGGACCGCCTTCTCTTACTGGAGCACCTAGGCCAGGGGTCGGCAACCTGCGGCTCGCGAGCCGCATGCGGCTCTTTCGATGACAAGATGAGGCTCTCCAGTTCCATGCGCAAATATTAATAGTTATATTCTTTTATCTTCAAAATTCATAAAAAATAGTATACTGCAAATATATATAGCCTATATACTGAAAACAGGATAAAATCACTCAACAGAGAACAGTGATAATAGGTAGAGTAATAATAATAGCCAAATAATAATACTTGTATATCCCGTTGGGAACAGTTCTATGCGCCGTCAACAGTTACAGACAGAGTACAGACAACGAATTAAAGACGAAAATGTATACATGTACAGGTGAATACTGCTACTTGAATTCTGGCGAAACTGTAGAGGGAAGGCATTCCAAGCGGACGGCCCCATAGGAGAATGCACGTTGGCCAGTGAACACTAGCCTTGCACGAGGGATCTGAAGAGTTAGTGCATCAGAAGCCGAGCGGTAACCAGTGCAGAGATCGGAGCAGAGGAGTACTATGAGTCGACTTCTTCTTCTTAAGGACCAGTCGGGAAGCACAGTTCTGGACACGTTGGAGGCCCTGAAGGGAGGAGGCCAAGAGGCCAGCCAAGAGCGAATTCCAATAATAAAAGCGGCAAAAGAGGAGAGAGATGACAAGCTTAGCACATGCTTCCTTAGTGAGATAGCGACGGATGGCGGCAATACGACGCAGATGGGAGATGCAGATTGTGGTGAGGAAGGAGATTTGGGGCTGCATGGACAGCGTGGAGTTCACATAGACGCCAAGGCTCTTGACAGTCGGGGAGAAAGGTACTGTTGCGTCGGCCAGCTGAAGATCGGACGCAGTGAGGGACACGACCGTCCGTCTCGTACTGACGATAAGAGCTTCAGTCTCCTCACTGTTCAACTTTAACATGTTTTCCGTCATCCAGTTCTTGATGTCCAGGAAACATTGAGAAGGAAGCAAGGAGCCCGTCGAAGTCTTCAGGCTCATCACTGTTATAGAGCTGGGTGTCATCGGCGAAAGAATGATATTTCAGGTTGTGGCATTTGGAGTGCTGACGATCTTAGAGTCAACATATTCGTGCGAGCAAGCGTTTTCTTGCATGAAATATAATAAAAAGTAAAGTACAAATAAAAATCTAGAGGCGTGCTAGAAACTGAAAACAACAAGTTATGAGCCAGATTTAGCCGAACTTTCAAAAGGCATTCAAGGCTAATGCTCCAATTGATGTAACTATTGTAACTATCTATAATTCAATAATTATAGTTATAGGCCTACTATTTGATTACTAATTTTATTATTCTAGCAGAGCTAGCTAAAATACTTTAATATATTTTGTGCGAAACATTTGTATGTTTTATATGAATAAATAGGTCCCTTTTATTTCATATTTAAAAGTATTTATTTTCAATAAAAAATCAATTTTGTAGGACGTTTAGGTAGGCTAATCCTACTCCTAATCAAATACGATAATATTGAAAAAAAAAGTTAGTGGCTCTTTAAAAACTGGGAAACTGTGTAAATTGTAACTTTTGGCTCTTCTGCCTCAAAAGGTTGCCGACCCCTGACCTAGGTTTCAATTTAATCATTCCTATAGATATCGTGGCCATGTCGACCCCATTTTTGGTTTACTTTACAAGGTTTAGTTAAAACTAACAAAAAAAGAAAAAACGCCATTCTCTCCTCCACATCCTCAATGTCCAATGTTTTATTAGTTTCAAATTCCTTCTGCTAATTATACTGTTTGTGTGTGGACACGAGGAGGGGAGGGGGGAGTTGGGTGGAGGACTGTTTGTCCGGTAATGAGTACATTTATCCCCCCCCCCTATTCGTTATCCCCATAACCCCCCCCCCCCCCCACATCTGCTTTGATACGCCCCACACCTCTCCCCGCAACGACAAGAGATGTTAAGAAGAATTAGGCCCCCCCCCCCACCAGTGCCTCGCATCGGGTAGTGGAAAGCCCAGTAGCGACGCCTGCACACGCCCCCCCCCCCCCCCGGCCGTCAGCAGTCACAGCAAGACTATTTGCCCCGCTCATTCATTGACAAAAAAGTTTACCCCTTCCTCCTCACCCCACCCCCAACCTCCTCACCCCCCCCCCTCTAAAAATAAAAACTATTGAGTGACCACCATTGTCAAAGCGGACTTCACAAGGACATTAAGAAATTTGAATTTTTCTTTTAGCAAACTGATGTTCAAGTGGGCTTACGGTGAAAATAAGGAGAAAAAGATTGTTCCATCTACATCGGGGTCAGCTGCGAAAACAATTGTCTTGGAAGGGGGGGGGGGGGGGAGTTATTCAATGACTTATAGATCTGGTTAAAGCCAGTATTACTCGCATGAATTTTAAACCTGTGAAATGGGAAGGGGGGGAGGGGGTAAGCTGCTAAAAATTGCAAGAGGAAATGCCAATTTTTGAACAGTTCTAAACGCAGAGTGAGCTATTGAGCGTGTTGCCACGATAAAAGAGAAGCTGATTAAAACGAACAAACGATATTATTGATTTGTATTAACAAAACTAAATGATTTTTTGTCGAATGAAATATTAGACTTCCGGAATTAGGCTAACAGCTGCCAGTCACATAGTTGGCGAAATTATTTTTGGATACAAGTTGTTGTAGTCTTAGCAACGTGCTGTTTTATTTAAGTAAGAACGGCTCATTGCCCATACCATGCACTGGTGACTGGAATTATGGTATAACACAGTTAGTTATATATCTATCATCTATTATTTATCGTCTATCTATCATCTACCTTATATCTATTTATCTTCTATCAATCATCTATCTATTATCATTCTATCATCTATCTATAATCTATCATAATTCTATCATCTATCTATCAACTATATTGTAAGCTTATATCGATCTGTCTGTTAATTATCTAACTATCTATCGATCCATCCATCACTTTTTCTTCATAACCTCGTGGTCAAGATAGATAGAACCTACAAGTATAGCGTGGGGTCCATTTTGAAACTAACAACTAACGACCGTAAACCAAATCACCAGAAAACGCAACACTTGAATACAATATTTTTCGCCAACAAGCTCAACCAGATTCGGCCAGTTTTAAAACACATACACGCTTGCCTTCCTGTTTTTTCCCTCTTCTCTCTATTATTACCAGACGACATTTACGCGATGGACCCAAAGGCGTCTCGGTCCAGTGACTTCGTGTCACCAGAGTCAAACGACCTTGACATCCGACCCGATTTTTTTTTCTACTCCTACAAGACGTCGTCTAGCATTCATATTCCCACCTGACCAAACCAGCAAAAGTGGGAGAAGCGAATATTTGCATATTACGTCACTCGCCCCCGTTTATTGGTGTGTGCTTGCGCATTTAAAACTATTGTAGTTTCGACCAACTACACGACCCCCCCCCCCGACCCTCTCCCTATAACAACCTTTACCCTTTAAGCATCACCACCCGCTCACCCCCACACCCTTTTTTTAAATTTTCATGGAAGCCTAAAAGTTTACGATTCAATGGATGAGCACGGATACACCGACCTATATAAGTCCCTGTCTCCGATCGACCCAGGCACTTTATTTTTTTAGTGAAAATTCAGACCTCTACTGTGTGTGATTCTTCGCTCTCTCTCTCTCCCTCTCAAGCCAACCCCATCCCTCCCACCACAACACCCCCCTTCTCTCCACCCTACAGCGACACGGTTGACTAGTTCCCTACTGGTATATATAAAACTGTCCCGTATTTTGCCTTGGACTTTTTCTTGGCAGTTCTGCGATCGGCATAGTATCTAAAGATTTCGTTCAGACTCCAGTCGAAAAGCCAAAAGCTCTTGGAATCTTCTCGCTGCTCTTCTCGTAGGCGACTCTGGAAAGTGGTCATGAGTACAATCTCCGCGGGTGACAGTAGTTCATCGAATATCTTCTACTATCTGGTCAGCATCAGAGGTTTATTTCGGCGCAACAGACGCTGTTATTAAATAAATCGCAAAACCCATACCACATTCGATTCCTTTTGATTCGTGGAAATTTTGCTGAAAAGAAGTCATCTGAGAATTCACATTTCTCTTGAGGAACTTCTGCACAACCCAAGGATTCAAGCTTTATCTAATTATTCACACAAGAAGGTAGGCTAAGCTTATATATTTTATTTTATATTTTAACCCTTACAAAAAAAAAAACAAAAAAAACTCGTAAAAATTGTGTTACTCGTACAAGTTTCTGACATAATTGGTAAATTAAGTATCGAGAATCTAGGGATTTCTTGCGCCTTTGATTGGTGCTGCAATTTTTATGGTGGCTATGCCGATTTTAAAATAGATCTAGATCTAGTATGTTCATATCATAAGCATTTGAAAAAAGCTTAATGTTTCATCTAGAACGTAGATTTAGCATTAAAAGACTATAATATTAAGGTGTGTTAATGATCCCACAAGATTGAACTAGAACATTTTCTGATCTTAATAGAACATTTATAAATGTTTTTTTTATAGTTTTTCATACTAGAATAACTCTCTGCAGAATTATTTAACCTACATGTTCAATAACTGTAAAAAAAAGTTATAGGCTACTCTGTCATAAGACCAGACATGAGCTAATAACTGTTCTGCCTTTGCGATACATTTATGCTAATTATGGATTATAAAATCTCAATTTATTATAGGCCTATAACAGGGTCGTGAAATCCTTTAACGGTGGCCCCGAGACAGCCTCTAAAGCCAACTTTTCATTATTTCATTTTTGTGTGAATACGTTTTTTCAAAATGTTTGGTCCATCTCGTTATATAAAAATCTTTAATCGGTCTAAAGACGAAACGTTTCACACCCCTGTTTATCAAATTGAAATGAATCGTTCACACAAGTTTGTGGCCACGGCCTACAAGGGTGTTTTGCTTGTTAATAGGTTTGAAAATGTCCAGAAGTATCGACAATAGTCAATGCTCTTCAGTAATGACAAAACACATAGCGTTATCATCATTATCATTCCCATGACAGTTGTGATCGTTGGGGGGAGCGAATGGACACTTCGGCAGTCAACTTTCTCCTTTTTTGCCTATCCTGAGCGGTCGTCATTAGTTAAGTCAACTGCAACCCTGTCCAATACCTTGCATTGTCTAGCCAGCATCTCCGCTGACGGCCTCTCCTACGCCCACATTCCACCGTGCCCTGGAGGATTGTGTTTGACAGGCTATTGTTCGCAACACATGACCGAACAATTTTGTGCCGTTTGATTGTTTATAATTTCAAATCTATATGTATGCAAGCTTGATTCCCGGGTGCTACCAGAACTAAGTATCATGGGATGCAGCCGATATACTGCTGCTAGGTCCATCAAGCTCAGAGGTCCCATAAATAACAGTACATAATATAATAGCAAGATCCTTAGACCTTAATCTCTTAGAATCAAACAAGACCCAATGCCATTCTTTCAAGAACACACTGTAAATCTCTTGGCGACCATAGGTGCTACACTTAATAAGCTTACAAAATTTACCAAATGGTATTTTCAGTACTAAAAAGCAAGTGCAATTAATATACATTTTGTAAACAAGTTTGACAATAGTCTTTTTCAAAGCCAGTGTAATTTCATCTTTCTATAGGCCTATATATTCAATGTTTTGCATTATTTACTTGTTATTTTCTAGCTATATAGGAGCTTGAGCTCATACAAAAGTAAACAACAAACATGGAAAACATTACACTAGCTCCCGTAACACAGAGGAGCTTAGAGGAGCTCAACTATTACTTTGACCACCTGTCAAGGAACATTGACAACTTTTACCAGTTGACCTTTGGCATCATGATCCTGTGTAAGTACTGACCGCTTCTCAAATGGTATACTCCTTGGGGTGGTTTGGTCTACAAATTTGATATCGCTTCGAGGACAGAGGCCAAGACACTAAGGGTATAACGAGGGCAGGCTTCCACTTCGTTGTCCGGTTGGTAGTAAATTTTTTCCTAATCAGGAGCGTAACAAGAGATGGATAATGAGTTTTTGTGTATGGGGTTGGTGACGGAGTCACTTGGGGCCATGAATGGGTAAGGCGCATTGGCACTGTGTCGGCATTGGCACTGTGTCGGCCAGACATGCCTTCCATGCCCCAGAAATGTACGTCGAAACTTTTTTTTTTGTGTCCATAAAGTCTTGATTAACATTATTTTAGGTTCATTAAAAAGTATTTTTTATGTATTTTAGTATACCCCTTTTGGTATAATACGTATTGATTTTCACCCCAAGTGCCGAGTTGCCCCCTAGGGTCGGCTGTGAAAAAATCTAAGGTTATTAAGGGGTGGGGTGGGAGGATTGTCCATATTGTTTTCCAAATTGAATTGCAAAGGTCTCCGAAGTTTGAGATATGTGGAAAGTTAAATGAAACATGTGTAGCAAAGGATGTCATTTGTTAAACCAATAGAACAACGACCTTGATCGCTGAGCAGAGCCTTTACATGCTTATGTAGCGCCCCAGGGCAAAAGTTTCAGCCCCGCCCCCTTGCATACTGTAACTGCTTGTTTAGTGTAATATATTTGCTATATTTAGACTACATTTGCCGCCCACCTGGAAGTGCCGACCCCGGGCATATGCCCCCCTCTGCCCCCTCCCATGTGAGGACACTGTCTCTGAGGGCTAGAAGTGCAATATTTCAAGCCTATATTATAGGCAATACTTGCCGGGGAATCCAAGTCCACTATAGCTTTCCTCATGACCCAGTTTCTACTCACTTAGTCCAACCTCCACTCCTTTCTTTTTCCTTTAAAAAAAAAGTAAGAAACAATATTGTACAATCCTTGTTCACAATATCAATGAGACCGAGGCAGTGTATAGTGTTATTTATCTCGTTTACTCATCTTTACTAATTATCTTTCTATCTCCAACATCTCAACAGTGCTCACTATGGGGTTTGCCTTCATTGAGGCCGGAGCTGTCAGGAGCAAGAATACTCATAACATCCTTCTCAAGAACTATCTGGATGGATGTAAGTTTTCATTTTATCTCTGTACATGTGTACACACGTGTACACACGTGTACACACGTGTACACAAGTGTACACACGTGTACACAAGACACTATGGGGCATGGTAGTCGAGCGGTAGAGCTGGCTTACCTGAGGGCCTGGGTTCGAATCCCGGCGAAGGCTAGGCTATTTTTCCCGGATCTGGATGGTGTCTCCGAGTCTACCCAGCTCTGATGGATACCTGACTATAGTTGTGGTAAAGTAAAGGCGGCTGGGCATTGTGCTGACCACACAATCTTCTAGTATGCCGTGGGTGAACGCTGATGAACGCTGCTTCACCGGCCATATGGATCAATTTTGGTCCGACTTGTATACGTTACTACTTTAGACGCTACTAAGACAATCAGTTTTATACTGAACTTTTTCTTATCAAGAAAAGATCATTTAGATTATAACATTAGTTCCCAATGGTAGTCATAATTATTGTGTACATAGAAATATCACACACTGGCCTACCTGTACACATTTGAAATATCACACACCGGCCTACCTGTAAATGTTTGAACTTTTTTTATGCAATCTTTATTCCAGTTGTGTCAGGAATTGCCTACTGGTGCATTGGTTATGCCTTTGCCTACGGCGAGGGCAACCGCTTCATCGGATGGCATGGGTTCGCCTCTGCCTACGTGGACGACTCTAAGATGTCCAACTTTTTCTACCAGCTGATGTTCGCCTCCACATCTTGCACGATCGTGTCCGGCGCCCTGGCGGAGCGTTGCGATTTCGTAGCCTACCTGATATACAGCTTTTTCCTAACAGGCGAGTTTTAAAAAAAATGTCACCATTTGTCTACCTAGTCCGCGAGAATTAGATTAATTTAATTTCAATATTTCAGTCAACAGTCTCAACTTTTTCAGAACTAGAAAAGTCAATTTCAGAACATTTTTTGTCCAAAGGGCTAGTGAATTGGGAGTTTTACACTAGCAAGGCAGTAGTTGTAGGGAAATCAGTTAGGCATTTCTTTCATACCAAAATGGCACATTAGGCAAGTAAATTAACGTTGAATCGTGGCCGCACGGCATGCAAGGGGACGATGCTATTATAATACCCAGAAGCCTATACTTTCTCCCGACTACTTTAAGGTTGCTCTATATGAGAGGAAACTCCGATTTTAACCAAAAACCTTTTAGTAAGGCACTCTAAACTTGTGACATCTAGCGGAAGTGGGTTGAAGGCTATTCTTTTGACGATTCAGGGTTCAAAAGTTCTGGTTTAATAAGGCTTGTGCAATGTATTTTCGGGGCCATCATCAGAAAACAACTCCGGCACATGAGAACCTGACATAGGCCTACGCTATCGGAAGTAAAGAGAGTGTAAGTGTGCCGGTGTGTCTGTGTGAAAATGTGTGGGAGGGCATTGTATTGGCCAACTTACTCTCAATACCATTTTGTTACCGAGGAACTCTAGAACTCCTTTTTCTGAACTCTTCTTACTGCTCGATGTTTGATCAACTTGTCTCGCTTCCCTCTCGCACAGCCTTCGTCTACCCACTATGCAGTCGCTGGGGCTGGTCGGAGTACGGTGTCTTCTACATCGGCCACGAGTTTGAAATAGAGAACGGTCAAAAAGTGCACATTAAATACGAGGTAAGGCATTAGTCAATATTGGTTAATTCTTTCCTAACGTTTATGGCTTAAAGACTTTTACACTTGTACAAGACATACTTAGCTATGAACTATGAACAGTTCCGTGTTAAATGTCACCTTATCTGTTCAAAATAGGATTTTGGTGGTAGTGGAATTGTACATCTTGTGGGCGGTACGACAGCATTCTTCGGCGCTTTGATCTTGGGGCCTCGTATCGGCCGCTTCCACAAGGAGACTGGAACCTGCATTCCTATCAGAGGCCATTCTGTTCCGGTAAGTCTTTCATTTTTACTCAAGGTTACACGCTCAAAATAAACAAAATAAAACCTAGAGACCCCCCCCCCCTCCAAAAAAACAAAAACAAAACGAACTGCTTTGTATTTTCAAGAAACACTAGAGCAGAGGTCAGCAACCTTTATACTAAAGACACTAGTGGGCCAAAGTTGGATTTCTAATTCTTTTAGCGTGCCAACAGCCTTAAAATAATCCTGCTTTAGCACAAGTTTATTGAAGAAGAGACTTGGAGTCTTCCGCATGCCACTGAAAATAGCTCCGCGCGTGCCATGTCAGTCACGCGTGCCGCAGGTTGCCTACTCCTGCACACCAGGACAGAAGGGCAAAGAGTAAAGTAGTAATAATACACAAGGCATTAAATTATAATTTTGGAATACAACACAATAACAACCTGTTGCAATGCTCATATCATAAACACAAGGGCAAAAACAGTTTCATTATCCCTTATGCAAGAACAAAAGCATATAAGTGCTATTTCTTCTCGAGTGGCATCCGGCCACGAAATGGGTTGCCTGAACTGCAGGACTAGACTCAGACCACGGATAAGAGTAGGACGAAATATTTAAAGAAAGAGCGTCTGTAATAATTAAGAATTCAATCGTAATCAAAAAGAGATCTGTTTTACAAGTTTATCCCATGCTTAGTGAGCGAGTAGCACAAATACAACTTTTGAATCTTTGCGCCAACATACATTTAAGCCTTTGCACTTTGCAGAACCGTCAGAGTTTAACCCTTAGCAAAAACATCAAAAACATCAAAATCCTAGCCTTTCCAGGAACATCAATATCATAATTGATTTATAAAAGAACAAATATTAAATGACTTTTATTATTATGTATCCAACAGCTTGCTGCACTTGGCGCATTCGTCCTCGTTTTCGGTTTCTTGGCCTTCAACGCCGCTTCTCAAGGTCACCTGTCACTGCCCGGCGATGGAGACGCAATCAACATGGCCGTCTTCAACACAATCATTTCTGCCAGTATGGGAGCCTTCACGTCACTGTTCGCTCATAAGTAAGTTGTCGCCCTTTAAATTATGGGCGTTTTTTTTTTTTTTGGTTTTATACACCAAAATGATGTTGCAAGTGTAACGTATCTTTAAAAAAAAATAATGGAAGTAAAATATCAACACCTTCGATACACATGTCTTTGTTTACACGTGGGTTAGTTGTGTAACAATCACATACAAAAAATATTGTATTTCCTCGCTAGTTTAGGTAATGGACATTTTTGTTTACGGTTTGGTTTTTGCATAGGATATTTTTTTTTCATTTATAAAATGAACTTATCCATGATTATAAGTGATAAAATAGTTTTCTTTTGGAGAACATTTCAAATTTATACTTAAACGTTTGTCCCGTTACGTTAGACGGCCTAGGCGTACATCGATGACAAAGTATAGATTATCTATAAACATGTAGGCAAACTCACGGCATAATATATCTAGATATTGATTATAATCTAAGTGTTTTAAAAAATATGGGCAAGAGATCTGATTGGTCTTTTGAGCTCTGTTTTTCCCCGTAGATAAACCAATAGTTTTAATTGAGAAAGGAAATAGCATAAAATATTTAATTGTATGTTTTTTATATAACACTTGTATACCCGAGTGGCATTCGGGCATGGAGTGGGTTGCCTGAACAAACCAGGAAAACCAGTAACTTAACATCATTTAAAACATTAATACAAATGCAAGACTTAGACTCGGGCCACGGATGAGCGTAGTACGCAATAATCTTCTTTATAGAAGGAGCGTCTGTAATGTATAAGATAAGATACCCCCTTTAAGTCTATCTTAAAATTTCTCTTTAAACAGAATCGGCCTGTTTGGTCACCACTGGAGTATGCTTAGTGTCATCAATGGAGCATTCGTAGGCATGGTGAGTTAGTTCTGTAAGAAGTCTTATTGCATGAGATGTTACGTAGGCACGATGTTAAAACATACAGCAGTTTTGGTCTTGTTTTGTTAAAACACTAAATGGAAATGCTCAAAATGATGTTGCAAGTGTAACGTATCTATAAAAAAAAATAATGGAAGTTAATTATTAACACCTTCGATACACATGTCTTTGTTTACACGTGGGTTAGTTTTGTAACAATCACATAAAAATTTCTTTTTCCTTGCCAACGATTTATTAACTGACCATTCTATACAATCAATGTTCTTTGTTACACACTTCGTCAGTTGTATGAACTATAATGGTGCAACTTAAAATGTTCATGAAAATAAAAAATAACGTTGCATTTGAAATAAATCTTGTAGTTTTTGAAGCATTTCATGTTCTTGAAATAGATCTAATAATCTTTTCTCCTTATTGTAAGAAATGCAAGAAATATATCTGATTTAAAAAATATCAAAAAGTAAGAATTTCGAAAAATTCAGTCACTGTATTTTTTTGCATTCTGTAAATGTATTTACTTTTAGAATAGTCTAAGTAACTTTACTCGTAGAGTACTAGTGGTTTGTTTACTGGGTGTTGGTTCTTTCTGAAAATGTATTTCTGATATTCCCAGGTGGCTATCTGTGGCGGCTGTAACTCCATGAAACCCTGGGGAGCGATCATTGTAGGCTTTGTTGGTGCTTTGATCATGAATGTCATCGAGGTCACTTTGCAGAAGTGGCAAATAGATGATCCCTTGAACGCTGTTGGAGGTAATTGCTATAAAAACAGAAACACCTGATATTATCTGTAGGCATAGGCAAATTTTAAAATATGAATTCGAATATGGACCAAATTTTAAAGAGAAAAATAAAACCAATTTTTTATTTTATCTTGTCTAGTTCATTTTGGTGGCGGAGCATGGGGCGCCTTGAGTGTGGCTTTTGTCAAGTATCCAACAGGAATTTTGATGGCATGGGACAAAAGATCAGGCGCTGTAAGTATCCAATATTTTGTTGAGGGTTTTAGGGTCTCTATTGGGGTTTTAGGGTTTCCATTTTACAGGATGCTTGCAATAAAATGTTGATTGTCCTAACACTCTCTCTTCCTGCTCTCATTGCAGATGTTGGCCTGGCAGCTTGCAGGAATCTGCTCGTATTTCATCTGGACTGCCGGAATGATGTCAATGCTCTACTTGACTTTGAAGTATTTTGGACTATTTAGAGTAGCACCAGAGATTGAAATTAAGGGTAAGTAAAAAAAAAATATCAATTACCATGTTGGTTCATAGTTTGTGTGTATTGAGGTTAAGGATGGAGAGGGTGATGGTTCAACAAGGTTATCATAACAATTTGAGATAGTTTATTCGTAAGAAGGGAGTTCGATACTGTGGCGTGCTGGTCTAAGATTCTGTCACCGAGCCTGCAATTAGCCTAGGCTATCAGTGCAGACTTAGTGGATAACTCAGCAGGTACACAGGGTGATGGGGAGGGGTGATTTAGGCAGGTTTTCTAGGTGGTATGTGGTCCCGAAGTGCAGATGATTCCTAGGTGATTCTAAGACAAATTTATATCCAGGTTTCGTTTTGGCTCGTTAATACGTAGGTTGAGTTAAACTGTTGACTAATTGACACTGTCACTGGACGTCACACAAACAGGTATTCTATCAATCGATAAGCAAGGCGTATTTTAACAACGAATATTTTATTCACGTGAAAGTCCGTATTCAATCATTGATGACATGAGCACATAATTCATACAATCCAAATACAAGTGATAAAGAGTACATTTAATCATAGGCTTAAACTATATGTAGCAAATAGTCCTAACAAGGACTCTACAACAGACTGTAGCACCGCGTGGTGCTGTTGGAGCTCGGGGCATCCAACCCTCGAGACTCCTTAAGCCAGACTGACCTAAAAGTAACTTACATTACATGTTAAACAACAAGTTAGGTTGCAACTCCCCACGTGATTGTAATGAGGGGGGAGGGGCAAGGGTAAGATTGACCCGTAGATAGCGTATCCGATTGGTCAACATGTCTCTTCAATTCAACATTTGATTGATTGGCATATGAAAATAAGTACCAAACGGTAGTGGGGAGGGGTGCGGGGGGGGGGGGGAAGACGCGGCGGTAGGGAAACTTCAAAGGCCCTGTGTTGTTGGTCAGAGTTTTCTCTCTTGTCCGTCGGGGTCCTGCATCAAAGATTCCAAGTTCCCTATTCTCTGACCAGGGGAAGAACCGTCATTGAGATGTGAATTTCCTGTGATCTGGTCGAAGAGACTGTGGGGTGGGGGGGGGGGGCTTAGCTTGGTTGCGTCAGGTATGACCCTGGTCTTGTTCCGAGGGCATGGGGCGGGGAGGGGGGAGGAACACACACGTGCTACAACATTTATAATATACATGAATGGGAACTAATATCAATGACTAATCGTATAACAATAAGTAATATACTGATAAGCATGCAGAACGTATACATATATGTAAATAAAATTCAATGCAAGCTAAATACTTTAATGTTAAATAATATAGGAGATCGAAAGGAAAGACACATTCTTACTCCAATCAGACATTCAATAGTGGCACATAGTGTCAGTGGTTTGTACGTACATATGAGATGATTATAGTATCTTATAAGAGCGGATTACATCTAAGACCTTTCTTAGTTGAGTGTGACGTTAATCTTTTCCCCAAAACGCCACAGATACAAATTCATGACATACAAAAAATAAAACTTACCCTTAAATGTTTGAGAAATATGTACATTTTATGAGGCATCTTTATATTCATCTTTTTATAGAGTAGTCTCAGTAGCCATTTTGTTCAATATTGACCGTCTTAGTGACATATTTATCTCGTGCATAGTGAACTATAAAAAATGAAATAAAAAATTAAAGTGTGTTACTAAATGTCTATAGTGTACATTTAGTTTGATGACTGCTGTTATAGTGTCTTTTTAATAACTATTTTTTTGTTTCTTGTAAAACAGGTCTTGATATCCCTAAGCATGTTTTTGTTTCTTGTAAAACAGGTCTTGATATCCCTAAGCATGTTTTTGTTTCTTGTAAAACAGGTCTTGATATCCCTAAGCATGTTTTTGTTTCTTGTAAATCAGGTCTTGATATCCCTAAGCATGTTTTTGTTTCTTGTAAAACAGGTCTTGATATCCCTAAGCATGTTTTTGTTTCTTGTAAAACAGGTCTTGATATCCCTAAGCATGTCTTTGTTTCTTGTAAAACAGGTCTTGATATCCCTAAGCATGTTTTTGTTTTTTGTAAAACAGGTCTTGATATCCCTAAGCATGTTTTTATTTCTTGTAAAACAGGTCTTGATATCCCTAAGCATGTTTTTGTTTCTTGTAAAACAGGTCTTGATATCCCTTAGCATGTTTTTGTTTCTTGTAAAACAGGTCTTGATATCCCTAAGCATGTTTTTGTTTCTTGTAAAACAGGTCTTGATATCCCTAAGCATGTTTTTGTTTCTTGTAAATCAGGTCTTGATATCCCTAAGCATGTTTTTGTTTCTTGTAAAACAGGTCTTGATATCCCTAAGCATGTTTTTGTTTCTTGTAAAACAGGTCTTGATATCCCTAAGCATGTTTTTGTTTCTTGTAAAACAGGTCTTGATATCCCTAAGCATGTTTTTGTTTTTTGTAAAACAGGTCTTGATATCCCTAAGCATGTTTTTGTTTCTTGTAAAACAGGTCTTGATATCCCTAAGCATGTTTTTGTTTCTTGTAAAACAGGTCTTGATATCCCTAAGCATGTTTTTGTTTCTTGTAAAACAGGTCTTGATATCCCTAAGCATGTTTTTGTTTCTTGTAAAACAGGTCTTGATATCCCTAAGCATGTTTTTGTTTCTTGTAAAACAGGTCTTGATATCCCTAAGCATGTTTTTGTTTCTTGTAAAACAGGTCTTGATATCCCTAAGCATGTTTTTATTTCCTTTAAACAGGTCTTGATATCCCTAAGCATGTTTTTGTTTCTTGTAAAACAGGTCTTGATATTCCTAAGCATGTTTTTGTTTCTTCTAAAACAGGTCTTGATATCCCTAAGCATGTTTTTGTTTCTTGTAAAACAGGTCTTGATATCCCTAAGCATGTTTTTATTTCCTTGTAAAACAGGTCTTGATATCCCTAAGCATGTTTTTATTTCCTTGTAAAATAGGTCTTGATATCCCTAAGCATGTTTTTGTTTCTTGTAAAACAGGTCTTGATATCCCTAAGCATGTTTTTATTTCCTTGTAAAACAGGTCTTGATATCCCTAAGCATGTTTTTATTTCCTTGTAAAATAGGTCTTGATATCCCTAAGCATGTTTTTGTTTCTTGTAAAACAGGTCTTGATATCCCTAAGCATGTTTTTATTTCCTTGTAAAACAGGTCTTGATATCCCTAAGCATGTTTTTATTTCCTTGTAAAACAGGTCTTGATATCCCTAAGCATGTTTTTATTTCCTTGTAAAACAGGTCTTGATATCCCTAAGCATGTTTTTATTTCCTTGTAAAACAGGTCTTGATATCCCTAAGCATGTTTTTGTTTCTTGTAAAACAGGTCTTGATATCCCTAAGCATGGTGAGCCCGCCTACCCGCTCGAAGCCTACGGCCACGGTTACTTCGAGAAGGTTTTGGCAGTCGTGGAGAACGGACAACTGTCTCAGGTGGAACAAGGTGAGAATATCTTCAGTAACTAAGAGATAGCCTATTACTCAAGTTCACACATGTTCCTTCTAGATAGCAGATTATGTACTTGGTCCCAAACTCCTGTAGGGATTGTTCGGCTGCTGGGCTAGAACCCGTACCGCTTTATCGACAGTCCGGTGTACTTAACAGCAGGACCAGCCGGCCCCACAAGGCTTTGGGGGCTCAGAAGATAAAAAAAAAGGGAGACCAGACCAAAGAGCTGTTTCAAGTAGTCTTGGCGCCGATGGCATTGAGCTGGCTTTACCATCTCCCTAGTATTCAATTTCCCTATTAAACTAACGCAATCCGAGCATTTTTGTATACAAGATCGTGGAATTGAATCAAAATAAACTAACCAGACTGTTGGCGCTCTGTCAAGATAGCAAACGAATTTATGTTCAATTGTTTGTTAAAGCTCTTCCGTGTCTGCGAGTTGGTGGATGTGTTTATAATACCTTTTTGTGAACAAGAGAATGGAAATAAAGAACAAAACACCAAATTTTACTGAAATGCATTTAATAATGTTAAAATTCAATAATAGTCTTACTTTTATAAGGAAGCCTCTAGATTGTGCTTGGAGCCAGGGCTAGGGGTCACTTGAATCAACATGTTTACGCAGTAATATTCTGTATAATTCTAACAACGTGCATTCAACAGTGATTATATAAAATAACTTCAGTTGTTGAATAAACAATTTTTATTTAAATTGTGGACTCAAGATAAACGTAAGCTTAATCAATAGTCATATAAACCAAATGGGCACAAGTAATATAAACCAAATGGTCACAGGAAAATTAACAACTAACAAATATAACGAACTGGTCTCTACAAGATCTCAAACTGAACTGATTAAATTAGATAGGGGACATAACAAGGGAAAATGTAACTTTCCCAATTCGACATTCGAAACTAACTCTCAATTTCCACGCGTAGACGAAGTATTTCAATCTGCACTAACTTTAAGGTCAAATCTTCCTTAATATCTAATACGCACATATGAAAGGTCAATGCACTGGACAGTCAATCATTTGTATTCGAAACAATAAATACAAATTAGAATAGCGATTATATAATTACAATTAAATAGAAGATAGAATTGATATATTTTGAAATGTTCAGATTAAATTTGTGATAAATATGAAACATTGAGTTGGCTATTCAGTTCTAGGGCATTGTGGTGGCAGGGGTAGCGCCCCATGATTTCTTTCATTAATGGGGTCTCCCGATTCGATTCTCTTGATATAAAAAAAGCCCCACTCGATCCCAAACCCTAGGGTCTGAAGTGTAACTTCAGAGTATAAGCAGGGATGAATATTTCCTTGTCATTATAGTTCTGGAATATTAAGGGCCCAGTATAAGCAGGGATGAATATTTCCTTGTCATTATAGTTCTGGAATATTAAGGGCCCAGTATAAGCAGGGATGAATATTTCCTTGTCATTATAGTTCTGGAATATTAAGGGCCCAGTATAAGCAGGGATGAATATTTCCTTGTCATTATAGTTCTGGAATATTAAGGGCCCAGTATAAGCAGGGATGAATATTTCCTTGTCATTATAGTTCTGGAATAGTAAGGGCCCAGTATAAGCAGGGATGAATATTTCCTTGTCATTATAGTTCTGGAATATTGAGGGCCCAGTATAAGCAGGGATGAATATTTCCTTGTCATTATAGTTCTGGAATATTAAGGGCCCAATATAAGCAGGGATGAATATTTCCTTGTCATTATAGTTCTGGAATAGTAAGGGCCCAGTATAAGCAGGGATGAATATTTCCTTGTCATTATAGTTCTGGAATATTAAGGGCCCAGTATAAGCAGGGATGAATATTTCCTTGTCATTATAGTTCTGGAATATTAAGGGCCCAGTATAAGCAGGGATGAATATTTCCTTGTCATTATAGTTCTGGAATATTAAGGGCCCAGTATAAGCAGGGATGAATATTTCCTTGTCATTATAGTTCTGGAATATTAAGGGCCCAGTATAAGCAGGGATGAATATTTCCTTGTCACTATAGTTCTGGAATAGTAAGGGCCCAGTATAAGCAGGGATGAATATTTCCTTGTCATTATAGTTCTGGAATAGTAAGGGCCCAGTATAAGCAGGGATGAATATTTCCTTGTCATTATTGTTCTGGGATAGTTCTGGGATAGTAAGGGCGTCTGTAAAGCAAACCCGACGCACCACATTTATCCATAGGGCCGGTGAAGCAGCGTTCACCAGTTTCTGTGGCAACGGCATACAAGGTGATTGTGTGGCCAGCATTAAGCACAACCGCCTTTAATTTTACCCCAACTAAGGTCCGGTACCCATCAGAGCTGGGTAGACTCAGGGACACTCCCCAGATCCTAGTAGAGGCGTCTGATGTGCACAATCTCCTAGTCGAAAAGTTTTATACATTCACTTATAAAAAAAAAAATAACGTTTTTCGCTTATATTAACGATCGTCTGTTCCCCCCCCCCCCCACCCTAAAAATAGACCTTCAGGGACATAAGACTATATATAGACTTAGAAAGTATTTCTTTCATTCCAGGTTTCGAGAGTGGGATCTACGTGAAGGACGACGGGCCCTACGAGCACCCTGAGGTGAAGGTCATGGGCATCCACAAGATCCACTCCGTGCCGTCCATGATAGAGCTGGACTCCATCAACAAGATGAAGTCGGTGAAGAACCCGGAGGACCTGGAGCGGATCAAGCGGTCCATCTCCACCGCCTCCCTCCCGTCAGCGGCGCCCAGCTCCCCGACCATCGAGAAGTCCTCCAGCAAGAAGTGGGGCCCAGCTCGCATCCTCGCCGAGGAGGGCTACGTGAACAAGGGCTATGACCGCAACGAGGGCAACAACGGGGTCAAGCCGGACGAAATGGAAAGAACTCAACTGTAATATGTAAAACCAATGCCGGATCCATTTAGAGCATCATTCGGTTCCGGTTTCGAAATATCTAAGAACCGGTTCCTTTGAGGATTTCAGCTGGACTCTGCGGGTCGAGTGGACCTTGTACCTTCACAAAGAGCCTGATTTAGCATTTGTTGAAAATTAAATTCGTTGATCATTTTAAAACATTCAATTCTCTCTATAATTCATTTTTTAAAGATTTAATCCAACCCATTTTAAGATACACCTCAATAGATTTTAAAATATTCATGTCCAGTTTTTACGATACTATTTAATTAAACCAGGTGTTGTTATTATTAACTTTAGATGCAATTCCATTCATTTTACATGTACATGTTATTCACCTTCGTTCTAGTTTTAGTTATGTTTTTTTTTTTATTAATGACTGTTTTGTTTAAAAAAAATTCATACGCATTTAAATTTATACTTGCATTTTTTAACCAGACCACACACCTGACTGTCCAACATTTTTATTAGTTTTGAAAACAGCTTTTTAAAAAGGTTTGTGCTTAAACAAGGGGAGATAAATCACTATTTGTGAATAGTATCTATTTCACGATTGTCTCCCGTAAATTGTTCATATTTTTTAAAAATTCTATTCATATAATCAAGTTATGTTCCTATCCAGAATACCGATGACAAGCATTTCCTTGTACATAGTTTTATGTATTGTTGCAACAACTTTTAAAAGATTTTATACATTGTTTATACAATTTTTTTTAAAGATTTTTTTTTTACTTTGAAAAATTTGACATTCTATAGAATATTTAAAAGGAAATAAATAAGTTTATTTACGAAACTATTAGTCCTGGAGTTTGTCGCACGAGTCTCTTGTTTAAAAATTTGTTTGTTTTAAAATGTGTCTTATGTAACAGTTTACTGCAACTAAGACAGACATGGAGAAAGCCATTGAAAAAAGTTACTATAATGTTCTTTATAACTTGGCGAAGAGTTGTTAAAATATATAGGTTGAAGATTCGGTACCATAGTATACGTTTATTAAAAATTAAAAGTTCCTATATAAACAGCGCAAAATTCAGTGTCACTCCTCATGAATACATCTACAAGTTTAAACGGATTTGAACCAATTCCCCATGGGTGGGCTAGACGATTTCGCAACATATAAATTATAGTATACTAAAAAATGCCATTAAATAAAGTAAAAGTAACTCGTCGGACCCAATTGATTCATGGGGCCGGTAAAGGGGATTGGGTTGCCAGCAAGATACCCAGCCGTCTTTACTAATGTCAGGTACCCATCAGAGCTGAGTAGAGACTCAATGCCCCCCCCCCCCCCCCAATATCACCAGGATTCGAACCCAGGACCTTGAAGTGGCGTAGCTAGGGTCATCTGCGCCCCTTCTCTGACTGACAGAGTCTGGAGGCTCACCGAGCTTCAAGAAACATTTGAAATTGTGTGGTTTATATGGTTCATATTGTTTATATTGTTTATATTGTTTATATTGTTCATATTCGAAGCATCAGGTATTTTAATGCAATAGAATACAGACAAATAATTCTCTATACGATTGTAAACAATTTATTTGAAAAAAACAAACTATTAATTATACATGACTGAAATAGAGTCTACAACAAACGGATCTTCCTTGATTTGACTGTCGCAAACTCTTCAATCACGTTGTCAAAATTAATATTCTCAAGTGTTTCTCTTTCGATGCTAAGGAGTGCAAGATCACTCAGACAATGTTGTTCCATTGAAGCACATAAATCAGTTTGCTGAAGGACCGCTCACAGCTTGAAATTGAAACAGCAATTGTTAGAAGTATTTGCAGTGAAATGCGCAGATTCGGAAATACGTCATCTCCATATGAAACAATAAAACCAAGAAGATCCAAAGGAGTTTCCGGTAGAACTTCAGTCCAAGCACTGAGCAGCATTTTGCAGTCTGCGATTGCTGTGCACAATTCGTGACCATTGACGTCAGTGTCGTAGAAATTTCCAAAATCTAAGCAATTTTGACAAAGTTTCTGCATCACTTCTGGTGTCAGGCGTCATAGTTGCATCTTCTGATAATTTTTCCAACAGCCCTACTAGTTAATCTAGTCTTTCATAAATAGCTTTACCAACTTCTGATCGTGCACTCCAGCATTGATTGGCACAACTCTTTTTAATTCTTACCAACGAGTTGTTGAACGAGAGAAAAAAACATATATAATTTCAACCGTGCCAAAAAATGTGATAACAACTGGATCCTGTTTAGCTGAGTGTACTCCTGATAAGTTTAAGCTGTGGTTGTTACGGTTGACGAACAATGCTCTGTGATTTATTTTACGCAAACTTAAGTTATCTGTAAATAAGCGAAACATCGGTCGGTACCAGACCTTGGCATGGTTTGGCAGCTTGAGTACCCTGACAACCCCCAGAGCTATACCAGCGGGAGTTTTAACTCCTGGCAGATTCAACCAAGCTGGGAAGGTCTGCGTGGGTAGGGGTCAGAACAAACAACATAAAAAGTAATCATAAAATAAATAATAATTTCGTTGCCCAAAAAATTTTTAATTCCAGAAAGTAGATATAAACATTGCTGGAATAAGAAAAAACAACAACAATCGAACCCAACAAAGTCTAATAATGTCTCGACAATCCATGAGTTTGTTCAACACTGGATTACTCTCATCACAGAATCGGTACCGGTATAATATTAATAACAAGCTACATTGCCCGGCGTTGCCCGGGTGAAAAAAAAAAGGACTGTCTGGGGTGCAGATAACAAATTTATAAACTACACTGACTGAATACTTTTAGGAAAGTAAATAAATATTGTAATAGGGTAAAAAAATAGTCAAATATTTTTATTTAACAAAATCTATATTGCCTATAGATTTACAATGTCTTTTGTTTTTAAAAGTTTGACAAAATTAATTGTCGAAAAAAAAAAAGTATAGTCTAACTGGAGAATCGAACCCTGGTCGCCCGTATAGCAGTCCACTACGTTTACCACTGAGCTATCGAAGACACATGTCCGATGTGAAAAATTATTAGACGGTATATTGGGCTAGGCCTAGATAGGTCAGTGACACACGTGTTTTCAAATTGACCAATGGGGATCCTCGCGGGGCTTAACAATGTCTTTTTATATATATAGATATGGGAAAAGCACTTATGTGTTTGTGGAGATGTAAATAAAAAAGACCATGTTAGTGTTAGTTTGACATAAGGGAGGTAAACCAATAAAAATTTAACCAGTATTTACACTCCATGAGTTGTCTATACTCTGGACCTTATTAATAAAACAAAACAAGATTTAAAAGTGAAAGTAAATAAATATGAGAACATGTGTAAATAATACATTAAAAAACATTAACAGAAAAATAATACGATTGAATCTTAAGTAATCTATATTATAAAAAAGCTCAGTGATTCTTGATACACTGTTAAATGAGTCAGTTTAATTGGAATAAAGGACATATAACTTATAAACCATACAAAACTTTTGAGATTTTCAATAATTTGTCAGCAGAATTTATCATAATTCTTGTCATATAAACATCAAAAATGTATCCAGAAGTAAATAAGTCCAAAATAATATTTTAAATGGCCTTTATCTGTTCTCTCTCTCCCCCCCCCCCCTCCGAACATTTCACGTAACCCATTCTATGAGTCTGATGTTCCGGTATAACACGGAAAGGTGTGGTTACAATCCAAAACTATGTATATTTTGTAGGCTAGACAGGATGATTACGAATGAGGTCTTCCACTATTATTCTGTTGCTTCGGTTAGTTAACACTGAGGTCATAGTACTGTTACTCAACTGACTGTTAAGCCCCACTGCGACAACTTGCCTCATGTGAGATTAGACCCTGATGTGACAACTTGCCTCATGTGAGATTAGACCCTGATGTGACGACTTGCCCCATGTGAGATTAGACCCTGATGTGACGACTTGCCCCATGTGAGATTAGACCCTGATGTGACGACTTGCCCCATGTGAGATTAGACCCTGATGTGACGACTTGCCCCATGTGAGATTAGACCCTGATGTGACGACTTGCCCCATGTGAGATTAGACCCTGATGTGACGACTTGCCCCATGTGAGATTAGACCCTGATGTGACAACTTGCCCCATGTGAGATTAGACCCTGATGTGACGACTTGCCCCATGTGAGATTAGACCCTGATGTGACAACTTGCCTCATGTGAGATTAGACCCTGATGTGACGACTTGCCCCATGTGAGATTAGACCCTGATGTGACGACTTGCCCCATGTGAGATTAGACCCTGATGTGACGACTTGCCCCATGTGCGATTAGACCCTGATGTGACGACTTGCCCCATGTGAGATTAGACCCTGATGTGACGACTTGCCCCATGTGAGATTAGACCCTGATGTGACAACTTGCCCCATGTGAGATTAGACCCTGATGTGACGACTTGCCCCATGTGAGATTAGACCCTGATGTGACAACTTGCCTCATGTGAGATTAGACCCTGATGTGACGACTTGCCCCATGTGAGATTAGACCCTGATGTGACGACTTGCCCCATGTGAGATTAGACCCTGATGTGACGACTTGCCCCATGTGAGATTAGACCCTGATGTGACGACTTGCCCCATGTGAGATTAGACCCTGATGTGACAACTTGCCCCATGTGAGATTAGACCCTGATGTGACGACTTGCCCCATGTGAGATTAGACCCTGATGTGACAACTTGCCTCATGTGAGATTAGACCCTGATGTGACGACTTGCCCCATGTGAGATTAGACCCTGATGTGACGACTTGCCCCATGTGAGATTAGACCCTGATGTGACGACTTGCCCCATGTGAGATTAGACCCTGATGTGACGACTTGCCCCATGTGAGATTAGACCCTGATGTGACGACTTGCCCCTGCGAAGTTAACTCCCCGACTTGACAACTCCCCTCCCTCCCCGCCTGTGATTGTAAGCCCCTTATATCGCATGTTAAAGAAAAATTAAATGTAGCAATTGTGCTCTTTACGTTCACTAAGTTAGCAAAGCAGAACTATATCCCCAGCCCACGCACTTTCTTGACACAAGGGAAGGATACTCAAGATCAATCAAATTTGTTTGACATAATATGCCATTAAGCCATCATGGAAAAAATACGTGCAAAATGCGCTGAAAGCACGCTGTTTAAATGCCAACAAAAATATAAAAAAACTAACATATACAATGAGTATATCAAATATATTATAGTTATATAATATAAGTATATGAGTTAAAAGTTAAAATTTAATACAGTAGCTATACAAAAAATGAAAACTAATAGAACAAAGATCTGAAGATAAGGTTTCCTCAAATGGAAGCTTAAAAGAACAACAAAACCACTGCTCCAACAACTAAACGAACAAATGAAACAACAGTAAACGAACTATTGTAAGAGGAAGAAACAGGGGGAGACAAGAAAAAGATGCATGGAACAAAACTCAACAGATAACAAAAAACATGTTTACCGGAATTCTACATTCACCATTTGTGGAGTTTGGAAAACAGATTTCATTACATATAATACAAGTAAAGTTATCCCCGTTGGACCAAACAGATTTATGGGGTAGGAGAAGCAGCGTTAATCAGTTTCCGTGGCCACGGCCTACTAGATGATTGCGTGACAAGCACAATGCCTTGACGTTTCACCAACTAATGTCAGGTATTTTATCAGATCTGAGTAGACTCAGGATTAAGAAAACATTTCCTATCCTTCGGCAGGATTCAAACCCAGGACCTTCGGTACGCCTGCCGAGCGCACTGCCGCCACCGTTGTTATTTTATTACAGATACAACAAAATTACAAACATCGCATTCACAAAAAGTAACATTATAATAACACAAACACCACACACAAAAAATATCAGCTCAAATATTACCTATGTTGAATGTAGTCTTTTGTTGAATATTAAAAACATTCCTAGAATATTAGCTACCTAATAGAATAAACGTCACTTATAATTGTATAAACAATTCTATGGAAATGTTGTTGGATGATAACGTTTTTGAACCGAGGATCTCCGTATAATAGATATGCCTACAGTTAGCAAGAAAGCAGCAAATTATTTCTCCACTTCCTTTAAAACATGTTGATGATGGAGAGGTCTATTTGAACAGTCAAACCATGGGTCATGAGAAGGAAGACACTGCTCCGTAACCCACAATTCAGAGAGAAAGATTCTAAGACTCAATCTAGACAAACTACTCGAGAGAGATATGTGCAGATTATTTAATAAATCCCCCACCCATCTACCAACAAAAAGAAAAAAAAAGAAGACGAAAAAGATCTGGATACAATTCGTGAAAAATCTAGAAGACCCAAGCAAGATCTGGCGAGAATCTAGAAGACCCAAGCAAGATCTGGCGAGAATCTAGAAGACCCAAGCAGGATCTGGAGAGAATCTAGAAGACCCAAGCAAGATCTGGAGAGAATCTAGAAGACCCAAGCAAGATCTGGAGAGAATCTAGAAGACCCAAGCAAGATCTGGAGAGAATCTAGAAGACCCAAGCAAGATCTGGAGAGAATCTAGAAGACCCAAGCAAGATCTGGAGAGAATCTAGAAGACCCAAGCAGGATCTGGAGAGAATCTAGAAGACCCAAGCAGGATCTGGAGAGAATCCAGAAGACCCAAGCAAGATCTGGAGAGAATCTAAAAGACCCAAGCAAGATCTGGAGAGAATATAGAAGACCCAAGCAAGATCTGGAGAGAATATAGAAGACCCAAGCAAGATCTGGAGAGAATATAGAAGACCCAAGCAAGATCTGGAGAGAATATAGAAGACCCAAGCAAGATCTGGAGAGAATCTAGAAGACCCAACCAAGATCGCAAGGTCTGAAGACTAAATTTAGAGGAAGACCCCAGAAGATCTTGAGGCAGGGGAAGACACAGATGGTTAAAACCGAGTTCCACGCATAAAATAAAGAAACATGACAACAACTTTGCGTTCACATGCAAGAAAGATTTCATCTGGTTTGAGGCCTCTTCATTCACATAAAGGTCCTCTCTATAGGCTCGCTGTAGCCTTCCACTGGAACCGGCCGACTCCAACCTTTGGGCTCAACGGAGAGGACCTGGTCCAACGTGTACACCATCCTGACCTCATTGGTGCCCATGACCTTTACCTCGGGGGACTCGTAGGGTCCCAGGTCTTTCTTGTGTCCGCCGCTCATGTAGCCTGTAAAAAACAATAATGTAAAAAGTGCATTAGAATGAAATAAGTAATGATATCTATATAATCACTTGAGATATGCTTGATGCGCTTTGAGCCTACACTAAGTTTGTTGATAGCGCTTTATAAATACTATTATTATTATTACATAATTTTCTTGAGCCTGGTTATATATATTTTCCATATATATATATATATATGTATGCAGGGCTGGCCAAATCACAGGAGCGCAAATCTAATCGTCTTTCGAGACTATGGAGCCAATGATATATTATATATAGCTATAGCCCGATGTGCAAAAGTTAAACATATTTATTTCAAATTACACAAGGAAAATATGTTTACTTAATCCTGTATAGTCTGAATTTGTAAATTTGAAATAGATATAAGTATGCCAAGCTAAGCACATTCACACACTAATAATTATTTAAAAAAATAAGTAGCTACAGTGCCCTCACATAGGGGGGGGGGGGAGGGGCAGCGGGCGACACTTCTAAGGGCGGCACATATAGTCTAAATATAGCACTAAACAAAGCAGTTACAGTATGCAAGGGGGCGTCGCTGAAACTTTTGCCCTGCGGCGATACATAGGCTTGTGCGAACTCTGAATGGCGATTCTAAAACCTGGCATGGAAAATATTATTTGGTGCCAATTCCCCTTGGATTTCTGTCTAACTCTATATTCACTTCGTTAACCCTTCCCGTACCGACCTACTTCTATCTATGCTGCCTTCAGTTCCGCTACATACGCGCCCGGGACTGTAAGGGTTAAGTTGTTTGTTTATATCCTGGGTGTATACTGTACGCTATTCTTTCTCTCTCTTGTTGACCTCTCTTTTAATATACATAGTAAACTCAAGTAAAGTTCCCTGCGGATCAAATTGATCATAGGGCGGTGAAGCAGCCCAGTTCACCAGTTTCTGTGGCCACGGCATACTAGGTGATTGTGTGGCCAGCACAATGCACAGACGCCTTTACTTTACCCCAAATAAGGTCAGGTAACCATCAGAACTGGGTAGACTGAGAGACAACTTCAAGTCCTGGGAAACAAATCTTAGACTTCATCAGAATTCGAACCCAGGACCTTCGTTACGCCAATCGAATGCGCAGCCGCTCTGCCACAATGCCTCATTAATACACATAGGTTACCATTTATATGTTTACATTGTGTTTAAACGGATAAACTAGTAAAAAGTAACAAACTAGTTTTTTTAAAATCTGGCTAATAAGTTCAGCTTATACCATGAGGCGCTGTTGATTTTCAAATCTTAACATTACCAATGATTTATTCATTTAAAAAAAAAAACCAACTCTTTATAATGTTTTTTTTTTTAAACTTGTGCATCTTTTCTGTTTTTATTTCCACATTAGCGTTCATATCTTGTACAAAATGTTTGACAGATTTATTCACAAGTTTAAAATTTAGTACCACTAAAATTACTTCATCAAAAGCCATACCTAAACGATGTACTCACCCTGTTTGACGTGGGACAATTGACCATCTTCCATTATGGTCATGATAGTTTCTAAATGACCATGTCCGTACGTCTCTAGAGGGTAGGCTGGTTCGTTATGTTTGGGAATATCCAATCCTGGGGAAGAATAGCATATATAAACTATACTGTTTCTCCGTCATTTTGACGGGCAAAACCACTAGTACCATATATAAACTATACTGTTTCTCCGTCATTTTGACGGGCAAAACCACTAGTACCATATATAAACTATACTGTTTCTCCGTCATTTTGACGGGCAAAACCACTAGTACCATATATAAACTATACTGTTTCTCCGTCATTTTGACGGGCAAAACCACTAGTACCATATATAAACTATACTGTTTCTCCGTCATTTTGACGGGCAAAACCACTAGTACCATATATAAACTATACTGTTTCTCCGTCATTTTGACGGGCATAACCACTAGTACCATATATAAACTATACTGTTTCTCCGTCATTTTGACGGGCAAAACCACTAGTACCATATATAAACTATACTGTTTCTCCGTCATTTTGACGGGCATAACCACTAGTACCATGATATTTCTGCTATTTGATAAACTTGAAACTTTACTCTGTTTCGGAAATTCCGATCGCACCTTGTCCTCTAGGTTCTCACTTTAGTAATTCGCTATGATTTTCTCAAATAGATATTAATATTTAAAATCGAAAGTAGTATACAGCGGAAGTCTTTAGGAAGGTTTAGGAGTCATTAAAGATAATGATATTGGCTGCGCACGGAAAACAAAAACAAGTGTTAAGCCTTCATATTTGACATGGGAAGTATCGAGGACGTATTGCAGGCCACGCATGCTCACACTAAATATATATAATATATATATATATATGTAACTAAAAACAGTAAGAAAAAAAACAACCCAGCCATGATAACAAAACAAAACAAAAAAAAATGTAAAAAAAATTGAATTGAATATTTTTTTCCCAACCTTTAATTTCCATCTCCTCCGAGACCCTGAGAATTCCGGCATACTTCATACAGGCGAAGATAATCAGGCAAAGTCCTCCAGACCAGAGAACGATGGCAGACAGTCCCACAAGCTGCCAGGCTAGAAGCTGAACAGTGTAAAAATAAATGAATGGTACACTAGTATGATACCAAATTTACTCTCCATAACCTAGTGGGGAGTGGAGGGCGGGGAGTGGAGGGCGGGGAGTGGAGGGCGGGGTATGGGGGCTCTTGCTTCCCTCCACAAATTACGTTTGAACTACTTACCAATGGTATTTTTTAAAATACGACTCGCCTCTCTTTCCTTATCTAATTTGGATGCAAGTATTTTTTTTTTTAAATAACAAATTCAAGAATCTTTTTAAAGATTGGTTTTCCCCTCTCGCTGTACCTGTACAAGTCAAAATCATGGATGTTGCATCCAAAGAGAAAACGAATTATTATGATGGCGTTTGCTATCCGCAGGGCGCCTGGCGCACACTTTGGGCACCCCTGAATGACAGAAAAAAACAACTACATCGGTTCGTCAGGAAGGGAAACAATGTATGTCTATTCGTATATTTATTTTAAAATTTAATGGATGGCGATGTTTTGGTGGTCCGACTAAATGGGTTCTAACAATATAAATTTGACATGGGTCAAGACGTGTGATACTGACCAGTCCAGAACGTCGGTCCCAGCTCATCAGGATTCCTGTGTCGTATCTTAGGAAGGCAGGGGCGATGACTCCCCAGGAACCACCTCCAAAGTGAACTGAAACACAAGTTTGTTTATACTCTTCTGTTAACAATAGGACACAATTAGATGTTAACAATAGGACACAATTAGATGTTAACGATAGGACACAATGAGATGTTCTCTATAGGATATAGATGTTCACAATTAATTAGTTAGATGAAAAATAAACGTTAGATAAACTTTATTCTACTCTAAACTCTACTCAACTCTATAATTTTCTCTACTCTAAACTCTATTCTAAACCGCTACTCTACTCTAATATCTAATCTAAACTATACTCTTCTCTACTCTAAACTCTACTCAACTATAATATACTTTACTCTAAACCATAGGTTCTCAACCTTTTTCGGCTCACCGCCCCCTTTTAAAAAAATTTTCCGCTCACCGCCCCCCCTCCGAACTTTCTTTTAGCGCCTACTCCCCCCTCCCCTTCCGCCCATCCTGACTATAGTTTCCGCATTTTTTTTTTAGGGGACTAGACTTTTTGTGTGATTAATTATCTTAAAAAAAAAAAAATGAAAAGGAAACATATTGTAAGTATAAATAAATAAAAAAATTGCCTTAACAAAAGATTTAAATAAATCAATGCGAATCGTTTGCCTGGTGTGTTGCTAGCAATTTCTCAATTTTTGTTTCAATTTTTGTTGCAAAGCCTTAGGCATAGGTCTAATAATCAGTAATATTTGTTATGTTACAAATCAGAATTTGTTCGGCATCCCTATTGAATCAAATGAGGAAACATTTTTTTGTTAAAGGGAGATAATTAGCGCGTTTTATTTTAGCTAATATTTCTTTTTTTTTCATAAAAAATAAATGGCTTACAATTTATTTCTTTGAAATTGAATCAAATGTGGAAACATTTGTTATTTAAAGGGAGATAATTAACCCGTCTTATTTGAGCTATTTCTGTATTTTGTTTCTTTTATAAAAAAAAAAAGAAATGGCTTACATTTATAACTTTTAAATGATCAAACTGTAAAAAGTATTTGAAAATTATATAAATATTAGTCTATATGACTAAAGAATTTATATGTATATTTTCAAACATTACAACAACTACCCAGTTTGTATGATTACTACTTATCTATACCGCTTCACATTACTCTCACTATATTCAAATAGAAATACAACAAGGACATCTCGATAAAACTGAGATCAAAATATAATTAATATTAGCAGATGTTAGGGCGACAGTGGTCGGTCAGCAGGGTTGACAGTCCGGTGAACCAACCGCAGGACCAGCCGGCCGCACACTATATTTGCCAAAGACTGACCCCTACTTTATCGAAAAGTCACTGCGATTCCTATTTCTAATTAATATAATAATATGTTTGCATACTGTTGGGGGATTTCAGATATTTAGCGGCACTTGCGTTTACATCACATTTCATCCTGCAAAAACCAATCGATTAAAATAGCTGAGGTGTTGCCCTTCACCGCCCTCTAATCGCCCCCGGGAATGTCAGCGCCCCCCTCAACCTTCTCACCGCCCCCCGGGGGGCGATATTGCCCCCGTTGAGACCCTATGCTCTAAACTCTACTCTACTCTAAACTGTATTCTTCTCTACTCTTCTCTACTCTAAATTCTACTGAACTCTACTCTAAACTCTACTCTTCTCTAAACTTCACTCCACTCTACTCTACTTTAAACTCTACTATATTCAAAAATGTACTCTACTCTAAGCTGTACTCTGCTCTACTCTAATATCTACTCTTCTCTACACTAAGCTCTACTCTACTCTAACCTACCTGCCACAGCATCAACAGGATCATCAATCTTCAGCCTCTTCATCATATAGGACGTGACGTTAAAAGATACCCCTGCAATGGCACCCACCACAATCGCCGCCCATGGCCTGTACACGTCACACCCAGCACACACGGCAACCTAAAGAACAGAGACGGGAACGTTGAATATTTTGCGAGCGCAACTCCCCCGAAATCTATTGACCCCCACATCTATTGACCCCCACATCTATTGACCCCCACATCTATTGACCCCCACATCTATTGACCCCCACATCTATTGACCCCCACATCTATTAACCCCCACATCTATAGACCCCCACATCTATTGACCCTCCACATCTATTGACCCCCCACATCTATTGACCCCCACATCTATTGACCCCCACATCTATTGACCCCCACATCTATTGACCCCCCCTACATCTATTGACCCCCACATCTATTGACCCCCACATCTATTGACCCCCACATCTATTGACCCCCACATCTATTGACCCCCACATCTATTGACCCCCACATCTATTGACCCCCACATCTATTGACCCCCACATCTATTGACCCCCACATCTATTGACCCCCACATCTATTGACCCCCACATCTATTGAGTCCAGGAAAAAGTAACAAATGAAAGGTAAATTAAAAAGTAAAGTATCTCGTCGGGATAAATTGATCCATGGCGCCGGTGAAGCAAAGTTGAACAGTTTTTTTGTGGTCACGGCATACTATTGGAGTGTGTCCAGAATGTCCAGCCGCCTTTACTTTACCCCAAAGAAAGTCAGGTACCCATCATGCCTGGAAAGACTCCGCGACCCTCTCCAGACCCGAGCCTTCACCAGGATTCGAGCCCAGGACCTTCGGTATGCCACCGTGACAATCCCCACCCTTTCCCCAATAATGAAAACCAAAACAAAACGACAACAAGCAGTCAAGAATACTTCTGTTACCTACAACCAACTTTCGAGTGTGTCAACCAAAATGTATCACGGATAATTGAATTGATATATTAACTTATCTCTTTATATTCCAAAAAAAAAATGTGTAATCAATCTTACAAACGCAGAAAAAAACAAACTGTAAATAGTGAGAAAGATAAAAGACAACCGTTATGAATGCTTCCTTTTTTCCTTTATTTGTATTATGCAAATGTTTAAAAAAAAATTATAAAGTTTTTGGGGTTAGGACATTATTGTTTTACTTTTGCAACTGACAACTTATTTAGAATAGTCCATACATTTTTGTAATGACAAGTTTCAACCCAATATAATTACACAATTCTAGATAAAATATTTCATTATAATAACTTGATTATAAAATGTTTTAATATTATTAACGGATTATAATTTTCTACAAAAAAACAAGTTAGTATTAAGATCTAAAAGTATTTTTTATTTAATTTGCTTTGAAATAAATCTGTAACTTAAAGAATAACTTATGTATGTGCATTCTCTCTCTCTCTCTCTCTGCCTTTCTCTCCCCCCTGTCTATCTCGCTCTCTCTCCACTTTCTCTCCCTCCCTCTCTATCGCAGTCACTCTCTCGCTCTCTTTCTCTCTCCTCCTGTATGTCTCTCTCCCCCTCTCTTACTTGCTCTCTCCCTCTCTCTCCCTCGCTGCACTTTCTCTCACTCTCTCTTTCGTTCTCTCTCTTTCTCTTGCTCCCTATGCCTACCTTTCTTTCTTTCGTTCTCTCTCATTCTTCCTGACTTACCATCCCAGCTAAAGCTCCGTTCAGTGTATTCAGAAGACTCCAGTGTTCACCCAAGATACCAAACCTGGAGAAATTATTGTGAGCTACATAATATGTTTAAAATAAGGTATAGCTTATATATCAAGGGAGGGAAGCCTTGTTATGTGGGATCTACAGTCTACCCAGAGACCGGCAACCTTTCGAAACAATAATGCCAATGTAGGATTTCTAATTCGTTCGGCGTGCATACACACCAAAGAGTCAGTCTTCTCTAGCACTCAATTTCTTGTAGAAGAGTCACATCCTTTTCAGGAGTCCTCCAACGTGCCATTGAAAATCGCTATTCGTGCCTAGTCTGGCACGCGTGCCGTAGTTTGCCGAAACCTGGTCTAGTCTACACTTTAAAAAGCCCATTTCATATCATTTTTCGCTTAGTCAGCTTGATTTTTTTTTCATACATTGCAATGGGATTGTGTGACCAGAACGATAACTAACTCGATTTTTATTTCTTTGTTATTTTTCAACTTGTGTCAGACACTCTGTTAAACGTTCGTTTGGGAACGGGACGCTCCACAAACATGGAAAGAAATCCTAGCAATTAATCAGGATTCGAACTTGAAAACATTAGCATGACCTCCGACGCTATGACGCCTAGACCACCACGGAATAAATGTTTTTTTTATTGAAATATATAAATTGTAGGTGACGATTTAAGCAGAGTGGAATTATAGGTAAATAATGTATGACTCAACGGTGTGATACATGCATTCATAAAGAGACAGAAATATCTAGAAACAAGCTAAATTGCCCGGCGTTGCCCGGGGGGAAATAAAACGGATGCAATTTTTATGAACTACAACAATAGGAAAGCTATAAATAGAATAAAAACATTTTTTTTCTGAAGACATTTAGGAAAGTAATTTAAAATAAATATTGTAATCGGGTAAAAAATAGGCAAGTCTTTTTATTTAACTAAAATCTAAATTGCCCGGAGTTGCTCGTAGATTTAAAATAGTTTTTTTTTTTAAAGCAGGGCCTAATATTATTTGAAAAAAAAACAACAGTTGTTGAAAAAGGTATAGACTAACTGGGGAATCAAACCCGGGTCGCCAGCATGGCAGTCCGATACGTTAACCACTTATCTAGTGAAGACACATGTCCGAAGTAAAATCGCACAAGTAAAAAGAGACAATAAGGTCACGTGTCTTTAAATTAACTAATATGATTGGTTAAACACACACACACACACAGTTTACTCTATTACTTTTCTAATTTATATATAATACTAGTTAAAGATAAATGCACGTCAACACGATGAGGAAACTAAATTATATAAGGTCAATAAATAAATGAAGAATGATAACTCAAAACACACACTCATATTGCGATGTGGTACTTACTTATGGACGGCCAATGACGTAAAGGCGGCCGAGCTGCCAGAGAGCACAGTGTTCACGATGGCCAGGCTGATGATGGCCCCGTCCCCGGGCTTGGATATCGTCATGTTGGAGCCGCCGTTGAAGGCCATGAAACCGAAGATCAAAATGAACCCGCCCAAAGCCGCGAACTGAAAAAAACAAAATTAAATTATGAACTCAAGTCAAGGGAAACAACCAAAACAAAATATTTGTAAATATTTAAAAATAATTCATTCAAGGGAAGTAACCAAGAAAATATTTTTAAATATTGAAATAGAAATTTTATTCAAGGGAAGTAGCCATAACAAATATTTTTAAATAACCGTGAAATTACATACAATTCGGTAAAATACTAAAAGTTATCAGAAGTTTAATTTTCTGTGTTATCTTACCGGAACTGAATGACCGCGGATGCTTAGAACAGTTCCTGACTCCTTGTGGAACCTCCCGATTCTCGGACCGAGAAATAGGGCGCCAAAGAAAGCGGCTGAGCCCCCTACAAGATGGACCACACCACTTCCTGCAAAGTCCTGCGCAGTGGAAATACAAAATACAAATAATATATTTATTGTATTGGCAAGCCAATATTTGTTTTCAACAGATATATGTTTAACTAATCTCTTCTAGATAATCCTGGACGTAATAGGATCAACAACACCAAATAATAACTCGAAGTTCAGGCCAGCTTTATCCAATAGAATATCTATTTCGTGACTTGGTTAGTTTTTATACTTTAACTTCGTAAAGCGTTCACATTTGTTATCTTTAGGCAAACATAATAATATAGACTATAGATATATACGAAATATGTATTGCCACACAAGCCTTATATTAATATTATATATCAACATCTCAGAGTAACAAAAACAAACAAAAAGTAAAGTATCCCGTTGGACCAAATTGATCAATAAGGCTGGTGAAGTAGCGTTCACAAGTTTCTGTGGCCATGACATACAAGGAGGATGTGTGGCCAATACAATGCCCAGCCGCATTTACTTAACCTCAACTAATGTCAGGTACCCATCAGAGTTGGGTAGACTCAGGGACACCCTCGAGTTCCGGGAAAAATCCTAGTCTTTATCAGGATTCGAACCCAGGACCTTCGGTACGCTAGCTGAACGCGCTGCCGCTGGGTCACCGTGCCCCCTAACAACGCAGAGCACCAACACTTAAATAAAACAAACACATTCGCAGCATCTTTCTATTACAGTATTATCTAACCTCAGTGGTGGAATAAACTCCCAAACACTATAAAACAGGCGGGCAATATTGACAGTCTTAAATTAGGAATAAAAACATTCTTATTATTTCTTTGTTTCTTTATAAATGTGTCATGTGTTTGTATTATACCAGTATATAGCTCAGTGACAGTTTGTATTATACCAGTATATAGCTCAGTGACTTCTTCACCAGACGGTTAAAGCTAAAATGGGATTCCAATTTTTTTTTTTAAAAAGAGTCCTCTTGGAACGAGAAATATATATAGAGAGACGAAATTTTGTAGGTTTATGGCTAATAATTACATTTGGCCTCCATTTTGAACTATTGCTACTATGTAAATGTTGTTTTTGTGGCCGGTTTTGGGAAGGGGGGGGGGCAACTAGTTTGTCTCCACTATCTCTATACTAAACCCAAATTATAAGAAGTTAAATACTGAACAATGTTAACCCTTCCCGTACCGACCTACTTCTATCTATGCTGCCTTCAGTTCCGCTATATACGCGCCCGGGACTGTAAGGGTTAAGTTTAGGCTATAGAACAAAAGGCTGAAGCTAAAATCGGATTGAAAAAATATCTAATGTCCGCTTGGGCCGAAATTTACACCACGTATACACCAAATAAAATTCTGCCTCCATTTTGACGTATAAAAAGAAGAAATGATAAGTGCAGTAGTCTAGTATTTATGACAGTATCTGTGACAGAAAGAGTCATTTACACTACAGTCATGGCAGAAAAACAAAAAACAAAAACAAAATGGCGTCACTCACGTGGTAGTTTATGGTTTCATTGACGCCGTTGATTTCATAGACCATGCCTTGACTTAGCCAGCCCTCGCTCGTCCATACCCAGTGAGTGACCACTGGGTAGATAAACGCTGCAACGAAAATTGGCTATTTTTAAGACAACGAAATCACTGGCGTTATAATTTCTAAAACAGGCACATAATTAGTTAGCTTGACCCTGGATGATGGCGCAGATTTGTTTGCCGTCTTACGCTGAACAGGAAGCGACAAATACTAATAAAGAGAGAGGAATGAGTAAACTATCCCGTCGGACTAATGTGATCCCTAGGGCCGGTGAAGCAGCGTTTACCAGTTTCTGCGGCCACGGCATACTAAGCACAACGCCCAGCCACCTTTATTTTACCCAGCTTAAAGTCAGTTACCAATCATAGCTGTGTAAACTCGGGGACATTCTCCAGTCCCGAGAGCAAATCCTAGCCTTCACCAGGATTTGAACCCAGGACATTCGATACACCAGTTGAACGCGCTGCCGCTTAGCCACCAGAGAATGAGAGTGAGATGTAAAAGGCTTCCGACCAGAATTCGAACCCGAGACCTTCGGTACGATAGCCAAGCGCGATGCCGCTAGTCACCACGTGCTCCATAAGTTAACAAAGAGTATGAAGAAAAAAAAAAAGGAAAAAAAAACTAACCCATAAACAACAAGTTTTTATTATACTCCCTTTTTTTGTAAACTAACTTTTTACCATCATGTAATTAAATAATTGATTGACTACTGAAAATGAAACATGTACAGAAAAATATCTGTGTCACAGACACCAATGTAAACATGAATTAATTTTTTCCCTTCATTCACAAAGCTAGCTCTGTGACGAAAAACCAGAAAATGTTGGACCGGCATTTTCAACGTGAAACCAAAACAAACCGTTACATTTTCTAAAAATCATAATTATAGTATAATTAAGTTCTTTTAACTGAAAATTTTATAAAATGTATTGTCAGTCGCCTCAAGCCTGCTGCCCACGTTTCAGCTCGATTAGACGACGGAAATTGTTCGAAAAATCTATGCAAAGTTTTACAAGCAAGCAGACAGACAGTACGAGCTAAGAGAAAAGGAGTAAAAAAAGGAGACCACTTGACGAAAGACCTCAGAGTCAAATCAACAAATAAAAGTGCAATGCTCGACTTACCAGTGATGAAAAAGCTGTAAATAACGTAGGCCACAAATTCGCACCGCTCGGCTAGGGCCCCGGATACGATGGTGGCCGAAGTGGCCGCGAAGACGAACTCGAAGAAGAAGGTGGCCAGCTTGTTGTCTGGAAGCTCCGAGGTGGAGAAGTAGTGCCAGCCAATGAAGCTGTTCCCCTCGCCGAAGGCGAAAGCGAATCCTATCGTCCAGTAGGCGATTCCAGATAGAACTATGAAGATAACATCCGGGTGAGTATAAACACATAAAACTGCAAACTAACTTACAATTAACGTTTTAGTTACATAAAACTATATTATTATTATAAAATACAAACATTTTGTGTTGTAAACTAAAGACTAAAAAAGATGGACCGCTTGTCTTAATATTTCTTCTATTTGATAACTTGAAACACTTAGCTTCGGAATTTCCTATCGCACTAAGTCCTCTAGACTTCCGGTTTAGTAATTCGCTTTGATTTTCTCAATGGAAAATTTAAGATTAAAATCGAAAGTTGTATACAGCGGAAACGTTTAAGGCAATTGTAGGAGCGTAGAAGTCATTCAAAGCAGCCTAATTGGTTGCGCACGAAAAAGAAGAACATATAAGCTCTAAAAATAGAGCAAGCGGTCCATCTTATTATAGTCTTTGGTATAACTCACTGATCTATATCTAAAAAGATCAATGGTATAACTTATGTTTCAAATGGTTAGAATATAAAAACGAAAAAAAAAATACAAACAGGATATTAATAATGTACAAAATTTCAGCAAAATTCTTCATCACATAGTTTTATCTTTTGTTTACTTTCAAGATAAATTTAAATATTTCATGGTTACTTAAAAAAAAAAACTTGTACTTCAAGCATGATATTAGTTTTGTTTATTTAATTAGTATTCCTTTCTAAGTAGAGGCCGACCGAAACCATACCGAAAGTTATAACTTGGCTTTCGGTCGAAACCGAAACCGAAACTGAAAGTTTCCATACCCTTCGGCCGAAAGCGAAAGATATACCGAAAATAAAAAATAATAAAAAATTAAAAAGACTGCATATTTTTGTGAAATATTAAATAGTTTCTATATTTACTCTATTTACTTGAAATAAACCATAGAACATGTAATATACAGTTGCATTATATACATGTATTATTAACCATTTTATTTAGAATTGAATACTCTTTAAGATTTAATAACCCAAAAGGCAATATAAACTTATATAAGATTTTTTTATCTAAATTTTATGACATAAGTTGTAGGCCTATAAAATGAAACAAAACAAGTTAAAATAGATATTCGGCTGATGACCGAAAGTCAATATCAGTTTCGTCCGAAACCGAAAGTAAACCGAATGCTAACTTTTTAGCTTAGGGACGAAACTGAAACTACACCGAAAGGAGCCATTTGTCTACTTTCGGCACCGAAACCGAAGCCGAATTTCGGTCGGCCTCTATTTCTAAGCAATTAGCCTTTACAGTTACACTACTAGCTCTTACGTCTTAATTTACTCCCCCATCACGTGACACTCTCGTGCATCTTCTGAAGCAAGATTATCATAATATAGTCTTCTATTACAAACAACAAAAATACGTTTGAAATAGTTTTTTAAGGTGTCTGTAAATTCCGTTATAAGTTAATGAAACATTTGTTTTAGAAATGTTCTAGAATTCCTGATAATTGTATAAGTAATTTAGGGAAAATAGACCTTCCAATTTTATAATCTTAGAATTCATAATATAAATACGTTTTAGCTACAATACATGTTCACGTTTTGTTAAGAACATTTGGTCTTTCTATTATTTCAGACAACTAGTTTTTTAACATGTTATCTTGTTATAAATGCTTGTAAACTAACTAATTACTTTGTACAGATGCATAATCACACCAACCGAGGCTCAAAGCGAGAGTGTTTACTTACAAGAGTCCAGTAAATTCTTGATCAGGATGTTGCTGGTGTTTTTACTTCGGACACTTCCGGCTTCCAGGAAGGCGAAGCCGCACTGCATCACTGGGCATGAAACACAAAAGATTATAAAATATTATTTCACCACAAGGACATTGACAGGGTGATAAAGGAATTCACCGTCTCTTTTGGTTATTTACAGAAAACAAATGAAGTCTAATTTTTTGTGTTCTCGAAAATGTTTACCAAGCATACACTAATGATAATGATGGTCATTTCTATAGCGCGTCTCTCAATGCTATCACATTAAGCATGCTCTGTGCGCTCGTGTCCACGATAGTAGTGGGCTTGATCCGGAGTTTAAATGGAATTCCATGCGCCATTTTCCATACTTAACTCATCATTCCCTTTAATCTGTAGTCAAGGCTGACTCTCCCGTGAACCTTGACCCATGGCGCCAAAAAAAAAAAAAAGAAATTCTTTGTTAAAGTTTCAATTTCTATTCGTTTTAGTTAGGTCAATACGTCTTTCAATTTAAAAAAAAAAACAGCAACCCGAATACCCGTTCCTCTTCGTGACTTACACAAACATCAACTCTTCTATAGGAAATTTACATCCACATTAAAGATCAAGTGACCATCTTTCGCCTTCGCACAGGACACATACATCTAAACTCGCACCTTAAACGCATCAAAGCAGATAAAAGCGGCGACATGCCCCCTGTGTAAACACCAAAATGAAACAGTTGCCCATCACCTTTTTGACTGTCCGGCACTACAGGACATATGAAATGTCTACCTCCCCAAAACACCAAATCTCTTAAACACTCTATATTCTAACTACGAACAGCTACAAAAAGTATGCAATTTCTTCACCATAGCCTCAGGCCGAAGGGGCAAGTGCCCAGATGGCTGCTGGATCAGGATGTTGGTGATGAAGCGTTAAAGGAATCTTGAGTAACGTTGTAGAAAAAGTTACTCCACATTTTGAAAAGGTGTATTTATTTTTGTGGCCAAGTGCTTGAAATGAGGGAATAGATCATTGTATTTATAAGTATTAGAGATATACTTACAAAGGACCATATTCCCCATGATTAAGAGAAAGACTTGATCCAACGTCTCTTTGAACGAAGCTAAACTCTCTGCCACGGGGTCGTGTACCAAAGACCCATTTGCCAAAGTCCAATTTGCCAAAGTTTCATTGGCCAGAGTCCCATTCGCCAAAGTCCCGTTGGCCAGAGTCCCATTTGAGTCAGCCATGTTGAAAGAAATCTGAAAGATGTTCACATAATAAGTGCCAGGTTTGCGGGAATATGAATAAACATAATGAAAATATTGTCACTCATAGACATGGCAAGAATGAAATAACACCAAGACATGTATTGCTCTACTGTTATCAATATATCTATATCAATATATCTATCTATCTTTATATATCTATATATCTTTCTTTCCTTCTACCCATATCTACCAACCTATCGTTCTACCCACGTATCTTATATCAATGAATGTGTCGATTATTTTATCCATAATTTTGAACCGGTTGTGTATATGTTACGGCCAAGCCCGAAGTCGGCCAGATCGCGATCTGGCCGGCCAGATCGCGAAGTGGCCAATATCACCTCACATTTGACCGGCCAAAGCCCGATTTGTTCTTGATTTCGGACCTTGGCCGGCCAGATCGCGAAATGGCCAGGGGCGATCGGTCAAGGTTAAGAAGGTCATGAGCAGATTTTGAGTGTTTGTATACCGTACTTATAACATTAGGCTTATATTGATTAATAATTAATCTAAATTACAAATCAGTCAAATTAGTTTATTATAGTAAATTAACAATATTTAATTAAAATAAATTAAAAAATCAGTCAAATTAGTTTATTATAGTAAATTATCCATCTTTATTTAGCCTATACTATTATAAAACCTAGCTAGAGTGTTATATGGATGAATGTTGGGCTGAATATATATATTGATTCTTATTCTACAATGTTACAAGCAATCCTTTTATCCTAGAGATTACTGCACCCTACTCCTATTCGTGGTACACCATCTGTTACACCTGTTAATTGTTGTTAGTGATTTTGCTGAATAGTTCATACAACCCATTCCATGCACGAATGCCACTCATTAAGAGAACTTAACCCATAAACTTATTTCAATCGTGATTAAGTAAATATAAAGTAATATTTTCTATGTATATTTTGTTAAATTTAAAATCATTCGGAACAAAGCCGTTCTTGAGACAAGTGTAGTTATATATATATATTACATAGTTTATATCATAGTAAATACTGTTCTACAAATATTATAAATACATAGACTTCTTTCAGAGTTAAATGAAGTAGAAGCTAAGAAAAAAATCATTAGAGATACATCAATGGGCCGTATTGCTGATGAGAGTTAACACCCTTGCCCCTTATACAAGTCAATCTTTTGTGACGCACTTGTAAATTTACAAGTCAGTCATAAAATATTGACTTGTATAAGGGGCAAGGGTGTTAACTCTCATCAGCAATACGGCCCATTAGAAGCAGAACTGAAATGCAAGATTTAAAAAAATGTAGGATTTAAAAATTAACGTAAGAATTTCTATTACAAGTATAAATTTTTTTCTAATTAGCTAATCAGATGAAAGATAATTATATTTTCTATCATTTGACATAAAGACGCGAACGTGTCTAACAAAACCACCAGATCATCAGAATAATATACATATAGGGATTCCATTTATCCACTCAACGTCCCCAATGACAATTTTTTATTATCTAAAACGTTGGCTTGGCATTAAGTTATTATAAAGAGTGTAATTAATGTATCCCCATTCCACGCTAACCAATCAGGTAGCCCAGATTTAGAATGATATGGCTTGGTAGGCAAAATAATTTTGTATTATGCTAGTCTATTTATAGTTTTAAAAAAAGTATACAAGTATTGTACTCCATTTATGCCCACAAGTAGGTCAGTTTTATACAAGTGATTGGAACGGCAGGACGGTTATTGGCCAATATCAAGAAGTAGGACAGTCACCGTTTTATATCTTGAGGAAGGTCAGTCACTTTTTATACCCAGAAGTAGGACACCCATTAACTTTTACACAGAAGAAGAACAGTCAATGCTTTATACTTTATACCCATAAGTCGGACAGCTACTTTTTATACCCTGAAGTAGGGCAGTCACTTGTTTATACTTGTGCTTAAGATGGTCATTGATATTTGCCCAGAGGTAGGACATTTCCTGTTAAATACTTCAAAAGGCAAACAAATATTTTGTTTATTGAATAAAACATTCTTCCTTAACGGTTTATCGTGTTACTTGTTTCTTCTTCTGTGTATAAATAAAAGAAGAAAGGTTGAAATATTGCTAGTATTGTCAATTTTTAAATAGGTGTTGTTATGCATTTTCATCAATAGAATACTTTGCATACTTAATAGAAGTGAAAATATAAAATCTGACGTTGAGTTGGTATGTTCCAATATCAAAGATTGTAGCTATCCGTTATGTAATCGATTCTCTTGTGTCATTCACTGTTTGAATGTCCCAAAGCATAGCATATTATTTTAATGCCTGGGACGACGTGTTAACATAATATAAAGACATATTGACAATAATATGAAGAAATCATTAATACAGTGCAATTAGCCTACATTTTCATTAGTCTTTTTTTTTCAAACGGTCTCTACAAAAATCATTTCTGCCATTGACAATTTCCCTAATTGGCTTTAATGCACATGTCCAACACTGCAAATAACGTTTGTGTGTTTGATTTGCCTGCGCTAGACTCCCTTGCTCGATGAGATCGGGGAGACGTTTAGTTTGTAAAGCTTGCTGAATTTGTGATGGTATTTATTTGTCCATGAATGTCAAGAAACATGCTGTCTCAGCCATTTGTTTGCACTAATTAAAGTGATCAAGTTTTATGGCAGTTGTGTATTTAATACATAATATTATTGATTGCCTGCAGCTACTTGTCCGTGACACTTGAATCTCATAGTTCATAGACGCGCATTCTTACCGCCTAATACCTGGTTTAGGTCTATACTTGCGCTTTATTACGGGTTTTAGAAATGATACTGAGGTGTTTGGTTTTCCAAGTATAGTTCTCTCTAGCTCGCAATGCTATCCAGGAAGAAAGTTTTCGTTGTCATCCATTTACTTGGTAATTTATTGTTCAACACATAATGTGTTACCTGGATAATAGTTTCTTTTTTTTTCTATATAGCCTATGTCTTATTTTTTTTTTAGTACAGTGAAACATAAATTTACCGGACCAGTCGAAAAACTTCAGTAGAGAAATGAATCTGATAATTTAAGTTCGAGAGCCATCGTCCAGATATTTCCATGAATGCATCAATGGTGTGAATAAAGGACCCACTGGATCAACGTACGGATGATCTGTACACAGCTCAAGCATAGTTCTATCCGATATCGTGTAAAGTGGCCTTGAAGTACCTTTTTTAAAAAAATCGCAGATGTGAAAATTTGTCCCCTTTCTTTACACATTTCCTTTCCAGTATATCGAGGAATGATTTATCAGGCTTTAACTGATCTTGTTTAACAGAACGCCATAAAAAAGCCCTCGAATAAATGGACCTTGATTTGGTGGTCACGTGTTTAAATGACGTGAGAGGCGTACATTTAGTAAAGGGAGCTTGGGGCGGGGCTCGTTTAGAAATTTAACTTTTCATTCTTTAGTAAGCTAACGTATGTAGGGGTTAAAAATGTCCGTTAGGCGCCTATCTCCGCCCTCTAGATACGCCAACGACTTACGTGAAGATAACCATACACAAAACGGGATCTTCATTTGTTTGAATTATTTTTTCCCTAGTGTTATTCAAATACAATGGGCCAGCTATCCTACATTTCCAAAAACGCCATTGCATGTATATTGTAGATAGTCTATAATATATACAGAGAGAGAGAGAGAGAGAGAGAGAGAGAGAGAGAGAGAGAGAGAGAGAGAGAGAGAGAGAGAGAGAGAGAGAGAGAGTGGAGAGAGAGGGAAGGGAGTGAGAGAGAGAGCATTAAACGAATATTTATGTCTCAATAAACTCTCAGGTTTAATTACTTATGTATGTAATGGTGCCGCTATTTCTTCTTCTCAACTTCTTCTTATATTATGTGTTCTAGTGTTTGTGTGTGGTAAAAAAATATAAGAGATAGAAAATAGCAAACGATACATACTAGACTAGTAACGACAAGAAACACAACAAACAAAAATTTTGAACAACTAAACATACATCTACATATTGAGTAAGTTGTAAAATTGACTGAAAGTTTCAAGGAATCGTTTCGTTTAACATTTGGTTTCTACTGATACTTGAAATATCACTAACGTAAACAAACAAAATCCCCGTTCTGTTCTAATCATTTCGTATCAACATACGAGAGCTCATAATGCCATTCTGTTCTAATCATTTCGTATCAACATACGGGAGCTCATAATGCCATTGGGGCAGCGCGTTCGACTGGCGAACCTAAGGTCTTGGGATCAAATCTTGGTGGAGGCTAGGATTTTTGTCCGAAATTTTGAGAGTGTCCCAGAGTCAATCCAGCTCTAGTGGATATCTGACATTAGTTGGGGTAAAGTAGAGGCGGCTGGGCATTGTGCTGGCCACACATCCCCTAGTAAGCCGTGGCCACAGAAACTGGTAAACGCTGCTTCACCGGCCCTATGATCAGTTTGGTCCGACGGGTACTATACTTTTATAATATCAACAAATACAAAAAAAATTGCGCTGAATAAAAAATAGATCATATTAAATTACACCCTGCAGCTATTTTCTAATCTACTAGATTTAAAAAAAGGAAAGAAATACCTGTTGTCTATAATCTAAATTGTTTTTCAGAATAAAAAAAAATAATGTGACTTATAACGTTCTTCTGGTCTTCTTAGTCACCTTAGAATGGTGAAACGTTAAAGTTTCTTATCCGTAGCATGCACTTCTGTTCCCAATGGGTCTCAAAGTAGAGACGGGTGGAAACCACCAGTTCGCTTGCATAAAGAGCGCACCGGTGGGCTAACGCTTGGGGGAAGAGCCCCTGCTGCGCGTCCGAAACTCATTGTACTGCCGACAAGCTCGGTGGGGAGGAACAAACAAGCGGAGCGTTCTCGCTTTAACCCCGCCCTGGTGCCTGGATTCCTATATATACCGTATATACTCGCGTATAAGTAGCACCGGTGTATAAGTCGCATCCCTAGTTCAAGATTTTTTTTTTCTTATATGTTGTCATTGACCCTAGCATAAGTCGCACCCCGACTTCCCGGGGTACACTGCCTTTTAATAACTCAAAAATGAATAACTTTTAAACATAAAAGTTACTAAATATTCGCCTTAATTTGGAAACTTTCCTTAAAAATGGTTTTAGTCGAGAACAAGAGGATAAGGCAAACATAATCAAATAAAGGCAGGGCTTCATTTATTTTAAACCACCGATCAATAGGCCTACAGACATTAGTGAGATGGGAAAGTAAGGTATCTGTTTCTTCAATCAAATTCCCTTCCCCTACTCAAGTTTCTATCCCTATAGTAACACTACACACAAAAAAGTCTTTGAAGTACGTCATTAGACTCAATGTCGCCTAGACTGGAGACTGAGAGGCGCCGGCATTTATGACGCGCTATATATGTGTCCTAATTACCATTAACATTGTTTTGTAATGATTTCACGTACGTCCGCGCGACCGACAAATAAAAAGATGTGTTTTTCTTTTCAACTCTTACATGAAAAATTAAACACACTATTGACATTTCACGTGAACATCTCCCGATCGTAGTTTTGGCCTAGACATGGCGCGGTTTTATCGGAATGCTCAACACTGCCTTACTAGTAGGCTATGGCCTATAAGCCTAGACCTTAAGTACTAAATAAAACGCATCTTAAGCTTATAGGCCTAGACAGGCTTTCACACATTTACGATTGTTACCATGCTAAATTTGCGTTCAATAAGCCTATTAAAAAAATGTCGCCTTTAAACTTACGCTACGTTTAGTCAATACAAAATTGGTTCAAAAGTTCAAAAGAAAAGCGGGAGGATTGTCTGAAAAACCTAAAATATTTGTCGATCACAATTTCAGTTATATAAGATAGTAATATTTACACCTACAAAAGTTTTCCAAATGTAAAATGTATGCCTACGCATATCCTAGTACTTCTACATCACTACTGTCAATTATACGGGTTATGTTGGAAACTTTATGACAGAGTAGTGATGTTTTTCGAACTTTTCAAAAACAGTGTTGGGTGTATAAGTCGCACCACTACTTTTTGTCGAAATTTTCGGTAAAAAAGTGCCACTTATACGCGAGTATATACGGTAAGTATGTGATTTCAGCTACCGGGCGACATTGAGTGTATACGGGCGAGCCACCGCGATAATGATACGATGGGAATTCCGCAGCGGGAGAAAAAAAGTGCATGTGGCTGCGGAAACCGACTCTTAAGCTACACGGCGCCCGTAACGAACCTTGATGTCACCCCCCCCCCCCCAACGGCTCAATGTTGTTATTGACTACTTTTTAAATTAAATGTAAACTTTTCTTATTTCTTAAATAGTGCTTGCTAGTGCTTGCTAGTGCTTGCTATTGCTTGCTAGTGCCAGCTAGTGCCAGCTAGTGCTTGCTAGTGCTTGCTAGTGCCAGCTAGTGCCAGCTAGTGCCAGCTAGTGCCAGCTAGTGCTTACTAGTGCTTGCTAGTGCTTGCTAGTGCTTGCTAGGGCTTGTTAGTGCTTGCTAGTAAGTGAAGTATTACGGTCAGACCAATTTCATCCGTTGGGGCAGTGAATATATGTTCACCATTTTTTATAGCCATGGCACACACTATGGGGCATGGTGGACGAGCGTTCGGGTGAAGGTCCCGGGTTCGAATCCTGGTGAAGGCAAAGATTTGTTCTCCGGTTCCGGAGGGTGTTCCTGAGTCTAACCAGCTCTGATGGGCACCTGATATTAGTTGGGGTAAGGTAAAGGCGGCTGGGCATTGTGCTGGCCATACAATCTCCTAGTATGTCGTGGCAGCAGAAACTGGCGAACGCTGCTTCACCGGCCCCACCAATCAATTTTGGTCAGACAGGATACTTTTTTTAAAACATTTCTTTATGGAACACAACAATGGTGTTCAGGCAGGACAATGCCTAGCCCCGCCTTTATAGTTACCCACATAAAACCAGGTAACGGACCAGTGCCGGGTCAACTTAGGTCAACTCCATTGCTAGAATTAATTATTATTATTTTTTTTTAACTGGCGGAAACAAAAAAAAAACAACAACGAAAATTATTTTTCATTGCTATAAATTGTTTCTTGTCTCAATATTTATATCAGCTTCCTTATTGTATATCACTAATAAAATGTGTTTTTCCTTCTTGTGCGTGTGTGTGTGTGGGGGGGGGGGGGGTACATATTTTTCGTGTTGGCTTATATTTAAAAAAAAATAATTTATAAGCAACTAAATTAATAATCATTACTCAAAAAGGTAGGAAACAGGAAGTAGAAAACAGGAAGTAGAAAATGACATTAGCAGACGATTTACTTTTTTGAAATAAAATAAAATGTTAATGCTTTTGTTAGACAAAAGACTATAATAAGATGGACCGCTTGCTCTATTTTTAGAGTTGAATGGTTAGTTTGCGCATGCGCGACCTTCAATACGTCATCAAGTTTTCAGATGTACATCAGACTATAATGAGATGGACCACTTGCTCTATATTTAGAGTTGAATAGTTAGTTTGCGCATGCGCGACCTTCAATACGTCATCAAGTTTTCAGGTGTACATCAGACTATAATGAGATGGACCACTTGCTCTATTTTTAGATCTTAACACTTGTTTTTTTCCCGTTCGCAGCCAATAACGCTGTCCTAAATGACCCCTAAACGTGCCTTAAAAGACTTCCACTGCATAAAATTTTCGATTTTAATCTCAATTTTCCACCTAACGTCTAGAGGACCTATGGCGATCGGAAATTACGAAACTAAATTTTTAAAGTTATCAAATAGCAGAAATATAGAAGCAAGCGGTCCATCTTATTATAGTCTTTGGTTAGACCTTGTACTTTTCAGACAAATATTTAACAATTGGCGTGAGGTTTTCGGGCCACGGGATGAAAAAACACTACATTTCGAGGAACACATTGAATTAAAGCAATTCAAAGGGAAATTACTTAGGATACATTTTGAATGTAATTACAGTTTCAATGCATTTACATTAATTAGCTATGCACTAGTTTATATAAAATAAACTCATTCATCAACACACGTGATAATATAATTTAAAACAACAAACAGCATGTTACAGACGTTACTTCTATAAAGAAAATTATTGCGTCCTATGCTAATCCATGGTTTGAATCTGGTCTTGCTTTTTTCTTAGTGTTTTAAATAATGCTAAATGTCAGACATATTGATGAACTGATGAAGTAATTACAAAATCTAACAAAACATTAGGATTCATAAAAGGGACCTTTTATAAATGTAATAAGAACATAAAACTAATATGATATCTCACATAAGTTAGGCATATACTAGAATATGCATCATGTGTACGGGGTTATCAACTAAAGAAAGCATTAAAAAAATTAGAACAAATTCTGAAAAGAGTTGCAAGGCTCATTACTAGCGAATATTCACAACTGACAAGAGTAACACCATTAGTCAAATCATTAAACCCAGAAACAGTAGAGGACAGAAGGGCAAAGAGTAAAGTAGTAATAATACATAAGGCATTAAACTCTAATTTAGAAATACAACCCAATAACAACTTGTTGCAATGCTCAGACAAACTTAAAGACAAAAACACTTTCTTTATTCCTTATGCGAGAACAAATGCATACTGAACCGAGCTTAACATAAAACTAACCATTGCATTCTATGTACGGAAGTACAGCTAAAATATTCTAGTCTTGTTGTATTCCTATATCCTTAGCCCTTAATGCGAGAAGAAATGCATATGTGCTCTTTCTTCCCGAGAGGCATTCGGGCATGGAATGAGTTGCCTGAACAAATCAGGAAAACCAATAAATTTTTACATACATTTATTACATGTTAATAATCATAGTTACAAGAGGAATTTTCGATTTGAGTTATAGTTTTCCTTAAATAAAATTTTAATAAAAAATTTTTAGCTATTAAATAATTTTTTTTCCTATGTCCTACTAAAAAATTCATATAAATTTTATTTATAAATTTAACCAAATTTCATACACAAATATTATAAATAAATGTTATAAATATTTCCGCCATATTGCAATACATTATCTTGATAAATAATCAAGTTGATACATTTTTGTGCGTGGTAAATCGTTAACTAAAAAATCAAAATACGGCCGCCATTTCCATCGCAACCATCAGAAATGTTTTTTTTTGTAATGTATGCTTACTCGGACCTGTTCGTACTATCTTTATACCAATAATGATCATGATGCGTGTACAAATAAAAAAAAATAGGTCTCTACTGCACCCCCCCCCCCTTTAACATCATTTTAAACATTAATAAAGATGCAGGACTAGACTCGGACCACGGATGAACGTAGGACACAATAATCTTCTTTATAGAAGGAGCGTCTGTAATATATAAGATAAAACAAAATATATACACATAAACTCACGGTAAAAAATAAAGTTGACTTCAGTAGAACAGGTTTCGTAAGAATTTTATGTGTGCGCGCGATAGTTAGTTTTAAGATTATCTATAGTCATTAGCATACCTTTATCTGATTGGATAGAGAAAGAGTTAAAGGTGTTAATTGATTCAATCGCATGATGTATTACTGCTTGCTATGCAAAAATATCTTTTTTCGCAGGGGGTGGCCCGCCCGGCCCATCCAACACTTTACTATAACCACCGTAAAAAGAAATTGGCGGTTGAGTAAGAGGGGGGGGGGCAGGGGTTACGCATCACTTAGTTCTTTACAAGACAGTTACAATTAAACAGAGCAGCCACTTGAATAAAAATATAGAAAGAAAAAAGAAAAGAAAAAAAGATTTGAAAATCAAAGATGTGAAAACGTTGCCACCTTTTTAGGTTAAAAATCTTTGAAACCAGTTTTATACCCCAGGTGTCACATTATCACTACACCTCCCCCAGCCCCAACCCTCCCACTGTGGTTTTGCGCTTAGTCATTCCATTATTCTCTCCTCAATCTATCTATCTATCGATATCTATCTATCTATCTATCTATCGATATCTATCTATCTATCTATCTATCTATCTATCTATCTATCTATCTATCTATCTATCTATCTATCTATCTATCTATCTATCTATCTATCTATCTATCTGTCTGTCTATCTATCTATCTATCTATCTATCTATCTATCTATCTATCTATCTATCTATCTATCTATCTGTCTGTCTGTCTGTCTATCTATCTATCTATCTATCTATCTATCTATCTATCGATATCTATCTATCTATCGATATCTATCTATCGATATCTATCTATCCATCTATCTATCGATATCTATCTATCTATCTATCTATCTATCTATCTATCTATCTATCTATCTATCCATCTATCTATCCATCTATCTATCCATCTATCTATCTATCCATCTATCTATCCATCTATCTATGCATCTATCTATCCATTTATCTATCTATCCATCTATCTATCCATCTATCTATCTATCCATCTATCTATATACACACAATATTCACCTTAAAAAGGTCATTGCCTCGTTAAGATTATTCAAACAGGTAGAGAAAGTTAATTTGCCCCCCCCCCCTAATCCCGTAAGCTCTCATGTCAAAGTTCATATAATATGATTGTACCATTTTCTATGTGGCGATACGGTTCGTGTAACCCCATAAGACAATTTTTTTTTCACTTTGCCGAAACGTCTACATAAAAAAAAAATATAATTTTATTATTCCTTATTCTACTATCCTATTATGAAAAGTTGAAACTAAAATGCTGAATGTTATTTTATAAGAGCCTTTCATCAAACACAAATAATAAAAGAGATTAAAAACGTTTATCATCAAAGAAAAAAGCAGAGGAGGATTAAAACTATTTTACGTAAGAAGCTTCTGTCTTTAAACTAGAACTGTGATTACATATTGACGCGTGTATAGACTTCTGTCTCGAGAACTTGAAGAGTGATTTAACAAAACGTATACATGTACTTTTATTCGTCACTAATGGGTTAACTCAAACTAATATACAAACCAAATTGACAGAACCGGATTAAGGTAAAAACCATTCAAAGGCCCCCTAAGCACTTAAAAGATTATGGTTCTCGTTATATGTGATTCAAAATTATGTAAATTATCATACTAAAAAAATATATATTTTAAATGAAGTATTATGCAATAATCAACACAGTGGCTCTTATCAGAGGCAGAACAATACGGACAATCGTATTCCCGGTTTTTATTTAATGCAATGTCCCTTTTTTTTACCCTCTTTTCGTTAACTAGTTTTATAAGCCTACATATCGATCTTGCCCAGGGGTAGACCACGAGGCACTGTTGGCAGTCCTTTTAGGTTAAGAATGAAAAAAAGACTTAAATATATATATTTTTTTAGTTCTTTAAAAATTCTATACTAGGTTTTAATAGTTTTTTGTTTTGTTTTATTATCAGTAATTCTAACTTTCTACCTATAGTGTAATAATTTGTAAAATAGTGTGTTAGACAATTAATATGAATATAGCTTTGTTTCGATGGAACTATACATATTATTTCATACTGGTGCCCAAGTTCTATTTTCATAATTTTATGAAAATTCGCTAATGAGTAAAATGCGATCCGCAACCATGGCAAATGATTTCTAATGTGTTCATCGAGCCCTTACCAGTTGGGAACCCTTGTTGTATATATATATATATATATATATATATATATATATATATATATATATATATCTCTTGCCATCTCGCTTTCTCTCTCTCTCTCTCTCTCTCTCTCTCTCTCTCCGTCTCTCTCTGTCCCGTACTCTCTCTTTTTGTGTACATATAAAATCACCCATGCCCCTTTCCGTCCCCCAATAATGTACAAGCAGTATTGTCGTGCACCTTTATCTGTAATATCTCATGCATATCAAACTTATACCTAGTCATGCATTCAAAAAGAAACGTAACAAATTATAAAAAATACTTGTACAATGACGCTAACAGCATAACAATAAAAAAAAAAACACATAAGTTTTAGCATACGACTAAATATTATTTATTTATGACCTTCAGGTCAAACTATACAAAAAAAAACTATTTTGGGGTAGGCAACAGCAGTTGATCGTCAACTATAGATTTATACACAGATATCCTCAACTATAGATTTATACACGGATATCCTCAACTCTAGATTTATAAGGCCCATATCATCAACTAACCCAGTATAAACGGTTGTGCTATTTTTTTATATATAGATAGGTGCAATATATATATATATATATATATATATATATATAAAGAAAAATTGATTCGAAGATTTAGGCGTATATAAGTATAAATTTATAGTCGAGTATATCGGCGTAAAAATCTATTGTTCAAGATAAAAGCTTATAAATGTATACGTGACGATATGGGCAAATAAATCTATAGTTTAGTATATATGTGTATAAACCTATAGTTTAGGATATATGTGTATAAAACTATAGTTTAGGATATGGGGGTATACATCTACAGTTGATGATATGGGCTAATAAATCTATAGTTTAGGATATATGTCAATGTGTATAAATCTATAGTTTAGGATATATGTGTATAAATCTATAGTTTAGGATATGGGGGGTATAAATCTACAGTTGATGATATGGGCTAATAAATCTATAGTTTAGGATATATGTCAATGTGTATAAATCTATAGTTTAGGATATATGTGTATAAATCTATAGTTTAGGATATGGGGGGTATAAATCTACAGTTGATGACATGGGCTAATAAATCTATAGTTTAGGATATATGTCAATGTGTATACATCTATAGTTTAGGATATATGTGTATAAATCTATAGTTTAGGATATGGGGGGTATAAATCTACAGTTGATGATATGGGCTAATAAATCTATAGTTTAGGATATATGTCAATGTGTATAAATCTATAGTTTAGGATATATGTGTATAAATCTATAGTTTAGGATATGGGGGGTATAAATATACAGTTGATGATAAGGGCTTTGTAAATCTATAGTTGAGGATATATGTGTATTTTTTAAATTAGACTTTATAGTGCGCACTATAAAATCCTTATTACAGGCATCTGATTGAAAAGTCTGCCCTTTTTATTTAATCATTTATAGATCTATTAACTTCGCTTATGTTTTCTTTCTATATTAGGTGTGAAATGTGCAAGAAACCTCGGAAGGCAGATGCATAACAAAATAGCATATTCAAGATGTATACATGACTTGTGTTTTTTAAAAGGCATTTGTTTGGCTTTGTTTCTACTATACACTTATATATATATTTAAAGTAGGTAGTGTGTGTGTGTGGGGGTTCAGATTCCCATCATGACCTTATTGCCGCATATTATTATACTTTTGCGATCTCGCTTTCTCCATGTGTCCGCTCTAGCTGACTGGTTAGCGTTCCGCTGCCATGCAGGAGACTGGGTTCCATTCCCCGACTGAAAAGCCTTTTTTTTTTTACATTTCCATAATATTACTTTTCTTTTAGAAACTGTAAACAATTTCAAGACTTCAAGCTTTCCGAAAATGTTTTCAGTAAGTAAAATTAAAATTGACTCTCAACCAGGGATAGTCCTAACTTTTTTAAAAAATAAAAAGACATTACTATTTTTACCCCGATTACCATATTTATTTTACATTACTTGCCTAACTGTTCTAAGTAAATAAAGAAAAAATTATTTTTTTTTAAAATTATTATAGCTTTCCGTTCATTGTAGTTTATAAAATTCTTATATGTAGCTATGGGTAGGCCTATAGGCTTATGTATTTTTTGCCCGGGCAATTTAGCTATGTATATATATATAGGTCTATAAATACAGGATTTCCTGGGCCAGGCGGATGTCCGAAGCTTGTTACCCCCTCCTGTCCCAACGTGGTCTTCCATGGCTTGGTCATGTCAGGAAAGTTGCATTTCTATAAGATATCCGGTATATTGGAGAGCTTGATAAAGACGACAAGACTAATCTAAAGGGACGGCCTTAAGCGTGTGTTTGCGTTCCCGCGTGTGTTACCTGCACCCACACTCACCCCCCCCCCCCCCCAATCGCCCCTTCCCCGTCTTACACACATCTAATGAATAATTAAACGTATAGCCTTAGTTTGTCAGCAAGTTTAAAAAATGCAATTGCTTGAATGCCAATCAGTGCGGTATAGAAAACACTATAAAGCGGTTAATTATCTTTCCATCTCATTCTCTCTATCTCTTTATATATATATATATATATATATATATATATATATATATATAAACCTATATATATAAACCTATATATATATAAACCTATATATATAAACCTATATATATATAAACCTATATATATAAACCTATATATATATAAACCTATATATATAAACCTATATATATAAACCTATATATATAAACCTATATATATATAAACCTATATATATAAACCTATATATATATAAACCTATATATATATATATCTTGTTCTAACTGTACATTTTCATTTTCTGACGACATAGACCAAGGTAAAACAGAGGGGACGATATATTATAGTAGAGAATGACATATGAACCTTAAAGTCACGAGTGAACTGCCGGTAAATGGATTCGCTTACTGTTGTTGCTTAAATATATTTATAGATCACACTACTAGAGAAAACAACTTTGTTTTCAAGACTTTATGTCCGGGAGAATAATTCTTTTCTTAAAATAATGGCAATGGTAAAAATGGCAAAACAAAGAAGGAGATAGTAAAATGAAAAGGAAAAAAAGGGGAAAGGTTAACAGGTGGCAAAAATTAGACTAAAAATCTTTTATTAGATCACAAAAATATTGTGGTATAAATATGATGGTTATATGTGTTGGCCTACATGAAATAGAGAAACTAGAAAATATAGGAAATATGTAGAGGAACTATAAAAAAAATGAAAAGAGAAAAAATAGAAAGTTTAAAATAGAGAAAGTATAAAATAGAGAAATTATAAAATAGAGAAAGTATAAAATAGAGAAAGTATAAAATAGAGAAAGTATAAAATAGAGAAAGTATAAAATAGAGAAAGTATAAAATAGAAAGTATAAAATAGAAAAGTATAAAAAGACACAATACTAAGTAGAGAAACTTTAATATAAAGAAAGTATAAAATAGATAAAACAATCGTTAAGACATACCTTCAGATGAAAGACAGATTCTTTAAGTCTTGGATTTCTGCACTCTAGTCTCTGACGTCTTGTGTATGGTGTATGTATACATATAGAACTACTCTCGGAGAAAGGAGAACTACAAAGATAACTTACAGCCCACTGTTACCCTGTAGATTACAATTTGTAATAAAACTCAAGAAACAGACACAAACTATAACAATTAAAATAATTTTTTTTTACAAATAATTTCTAAAGCAATAATGCGCAAGATTTGTGTTGAAGCGTGGAGATGGTGAAGAAAATTGGTTTTTGAAATTCGTTCTTCTAGTCTAATGATTTTCGATTTACTGATAGGGTGATAATGCACATTTTCTTGTGATGGTGGGGGTCTGTGAGGAGAGGGGGGGGATTCAAGGTTGTAGGTGTCAAAATCTGATGTTACGGGAAATGCACTGAAACATCACACACACACACAAGGACATAGATTGACAAATAGGTATACCAATGGTAAATACAGAGCGAAGAGAAAAGAAAAAAACACTAGCGTCAATTACCTGTTTGAAATTTCAACATCTTAGCTCCCGATGGCCCACCAGTGGCCAGGTTTTTAGATGGCGCTTGTCATGCATGAGGTGGGGTGTGTGTGGGGAGGGGGGAGAGGCTTGGGCGACCCTTTAGGTTGAACACACGTGTGTTCCGCCCTGGAATCCCCTCACTACACACATGCGCGCTGCGCTAGGGAGGTAAATTTAGGCTTTATTCATTCCATCGGTCCCCTCTCCCAAAACCACACTCTTCCCTTCCAACCTGTAACGGGATAAAGCTATATTGAACCCCTTCTCTCATTTCACCTGAAATAGATTCCCCCCGCTCCTTCCTTCCTTTCCTCGCCAGTTAACAGTCAAAACTATACTAAATAGTCATAGTGTAGTGTAGCCAGTCGAGCGTATCGATAGTCCAACGGTCCCCTTGCGAATATATTATGGGTGGAGACACAAGGCATTAGTCAACTTCTTCTTCTTTAGGTGCCAGGTCTGGAGCAGACATCGGCGGACATGACTCTCCATTCTTTCCTGTTGTTAGCTATTTGGAGGAAGTTATTATTACTTATGTTGTTGTTTTAGGCTCATTCGTTCAGGCTTTCTACATAATATGTCATCCTTTGTCTTCCTCTGTCTCTCTTACCAGATATTTTCCCACACAAAGCCAGTCTTTCTATACCATTTTTCCTATAGATGTGTCCTAGGAATTTCATCTGTCTGTTTCTAATGGTTTAAATGAGTTCTCTTGAGGTACATGCTGTTTTCAACACCTCTGCATTTGATTTCTTTTCAGTCCATGATATTCTCACCATCCTTCTTAAAAACCACATTTCTACTGCCTCCAATCTTTTCCTTGTTTCATTATCAATAGTCCAACATTCACACCCATATAGAAGAACAGACCAAACATATCCCCTCAGTATGCGCATTTTGGTACATATTCTGATATTCCTGTTTTTCATGATACTGCTTAAGCTCATGAAGATGTTTTTAGCTATTGCGATTCTTCTTTTTATTTCCTTGTTGCATTTGCCTTCCTGTGTTATTGTATAGCCCAGATACTGAAACGAACTGATTTGCTTGATATTTTTGCCTTCACTGGATATAGAGCATCCTGGAGATTGTGTTTTTTTGGAGATTACCATTGCATCGGTCTTACTGAGATTGAGTGTTAATCCTTTAAGTTGGCTCTCCTCTATCACCTTATTTAGAATAGTTTGCAGGGCACTTACTAATTCTGCCATTAAAACTGTGTCGTCTGCATATCTCAGATTATTTATATTCTTTCCTCCAACTTTAATACCGTCTAGGTGTTCGATGTTCCGGAGTATTATTTCACTTTAGATGTTGAAGAGGTCTGGTGATAAAACACATCCCTGTCTTACTCCTCTCTTTATTGGTTTGAATGCACTTAACTCCCCTTCATATCTTATGGTAGCTTCTTGCTCCCAGTATAGATTTCTTATTATTCTGAGGTCTTTACCATCTATGTCTAGATCTTGTAATATATTAAATAGATCTTGATGTTTGACTTTGTCAAATGCCTTGGAATAATCTATAAAGCACAAATACAGATCTTTTTGCATCTGGATACATCTTTCAATTAGCATAGATAAGGTGAAAATAGCATTTCTTGTGCCTTTATCTGCAACAAATCCAAACTGGGTTTCTGAAATTTCAGGATGGATTTTACTTCTTATTCTTTCCATGATTATTCTGAGGAATACACACTGTTAAGTAAATACACAATACATCTAACACAAATCAATATAAAACTAGAAATTGTGTTAGATATAATATATTGAAGTGAAAAGCTGGCCTATCCGGTCAAACCAATTTGATCTCCAGGGCCCAGTGAAGCAGCGTTAACAAGCTTCCGTTGCCACGGCATACTAGGGCATTGTGTCGCAAGCAAAATGCCCAGCTGTCTATACTTTATTCCCCAATTAATGTCAGTTACCTCCCGGTGGCCACAACACGTCGTATCGACGGGGGGAAATACGTGGAATGGGCACGCCAAAGTCGTATAGACGGGGACAAATACGTGGAATGGGAACACCAAGACGTAGATGTATAGCTATCTGTTCATCGTAGTTTATACATTGTTAATATGTTGCTTATTTCCCCCCCCCCCGCCCGGGGCAATGCAGGGCAATTTAGCCTTATCATATATATGATATATATATATAATATCATATTATTATATATAATATATATTATAATATAATATATAATATATATAATATATATCATATTATATATATATAAAGTAGACTGTGTCTGTTGTCATGCGTTTAGTATTATTATTATTTACTTTGTATTATGTTGAGAAAATCTCTAAGCGCTATGTTTTTTTTAGTTTTACGTGTTTCGTGGTTACGGAAGTTTGTAATAGGATTCTTGTTTTCAAGGTTGAATATTTAAGTCTTCGTATAAGAGAGGAAGCTGAGCATTATATTGAGTTTTTTTTATTTTTTCCACATTTAAAAATGAAATTAAAAAAAAATACTAATACTGAGTTTGCGACATCAAGGCGTCTTGTTCAACTAATTACTCAACAAAGAACAAAAACTCAACGAATTTATAATGAATGTTACAGCGTGGATTGCTTAAATTGGAAGCCCTTATTGCCTCTATTATTTCCCTTTTGCGATCTCGTTTTCTCCATGTGTCCTCCCTAGCTGAGTGGTTGGCGTAACAGACTGTCATGATCAGACTTTTGGCATAGATCAAACTAGGCAAATCACGCTAGAAATACAAAATACGTGTACAGAAAACAACATCAGTGGCATCCGGGGATGGAATGGGTTACCTGAACAAACAGTGAAAACCAGTAACTTACCATCATTAAAAAACATGAATAGAAATGCAGGACTAGACTCAAACGACGGATTAGCGTGGAACGCAATAAACTTATTATAGAAGGAGCGTCTGTAAAATAAGATAATATTACTGTATTGATCCAAATAAATGGTAATTTGACTTGATTACATAAATTCTGTCTTTCAGCAGACCGGTACTTAAAACAATATTAAAGAACCATTTCTCCACTCATTTGTACTCAAGCACAATAGACAATCTCGCACACTATCATACCATTTATCATACAAGAAAAAGTATCATTTAGGAGCCAGCTATTGTATTTCCTTGCTGAAAGATTCTCACTGATAGTGGAACAAAAAAGTTGCTAAATCTCTCTGTTCTTGCCCTTATTGAAAGAAGCCGACCACTTTGACTAGATATGATGTAACTACCTTGAAGCGGGTGTGCATGATCGTGAAGGATTGTATCAATCATAGATAGGTACCTTGATTTGAATAGATATATAAGATATGATAAGAATAATGGTAAAAAAAATAGTAACAATACTAACCAAACTGAAATTCTAACAAACATTAAAAAAAGTTAATGACAGGTCAAGTTTTAAATTATTGAAATTTTGTTTAATCATGAAGCCAATTAACTTATTGAAGGTTGTCATTGTAAGTTGGTGATGTTGTCTGCATATCTGTTGTTGCCGATGTTGTAATTCATTAAACCTTATTTTCCTGACAGCTACTGATCCGGATCCCGATTTTTCCCACTGATAGACCTTTGTGACCCCTACAGTAAAATAAACCTGCCCAGCCACCATTTTTATCGAGACGTTGCAGTTTTTTGAAAACAGTTAAAAAAAATATAAAAAAAATAATGAAACCTCATACCTATCCATTATGTATGTTCAACCGCCTCCACACCCATCCCCTAACACTAACAAATGCAGTCTTCCTTAACGTTTACCTTTACGCACTGTTTCACAAAACTTTTTTTTTTCTTCCTCTGTATCAAAGTGTCGAGGTTGGAGCAGTGAAGCGCATCGAACCCTATACAGCTGTGGTTCCCAAACTTTTTTTTAGCCCGCGACCCCTTTATACAGTTGCTCATGCTTTGGCGACCCCCCTCCTCCAAAAAATAAATAAATAAATAAACAATAAACATAGAATTTCGTCCCTTACTTTTTATGACTACATTTTGCAAATGCTGTGAATTGTAATGTAAATATCTGATGTGCAGGATGTATTTTTATTACAGTCATAAACTATTTTGACTGAGATTGTGTTGCGCCATTTTCTTCCAATTTCAACAAAGTATCGTAGTAAACATGGTTTTCCACCTATTTGGTTTTTGACTGAGATTGTGTTGCGCCATTTTCTTCCAATTTCAACAAAGTATCGTAGTAAACATGGTTTTACACCTTTTTGGTTATCAAATCTAAACACAGTAGACTTATTGTTGGAGATAAACTGCTTAGTTGCACTCTTGCTTAGAATATCCCGGGAATTCCTTATCGTTGAGAAATACGCAATGTCAACAACCATAACAATAGCTGACGTTCGTGTTGTAATTAGAAATATAGGAATTTTGATCCTGAATTTCGTACCTGGCATTATAGAGAAATCAGTTATCTCTGCATCGTTGTTAATACGCTAAATGAACTCCTTTGTGCTTTCTCACAAGAACATCTTCAACTTTGATTGTGAATGGGCTTCTGGCAAGTACATAGATATGTGGTGTCGGGTAAATTTGGAAAGTACCATGAAATATCGGCTACAAGCATGTGAAAGTGTTATTTCACAGAATTTATCATCATTTTGTCTGCTTTAATGTCATATTTTTCAAAGAAAGCAGATAAATTAGACCAGGAGCCACATGAGAAAAAAAGTGCTGGTTCGATCCTTCTTTCCAATACTAGTCATATAATATTTAGATGATTTTTTTTGCATTACATACGTTTATAGAAATCAGGAATCTTTTAAAAGGTCTGTGAACCATTTTATTAAATTGTCATAAGAGTTACCATTAGAATGTAATCATATCATTCACATCCTTACAGGCCTATTCACAAACTTTAATTAAGTACAATTTTAATTTAAATTAATGTAACGTTTCCTAAACTTCAGTATTGATCTTACAAATAATATTACAAAGAAAAACTATTATGGGCCCCGGCGCAGCGCAATAACTGCACACACACACACCCTCTTCGTGGGGCTTGAAGTAGACAGCATACATATTTCATTTTTATCCTATTTTTTTATGCAAAGGCTAAAGTTTCATTGGTAATGATCGGATCTTTTTAGATAAATTAAGGCATGTTACATTTTCCCCCTTGTTGTGATAAATTTAACGTATTTGAGACGACAATGATGTCAACCAAGTAAGTTATTGTCTGCATTTCACTTTTATCACCGAAAAGTGCTTCAAAAAGCAGTCTTGCTTTCTGATAAAAAATATATAAAAAAAACTAGTTCACCATGATTCCATGAAGCTAAAAAACAAGTTTTAGTTTCTATCGACAATCATCTCACAAGTGTGAAATAGCAAGCATTGTTTGGAGTATCATACTCGTTGCACAATTGCAATACAGTCGACTTTTGAAGAGCTTGTCTTTACAAAAGGGCAAAAATTATGACGCTTTTTATTATTTTTTAAACTGGTGTGGCAATGTCTTCGCGTTGCTAATATTTGCCCATATGTCATACAGTAAGCTCCGATTACTTTTGGTAACTAATTCTGATGAAATCCAGACCGAAAAAGAATATATCTACACTACATTTCAAAATATTCATGAAGTGAATCTCCAATACTACTGCTTTTAACAAACCTCTCTACACACGTGTTACTGATACGCATTGACAAGTCTTATGCATGCATGCATACAAGTTCACAAGAAAAAACATTTCCTGTCGAATTCGATCATTTTATTGGAAACATGTCTGTGTGCTGGGTTACTGGTTGTACGAACATTTGTTGGGGATTAAAATTTATTTCATTTCCAAAACATGTTTACAAAAGAAAACAATGCATTGTGAAAGTCAGAAGGGAATAATCACCTTTTTATAATATCAAAATTATTGCTTAGTGCAAAATAATTTTTGTTATTCGTTTTTATGAATCTACGAATTTTGTTTTTTAATAACCAAGAAAACACAACTCTTGACTAATTTATTTTATAAACAAGCTACATGCGACTAACACTTGAGTATTAATTATCGCCTACAGACTTTTATGTTAAAAACGGCTTCCTCATAACAAATATTGTATCCTTTGTATAATTCTAAAAGACTAGAACTAGCCGTCGAGGTTGAAATCAACTGTCAATAACCAGCAAAAGCATGCTTTTTTGTTTACGGAAATGCCTACAATAATGAAACATTTAAAAATAGAACCGGAAGTTCACGATCACACCAGTTCAAAAGGTCACGCCTAATTAAGACTTGTCAATACGTGTATTATGGTGCCGACCTTGTCACATACATATTGATGTCATTACGCCAAGTAGTCTACACGAAGTATGCGGATGCATCTGCATGTCCGTGGACTCGCTTGAAGACGTGGTGTCTACGTGGTGTTGTTTGGTTGACCTGTCTACGTGGTGTTGTTTGGTTGATCTGACTACGTGGTGTTGTTTGGTTAACCTGTCTACGTGGTGTTGTTTGGTTGACCTGACTACGTGGTGTTGTTTGGTTGACCTGTCTACGTGGTGTTGTTTGGTTAACCTGTCTACGTGGTGTTGTTTGGTTGACCTGACTACGTGGTGTTGTTTGGTTGACCTGTCTACGTGGTGTTGTTTGGTTAACCTGTCTACGTGGTGTTGTTTGGTTGATCTGACTACGTGGTGTTGTTTGGTTAACCTGTCTACGTGGTGTTGTTTGGTTGATCTGACTACGTGGTGTTGTTTGGTTGACCTGTCTACGTGGTGTTGTTTGGTTGACGTGTCTACGTGGTGTTGGTTGGTTAACCTGTCTACGTGGTGTTGTTTAGTTGATCTGACTACGTGGTGTTGTTTGGTTGATCTGACTACGTGGTGTTGTTTGGTTAACCTGCCTACGTGGTGTTGTTTGGTTGACGTGTCTACGTGGTGTTGTTTGGTTGACCTGACTACGTGGTGTTGTTTGGTTAACCTGTCTACGTGGTGTTGTTTGGTTGACGTGTCTACGTGGTGTTGTTTGGTTGACCTGACTACGTGGTGTTGTTTGGTTGACCTGTCTACGTGGTGTTGTTTGGTTGACCTGACTACGGGGTGTTGTTTGGTTAAACTGTCTACGTGGTGTTGTTTGGTTGATCTGTCTACGTGGTGTTGTTTGGTTGATCTGTCCAGTTTATGTGTTGTTTTCTTATTACTTAACAATGTGTCTGTCATTCTATCCATCCATCAATCCATCTATACATCCATTAAAAAACAAACAAATGACACACACACATGTGACATTCATTTACAATAAGACACACACATACTATATAAATACAAAAAACTATGTGTGTGTGCTCAACCAATCATATTAGTTAATATACGCGACCTTAATGTCTCATGTTATACTTTTGCGATTTCACTTCGGACATGTCTCTTCGCTAGCTAAGTGGACAACGCATCGGACTGCTATGCGGGCGACCCGGGTTCGATTCTACAGTTAGTCTATACCTTTTTTCTACATTTTTTGTAAATTTAATTAATATTACTTTAAGAAAAAAATTATTGTAAATCCACGAGCAACAACGGGCAATTTGGCTAGTTGTTAAATATAAAGACTTGATAGTTTTTTTTACCCCAATTATAATATTAATTTTAAATTACTTTTCTAAAAGCCTTCAGTAATAAATACAAAAAAAAAATAATTATTAGATCTATAGATTTCTGTTAATTGTAGTTTATAATTTTTTATCCGTATCTTATACAGTCTGTTTTATCTTCCGTCGGACAACACGGGCAATTTTAGCTTGTATATATATAAAGTAAACTGTGTGTGTGGATTCCGAACCCTATTGGTTAATTTAAGGACACGTAACCTTATTGTCTCATATTTTATTTTTGCGATCTCGCTTTCTATATGTGTTCTCCCTAGCTGAGTGGTAAGCGTATCCATTCATCATTCCATCCATCCATCCATTTATCCATCCATCCATCCATCCAAGCAAACATTAAAACCCTAATGAAAACATGAATCCATGGCACACATTCATACATGACCATACACAAACTTACATATAATATACATATATACCTCCATTATTACATGCACACATATATTCTTACATACACATACTTAAAAACATACATACATACATTCCCGGCATTCCGATAACCAATCACTATTAGCCAATAGAAGGCTTTCTCCACCTAACCTTCCCACCCCCACTGTAATCCCACCCAGTACTTTCAATGTATCAGCAATCAGCACTATATAGGACATTTAATCTCCCGATAACTTATTAACCTCTGTACTTCAAGGCCGGCTATTTGTTTTAAATGTGGTGTTCGACGTTCGTTTTTTTTTTAATTTAGCGTTTAGACTAAATTAAATTGTACCGAAGTAGATTTAATTTATTGCGAAACAATGGCACAGTATTCAGACGGAAATAAAATTGAATTAGTTCTGACCTAATCAACAACAACCACATCAACAAAAAAAAGAGAAAAAAAAGAAAATTTGTAAATATTTTTGGGGTCAATGTTTAGGTGTTACAGATTACAACCCTACCTGCAATCTGCACATTTTATGGACATTTTTGGGGGGGTTGGGTGCAATTTGTAATAAATAATAATATAATTTAACTCAAACTTAATTAGATCTATGTAAAATGCTGCGTATGTGGAGTAGAAAGAAAGGCGGCTATATAATCAAATGGTTGACAAAGAGAGAGAGAGAGTTAGTCCTAATAGGCGAGAGAAAGAAAGAGAGACAGAGACAAATAAAGGAAGAGAACGATCAACGTAAAGAATGTCAGTGGGATAAAGAAAGAGACCAAGAAGGAGAGAGAGAGAGAGAGATAATAGGTGAGACAAAGAGAGAAAGACTGAGACAAATAAATGAAGAAAAAGATCAAAGAGAGAAAGAGATGTTTCCTGTGCATGAACAAATAGTGAAGGTTGGTGACACAGAGCGGGGATAGAGAGGAATAAATCTGAGATGAGTTGAAGCAAAGAAAGTGGGAAAAAAGATATAAAAAAAGGAGAGTGAGAGAGAATCAGGGAGTGAGTAAGAGTTGAAGAGGGTGAAGTAAAATCTGCTAGACGTACAAAACAAGATTTACAAATTTACAGAGAGAGGGCCAAAGAAAAGAATGAAAAGAGAGGCTATAAATGCAATTTATTTTAACTCTTACAGTTCCGGGCGCGTATATAGCGGAACTGAAGGCAGCATAGATAGAAGTAGGTCGGTACGGGAAGGGTTAAAGTATAAAACAAACAAATTAAAGAACAAAAAAAAAACATCAACGAAAAAAACTCACTAAAATCTAAAGTTAAACTCAGAAAATGTGTAGAACCAGCACAAAAACAAATCAATAATTATTTTTATTGTTCAACTTAAGTGAATTATGCGATGTTGTATCTAGACACACATGTGTGTGTGTGTGTTTGTGTGTGTGTATTTACTAATCTAGTTCATAACTAATGTATTGACATTCACATTCACATTTAAACTTTTCTTTTTGTGCAAACAATTTTACTAAACAATACAAACATAAATGCTATTTATTGTAATATTGTTTGTGGGTTATTTTTCCTTTCTCTCTTTTAACAAAACACACTGTAATAATTCGTTACTCCGTCATTTTGAAGGGCATAACGCCTAGTACATACATAAATGCTATTTGCTTTTGTTCAAAAATTTCAAAAGATCTTAGATGAAAACGTTAGCAAACCTCTATAGAATCTTATATGAAATGTATATTGGTTGTGGTGAAAAAGTATATTCTATATCTAGGGAAAAGAAATTTAAATTCCATATATTTCCTCACTAAGTTGGTTATATAGAATGTGAAAGCCTCGTTTTAAAATACTCTCGGAAGTAATAACGCGTTCAAATAAAACAAAATGTCTGCTTATACATTTGTTATTGAATTTAAGTTTACCGACGTTCTGTCTAGATGGAAGATTGTTATTTCGTCCTAGGTCCAAAACTTCTGCAGGGCGACAGGGATTGGTCGGTGGCTTAATAATAGAATTACACTTTGATACGGGTTTTAATTTATACTAATTTTTTTCCTTACTAAATCAGGCAACCCGTTGACAAGTCTTTATAAGGCTTGACCTAATTTTTGGTTCAATGCATACATGAACTTCCGTTTTATTTCCGCAACAAACGCTAAATAATGTTTTTGGCTTTTTTTTTTCAAGTATAACTTTTAGAAATATATAAAGACTACAAGATTAGTTATAAGGAATCCATTTTAACATCAAAAGTGTATGCGAAAATTAATAGTCGACGTTGTTAGTCGCGTTAGTTTTAATTGAAATTTGTTTATTTAAAACTAGCACACACTAAATAAAAATAGAGACCGACCGAAACCAAATTTTTAGTTTTGGCCGAAAACGAAGACATACCGAATATTATACATTGACATTCGGCCGAAACCGAAGCCGTAACCAAAAGTTTAACTACAACTTCGGCCGAAACCGAAAAATAAACGGAAAATGCGAAACAAATGATTTCAAAAGACTGCAAATTAATGTGTAATATTAACTAGTTTATGAGTACTCTATTTGAGTAAACCATTCTTTGGAGTGATTACATAATCCGTTATTATTAACTTCAGTCTTCTACTCCACATTAGGGATGTTAATATCCTTTTTTTTTCTCAAAACCTTTTTTCGGTTCTAAATTATATCCTTTTTGTTTTTCCCATTTTTTTGCTTCCCCCTCTCCGCCCCCGGGCAAAGTAAGTTATTGCTTGGAAAAGAAAAATGTGCATTGATTATACTAACAAAAAAATACAAAGGACCATTGATCCTTAGAACGTGGTGAAATCTTTAAAAAAATAGTTGATTTTGGATTCGCAGAAGTCAAAAGCTGTAGTGTCATGAATTTAGACCTTTATAATTATAATATAAATCAGTGGATGTTTGATCTATATTTTACACACATTAAAAGAATATTTGTAGAATATGAATAAAATCCCATACACATCTATCTAGGGTTGACAGACGCCCGGCAAGAAAATTTACAGTTTTTGAAAAGAACCTTACATCTACATGCGCTGCAAAGTTGTTGTTTTTAATTGCCCACGTTGCTTTTCAGTCTACATTAAATAAAATGTTAAAGTAAGTTTTACTAATATACAATTATTGGCAGTTAATGTAATACAACTGAACTGATTGTGGTTAGTGAAACTCTCTATGCCCTCCTTTTGAAGTCCAAGTATCTCGAAACCTTACGTCTATCGGTCTGTTTGTCTGTTAAAAAAGCGTTCAGCATCAGTGTGGAAATTCCAGTTTTTTTTCTTTTCGAACAGGTAGATCAAATGGCTGTACCGACGACTAGCGTTAACAGCTGCATTTGCTGTTGTATGTGCTTGTATCGCAAATTCACAATCAATATTTGGAATTTGAAAAAAAAAAAAATCTATAATTTGCCTCTGACAAACGAGTGTTTGCAAGGAATATAATGTTAAGGAATTATTTTGTGCTAATCAAACAGGGTTTACAAATATTTCTTCAGATAAAAAGATAAATAAATCGTGGGACACAGTTATGAATTATTTCCTCCCGAAATCCGGTTTCGTTTAACATCCCTACTTCACACAGATTAATTCACAACAGTTTAACTAAATAAAAGTATCTATAAGCTGAGTAATAGATGCAGCAATAGCTTAGCATTATGTATTTTGAAAGTTAAAATAGTTATTCGGCTGATGACCGAAAGTCAATATCAGTTTCGGCCGAAACCGTAAACAAACCGAAAACTAACATTTTGGCTTCGGCCGAAACCGAAAACACGCCTAAAAAGGGTTTTTGCCTATTTTCGGTACCGAAAACGAAGCCGAAACCGAATATCGGTCGGTCTCTAAACAAAACTATATAGATCAGGTGTCAATGCACACATGTACTTCCGGTGTATTTCCGGTCAAATGAATTTTTAAAATATCTTACATTTAAATTAAGTTATTCTTCGCGTCTGACGTTCAAAATAAATCGTTTTCTTTCGGCAACATCTTTTGGAAATTATTTGTGTTCCCTACATCTTTTCTTACTCGCAGAACAATCAGGAAAGCAGCACACAGGCATGTTTTGTTAGTATGTTAACGAATAGGACCGGAATTGTTGGAATGCATCGACTTTTTACGATCAACATGCATGCATATTCGTTAAGACTTGTCAATACGATGATCATTTTAAGTTCATTATTGCTATTTATTATTAAGCAAATTATTTGCCTTTTAATGATCTTTCCCGGATTATTTATCAATTGGGTGGATAAACGAATGATAATTACAATTTCCAGCTGTAAATATTTACTTGTAATGACCCTTACAGTTCTGTATCGTGTAATACGTTACAGAAGCTTATTTCTATACAGCAGGTTATTACGTCCTATGATTATCCGTGCTTTTGAGTCTAGTCTTGCAACTCAAGTTATAGATCTAGTATTAACAAAACAGTTTGTTTTTTTAGCTGATGCGTCGCATACAGAAAATGAATATTGCAATGCATGCCCAACACACGTATGGTAACATTCAAGTTCTACATTGGTATTACCAAAGACTAAGCTATAATAAGATGGACCGCTTGCTTATTTTTACTCCCTTTCTTTTAACTCGTACTGTCTGTCTGGTTAGCAAAACTTTGCATCGATTTTCGACCACTTCCCGTCGTCCAGTCGAGCTGAAAATTGGGCAGCAGACTTGTCCCGACCAACAATACATTCTATCAAATTTTCAGCATCATAGCCTTTGGAATAGTCACGAAATCCTTCGGCCAATTTGCGAATCGAAGAGTATATTTCACGTCAAACATGGCTGCCTCTACCGAGAGGGAGAGAGCGAAATTGAGAGACAGAGATTTTTTTCGGATTTGTTCGTTTTTACGAAATAAATAGATTGAAAACGACACAATGTAGCCGAAACAAAGCGAGTTCTCTTTTTATGGTTTTTGCGGGCCAAAGCTAGAAAAAAAAAGAGGCGCAAAATTTTTGTGTGGAAATTCATAAGGTATGATATCACTTATATTTATTTTAATCTATCAAAATATAAATTAAATATAAACTTAGTTTACAAAGAAAGGGAGTATAATAAAAACTGTGTTTTTATGGGTTAGTTTTTTTAGAGATTATATAGTTACGTCCACAATCCCCTTGTGGCCAGAGCCGTGTAGATATCGTTGATAATTCTCGTTGCTCTAAGCGTAGACTTTAGTTATTATTATTTATGTTTCAGTATTACACGAACTCTCCTTATGGTACTGGGCACAAACTCAGGATTTGCGTTCTAACAGTTCCTTTCCTTGACGTTAGAGTAGTAGATAAATATTATAGTATTGTAAACAACACAATAGAATAGTAACTTGATGAGGAAGCTTCAGTGTAAATGTTGTTGATAATTTAATTCAGGTGATATGTTCAAATACATATATGCAATATAAAGATTATGTACAGTTAGAATAAAATAGTGCAAACACAATCGTCATCAAAAGAAATTATCTCGAAACTCACTGCCTTTAAGACAAACAAATCATTAAATACTATTCGAGTGGTGCGGGGGACAAACCTATTACTAGGAGGGGTGAAAATAATGGTATCATTACAAAACTCACAATAAAAATGATAGGAACTACCCTATGCAGAAAAAATAAACCATTCCTAGCCATTCCGAGAATTTGAGGTCAGCCTAAACACGGAATCCCAACATTACCTAGAATCTCTCGCCTTCGTTACTAAAAGTCTAGGAAATGGAAAAACTAAGCCCCGCCCACAAAATCTTGTGTAGGGAGAAAATGAGAGGGTAATAAGCATTGTGTGTTCCAATACTTGGAAACCACCAGTATATGACAATATGTTCTTTTTTTTTTCGTGCGCAGCCAATAAGGCTGTCTTGAATCACTTCTACGCTTGCATTAAATGTTTCCGCTGCATACAACTTTCGATTTTAATCTTAATTTTCTATTGAGAAAATCATAGCAAATGACTAAACCGGAAGTCTAGAGGACGTAGAGCGATATAAAATTCCGAAACTTAAGTGTTTCAAGTTATTAAATAGCAGAAATATCAAAGCAAGTCGTCCATCTTATTGTAGTCTTTGGTAAAAAAAAATACGTTTAAAATAATGAAATGGTTTGACATTTTGTTGATGACTTCATCAATATGTGAATTCCCTAAAACTAGTTTACATTTAATTTCAAATGAGTCTTTCAAAGACCAACTGGAGAGGTTTTTCCCAAAGGGACGAGATTTGGAATAGCCTCATTGACAAGTCTTAATGGGGCGTGACCTTTTCAAATGGAAGATATCTTTAACTTCCGGTTCTATTTTTCTTTGTTTTTAATTTTTTTAGGAATTTCCGTAAACAAAAAACCATGCTTTGCTGGTGTTTGACACATGATTTCAACCTCGACGGCCAGTTCTAGTCTTTTAGAAATATACAAAGGCTACAGTATTGGTTATGAGGAATCCGTTTTAAACATCAAAATTGAGTGGGCGATAATTAATACTCAAAGTGTTAGTTACGCTAAGTTAAATTTAACTTTGTTTATAAAATAAATTACACAATTCGTATATTCATAAAAATATAAAACGAAAATTCTTTTGTATCAAGCAATACGTTTGAGGTTATAAATAGGTGATTCTTCACTCTAGATATTCACAATACATCGTTTTCTTTTGGCAACATCTTTTGAAAATGAAATAACATTTAATCTCCTACATTTTTTGATACAAGAAGGAACGTAGCACATATGCTTTTTTAATTAAATGATCGAAAAAGACTGGAAATGTTTTTCTTGTCGATCTTTTTATGCATGCATAATCGTTAAGACTTGTCAATACGGAAGGAAATAAATAAACAAAACTCGACTCTGTAAATGTATATTTAACCATTTTGTTAAAAAATAAGAACCGGGAAAATATTCAAAACACGTGACAATATTCATTTTTCCTAGTCGAAATCCCTTCTCTGACGTCTCTCTTTTCTATGTTGCGGAAATTAAACATCTCAAATAGCTATAAGCTTTGGATTTTTCCTCCGAAAAACACACACATTTAAGTGCAAATATTGAACTAATTACTTAAAAGTTATTTTATATATTTTGTATAAATGATTTTATTAAAATTCACATAGTGAATACACGATATACTATTAAAATCAAATGTTAACTCAATTTTGATAGAAAGCTCTTCACTTGGTCTTTAAGTACTTTGCACTTTCTTTTAAAATTAAAAAAATCTTCCCATACAAAAAGAACAAAAAAAAAACAACGGCAATTTTTATGTCTCTTTATCTTGGTTACTAGCATTACTTAGTAATTTCTAGCTAATTCTTCCTAAACAAAATTGATACTTGAAACTGTCAAAATCTGCAAGCTAAATGTCTGTAAAACTTAATAGGGTTAAACTATCGACTAGTCGCTAATGTGAGTTAATTTGACGTTAAGAGCATATTGAGTAGGGTGGCTCAATGGGACAATATTGATTAACTAATTCCTCGATTCGAACACACAAAAGTTTGAGCCGCGACTTCAAGAATCATTTCCGGAATATAAAAAAAGAATTCCGGAAGAGCTGCTCAAAACGGCCATGATGGTTTCATATTGATATAGATGTAGAATTTATTTAAAAGTTCAAGTCCACTAAGCTTGGCCTTGGTTTATAATAAATGTTTGAAAAAATACTATAATGAGATGGCCCGCTTGCTCTATTTTTAGAGCTTATATCTTCTTTGTTTCTTGCGAATCCAATAACGCTGTCTTAAATGACTTTTACGCCCCTACGTTTGCCTAAATGTTTCCTCTGTATTACAACTTTCGATTTTAATTTTTCAAAGAAAAAATCATAGCGATTAAATAAAACGTAAGTGTAAAGTGCAAAAGGGAATCGGGAATTCCGAAAAATAGTCACTCGAGTCATCAAAAAGCAGAATTATTAAAGCAAGCGGTAGATCTAATTATAGTCTTTGGTTTGAACTAATCAGCAGAACGGAACATTACAAAGTATGGTGGATCGATATATTTTGTGCTAGATTAGACAAGTAAAGTAAATAATCCCAGTCAGAACAATTTGATCTATAAGAACCTGTGACTCTGCGTACACACGTTTTCACGGCCACATCATTAAATAGATCTATTACCCAAAAATGAACTGATTACTATGGGTCTGATCAATAAACTAAGGTGGCCATTTATATTGTCACATATTGGTGGTTCCAAATATTGAAACACACATTACTTATTCCCCCCCCCCCCCTCTCTCTCTCTTTTTCTCCCTATGCAAGATTTTGTGGGCGGGGCTTATTTTTTCCATTTCCTTGATTTTTAGTAACGAAGGCGAAAGATTCTTGGTAATCTTGGGATTCCACGCTTATGCCGACCTCAAATTCTCGGAATGGCTAGGAATAGTTTGTTATTTCTCTTACGGGGGAGTTCCTATCATATTTATTATGAGTTTTGTAATGATACCATTATTTTCACCCCTTCTAGTAATAGGTCTGTCCCCCGCACTACCACAAGAGTATTTAATGATTCGCGTTGTCTTAAAAAAAGCAGTCAGTTTCTGCAGAGTTTTTGCAGAGAGTTAGTTTTGTAGATACTTTTCTTTGAGCTTGTTATGGACGGTTGTGTGGGCACTATTCTATTATTGCTTTAAATACTACATCTATTGTATATACTTTACCACCAGTATTAAATTATCAACAACATTTACTCTGAAGCTTCCTCGTCAAGTTACTATTCTATTTTGTTGTTTACAATACTATGATATATTTATTTATAACTACAACGTCAAGAAAAGGAACTGTTAGAACGCAAATCCTGAGTTTGTGCCCAGGACCATAAGGAGAGTTCGTGTAATACTGAAATATAAATAATAATAACTAAAGTCTACCCTAGGACAAACGAGAATTATCAACGATATCTACACGGCTCTGGCCACAGGGGGATTGTGGACGTAACAATATCATAAAGTTGACCAGTGAGAGTTAAGGGTGGAGTTCTTGTGCCAGTGTGCTGAATCGTTAGTCGCAAAATCTCTATGTTGGTAAGAAACTGTATTTTCACACAGGTCTGAATGGTCACATCTGCCAACATTCGCTAGGTAACTCTAAACAACTGTGTTTTAAAATATTATAATTCCTAAAAACAAATAGATCTATAACCAAAAAATATGAATATTACAACGGAAGGGGGGGGGGGGGGGCACATCGGTCGATACCCGCCCCTTTCGTAGACACACCTGTGACACAGAGAGAAAGAAAGTGTGTGAGAGAGAGAGAAATTGAGAGAGAAATTAAGAGAGAGAGAAATTGAGAGAGAGAGAGAAATTGAGAGAGAGAAATTGAGAGAGAGAGAAATTGAGAGAGAGAGAAATTGAGAGAAAGAGAAATTGAGAGAGAGAGAGAAATTGAGAGAGAAATTGAGAGAGAGGTTGAGAGAGAGAGAAATTGAGAGAGAGAGGTTGAGAGAGAGAGAAATTGAGAGAGAGAGAGAAATTGAGAGAGAGAAATTGAGAGAGAGAAATTGAGAGAGAGAGAAATTGAGAGAGAGAGAAATTGAGAGAGAGAAATTGAGAGAGAGAGAAATTGAGAGAGAGAAATTGAGAGAGAGAGAAATTGAAAGAGAAATAAATTGCGAGAGAGAGAGAGAGAGAAATTGAGAGAGAGAAATTGAGAGAGAGAGAAATTGAGAGAGAGAGAAATTGAGAGAGAGAAATTCAGAGAGAGAGAGAAATTCAGAGAGAGAGAAATTGAGAAAGAGAGAGAAATTGAGAGAGAGAGAAATTGAGGGAGAGAAATTGCGAGAGAGAGAGAGAAATTGAGAGAGAGAGAAATTGAGAGAGAGAGAGAGAAATTGAGAGAGAGAGAGAATTCGCGCGCGAGAGAGAGAAATTGAGAGAGAGAGAGAAATTGAGAGAGAGAGAAATTGAGAGAGAGAGAAATTGAGAGAGAGAAATTGAGAGAGAGAGAAATTGAGAGAGAGAGAAATTGAGAGAGAGAAATTCAGAGAGAGAGAGAGAAATTCAGAGAGAGAGAAATTGAGAAAGAGAGAGAAATTGAGAGAGAGAGAAATTGAGGGAGAGAAATTGCGAGAGAGAGAGAAATTGAGAGAGAGAGAGAAATTGAGAGAGAGAATTTGCGAGAGAGTGAGAGAAATTGAGAGAGACAGAAATTGGGAGAGAGAGAGAAAGACATAAACAAAGACAACGTGAGACAATGAGACAGAAAGACAAAGAGAATAAAAAAAATGAGATTGAGAGAGAGGGAGAGAGAAAGAAAAGTGAAGAAAAAGAGAGCGAGAGTGAAAGAAAGGAAGAGTAAGAAAGAGTGTGACATAGAGTAAGAGTGTGTTTAACTAATTGCATACAATTACTAAAATTGTAAGATAGGGTTTAAAAGAGTGTTAACACATATTCTTGGCGGTTTGAAACATTTTATTGCAGTAAACACAAAGTTCTTTCAGTTTCTTACCATCCCTCACTCTTCACAATCCTCTCTGTCCCTCTCTCTTTCATCTTCTTACTGTATCACTTATCTCCTTACTGTATCACTTATCTCCTTACTGTATCACTTATCTTCTTACTGTATCACTTATCTCCTTACTGTATCACTTATCTCCTTACTGTATCACTTATCTCCTTACTGTATCACTTATCTCCTTACTGTATCACTTATCTCCTTACTGTATCACTTATCTCCTTACTGTATCACTTATCTCCTTACTGTATCACTTATCTCCTTACTGTATCACTTATCTCCTTACTGTATCACTTATCTCCTTACTGTATCACTTATCTCCTTACTGTATCACTTATCTCCTTACTGTATCACTTATCTCCTTACTGTATCACTTATCTCCTTACTGTATCACTTATCTCCTTACTGTATCACTTATCTCCTTACTGTATCACTTATCTCCTTACTGTATCACTTATCTCCATACTGTATCACTTATCTCCTTACTGTATCAATTATCTCCTTACTGTATTACTTATCTCCTTACTGTATCACTTATCTCCATACTGTATCACTTATCTCCTTACTGTATCACTTATCTCCATACTGTATCACTTATCTCCTTACTGTATCACTTATCTCCTTACTGTATCACTTATCTCCATACTGTATCACTTATCTCCTTACAGTATCACTTATCTCCTTACTGTATCACTTATCTCCTTACTGTATCACTTATCTCCTTACTGTATCACTTATCTCCTTACTGTATCACTTATCTCCTTACTGTATCACTTATCTCCTTACTGTATCACTTATCTCCTTACTGTATCACTTATCTCCTTACTGTATCACTTATCTCCATACTGTATCACTTATCTCCTTACTGTATCACTTATCTCCTTACTGTAATACTTATCTCCTTACTGTATCACTTATCTCCATACTGTATCACTTATCTCCTTACTGTATCACTTATCTCCATACTGTATCACTTATCTCCTTACTGTATCACTTATCTCCTTACTGTATCACTTATCTCCATACTGTATCACTTATCTCCTTACTGTATCACTTATCTCCTTACTGTATCACTTATCTCCATACTGTATCACTTATCTCCTTACTGTATTACTTATCTCCTTACTGTATCACTTATCTCCATACTGTATCACTTATCTCCTTACTGTATCACTTATCTCCATACTGTATCACTTATCTCCTTACTGTATCACTTATCTCCTTACTGTATCACTTATCTCCTTACTGTATCACTTATCTCCTTACTGTATCACTTATCTCCATACTGTATCACTTATCTCCTTACTGTATCACTTATCTCCATACTGTATCACTTATCTCCTTACTGTATCACTTATCTCCTTACTGTATCACTTATCTCCTTACTGTATCACTTATCTCCTTACTGTATCACTTATCTCCATACTGTATCACTTATCTCCTTACTGTATCACTTATCTCCTTACTGTATCACTTATCTCCTTACTGTATCACTTATCTCCATACTGTATCACTTATCTCCTTACTGTATCACTTATCTCCTTACTGTATCACTTATCTCCTTACTGTATCACTTATCTCCTTACTGTATCACTTATCTCCTTACTGTATCACTTATCTCCTTACTGTATCACTTATCTCCTTACTGTATCACTTATCTCCTTACTGTATCACTTATCTCCTTACTGTATCACTTATCTCCTTACTGTATCACTTATCTCCTTACTGTATCACTTATCTCCTTACTGTATCACTTATCTCCATACTGTATCACTTATCTCCTTACTGTATCACTTATCTCCTTACTGTATCACTAATTGTCAATCCTCTCTGTCACTCTCTCTTTATATTCCTAATGTTACGTTTTCTCTATTTCAAGAAACTACAAAAAATATATATATAAAAAAAATCAATCAATAGATTGAATCAAATTTTTTTAATCGTCACCTTAAATATACAGATGTATAAAAAAAAACATATTTTAAAAATATTACAGTCATAATAAAGTATAAAGTAAAAAAAAAAGCACCAACATCGATAAAGTACTCCGGAAATAACACAGACAAAACAAAGTACTGCACATGCTCAGAAGTCAACATTGTGGAACAAAGTCTAGACTAGATGTAAAACACTATCTCACAATGGCGGTTATTAGAGAGTTACAAAAGGTAACAAATATAGATCAAATAATTAGTGACGCATTTTTGTTCAGGTAACTTGGGATACAAAATGAAAATCAATATAAACAAGAACAACTTTAACGACGAATCAATCAAATAGAAAAAATATCGAACAATTTGGAATAAGAAATACTATAGATTAGAATGAAATCACCCAGAACAAAAGGTCCCAATTCAATTCAAAAGACTATATGGCGCAATGAAATAATAATAATAATATAAATACAAATTAGATAATGAAGAATTAAAATGATATTACACAATCATGGGTTCGATTCCTGGTGAAGTGTTGGGTTTGTTCCTGGGACTGGAGGGTGTCCCTGAATCTCCCTAGCTCTGATGGGTACCTGACATTTATAGTTGGGGTAAAAGTAAAGGCGGCTGGGTATTGTACGTCCTCTAGTATGCCGTGGCCACATACACCGGTGAGCGCTGCTTCACCGGCCATATGATCAATTTGGTACGACTGGATACTTTACTTTTTATAAATAATATAGATCAGAATAACATTTAAAATAATGCAGTCAAATATTATATAGGTTATAAGGAAATGATACAAATATATATGCTAATAATGATACAAATATATAATATGCTAATCATGATACAAATATATATGCTTATCATGATACAAATATATATGCCAATCAAGATACAATATCCTAATCATAAAACAAGTACATCTGATAATCATGATACAAATATATATATATATATATATATATATATATATATATATGTCTATATATATATATATATATATATACATATATATATATATATATATATATATATATATATATATATATATATATATATATATATATATATATAGGCCCTACTAATCATGACAAATCGACAATGATTAAACAAATCCGTGATTAGCGGAAGCTTAATTACTGACACATAAAGTCATCTCTATCAAATACTCTTGCCCTCCATGATTTATCCAGAACGAGGTGAAATATAAAGATCTATGAGCCAATGGCAAGTGCAACCAGTTCGTATTTTCAATGAAAGATTGCTTCTTCCCTGTTGTTGTAGTCCGTTTAATTGCATGTTTCGTTTTAAGGACTGGTTCAATGGTGTTTCCGTTTTAAAGGGCAGTTCTCTCTATCTGATCGCCGTGACCTTCGGATGGCAGAGTCCGGCTCCAGCCTTTAGGCTCGATGGACAGCGCCTGGTCGAGCGTGTAGATCATCCTGACCTCGTTCGTGCCCATGATCTTGACCTCGGGGGATTCGTAAGGTCCCAGGTCCTTCTTAAACCCGCCACTTACATAACCTAGTAAAAAAAAGCGTAAAATTTAATACATATTTAAAATAAATACTGTCTGTCTTCTTCGAGAGACTATAATAAGATGGACCACTTGCTTTGATATTTCTGCTATTTGATAACTTGAAACTACACTCTGTTTCGGAATTTCCGATCACACACTGTTCTCTATACTTCCGGTTTAGTAATTCGCTATGATTTTCTCAACGAAAAGTTAAGCTTAAAATCGAAAGTCGTATGCAGTGGAAGTCTTAGGGCACGTTTAGGTGTCATTTAGGACAACGTTATTGGCTGCGCACGAACAAAACAACAGCCCTTAAGCCCTAAAAATAGAACAAGCGGTCCATCTTATTACAGTCTTTGGTTCTTCAAAATAACGTCATCAAAATATGCGTGTCAATGCCAACTAAAGCTATTGTTGTCTTAACGTCTACTTACCTTGCTGCAGATGAGACAGCTGTCCATCTTCCAGAATGGTGACGATCTTCTCCAGGTGTCCGTGTCCGTAGGTCTCCAGTGGGTAGGCCGGCTCGTTGTGTTTCGCTATGTCCAACCCTAAAAAAAAGGCAATGAAGAGATTTCCTTAACAAAGGGCGAGCCATTTCAAAAGTAAATAATGACCCAGGTCAACACAGATAAAAGTCCCACCACGTAAAAACAGACTTTTATTATAAAAAAATATATCCGTTACAATTGTAAATAAAGTATTTATGCTATTTGTTTCTAAGGGACTTTTCCATTAGTTTAAATAAGTTACGTAGATTTTTACAATTTTTTACTGACGATTTTACAAGGGCGTACGAAACGTTTGCAAAACCTACCTAACAATTTTATTTTCCACATCTAAGTAAATTATCCTGTCGGATCATATTGATCCATGGTGCTGATGTACTAGAGGATTGTGTGGTCGGCACAATGCCCAACCGCGTATTAGAGCTGGGTAGACTCAGGGGCACCCTCCAGACCCAAGGAATAAATTCTTGCCTTCAACAGGACTCGAACCCAGGTATTTTGGTACGCCAACCGCCAATGCTCGGCGACAGCATCTAACTGTTTAAAATTCTTTATATTCGGCAAAGAAGCCCCGAATTACTTCGGTCGAGATATCTTTAAAAACAATGCAGCATCAAATCTTTACAAGGTTTCAAACCCTCAGACGTTTGGATATTCATTCGAACACTTTACCTTATTCACGTTACAATATTATGTAAAGCTACGATGTTAGTTTATCAGCCATGCATAGATGCACTCGTCTTAATGAACCTTTTGTATAACGAACATGTTTTATTTACTTGACTAAAACATTTTAAAAACAAAAAAAAAAAAAGAAAGAAAAAGAAACATTAATGTTTAACCTGTTTTGTTTTGTTTTTAAAAAGCTTTTATGAAAAAAAAAAAACAAGGACAATTTTGATCAATATCTAGATTCGCTAAATAAAGCTTTCATGTTAAACATCACTAATGTTCTTCATTGCAAACTTAAGTCATGCTATTTAATTACTATTTAATTACTATTGATTACTACGGTTTATTTCAGGAAAAAGCCTCCAACATTTGACCTATAGAATAAGAATTGTATGAAATGAGATATACATGTAGCTCGGAATAAGAATCGTATGAAATGAGATATACATGTAGCTCGGAATAAGAATTGTATGAAATGAGATATAGGCCTACATGTAGCTCGGAATAAGAATTGTATGAAATGAGATATACATGTAGCTCGGAATAAGAATTGTATGAAATGAGATATAGGCCTACATGTAGCTCGGAATAAGAATTGTATGAAATGAGATATACATGTAGCTCGGAATAAGAATTGTATGAAATGAGATATACATGTAGCTCGGAATAAGAATTGTATGAAATGCGATATACATGTAGCTCGGAATAAGAATTGTATGAAAAGAGATATACATGTAGCTCGGAAGAAGAAATGTATGAAATGAAATATAGGCCTACATGTAGCTCGGAATAAGAATTGTATGAAATGAGATATACATGTAGCTCGGAATAAGAATTGTATAAAATGCGATATACATGTAGCTCGGAATAAGAATTGTATGAAATGAGATATACATGTAGCTCGGAATAAGAATTGTATGAAATGAGATATACATGTAGCTCGGAATAAGAATTGTATGAAATGAGATATACATGTAGCTCGGAATAAGAATTGTATGAAATGAGATATACATTTAGCTCGGAATAAGAATTGTATGAAATGAGATATACATGTAGCTCGGAATAAGAATTGTATGAAATGAGATATACATGTAGCTCGGAATAAGAATTGTATGAAATGAAATATAGGCCTACATGTAGCTCGGAATAAGAATTGTATGAAATGAGATATACATGTAGCTCGGAATAAGAATTTTATAAAATGCGATATACATGTAGCTCGTAATAAGAATTGTATGAAATGAGATATACATGTAGCTCGGAATAAGAATTGTATGAAATGAGATATAAATTTAGCTCGGAAAAAGAATTGTATGAAATGAGATATACATGTAGCTCGGAATAAGAATTGTATGAAATGAGATATACATGTAGCTCGGAATAAGAATTGTATGAAATGAAATATAGGCCTACATGTAGCTCGGAATAAGAATTGTATGAAATGAGATATACATGTAGCTCGGAATAAGAATTGTATAAAATGCGATATACATGTAGCTCGTAATAAGAATTGTATGAAATGAGATATACATGTAGCTCGGAATAAGAATGTATGAAATGAGATATGCATGTAGCTCGGAATAGGAATTGTATGAAATGAGATATACATGTAGCTCGGAATAGGAATTGTATGAAATGAGATATACATGTAGCTCGGAATAACAATTGTATGAAATGAGATATACATGTAGCTCGGAATAAGAATTGTATGAAATGAGATATACATGTAGCTCGGAATAAGAATTGTATGAAATGAGATATACGTGTAGCTCGGAATAAGAATTGTATGAAATGAGATATACGTGTAGCTCGGAAGAAGAATTGTATAAAATGAGATATACATGTAGCTCGGAATAAGAATTGTATGAAATGAGATATACATGTAGCTCGGAATAAGAATTGTATGAAATGAGATATACATGTAGCTCGGAATAAGAATTGTATGAAATGAGATATACATGTAGCTCGGAATAAGAATTGTATGAAATGAGATATACGTGTAGCTTGGAATAAGAATTGTATGAAATGAGATATACGTGTAGCTCGGAAGAAGAATTGTATAAAATGAGATATACATGTAGCTCGGAATAAGAATTGTATGAAATGAGATATACATGTAGCTCGGAATAAGAATTGTATGAAATGAGATATACATGTAGCTCGGAATAAGCATTGTATGAAATGAGATATACATGTAGCTCGGAATAAGAATTGTATGAAATGAGATATACATGTAGCTCGGAATAAGAATTGTATGAAATGAGATATACATGTAGCTCGGAATAAGAATTGTATGAAATGAGATATACATGTAGCTCGGAATAAGAATTTTATGAAATGAGATATACATGTAGCTCGGAAAAAGAATTGTATGAAATGAGATATACATGTAGCTCGGAATAAGAATTGTATGAAATGAGATATACACGTAGCTCGGTGTCAGGATGTGTTTAGGATTAGGACATCAACCTGGCAGAAGTTGGACAATGAGAGGGGTGCGGAGTCGTAGGTGAGTGGGGTAGTGGTGGCAGGTCGTCGTGGGGTATGAGTTACCGTGACTGGAATCGCCCTGGAATAATTATTATGTCTCTCCTGGCTCGTTAGATATTATGACGGACGCAAAAGATAGTTCTAAGTAGGCAAATAAATCGCTGGTTAAATTCAGGTGTTTATTATCATTTCAATTCTTCACTCAATGACAAGATACATATACGAATTTGCACAGGCTTCAGTTAACACTCAACACATGGTACTGATAGGTTATCCAACATTAGGAAAACGTAGCTATGTTCATGAAAATACTTATACTGGCAAAATATCTATCTATACAAATGCGGGCGGTATCTCCTATGGAACGAACTGAATAAGTGGAGGCTAGAATCGAACAAGTTTCTCCACCTAACGCTTGAGCCGAAGTGCCCTAAAACTAGTTAAGCGCGCTTTCGTGGATTTTAGTCACGTGATCAGTGGTCAATTTGATTGGATAGCTACATTAGTTTAGAATTACATATGTTCTGGTTGGCTGGTTTGAAATATACTTGCATAGAGGATTGACTATTGGGGGGAAAATTAGGGGTGGGTGTAGGTGAACAATTAATACCGCCGACTTGCGGGGTGGGGACCAGGGCGGAGGGGGGTTGTATACGTATACGGAGATACAAAGGATAAGATAATGACTTATCTCCCTTGATGTACCTGTGTCTATTGGTTCTGGTCGAGCTCAGCCCGAGGCGCTTACGTATGTGCGAGACGCTTCGCTGGCCAGATGTCACTACGACGAGTTGATCAAGGGCTTGACCACGGTCGCTGAGTAGGGGACGAAGAGGGGAGATAGTGAAAAGGGTTAGAAGTGGGTGGGGGTGTCTACAGGTGGGTGGGGGTTTTACCTGTATGCTGAGTTTAGCAAATAAATGAGTAGTTACTATCAAAATACAACATGAATCATAATTGACAGCATAATAGAATAGATATATTTATATACATACATTAAAGAATACACACACATACACTCACACATACAAGTGGTGTAATACCAAATTGGCTAAATCACGTAGCAAACTCTGAATTCGGAAATGAAGGAGTGTAGAGAGGGTTAAAGAACAGGCGAAGAAGGGGGTGGTTGGGGTGTTCCTATTGCGTGAGAGAGGGAGAGGGTAATAGCTCCAGGCTACTCTCATCCTATCTAATCTAACCTCTACGCTAACCTATGGTTCTATACTACTATCTACGCTATAGTCTATCTATGAGTGCTAAGAGTCACGATCTAAGTCCAAAATACTGACACTCGGAATAAGAATTGTATGAAATGAGATATACATGTAGCTCGGAATAAGAATTGTATGAAATGAGATATACATGTAGCTCGGAATAAGAATTGTATGAAATGAGATATACATGTAGCTCGGAATAAGAATTGTATGAAATGAGATATACATGTAGCTCGGAATAAAAATTGTATGAAATGAGATATACATTTAGCTCGGAATAAGAATTGTATGAAATTAGATATACATTTAGCTCGGAATAAGAATTGTATGAAATGAGATATACATGTAGCTCGGAATAAGAATTGTATGAAATGAGATATACATGTAGCTCGGAATAAGAAATGTATGAAATGAAATATAGGCCTACATGTAGCTCGTAATAAGAATTGTATGAAATGAGATATACATGTAGCTCGGAATAAGAATTGTATAAAATGAGATATACATGTAGCTCGGAATAAGAATTGTATGAAATGAGATATACATGTAGCTCGGAATAAGAATTGTATGAAATGAGATATACATGTAGCTCGGAATAAGAATTGTATGAAATGAGATATGTTTATCATTATATAAAAGTACTTACCTTTCATCTCAATGTCCTTTGTAACCCGCAAGATACCAACATATTTCAGAGAAGCAAACAGAATAAGTGACAAACATCCTGTCCATAGCGTTATAGATGTTAATCCAAGGAGCTGCCACGCTAATAGCTGTTGGATACTCATAACACAAATAAATAATAAACTTTACATAAAATATTTGAAACATATAACAGGCGTGATAATAATGTGTAAATATCGTTGTGTGCCTATTAGAAAATAATTGAGACATGGGCAACACCTAGATCCTAATGTATACGAAATATACAAGAAAAAAGTAAAGTATTTCCCTTCGGACTAAATTTATACATTGGGCCGCTGAAGCAGCGTTTACAAGTTTTCGTCGCCACGGCATACTAGAACAAGATTGTGTGGCCCTCACGAGGCCCTTCCTCATTGACTTTTACTCATTTTTCTTGGTCACTTATTGCCAAGAACAAATCAGAGCTGGCTTGACTCAGGGACACCCTCCAGACCCGTGAAAAAACCATAGCCTTTAGCAAGGTAGTTGGAACACCCGAAATATAATATATATATATATATATATAGACCGAAACCAAACAAAAAACAACAACAACAACAATAATAGGAAACCCGAAAAAAACAACTTCAAGCAATACTTAGTTCAGCCAAGTCAATGTATAGTCTTGACACTAAACACTTATGCAAACAGCAAACCTTTTTATCAGATATCGTCCGAATCTGTAAGATTTTGTTCATTTTTTTTTCGAGTTTGTTAAAATTTTGTTTGATTGTGTCCAATTTTGTCTGGGTTTGTCCGATTTCGTTAGAATTTGTTTAAATTTGTTCGAGTCTGTCTAAATTCTTTTCGAAATCCGATTGGTTCAAGTTTGTTTAGATCATAGGTTCTCAACGGGGGCGTTATCGCCCCCCCCCCCGGGGGGCGGTGAGAGGCCTTAGGGGGGCGCTGACATTCCCGGGGGCGATTGGGGTGCGATAATGGTACAAACGTACCCGATATAATTTGAACACCTCTGTAACTTCTGACACCATTGTAACTTCTGACACCATTGTAACTTTTGACACCATTGTAACTTTACACATTAGTAATTGTTATTATTTTATCTTTGTATGCGTTTTTTATATGTCTAACGAAACTGTACAGAACAGTACACTACTCACAGTATGATTCTCAACACTGTATTCCAGCAAAAGTAACTTTATTAACTTACACAATACACATTTCATAACACATTATACAATCGTTTGCAATGCCATAACTCTATCAAAAACATCGACTTTCCACTTATCACACTGGACACTGAACTCCTCTTTTTACACACACGCTGCACATCCTGTCCTTTCACCACCTTTCTCTCCCCTTTACAGATCCCGTGCGCAAACCGCTGGTCACGCACTACTGCCCTACATTTATCTGTGGTTACAAGCCCCGTCTCCTATATTATGTAGGTTTTTATACTGTTACAACCTCAGCTATTTGAATCGATTAGTATTTGCATGTAATATGATGTAAACGCAAGTGCTGCTAAATATATGATATCCCCAAAAGATAGGCATACATATTATTAACCTAATAACAAATGGGAATCGCAATGACTTTTAGATGAAGTAGGCGTCAGTATTTGGCAAATATGGTGTGCGGCCGGCTGGTCTTATGGTTGGTTCACCGGACTGTCGGCCCTGCTGACCGATCACTGTCTTCTAATATTATTGAGATTTTGATCTCAGTTTCACCGACCGAGATGTCCTTTAATGTGTTTATATATCGTCAAGAAAAGTCTCCTAGTATCCTTAATTAAGCGGTATGGATGCGTAGTAATCGTACAAACTGGGTAGTCATTATAGTGCTTTGAAATATACATATAAATTCTTTAGTTATATAATATTTATATAATTTTCAAATACGTTTTACGGTTTGATCATTTAAAAGTTATAAATGTAAGCCATTTCTTTTTTTATTAAAGAAACAAAATACAGAAATAGCTCAAATGAGACGGGTTAATTACCTCCCTTTAAATAACAAATGTTTCCACATTTGATTCAATTGTGATGTCGAACAAGTTATGTTTTGTAATATAATACTGATTATTATTATTTCTTTATATACATTCAACTTTATGGTATTCATTACAAGATTTAATTATTAGAGGATTAAAATAATTTACGTTAAACAGTTGTAAGCTTAAATAAAAATTTCCTGCATTAATTGTTTTGTCCATTTAAGGAGTCGTTATTTTAAACATTGATAATTACAGAAATTACATAATATAGAGCTATTAAATAAGTCTCTTTTTTTCTAAATTAATAATACAAATAAATTTGTTTTAGAATTAATTAAATTTATGTTTAATTAAAATTAAATTGGGGGGAGGGGGGGGGGGCGGTGAGCGGAAAAAAATTGTAAATGGGGGCGGTGAGCCGAAAAAGGTCGAGAACCTATGGTTTAGATCAAACTTTGAGTTTGTTTAAGTTAGTGGTAGTAAATATTTTTCCATCATATTTGTCTCTATTTTTATTTAACAAATTTATAGATCTACCACAATAGTGAAAAAAGTAGAAATACAAGAAAAACTGACCAATCCCGAGCGTCGATCCCAGCTCATGAGAATACCTGTGTCGTATTTTAAGAAAGCAGGGGCTATAACTCCCCAACAACCTCCTCCAAAATGGACTGAAATACAAATTTGGTAAAAATAAAGCATACTATATTATACTGTACAATACTCTACTCCACTCTACTCTGCTCTGCTCTGCTCTGCTCTACTCTACTCTGCTCTCCTCTCCTCTCCTCTCCTCTCCTCTCCTCTCCTCTACTCTACTCTACTCTACTCTACTCTACTCTACTCTACTCTACTCTACTCTACTCTGCTCATACTAAGCAATGATACATACTGTACAAGACTTCACAAACAGCTTTATATAATACGTTAGCCTTAATACCTCTACTCTAATCAATCTATACCTGCAACGGCATCCACGGGATCATCAATTTTGAACCTGATCATGACGTATGAGGTCACGTTAAAAGATACCCCGGCTATAACTCCAACAATGATTGCTCCCCATGGCCTGTAAGTGTCGCATCCGGCACAGACGGCTACCTAGCAACAAGACAGGAAGTAAAGATTGCAATTTCCCTCAAACTAACACACCATTTTTGTATTACATACATAGAAGAGACACTATTACACAATGCGCATTAGTATTACTTTCTACTTTACAGATTGGCGTGCTTCTTTACTGTTTTATTAAACGACAAATTTAGACGAATAATAGAACGCAAAGAGAATGTGTAATCAGTAGCTAAAGCCTATTTGAAGACTACTGCTTTTAATATAAAGTTCCGTTTCGCCTTCTCTGTGTGAATAACCCATGCGGGCTACAGCTTTTGAAATAAACATTCCATTTCTCCTTCTTTGTGTGAATAACCCAAATAAACTTTAATTTTTCTATTGACGGACTAAGTGGTCAGTGTTGATTCAGATACTGACCAGAGATGAAGCATTAGACTTACCATGCCTGCCAGCGCACCATTTAGTGTGTTTAGTAGACTCCAGTGTTCACCCATTATACCAAACCTGTGAATATAGAGTATCACAAGAGTATCTATACTGATCTATCTATCTATCTACCGGTATCTATCTATCTATCTATCTATCTATCTATCTAACTAACTATCTGTCTATCAATATATTCTATTTATATGTATCTATAACATCTTTCTATTTTTATAATATCTATTTATTTATCTATCTCTGCATCATTTTTTTTTATCTAATAGATAATCTATCTATCTATCTATCTAATCAAATCTAATCTATCTATTTATCTCTTTGTCTGCTCGTCTGTCTGTCTGTCTATCTATCTATCTATCTATCTATCTATCTATCTATCTATCTATCTATCTATCTATCTATCTATCTATCTATCTGCCTGCCTGTCTGTCTATGTATATATCTATCTATTTATCGATCTATCCATTTTTTCATCTATCAATCTATCTATGTAATCTTTATATCCAAATTAGTCTATCTATTTATTTATATTAAAGTATCATAATATCTATTAAAGTTAAACCGTTAAAACGCCCAATTTCACATTCAATAAATACATAAATCATGGTTTCTATCAAATCACACATCGCTCTATCTATCAATATAGCTCACTTTGATTGCTGTTTGACTGTATTAATGATAGATGATACAATTTCAATAAGTGGCGTCCAAGCCCATCTGTCCTTTCATCTGTCCACAAACGTACTATCCAATCAGCGCATCCCTATTCTATCGTTCCACTAACTGCTCACACACACATAGCACTCCCTATTGTAATTGACCCACTAACTGCTCACAAACACATAGAACTCCCTATTCTATCGTTCCACTAACTGCTCACACACACTTAGAACTCCCTATTCTATCGTTCCACTAACTGCTCACACACACTTAGAACTCCCTATTCTATCGTTCCACTAACTGCTCACACACACTTAGAACTCCCTATTCTATCGTTCCACTAACTGCTCACACACACTTAGAACTCCCTATTCTATCGTTCCACTAACTGCTCACACACACTTAGAACTCCCTATTCTATCGTTCCACTAACTGCTCACACACACTTAGAACTCCCTATTCTATCGTTCCACTAACTGCTCACACACACTTAGAACTCCCTATTGTAATTGACCCACTAACTGCTCTCACACACTTAGAACTCCCTATTGTAATTGACCCACTAACTGCTCTCACACACTTAGAACTCCCTATTGTAATTGACCCACTAACTGCTCTCACACACTTAGAACTCCCTATTCTATCGTTCCACTAACTGCTCACACACACTTAGAACTCCCTATTGTAATTGACCCACTAACTGCTCTCACACACTTAGAACTCCCTATTGTAATTGACCCACTAACTGCTCTCACACACTTAGAACTCCCTATTCTATCGTTCCACTAACTGCTCACACACACACATGTAGCTCCCACCACGTACTTGTGTATGATCAGTGACGTGAATGCTGCGGTACTGCCAGACAGCACGGAGTTGACAACGGCCAAACTTATAACAGCCCCGTCTCCAGGCTTAGACATGGTCATGTTCGACCCTCCATTGAACGCAAGGAAGCCGAAAATTAAAATAAAACCGCCCAAGGCTGCCAACTGAAAATAGATAACAGATCGTGAAATAAAACAGAAATCAATTGAATAACAACACATTAAATCTAATAGCAATTTCCATTCAGTTATTTGAAGATTCCGTCATGAGCTTTTAATATATAACAGGGTGTTTGTTATTTACTCAGTGAGCCCATGTAATATGTAATGAGTGGATTAGATGATGGGGGGAGGAACTATCTGGTTAAGACTGTGTCTTGGATGGTTGTATAGACGTAATGACCGTTGATGTGCGTACGATTTCTAAGTCTAAATACATCCAAATGAATCGATAGTGAGAAAAAAAAAATCTAATGTCTTTATACAACCGTCTTCATAACTTTCGCAAGTATGACTGCTCTCCACAGGAGTTCGCTAGACTGAGGAAAACTAGCTATTACATAAAGCTTTTGGATAATTAGCCAGTCTATTGACTAATCTATGCCGGGGGTGATCGGGGGGATTGATAGACATTTGTCTCGCGCCAAGTTTAAAACAGACCGTGTATGTTTGACCTTATTAACTTGAGGGAGACGGGCGAATCTCGGTGATATTGGGGAGGTGGGGGGGTCGACACTAATCCCATGACTCGTGATAGACAGTCGCCGGCAGTAAAGTGTGTAGCATCTAAAGTCGTCATAAAAAGATGAGGTCAGGTGTAGGGGTCAAGGCCACGGTATCCTTTACGCAGTACAAGCTTATTAGAAACATAAATGGACTTACATGGGCAAAATACAAAGGCGGCAGATAGAATTGTAATAATATCAATCTTAGTAATAATGGACGTTTAAATAGGAACATTGAATAATAATGACATTCACTCTCACTGGCTTGTTTGTAAGTGCCAGTTAATTATCTGGACTAGGATAAATTTTCAAATAGAGCCAAATATATTAACTAGATACATGAAGCTATTGCCATGAAGGTACTAGTAAAGAAATATGCCATTTAACCGTGACAGGCACACCAAGATCATGTCCGAGACCAGCCGGCCCGCATCCAGGTACCGGGCTTGGCGAGACGGGCTGTTGCGCACATTTCTTCCTCCCCACCGAGTCTCGGTGACTCTCACCTGTGCAATACAATCTCGAACGCGCAACAGGGGCTGTCCCACCGGCGTACTATCAATGAAGGCGTATCGGTGGTTTACACACTTTACCAGCTTTGAGGCCCATGGGAAAATAAGAGCATGAGTCTTCTAGAACCGGGTAACTGAGAAATGGAAACGCGGGTTGGCCTAACCCGGATATTGCCAAGAATCCGGAACCCGATTCCGATAAGGTCCTAAAACACGGTTCAGTTTATAAGATCCATTTCTTAAAACACATTTTTTAAACAAAACAAAAAGAACTGGCCACATAATAATTAGATTTAATCTATAAACTAAAATTGTTTAATTTTAATTACTTTAATAATCATGTTAAATTCTAACAGTCAATCCTGAATTATTATGCCAATTATACTAGATGCACAATATCTATGCACAATATAAGCACATCTAATATAAACAAAAGTATTATTATGTATAATAAAAAAATTAACTTGCTATATTAAATGTCCAACTGTTTTAATTCAATGGGTAGGATGTTTTTTTTTTAAATATATCAACTGCTTAATTAGTCCGATAACGTTGTGCTAACAGAACTGTTTTGTTATTTGACATTGGTGGAACTTATGACTAGCATTAAAAGAACAAGATGCGCAAGTAATCAAATAAGGATTTTTACATAATAATTATATATAATTTCTTTATGCAAAGTCAGTCAGTGTGGTGTTCAATTCAAGATGTAATTAAATGTACTTACAAGTGTACAATTATTTTACATTACACTGTTGTAAATAACTTTTTCCTGCATTGTTTAAGTCGATTTAAGGAGGTTATTTAAAAAAAAAAACATTAATAATTACAACAATTACAAACTATAATGCTAGTATATAAGTATATAATACTTATACAAAAAATACAACAAATAAATGTGTTCTATAAATAATTATATTTATGCCTAATTTATGAACGTGGACGTGGGAGAGGCCGTCAGCGGAGATGCTGGTTCGACAATGTAAAATATTGGATAGGGCTGCAGTTGACTCAACTATTGACAACTGCTCAAGGTAGGCAAAAAGTGGAGAAAGTTGACTGCTGAGAAGTCTTTTGTTCCCCCCCCCCCCCGGCCAACGACCACAACGGTCAAGGAATTGATGATGATGAATGCAGTTGAGCATAATTAAATAATTAGTATGTATTAATTAACGTGACCATGTACTTTAGTGCTATGCGCTAATTGTTAAATGTTAGGTACATATTTACGTAGTCTCGTCTGAGTAACTTCAAGTATTAGCGACCACATTGTAGGTTTAAAACGAATTTCATATGTGATAAATTATGTTAACAAATGTTGAAAGAAAAGCTGAAAGTAGAAGAGCGAATGCCTGGCAGTTTGAGAATAGCAGATGACGTTCCTAAGCAGCTTCCTTTCAGATTTTCCCGCAAGTCGGCACATTTTAATGTCCATTTTTTTAGAGTTTAGAGGTATTAAATTCAACTTGCATTTTAAAATCATCAATAGAGCATTTTCAGTGGGCGGAGCTTAATTTTTTTTTTGTAAATTTAGTGACGTATTTGTGTAAATATAGAGCCCACTTGAGGTACAAACGTAACGTGGTGAAGATGTTCTTCATCATGTTAAATTCACATCTGAATATTGGCTATCCTACTCACAAATTAGGAGGTAAATAGTCGTATATAATCTTCCTAGTCCAAGAGAAAGCCTGACATGGTATTTTTTCAACGATTTTCAACATTTTACGCCCATTTGATTATCTTCCTATCCGACCGGTAAGTGTTGCAATTGAATTGATTTTATTGATATTATAATTAGGCCTAATAATTAATACAGCGGCCATCTTTGTTTGTACACCACTACTACGCAAAGTAAACACAAATCACGTGCTTTTTGTCACGTGATTGCAAACGCCCTATATACCTCCACTAAAAAAAAGATTCAGCTCTAATTCGATGATAAATAAAGAATGTCAGTCTTGACGAGGTATAAAAACTCTTGTCCATGAATTTGAAAGTCCTGATTTCGGTTAGAATACCGTTAGAAGCTAAAAAACTCCACTTTGAGTGCTTCAATGTATTTTTAATAACGCACTTCTATATATGTATATTGATCTGAATATGTCGTAAATTATGGAAGTACATAAATGTTATAAAATTAATTTCATGATAAGATATGTCCAGTTGCAGCGGAAATCCATTCCTACACAGTTCAAGTACCGTATGACGCTGCCCCTTTAAATGCAAGTCCAACAAATTGAAATGTGTTGTTATGACATTCAGACATGTCCAGAGGTTATCCTCCTCATTCAATTTCTGAAAGGTTGTTTTGTTTTAATTAAGAAACACCTTCATCGGTTCCAGACAAGAAACAAATCTATTCAAGACTTAACCTTGTCCATTCTAGCAAACACTTTTTTTAATAGCAGATGGCCACAGTGAAGCAACGTTCACCAGTTTCTGTGGCCACATCATACTAGGAGATGTGTGGCCAGCACAATGCAAAGTCGACTTTAATCCAACTAATGTCAGGTATTCATCAGAGCTGGGTAGACTCACATCGCCTTTACCAGGATCCGAACCCAGGACCTTCGGTATGCCAACCGAACCCGCTTCCGTACGTTCGGCCACTATGCTCCATACAGATGGCCATATTCAGTATATTTGTTTCTGTTAACCCTTCCTGTACCGACCTACTTTCTATCTATGCTATCTTCAGTCCCGCTATATACGCGCCCGGGACAGTAAGGGTTAAGATATACTTAAATAGCCTGTATATGAATTAAGAACGATAACCTTTTTTTTTAACGATAGATTCCATCACAGCAAGTCCAATGATGAGATCTCCGAACACAAACTTTACTTTCTAATTATGTATTAACAACAAATGTTGCATTTTTGTTGCATATAATTCTTTAAAGTAATGTATAGGGTATTAATAACACATGTTGCAAAGATCACTTTAAACTAATGTATATCAACAAATGTTGCATATATTTCGTAAAACTAAAGAATATTTACAAATGTTGCAACGAATGTTGCACTTTTGTGTTCCAGCTTTGTCAAAGAATGCAAAAATGTATTCAACTCACCGGGACGGAGTGACCTCTGATGTTCAGAACTGTTCCAGTTTCTTTGTGAAATCTTCCGATTCTCGGACCCAGGAGCAGAGCAGCGAAGAATGAAGCTGTACCCCCTACAACATGGACTACTCCACTTCCAGCAAAATCCTGTAATTGTCCAAGTGTACTTTTTATTATTAATTATGTATAACATTGTAGATTTTTTTTTTATTAATTGACAAAGCAAAAGTATAATTAAAAAAATACTATTAATTTCTAGTTTCATTTATATATATATAAATATATATATATATATATATATATATATATATATATATATATATATATATATATATATATATATATATATATATGGAAAATATATATAACCAGCCTCAAGAAAATTATGTAATAAAAATAATAGTATTTATAAAGCGCTATCAACAAACTTAGTGTAGGCTCAAAGCGCATCAATCGTATCTCAAGTGATTATATAGATATCATTACTTATTTCATTCTAATGCACTTTTTACATTATTGTTTTTTTACAGGCTACATGAGCGGCGGACACAAGAAAGACCTGGGACCCTACGAGTCCCCCGAGGTAAAGATCATGGGCACCAATGAGGTCAGGATGGTGTACACTTTGGACCAGGTCCTCTCTGTTGAGCCCAAAGGTTATATATATATATATATATATATAGAGAGAGAGAGAGAGAGAAAGAGGGTGAGAGAGTAAGAGAGAGAATAAGAGATAGAGAGATAGAGGGAGTAAGAGAGAGTAAGAGAGAGAGAGAGTGAAAGAACGAGAGAGAGAAAGATAGAGGGAGAGTAAGAGAGATAATAAGAGAGAGAGGGAGTAAGAGGGAGAGAGAGAGAAAGAGAGAGAGAGAGAGTAAGACTGAGTGAGAGTAAAATAGAGAGAGAGAGTTTAAACTCATTCATATAGGGCCGGTGTTGCAGCCTTTACCAGTTTCTGTGGTCACGGCATACTAGGGGATTGTGTGGCCAGCACAATGTCCAGACGCATTTACTTTGCCCCCAACTGATGTCATGTACACATCAGAGCTGGGTAGACTCAGGGACAATCCTCCCCCCCCCAGAACCGGGAATAAATCCTAGCCTTTACCGAGATTTGAACCCAGGACCTTCGGTACCGTGCCATCCTCCCCGTTGGACAATACATAATGACTATTGGACTGATTACGAGTCCTCACAAACAGGCTAAGGCGAAGTTGCAACTATTACGTGCAGCTCTGACCATTAACTCTTAACAGACTGTCAACACTTGGAGTAAAAAATTTACAAAAACTTACGTGGTAGCCAATGGTCTCATTTGTTCCATTGATCTCATAGTTCAAACCCTGGGTCAGCCAGCCATCACTGGACCACGCCCAGTGGGTGACCACTGGATAAATAAATCCTGCAGATACATGACACTTGATACAATTTGATAAATATATACATCTATGTGTGATCGATTTCACTGTTGTTGTCACCACATCAGAAAAAACAAAGTTGTTTAAAATAGCAGGCAAGACATAATACTGGGGGAAAACAAAAATACAATGACTTAACCCTTCCCGTACCGACCTACTTCTATCTATGCTGCCTTCAGTTCCGCTATATACGCGCCCGGGACTGTACGGGTTAATAGAATCATTTCTCAATAATAGGATGAGAGTTTTAAACTGCTAAGCTAAACAAATGTAAGAAAAAGCGGCACTTTGTTATTAGGATTCCCATGTTAAAGTCCATCCTTTTAGAAAACACACACACACCCAGTAAGTAATTTGCTATAAATAAATTTAATGTATAACTGAAAACATTCCAAAGAAAAATTATCGTATACTCTAAATATCTTATAAACATATATAAAAACAATATACGTTTACTATACAAATAATCTACAAATACAGTAGGAATGCTTTAAAAGACCATGGAGCGGATACACAATTACGATACAAATACTATACAAATAAATACAATACATATACAAACAGATCCTGTAAAGATACAATGCAGATATAATACAAATAATATACGAATATTATAAAGAGACTATACAAATACTATACAGATACTAGGTCAGGGCTCGGCAACCTACAGCACGCGTGCCATATATACTATTATATATATAGTATATTGTCTTTTGTATATATATATATATACTATATATACAATATATATACTATTCCTATAGCAGTGCCGTAGCCAGGGATTTGGGGGCCGGGGGGGGGGGGGCTTGGCCTCTTCAGGGGCCCCTGCATTTTGACATTCGACATTATGACATAAGAAAAAGAACAAAAATACACTCCTTTGGGGGCCCCCCTCAAGTAGGGGCCCGGGGGGGACTTTCGAATTTGGACCCCCCCCCTCCCCCTCCCCTAGATACGCCACTGTCCTATAGTATATAAATACTATAAGCCCACAGATATTCAAATACTCGGGACTAAGGGGAGTAGGGCGCTGTCGCTATCGTGCTCCGGGTTCCATGAAGCTCAACGGGGGCCCCATACATAGATCAGCACACATACAAATATCCTTGAGCCTTATATTTGAGCTTTAAAGGGTTCCATTATCAGCATTGCTAAAGTGTATTATAATACTCTCGGCGGATCTGCTAATACTACATAATTATAACAGAAATATAACACACATTCTATACAAATACTATAAAATTACATTACAAATACGGGGCGCGGTGGGCGATCGGCAACGCGTTCGACTGGCGGTCCGAAGGTTCTGGGTTCGAATCCTGGTGAAGGCTAGGATTTGGAATGTGTCCCTGACTCTACCCAGCTCTGATGAGTACCTGACATTAGTTGGGATAAAGTAAAAGCGGCTGGGCATTGTGCTGAACACACAATCCCATAGTATGCCGTGTACACGGACACTGGTGAAATCTACTTTTTTCTTTTACCATTACAAATACTATACAAATACCAACAAATATATTTAAAAACTACACAAATACTACACAAATTCTATAGAGATTCTACACGTAAAAAATACATGTTATCACCTGTGAGAATGGAACTGTATATGACGTAGGCCACGAACTCACACCGCTCCGCGACGGCCCCCGAAACGATGGACGCAGCGGTGGCCGCGAAGACGAACTCGAAGAAGAACGTCGCCATTTTGTTGTCCGGAAGCTCTGACATGGCGAAGTGGTGCCAGCCAATGAAACTGTTGCCTTTGCCAAAGGCCAGAGCGAACCCAACTGTCCAGTAGGCGATTCCGGAAATGACTAGAAGAAGAAACGTTGTAGAAATATGTAAGTAAAATCAAATTATAAGACCATCGTTCATTGGGGCTTCAGTTTTCGTTGACATTGGCATAAGTTAGGGATTGTGCGGACAGTACGATTCCAAGCCTGCTTCACTTTTCCAACTGACTATTTTCTATTGTCGGAGCTTGTTAGACTCCTGGGGACCCCCCTTCACCCAGATAGGTTGCAGAAATGGGTAAGCAACATAAAAGACCATGTGCTTTCGAGTTCCCCTTACCATGGCGTACAATGGGATTGAGTTGTCAGCACAATGATATCAGCCGTTACCACTATTGCTTGAAAGAAGGTTTCATTAGGAGGTAAGTAGATTTATGGGCAGTATCCAGACCAACCCTTCAGTATCCAGACCAACCCTTCAGTATCCAGACCAACCCTTCAGTATCCAGACCAACCCTTCAGTATCCAGACCAACCCTTCAGTATCCAGACCAACAGCCTACCCTTTGAAATGCGCATGGATACAATTATTTCTTTGTCCGATGCAAAAATTAATTTCAAAATGATAAATTGTGCTTTTGATATTATGCTTGATATACGATATTGTGTATACGATATTGTATATGCCTCTTTTAAAAAAAAACCGACAAGCCTTTCGGCTCTTTTACTCCATGGCGTAACGTGGAAGGGGTGGATCATAGGCCGGGGTGGGGGGGGGCGTTAAGTGTACCCACACTTTCGTCCGCTAGTGCAACTGCCAGAAAATAGGTCTGGTCATCCAGACACTGGGCTCAGCGAGACAGGTTTGTTGCCTACTCCTTCCTCCCCCACTGAGAAATGAATGTGAACACAACAATTGGGGAATGATCCTGGATTAAATAAATCTTGCTCAATTTGATGAACACATTAAAAAAAAAATATTATAAAATGAAAAATAGTGGTTATATCGTACACGATAGACCTATATGAGACAGATTATATTGTCAAAACTCTTTAGTCCATGTACAATAAATACAATAGCGAATGTGATAGTATGTATTTGATTGATTACTGTTAACATTTTAGTCTAGTCAATCACATTTGGTTTGTCAGTCAACATAGTTTGTTGACACTTAATTGTAGGGGTCGTACACATTTAACGTAAAAGCAACGTTTTCTTTTGCCACTTGAAGAAAATCTTTCTTGTTACAGTCTTGAAACAAATATTTCGAACAAATAAACAAAACACAACAGATTCAAACAAGAAAGTCCTCCTCCGCCCTGCCTCCTTTCTCTCCTCCCCTCTCCTCCCCTCTCTCCGGTCTATGTTGTTCCGCCTCATTAAGCTCATGTAAAGAAACATTTCTCATTGTTATACAAAACATCGATTTACCATGTGTAGAAATCAATGATTCCTAACACCGTTATAAAGTATTGATTGCATGACGTCACTTAAACTTAAATAATCCCCCCCCCCCCACCTTTCGCCTTTGCCTCGACACACCTAGGTACGTATAATTCTGTTCGTCACTTCTAACTGCATGATGTCATATGTGGACGACCCCTCTCCCCCCATCTCCCTTCCGCTAGTATTGCAGTGAGACTGCTCCATTTTTGTTTCGCGGGATACGGCAGCTAGATGGTGCCGCTTCTTTACGAGCGCTTCAACACAAACACTCTGTCGAACACATGTATGTCCCTCTCTCACTCACTCTCTTTCTCTTTTCCCTCCATCTCTCCCTCAACCCTACTCCTATCTCCTCCCTGTCTCTCACCACCCCAGTCTTTCTCACTCAAGCAAAGAAAACAAAATTATTACATTTATAAACAGTAGTGCTTTTTCAGCGGCCGTTGGGCTATAAATATCCCGTCTGAGTCAGCAGTAACAAGCATTTTCTTAATTATTTGTAGACAGATAGAGCTTTTAAAAGGTGAATCCGTTAGAGAAACTAGCCGAAGATAATTACCTTACAAGAAAAAATACTCAGAACGACCTAATTCATTTGTATTACTGTCATCGTGAACCAGAATATTGAAATATTATTATAAATAACAGTGTTTTTTTTTCAAAGTCCCATTGAACCTGTGGTACATTTGAATTGGTCTAGGGCGGTTGTCATGGCAACGAATTTCTTCACGCGGTTGGAGGTAGTCACGTGGTATTGATCTGCTGTGGACATTTGCACGTGGTTGATATGTATCAGTATGGGGATTACATAATCAGCACGTTGGCCGGTAAGAGGGTCAGATCACAAGACTGTATTACACTGTTATAGTTATAATGTGCTCCAGGTTGCAGTAGAATTTGTGTCACTTAACGGGTTTATATAAGCAACGAATAAAGAAAATTGTAAATTAGGTCAGATTCATTAAAGTAGGTCAGGCCAAACAATACTATACATTTCAAAAATGCACGTATTCGATTTAGTGGGTCAGAAAAAACACACTTAATTTTACATCTAGATCAGATACGTGGAAGTAGGTCAGGCAAAAAACACAACTATAAATTACGATAAAAAAATTCAGAAGTAGGTAGTATTTGAAAAAAAAATTAGTTCACAATAAATTTAAACTAGTCCGTTCGATTTACAAAAAAAGCCTGATTCATTCTAATCAGATTATCCCAATAAATTATACAGGCCAGTAAATAGTTATTTTGTCCCCGAAGTGAGTCACTTAAAGTAGTCAAAGTAGTGAGTATATAAATCTTATCCTAACTCATACATTAAAGACGCTCCTTCTATAAAAACAGGATTATTGCGCCCTGCGCACCATTAGTGGTTTGAGTCTAGTCCTGCATTTCTATTTCTGATTTAAATGATGTTAAGTTACTGATTTTCCTGGTTTGTTCGGTAACACATTCCTTGCCCGGATGTAAAAAAGAGTACTTATATGCATTTGTTCTTGCATTAGGGATAAGAACAGTTTTTTTCCTTATGTTTATCTGTTAAATGTGGATTACTTACAAGAGTCCAGCAAGTTCTTGATCAGGATGTTGCTGGTATTTTTACTTCGGACACTTCCAGCTTCCAGGAATGCGAAGCCGCACTGCATCACTGTTCAAAACAAAAATGTTATAAGAATGAATTTAATATCATCTTACATCGGCGTACTGGACGCGGTAATCTATTGGCATAGTCTTGGATGGCTTGTCCGAATGTCTTGAGTTCGTATCCCCGCTTTTGCGTTTCTTTAGTGACATTTTTTAAAACGATTGTAAACATAAAATAAACAAAAATACGTTAATCGTAAGCAAATGTCTATATCACATGTTACGAAACGACGTATTAATACAGATGTGAGGTGTTATATTAGTGTATTATATGTAACGCCGTAGGATTCAACCGTTAGACGCAATCGTTTGGTTGACCTAGATAAATAGATGTCACCGTTCTAGCTGAGTGTAATTTGACACTTGACCTCGTGTCGCTTCTCTAGAGAAGGAGTGTTAGCCGAGATAATTAACCCCCTTCCCTCCATTTCCGCTATCATTTACAAACATTCACAACTCTTCCACTAGGGTGGTTAAGTTACTTGGCCTGCCATCTACAAGTAGTACAAGTCGTGACACTGAATTGTAATCAGTAACTACAATTCCCCCCCCCCCCCACCTACACCTTTTTTACAATTACCTCTCTCTCCTCCTATCCCGCATTTTTCCCTGAAGAAAACACATATACGCTCACCCACTTGCATAGATACTTTAATTGGAAGCGTCTCCAATAGCGCCTTAATGTCTATTTTGCTAAGGTTTAAGGGCACCCTGAGGTCTGGCATGATTGTTATATTGTGGGAAGTTTAATCAATGTACTGTAATTAAGTAAGATTAATGTTTCAAGCTAAACCCTGACCTCGCCCTATCCGCCCAGTTTCGAACAAAGAGAAATTGACTCTGTTGTTCCATTATTAAACGACTTTCTAACCAGACTTGTGTCTGTATTTTTGGGAGTGGAAGTTTTTCCCCTAGTTACGATTGGCTGTACCTTATGCTATAAAAGAGCCCGCACGAGGTTGGACTTCAGTCGAGGGTCTAATATTTTGTAAAGAGTAGAACATGTTATTAAAGTACTTATTTTTCTCTATTAAATAGTCATTCAGTTTAACTTGGAACTTAGTCGCTATTATCTACATTATTTTTATACTTATATTTGGAACTGTGTTCATCATGGCTATTCTTACTTTATTATAATAAAGATTTATGTTATGAATTCACCACGGATTGGACTGTTATTATTATTTGCATTGTGGAACTATTACATCATAACTATAGTCAAGAACTTTCTTATCCCACTAAGAATCTACACTATTTATTTTTCAACTGAGCCAACTGCAAGGAAGTAGACTGTTGCATTCGTATGGAGTAGAATCCGATTGATAGGTCTTCACCATCAATACTATCCTGGACTAATAAATAAATAATATATATATATAATATTCAAATCAACAAGGTTCTAATAATCTGGAGGCCGTTCCGGCTTCGTAATACACACAAATTGTCTTATATATTACAGATGCTCCTTCTATGAAGAAGATTATTGTGCCCTACGCTCAACTGTGGTCTGGGTTTAGTCTTGCATTTTTGATCAGTGTTTTAAATGATTTTAACCCATTCCATGCCCGAATGCCACTCGGGAAGAAAGAGTACTTGTATGTATTCGTTCTCGCAAAATGGATAAGGAAAGTGTTATGGTCCTTTTGTTTATTTTAGCATTATAACATACTGTTATTGTGTTTTATTTCTAAATTAAAGTTTAATGCTTCATGTCAGGGGTCGGCAACCTACGATACGTGTGACAGACTTGGCACGCTGAACAATTTTCAATGGCACGCAGAAGACTCCTAAAACAACTATTCAATTTTATTTTTTATTAGGAATTGAATGCTAAAGCATGAACTTTTAGGCTGTTTGACATGAATTAGAAATCCAACTTTGGCTCAATATTATTAAAAGGTTGCCGACCCCTGCCTTATGGGATACATTTCATCAAAGACTATAATAAGATGGACCGATTGCTTTATTTTCTATTTTTAGAGCTTAACACTTGTTCTTTCCGTGCGCACACTGTCTTTCATGACTCCTAAACTTCCCTAAAGACTTACGCTGTATACTACTTTCGATTTTAATCTTAATTTTCTATTGAGAAAAGGATATCGAATTACTAAACCGGAAGTCCAGAGGAAGTAGTGCGAGCAAAAATTCATAAACTAAGTGTTTCAAATTATCCAATAGCAGAAATGTCAAAGTGAGCGGTACATCTTATTATAGTCTTTGATTTCATGCAGATCAGTGATTGATGAATTAAAGGGGAATTGATTGGTTTAATAGACCCAATCATGAAAATCGTATTCTTTGTTGCCGGCTGAGTTTTTTGAAGACTTTGCTACACAGGACCTACAAAGGCTATTGCCCTAGACTTAAACAAATTCTTTTAGCCCTAAACTTATATATAAATCTTCCTTTCTGTGGCATAAACAAAACTATGTATCCCATGGCTTAAAAAACAATAACTATATTGCCCAAGATTTAAACAAAATCATATTGCCCATAACTTACACAAAACCATGTTGCCCATGATAAGCAAAAAGACTTGATCCAGAGTTTCTTGAAGAGACGTCAAACTCTCTGCGACCTCACCAGCTGAGTAGGTTTTGTTGGAGTCCATTCTTTAGTACGCCTGCAAATGTAAATAAAGATTTAAAAAAAAGTATGGAGAAGGGCGCCTCCGTGGAGCCCATCTGTAAAGTCAAAGTAAAGTACCCGTCGGAACAAATCGATCCATAGGGCCGGTGAAGCAGCGTTTACCAGTTTATGTGGCCACGGCTAACTAGTTTTACTGTTTGGCCAGCATTATGCACAGCTGCCTTAACTTTACCCCAACTAAGGTCAGGTACCCATCAGGACTGGGTAGACTCAAGGAAACACTCCAGACCCGGGAAAAAATCCTAGCCTGCACCGGGATTCGAGCCCAGGCTCTTCGGTACGCCAGCCGAACGCGCTGACGCACAGCTACGTGCCATGGGAGCTCGTCTGTGTAGATTTAAATTGATTGAGCCTATCTCTATAGGGGCAATTGTTTGAAATACTGTTTGGCCAATCGGGTAGGTTTTCAAGAAGTTAGGTAGGGATGTAGGTAGGTAAGAAAGGACAGTTAGATGAGTGTTTAGGTGGGGGTGGGTAAAAGGTAGGTAGGTTACCTGTGAAAGAGCCAGAAACTGATTGTCAAGTGACATTAACAAACTTTCCCAGACTATGTCACAATGAAGTAAGGATCCCGGAAGTACAGCAGCAATATGTCACATTGTTCTAGTAACACTGAATGCAGAGCATTCATTTATGTCACGTGGTGATTATAAATTCCGTAACGAAACTCGATTATGTCACGGTGTGATTTTCAGTCTACCGGTCAGAACTTGTGGATAATATCCACTTGGCACAAGGGGTTTTTGGGACAGGGCATACGCTATCATATCGATAGGCCTTTGGCAAGTTGTCTTGAAAGATGGTTTTGTCCTCTAATACGGCTGTGATTCTGATTCATGTCAAATAATATTTTATTTACTTTTTTAGTTCACTGGCTCATTCACTAATGTTATCCTTAACTAAACACATACAAGGACACAAGAAATATATTCCAGTATTCAATCAAATGCTGATTGAGTGACAAATATGTTGAATGTTATTACTAAAAAACAGTTACATCGATATGGCGTGCAGAGAAATCAATCAAGCGAAGTATAGAATACAAATATAAAAAATTGTGAGGTGGAAATCTCTATATAAAAAAAAAAGAAACATATAGCTTAAATGACTTGATACGTTCTTGTAGGACATTAACTTAAGATGTCCTTGTAGGACATTAAAACTTTGATACGTTTTTTTAGGATATTAATAACTTGATTACTCTGTTGTAGGACGTTAGTAAATCGATATGCCCCCTGCCAGACATAAAAACATAAATATATAAATCATACGACCTTTACGAAACCTAACTTGATAACCTTTTAAAACCTTTTAAAAACATTTCGCCGTTTTTGTTGCCATTGAACAATGTGCTGAACTTGTCCCCAACGAAACAATTCCACTATTCAAGGCTAATGGAATGAAGGAATCTAAATTTCCCTTTGATGTTTTTATGTTTCTTGAAGTCCAAGAAATATTAAAAGCATCGTTTCCTTGACACTATTATGCAGTTTTTTTTTTCGTGTTATTGTTTTTATAAAAACTTATTATCGGGAATTAAAATATTTATAAAAAAAATGTTAGTATAAATTTCAAAGTGGATTTATAGATATTTAAATATTCAATATTTAAAATGTTTAAAGCATTGTTTTGACCCAATCACTGATATTAAAATTATACTCATCTATTGTATTCATTTTTTTTGTGTGTGTTTTTCAAACAGTTTAGTCTTTTCATTAAGGTTAGAGTTATTTTCTATACAACCAATACACGCGTGGGGATAATCAGTTCAGAACAATGCTTTTACGCTAATCCTGCCCCCTCCCCCGTCCCTCCGTCTCAACTGGACGTAGCTGCCCAGCAGGGTGGTTCGGAAGGATAAAAGGGGAGAGAGGGGCTTAATGCCCTAGAGAGAAGAAAAAACATTATACGAATCCTGGTCCAACCAGGTATTTTAAAAAACAAACATACACGGATTTGGGCTTAGCTAATGAAAGCCCTTTATTAAGTCCTGCGATTTGACAAAAGAAATCAATTTACCCTTGAAGCACTAACGCGGTGACTTTTGTTTCGTTTCTTTTCATTCCTTTCCGTTTTTGTTTTTGTAAATTTTACATTTCATTCATCTTGTATTGTTATAATGTCTGCCCAAATCCCTTTTCCGAATCAATCCCAGACAACAGTTTTAAACAGAAACAAGGAAGCCGTTATGTTGATTTAATCAATCTCTTTTCGCACCAAAATAAAATTGCATTCTGGGTAACGTGCGCAACATTTTTTTTTCTATTTTCCATTGATTAAAAAAAAACTCAAATGGAACGCTCTACTGATTATTGATTTAAAAAAATGTTATCATTGTTTTGGTTCTGCCTTATTAAGGGATCATTCTAACGAAAGGATTATTTTTTAAGCTGTTTGAAGTTTCGACAGTTTTTAGTTTTTAATCCATGGAAGAGAGTTGGAGGGAGTTGAACAAATTTGATTAGAAATTGTTAAGATAATGTACGCATGACTGCAGATTAGTTTTGTATGATCCAATTTCTTACCTTATCTGTGATGTTACAGACGCTCTTGTTTCGACAGATTAGTTTTGGAATGATCCAATTTCTGACCTTATCTTTGATGTTACAGACGCTCTTGTTTCGACAGATTAGTTTTGGAATGATCCAATTTCTGACCTTATCTTTGATGTTACAGACGCTCTTGTTTTGACAGATTAGTTTTGGAATGATCCAATTTCTGACCTTATCTTTGATGCTACAGACGCTCTTGTTTAGACAGATTAGTTTTGGAATGATCCAATTTCTGACCTTATCGTTGATGTTACAGACGCTCTTGTTTCGACAGATTAGTTTTGGAATGATCCAATTTCTGACCTTATCTTTGATGTTACAGACGCTCTTGTTTCGACAGATTAGTTTTGGAATGATCCAATTTCGGACCTTATCTTTGATGTTACAGACGCTCTGGTTTCGACAGATTAGTTTTGGAATGATCCTATTTCTTGCCTTATCTTTGATGTTTCAGACGCTCTTGTTTAGACAGATTAGTTTTGGAATGATCCAATTTCTGACCTTATCTTTGATGTTACAGACGCTCTGGTTTCGACAGATTAGTTTTGGAATGATCCAATTTCTGACCTTATCTTTGATGTTACAGACGCTCTTGTTTCGACAGATTAGTTTTGGAATGATCCAATTTCTGACCTTATCTTTGATGTTACAGACGCTCTGGTTTCGACAGATTAGTTTTGGAATGATCCAATTTCTGACCTTATCTTTGATGTTACAGACGCTCTGGTTTCGACAGATTAGTTTTGGAATGATCCTATTTCTTGCCTTATCTTTGATGTTACAGACGCTCTGGTTTCGACAGATTAGTTTTGGAATGATCCAATTTCTGACCTTATCTTTGATGTTACAGACGCTCTTGTTTCGACAGATTAGTTTTGGAATTATCCAAATTCTGACCTTATCTTTGATGTTACAGACGCTCTGGTTTCGACAGATTAGTTTTGGAATGATCCAATTTCTGACCTTATCTTTGATGTTACAGACGCTCTGGTTTCGACATATTCTTTAAGTCTCTTTTAAAATAAAACTGACTTGCCTTCCTGCTCTTACGTCCAGGGCGTTACGAAAAAGACGTGGGCCCACTACCCTGCCTGATGGGTCACGTTGGATGCTAAGTATCCAGCAGGCATTTTCACTATCCCCCCCACACTTTTTTTTTGCGCAAACCCTCCCTTCCTACCCCGGTTCATTAACGATACAGCATTACCTCGTATACCAACACTTTAACCCCACACTATAGGCCTGTTCATCCATACACCGGGCTTGTCGAGACGGGTATTTTTGCACCTGTTGCTTCCTCCCCCACCGAGTTTCGGTGGGCTCTCGCCCGCGCCATGATCATCGGACGCGCAACGGTGGACATCTCACCGGTGTACTTTTAATTATGGTTGCATTGATGCCAATGGGTACCAGTTGACCGCAGTATAAAAACTATTGTTTTGTTAAACTAGGTCGCAATACCGCTGAACTATATAAATATACATGGATCTGCCAAGATTGTACTAAAAAATCACAACTAGTCTAGAACTTCACACCGGGTACGAAGCACTCAACTAAAACATTTTTTGTCTAAAGAATAGTTCCTGTTATAACGTAACAAAGAAACAAGGTAATGTATGGATAGTTTGACCATTAAAACCCAGACAAAATGGCTTCATTCATATCAATATTTCTCTCAGACTACTGACAAAAACTAAAAACATGAACACGTCTTTATGAAACAAAAAAAAATATTGTCATTTATGTTTCAACTAGTTTTTATAGATTTTATAGGTAAGTGTATGATAAGGACTTTTATCTGTTGGTTTTAATGAGAGTCTTTAAGATAGCGCATACATGTATATATGGGTCAGTGCTAACGTCACTTGACGCCTTTAATTAATACACTATCGCTTCTAGAAAGTTGGTGTACGTGGAGATGAAAAGGCATCAAATGACGTCATCAGTTTAAGTGTTAACATCTCTTTTAAGCTCTAAAATTGATTTCCTGTCAAGCGGACGGATTGAGTAACTGGCTAAAAAAAAAAATGTTTTTCAAAAACTATTTTAACAGATTTAGAGAGACATGCTGTTGCAAAGGTTTTTGTAATGAAATAATTACACGTGACAAGTGCAACACCAAAGACTATAATTAGATGGACAACTTGCCGTATTTATAAAACTTATATTATGTTTATTTTTCCCGTACGCAATCAAAAAAGCTGTCTTGAATTACTTTTACGCTTCTACGATTGCATTAAAGGTTTCCGTTGTATACAACTTTCGATTTTAATAATATTAATTTTCCATTGAGAACATCAAAACGAATTAATAAAACCGGGAGTCTAGAGGACGTAGTGAGAATTGAAGTTCCGAAACTAAGTGTTTCAAGTTATCTAATAGCAGAAATATCAAAGCAAGTGGTCCATCTTATTATAGTCTTTGGTCAAATCACTAATCTACACCTAGAAACACAATATGAAAGGAGGGTAGAGAATAAAACAGTAATAATATACAAAGCATTGAATGCCAACTTAAATATGTATAACGCTGATTTGATATAATAATTAAAAGCGCATTGGATTGTATTACTAAATTAGAATTCAATTTTTAAGTCAATTATCGATATATTGATTTCTATTCATTTTAAACGCTTAAGATATTTATTTAGAAGAAATTCGTCGATTCAGTTGATACTTTTAACAGAAGATTGCAATACAAAATGCCATTAACATTGTGAAGCCGGCTGGCCTAGCGGTTAGCTCACCTGACTGTCAACCAAAAAACCACTTGACACGTCGCGGGTTCGAGCCCCGCCACCGGCAGATCCCTGTCGCCCTACAGGAGTTTTGGGACTAGATGACGTTAATATTGAGCATGTTATCACATGCGCTTAACCGGCAGCAGTGAAACCTCTCACAGATTAATAGTCATCTAGAGCGCACTGAGCATGCTAATATAGCATGGATAGAAGCGCTATATAAATTACCATTACCATTAACAAAGAAAGAATACTGATACAACAGTTTGTCTGATGTTAAGGTCTATTACAGAGAGTTCCTTTGTATTAATGTCCGTTACTTAGATGTCCGTTAAATTGAAGTCTGCTTCATAAAAAAAAGGACATATAGCAAGAAATTGCTTCAGAAGGTCAAGTTCTGCTGGAAACAATAATAATAATAATAGATCTCAGGGATATACACAACAGAGAGATCACAACTCCAGATTTAATCAGAACAGGAATCATTGTAGAGCTGTGTTATCAAGAAGCAAAGGAATAAAGTTTTTTCCAGGATATGTGGGATTAATACCAGTTCATGCAGTTCGTGACACTGGATCTTCTGTCATTGCAATAAACAGCAAATATGTTCAGTCAAATCAATACACTAGTGAGGTGGCAGATTGTACATCATTTGATGGAAGTTGGCCTACATTGATATTAGGACACCATATATTACAGGTAGAGTACTGGCTCATGTTATAAATGATGCACCAATAGATTTAATTATTGGAAATGTTGAATCAGTTAAAGAATGTACTAGAGAGGAAATAGAAACATGGGAATTTAATAATAATCAAGCACAATGTAATGTGATTAATGAATGTAAAGCAAGCAATACTGAGGAAAGTCAGACAATAGTGAATAGTGAAAAAGACACATCAGTTGATAGTGAATCATTACTGAATGAAAACTTTAATTTGGAAAAAATCCAAAAGGACCAAAGAGAGGATAATACATTGAATAGACTATTCAAATCTACAGAGAAAGGAACTACTAATAAAAATAGTGTATGCAAAGTGAAAAATGATACACAACTATTAGTCAGAGAGATACTCATAAATGGCAGACAAGTGGAACAAATAGTTGTACCATATAAATATAGAACAGAAATAATGACTAATGCTCATTCTATACCATTGGCTGGTCATATGGGAGTTGGCAAAACCAAAAACAAAATAATACAACATTACTTTTGGCCTAAAATGTCAAAAGATGTGAAAAGATTTGTTAAACAATGCAAAGTGTGTCAGATGAAAGGATCTGGAAGTAACTTTACCAAAGCACCAATACAAAAAGGAGTGACTGCAACTAGACCATTTCAGAAAGTAGCCATAGATATCATTGGTTTGATGCCTATTATGTCTAACAGAGGACATAGATATATTCTTACATTGATTGATATATGTTCTAGGTATGCAGAGCCAGTATCATTAAAGAAAATTGAATCTACAGCATTATATTTAATATTTACTAGAATTGGATTTCCTGAAGAGATAATATCAGATAGAGGAACTCAATTTACATCAAAATTGACTAAGGAATTTATGGAAACATTTGGAATAAAGCAGAAGTTTACAACACCTTATCATCCTCAATGTAATGGAATGTGTGAGAGATTTAACAAAACTCTGAAGGAAATGTTGTCAAAAGTTAGTAATGAGGATCCAAAGAATTGGGATTTGGCAATTCCATCAATTTTATTTGCATATAGAGAAACTACTCATGATAGTACAGGTTTTTCACCATTTGAATTGATATATGGGAATAATCCAAGAAATCCACTTAGTATTCTCAAAGAACCATTGGTAGGTACTAGTGAAAACAGGGAAATGACTAATTTTGAGTTAGTTACAAATAAGAAACAACAATTAGAAATTGCTTTGGAAGAGGCTAGAAAGAATTCAGACAATAATAAGGAAAAGAATATAAATAGAGTAAATCAGGATAGGAAACTAAGAACTTTGGAACCAGGAGATAAAGCTTTGCTCAAATTAAAAAATCAAAATAACAAACTATTTACTGAATGGCTAGGGCCATATGATGTGGTTAGAAAGGTCACAAATGTGGATTATGAGATAAGAATTAAAGATCAACTTAAAGTTTTTCATATTAATAATTTAAAAAAGTATAATGATCAACCAGTAGAAAGCAATATATGCTGTAGTATAATATCAGAAGAAATTAAAGAGGATATTGAAGAGATAGCAACAGTGAATACACAGGGTCAGCAAACATATAAAGATGTGAATTTAGAGAAATTGACACATGAACAGGCATATGAAATGGCAAAAATAATACACAGGCATTAGGGTATATTTTCTGATTTGCCTGGTAAGACCAATGTCATACAACATGACATTATTGTAACAGATGATAAGCCGGTGAGGCTAAAACCATACACAATCCCTATTCATTTGAGGGATAACTTGCAAAAAGAGATAGATGAGCTTGTGAGCATGGGGTTGATAGAACCATCCAATTCAGCATATGCCTCTCCAATAGTATTAGTTAAGAAAAAAGATAAAACTATAAGGTTGTGTGTGGACTATAGGAAGCTGAATAATGTTACTCTCTTTGACCCATATCCTATGAACAATGCTGAAGATATTATGGCTCAGCTATCTAATGCAACTATTTTTTCTAAATTGGATATGGCTAAAGGGTACTATCAAGTAGGTTTAACTGATAGAGCTAAACCATTTACAAGTTTTGTTACTCGATTGGGGTTATATCAATGGAAGGTGATGAGTTTTGGATTGGTGAATGCTCCTGCAACTTTTAATAGGATGATGGGTATGATTTTAGGACATAGGAAGGATACTATATTTTATTTGGATGACATATGTGTTTTCAATGATACTTGGGAAAATCATTTAAAAAGTCTTAATGATGTCTTTGAAATTATAGAAAAACATAATTAGACAATTAAACCTAACAAATTAGAATTAGGCATGAAAGAAATTACTTTTTTGGGACACAAGATATCCAATAACACCATTAAGCCATTGGAGGAGAATATTACTAAAATTCTTAAAATTGACATTCCAAGAAATAAAAAAGAAGTGAGGAGTCTTCTAGGTGTATGTAATTTTTATAGGAAATTTATTCCTAATTTTTCAGAGATGGTATCTCCGTTGACAGAACTTATTAAAAAGAAAAGCCCAATTAAAATAATTTGGTCTCAGGAGTGTGAAATGGCATTAAAGGTTGCTTTTTCTGGACAACCTATATTAAGACTACCAGACATTAAAAAAAGATTTGTGGTTTTAACTGATGCAAGTTTGGTTGGTTTGGGAGGAATTTTGGGACAATATCATGACCATGTCTTACACCCGATTCAGTATATTAGCAGGAAATTAAGTGAGGCTGAGGTTAGGTATGCAACAGTAGAACGGGAAGCTCTTGGTGTGGTTTGGTGTATTACTAAATTGGCAAGGTACTTGATGGGTACAAGGTTTGTTCTTATGACTGACCATAAGCCCTTGTCCTTTATAAATCAGAACAAGTTAAACAACAGTAGGATAGCGAGATGGTCACTTATCCTGCAGGCATACAGTTTTACTGTGGAAAATATACCTGGGGTGGATAATATATTGGCTGATTTGCTGTCTAGATGTGGTGTTTAAGGTGTGCTGTTTGATACGTAATCACCAGTAGGGACGCGGTTAACATTATTTTTTATGTAAATATAAAGTATAGATACGGTGTTAATGAAATATTGATTTTTTCCAAAGGTTCTGGACGAGAAATGGTTCTACAACTGAAGCACGGTGATTCAAGCACAACGTACCATTTGTAAATGACAGATGTTCTATCACGTCCTCACATTATCGTGAACGGTTTTTATGGACACCATATTAAACGCAAACATGAAGACATCATATGAAGAGTACATTTATGGTGCTGACATGGAATCGAGGTCATGTCATCGCTATATCAAGGTATATTGACATTATCAACATGGAATCGAGGTCATGTCATCGCTATATCAAGGTATATTGACATTATCAACATAGAATCGAGGTCATGTCGTCGCATTATTGAGGTACATTTACATTGTCAACGCGGAATGAAGGTCATGTCATCAACATATGGAGGAATCCTCAAATGAACACTTTAAGAATAATGTCACGATGTTGCTGTTGGGAGAGCAATTCGTCACAATGTTGACACTGAGATGGGTGCGGGGGGGGGGGGGTGGTTGAGTGGGGTTAATGGCTACTGGTGGCTGGTTGTCGTGGGGTTAATGGTTACTGGTGGCTGGTTGTCGTGGGGGTACGAAATACCGCTACTACTGCAATCGTCCTGGAACAATGATTATTTCTCTCCTTGGCTCGTATAGATGTTAAGAGTATACAAACAAACAGTTCTAAGATAAGCAAGCAAATCACTGGTTACTGTTCAGGTGTTTATTACGTTCGAATATCCAATGGTGAGACATACATATGAAGTTATACAGCAATATTAACACTAGTATAATGCGAGTGTCATGGAATCCAAGGTTAGGTTACACAACTTATACTAGTGGAAAATGCGAATACTAGCTAGACCGATATATATATAACATGTGAGGCGATATACTACTGGACAGATATAAAATTGGTCAGAATGTCTAACATTAGTACACGGTAGTGTTGTGAAGTCCACTTTTAGGTTGCACAACTGTATTAACGAATTACTATTCCTGGCTAATTATCTATAGTCCGAGTGTACAGGTTGGGAGTTAAGCTAAAACGATGCGTCTTCTTCGAGAGCTGAGCCAGCCTCTCTAACTAAAAGTACAGTGTATCGGTCGAGCGCCAAACACAGACTGCCTCTACAAAAGTTGGGCGGGCGTCTCGTGAGACTAGTCACGTGACCGCTGCTCAATTTGGTTGGGTGATTACATTAGGTTGGACTTACATATAATTCCCATTGGTCCTTTCGAACATATATTTACATAAAGCAAAAAGGTTATTGGAGCCGAAAATGGAGTTGGGGTGGGTAAGCAATTATACCGCCAAAACTGCGGGGTGGGGGTAAATGAAATAATTATTGCCGCCCGCACTCAGCGGGGTGAACAAGGGAGACGGGGGGGGGGTCGAAGTGGGAGGGGTTAATCTAGATAAAAGACGATTGATACATACTTCATGCTGAGTGAAGGGAATTATCTCCCTTTGATAGACTTTGACCTGGTCACTCAAGTGGCTGGCGTGGATTTTCGGCCGAGGGGTATTAAGTGGATGCGAAAACATCGACCGTCTCAAAGGGTAGCTAGCGAGTCGCCGCCCTTTGAGTGGTATGGGAAGGGGAAAAGGGGGTTTTAGCGGGGAAGGTGGGGTGGGTGTGTGTACAAGGGAGTTTATAGCGTAGTGTCTACATACAGCATGTTGAATTAACAACATGAATGAATAGTTATTATACAAGCACATTAGAATACGGCATGGATAAATAGTTAAAATTATAATAGAACATATACGTTAAGATTCACACGTCATTCATTCACGGTTTTAGTACCAGTTTGGGCGTATTGATTAGCAAACTCTGAATTGGGATTAAAACTAAAAGAGTGTAGTGAAGGTTAAAGGACAGGTGAAGAAGGGGGGGTGGTTGGGGTGTTCCTATTGCGTGAGAGAGACAGAAGGTAATAGTTTCAGACTACTCGTTCTATCTAATCTAACTCTACGCTAACCTCTGGTTCTATACTACTATCTACGCTATAATCTATCTATGAGTGCTACGGGTCACGGTTTAGTCCGGAATCGTGACAAATAACATGGTACATTATTTTGGGTTTATGACCAATGTCAACACTATATTGCTTATAGACAGACAGCTTGTGGAAGTATTCAATGGTAAATTCTAGAGATGTGTCTGTGAACAATGCATTGTAATTATTGTTGTGACATTATTGGAACTATTTTATCAAGGTGTTCAAACTCTAGTGGATTGATAATCTACAAAGGACTTAATGAAATATTCAATGAATGTGTTGTTGGACGTTCAGAAGAGGAAGGTTGCAATGATATTACATGGACCAGTATGAACTGTTGTGTTTTCGGATTTGATGATTTGATTGCTGTATTTCATTAATACAGGACAGGATATACTTTGAAACATTATAGACATAGATATTAGTGTTATTAGTTATTGGTTAATATTGGTTAATATTTATTAATGAAATCGTTGGTTTTGTTAAATGTTATTTATGTTGCATAACATGGTTTTAATATGCATGATAATTATGATTATTTATATAATTATATGATTAAAGACATAGGATTAAGGATATATATATTTTATCAAAGTATTTGACGGAGATAAGGATTTTTTTTTAGAAATTTGTATGACAAATTTAAAGGGTCGATTGGGGGAATGTGAGGATTTAAAATATATATAGTTGTTTTAGTGGGACATAATTTGTATAATCTCTAACCCGGTGTTAATGTATGGAATAAACGAGTGACGTTTTACGATAGAAACAATGACGTGGGAGTTAGATTGAACGTAGCGTACATTTGAAGATAAAGACAGACGACCTAAGAATTTGGTAGTGGAAAGACGTGTTTTAGACTAGGCTATAGAACTGTGGTGTATTTGAATTCATCTTGTACATAAATTGCATTAAATATTGAGTTCTCATTTTTACTACAAGCCGGCAGTTTGTTCATTGATTATTATTATATAATGTGATCTCCCTGAGAGTTGTATACCTAGTATTTACAAAATAACGGTCACAGTTTGTAACAAAATTTCAATAATAAAAATAAGAAACAAACTATAATACAATGAAATGAACAGTTTACAAGTGGGGCCGATTTAAGTCAACTATAATTCGCATTCTACTTCATGAGTTCCATACAGCCCGCCCCTCATTTCTATAACGTAGCTTTTCTCAAAATCTTAATTCCGTCAAAACCAGAAAATAATTTTAAAAAAATGTATTCCAGGAAGTAGTTCTCTGGAACCAGGAAACTACAACAGAAGGTCAGTTCGGCCCCATTCTAGCGCTTCCTGTCTACAGCTGAGAAGTTAGAATTGACAAAAGGCTTTTCTTCTAAATCTTTTCAGCGGCATTTCAGTTTTTAAAGATAATGTGTAATAACTGAATTTTTTTTTATTTCCGCTTATATTTCCTCAATACTTTTCAATGTAGGGCGTTATTATTCACTCTCCCCTTCTCACAAAACGTAACGCAAGTCCATATAATATTTTCCTTTCTAAAAAAAAAGTATCCCGTCGGACCAGATTGATCCATTGGGCGTTCGCAAGTTTCTGTGGCCACGACATACATGGTAATTGTGTGACCAGCATTATGCACAGCCGCCCTTTATATTTACACCAATTAAGGTCAGGTATACATCAGAGTTGGGTCATTCACATTAAACGGCCCTGAATGCTTGCAGGCTAGAAGAACAAAACACAGATAATTAATTATCTATAAAACACATTTAGTTTCGTAGAAAATACTTTTATGCATTTTGTGTTAACAGTTTTTTTTGTTTTGGTAAAAAAAACTTTGAATATAATGTACCCCAAAACTATTTCCCACTTGAAAAAAAAAAAGAAAACACTAATATTTCATTTTGTGTTCACCGAAAGACTATTTCTTTTCTTTTTTAATTAAAGAAGGAAATACTCATTTTGGTGGTTGGAGATTGGTTTCGAATAACTTATTTGTTGTCATCGGCAACGAGTCTATGTGCCAAGTTTCAGCTTTACAGGATGACGGGAAGTGGTCAATTAGCCTTCCCAATATTTTGCCACTAAGTAAAAAGAGAAAAAAAAGAAAATAAACTAAAGCATTGGGAGTGAAGATTTGAATCTTAGATTTAGCTCGTAACTAGAATGTCGAGTCTTAGATTAGATTGTGGTGAAAGGATGCTTGAAAACATGAAATTTTTTACTTTTACTCAATAAATAATCTGTCTAACAGCGCTCATTATAATAGAAGGTTGTCACTAACCAATAAATAATCTGTCTAACAGCGCTCATTATAATAGAAGGTTGTCACTAACCAATAAATAATCTGTCTAACAGCGCTCATTATAATAGAAGGTTGTCACTAACCAATAAATAATCTGTCTAACAGCGCTCATTATAATAGAAGGTTGTCACTAACCAATAAATAATCTGTCTAACAGCGCTCATTATAATAGAAGGTTGTCACTAACCAATAAATAATCTGTCTAACAGCGCTCATTATAATAGAAGGTTGTCACTAACCAATAAATAATCTGTCTAACAGCGCTCATTATAATAGAAGGTTGTCACTAACCAATAAATAATCTGTCTAACAGCGCTCATTATAATAGAAGGTTGTCACTAACCAATAAATAATCTGTCTAACAGCGCTCATTATAATAGAAGGTTGTCACTAACCAATAAATAATCTGTCTAACAGCGCTCATTATAATAGAAGGTTGTCACTAACCAATAAATAATCTGTATAACAGGGCTCATTATAATAGAAGGTTGTCACTAACCAATAAATAATCTGTGTAACAGCGCTCATTATAATAGAAGGTTGTCACTAACCAATAAATAATCTGTATAACAGCGCTCATTATAATAGAAGGTTGTCACTAACTCAATAAATAATCTGTCTAACAGCGCTCATTATAATAGAAGGTTGTCACTAACCAATAAATAATCTGTCTAACAGCGCTCATTATAATAGAAGGTTGTCAATAACCAGTAAATAATCTGTCTAACAGCGCTCATTATAATTGAAGGTTGTCACTAACCAATAAATAATCTGTCTAACAGCGCTCATTATAATAGAAGGTTGTCACTAACCAATAAATAATCTGTCTAACAGCGCTCATTATAATAGAAGGTTGTCACTAACCAATAAATAATCTGTCTAACAGCGCTCATTATAATAGAAGGTTGTCACTAACCAATAAATAATCTGTATAACAGGGCTCATTATAATAGAAGGTTAACACTAACCAATAAATAATCTGTATAACAGCGCTCATTATAATAGAAGGTTGTCACTAACCAATAAATAATCTGTATAACAGCGCTCATTATAATAGAAGGTTGTCACTAACTCAATAAATAAGCTGTCTAACAGCGCTCATTATAATAGAAGGTTGTCACTAACCAATAAATAATCTGTCTAACAGCGCTCATTATAATAGAAGGTTGTCAATAACCAGTAAATAATCTGTCTAACAGCGCTCATTATAATAGAAGGTTGTCACTAACCAATAAATAATCTGTCTAACAGCGCTCATTATAATAGAAGGTTGTCACTAACCAATAAATAATCTGTCTAACAGCGCTCATTATAATAGAAGGTTGTCACTAACCAATAAATAAGCTGTCTAACAGCGCAAATTATAATAGAAGGTTGTCACTAACCAATAAATAATCTGTATAACAGCGCTCATTATAATAGAAGGTTGTCACTAACCAATAAATAATCTGTATAACAGCGCTCATTATAATAGAAGGTTGTCACTAACCAATAAATAATCTGTCTAACAGCGCTCATTATAATAGAAGGTTGTCACTAACTCAATAAATAATCTGTCTAACAGCGCTCATTATAATAGAAGGTTGTCACTAACCAATAAATAATCTGTCTAACAGCGCAAATTATAATAGAAGGTTGTCACTAACCAATAAATAATCTGTATAACAGCGCTCATTATAATAGAAGGTTGTCACTAACCAATAAATAATCTGTATAACAGCGCTCATTATAATAGAAGGTTGTCACTAACCAATAAATAATCTGTATAACAGCGCTCATTATAATAGAAGGTTGTCACTAACTCAATAAATAATGTGTATAACAGCGCTCATTATAATAGAAGGTTGTCAATAACCAGTAAATAATCTGTATAACAGTGCTCATTATAATAGAAGGTTGTGACTAACCAGTAAATAATCTGTATAACAGCGCTCATTATAATAGAAGGTTGTCAATAACCAATAAATAATCTGTATAACAGCGCTCATTATAATAGAAGGTTGTCACTAACCAATAAATAATCTGTATAACAGCGCTCATTATAATAGAAGGTTGTCACTAACTCAATAAATAATCTGTATAACAGCGCTCATTATAATAGAAGGTTGTCAATAACCAGTAAATAATCTGTATAACAGCGCTCATTATAATAGAAGGTTGTCACTAACCAGTAAATAATCTGTATAACAGCGCTCATTATAATAGAAGGTTGTCAATAACCAGTAAATAATCTGTATAACAGCGCTCATTATAATAGAAGGTTGTCAATAACCAGTAAATAATCTGTCTAACAGCGCTCATTATAATAGAAGGTTGTCACTAACCAATAAATAATCTGTCTAACAGCGCTCATTATAATAGAAGGTTGTCACTAACCAGTAAATAAGAGAAGTTGTCAACACCAAACACGGAAGAGGTCAGCACGGGTGACCGGAGAGAAATGTGTAACGGGCGGTCAAGAAAGGGAGTGATTTTGTAGTGGGTAAGATCGTTGTTGAGATCGGGAGTTAGGTCTAAATATAGAGTATATATAATATAGACATTGATATTTAGAGAACGTGAAGTGAAATGAGCTTAATGTATATCATGGCTTCTGCATACTGTTGGTCTTGTTGATAAACAATAAATTGCTTGCTGAAAAAGAGACTTGTTAGAATTATTCATTGTGTTGGAGAGAGAATGAAAGTCGGCACTTTAGCAGTTATAACGTCTTCAATTATGTCACACCGGTCACGACAATATCACCAAGAATAGTGGCAGTGACAAAGGTATAGAATTTTTTTTTTTATAAATGAAATGAAGATTGCAAGCAAAAAGCGTTAAAAAACACAGATATAATTGCTTTAACCTTTGTATGTATTGATTGGTGTGGAATTTTGAGCGTATGTTAAAATTAACGCCCTTGGTGGTAATCATATTCCAAATATTTTCCCAATGATAGTATTCATAATTTATTATCCCTAGTTCCTAGTTATTTCTGTTATTTCTCGCCGGCAAGAAATCGTAATTTCCGCGGTGCGACTAATGCAGTTCGAAATCTCCATTCCTAAACAAAACAAAGTAAAAGCAATTATGTTATTAAAAGTTAATAAATATGCATTAAAGTAGCCTACATCGTTTAGAACTATTATTGTTTGCAATTTGTTTCATTTATTATTTAAAAAATTAATATTGTTTTCCTCAATCAAAGTTATAACATTATGTTTATTTAATAATATTCCATCAGGCCTACACGTCAAGCGCCAAAACAACCGGCTCAAAAACGGCCTGCACCAAAACGGCCTGCACCAAAACGGCCGGCGCCAAAACGTCACGTACCGAATTCTGGTATAGCGCTGACCTCCACAAATGAAGTCAGATCCTTTCCGCTTCAGTCTAGTTTAAAGGTGTTACGAACTCTTGTCTTCTGCAGTCTGTCTAGGATCTTGTTCATTAGGAAATAATACACTCAAGCCACTCAATGAATGTTTAAAGAAGAATTATGAATAAACTTAATGTACAATAATACCATTCAACTTCACTGGTCAATAGTAAGTAGCATCCTGGTAGCTAAGCAAAAACAACAACAACCTAACAAAACCTCTGCGTGCCTTAAATAGATTTTTGTGCAGGAATTGCAAGAATGGATTTTCCCGAAGTTTTCAAAATGCAAAAGAAAAGGCCTATTAAAAACTCGTAGAGACTACGAGAAAGCATAGTGGTGTTATTAAATCATAATTAATAACTCTCTACGCAAACACTTTTTACGCCAAAATTAAATATAAAAGCTAGTTTAACATGCCATACGCACATAACAATGGTTATCAGATAAGCAACACTATCCAGTTGTTTATATACTGTGAACGGTTGTTCTTTAAAGCAACATATTGGAACTGACAACAGAACAATTAAATTTTTTTCCTGAGGCGTTCATGGATGTTCAGCTCATCCTGGTTTGGCCTGAATACCTAGGTTTTAAATTTGTGCAATCATACGAGATTTAGTGGCGCAGTTTGACAACTACCGAGGAGCATCCCCTAAACTTCACCGAGGAGCATCCCCTAAACTTCACCGAGGAGCATCCCCTAAACTTCACCGAGGAGCATCCCCTAAACTGCACCGAGGAGCATCCCCTAAACTTCACCGAGGAGCATCCCCTAAACTTCACCGAGGAGCATCCCCTAAACTTCACCGAGGAGCATCCCCTAAACTTCACCGAGGAGCATCCCCTAAACTTCACCGAGGAGCATCCCCTAAACTTCACCGAGGAGCATCCCCTAAACTGCACCGAGGAGCATCCCCTAAACTTCACCGAGGAGCATCCCCTAAACTTCACCGAGGAGCATCCCCTAAACTTCACCGAGGAGCATCCCCTAAACTTCACCGAGGAGCATCCCCGAAACTTCACCGAGGAGCATCCCCTAAACTTCATCGAGGAGCATCCCCTAAACTTCACCGAGGAGCATCCCCTAAACGTCACCAAGGAGCATCCCCTAAACTTCACAGAGGAACATCCCTTAAACTTCACCGAGGAGCATTCCTTAAACTTCACAGAGGAACATCCCTTAAACTTCACCGAGGAGCATTCCTTAAACTTCACAGAGGAAAATTCCTTAAACTTCACCCACTGCCAGTCTCTTCACAATCGTACGGAAGTTCTGGCATTACATAAGAAAGTCGACTGGTATGTACCAACCCTCGAAGACCGAAGAAAAAAGAGTTTGTAATCTCCCACTCCCCAAACTATTAGAGTTATTAAAGTTAAAGCAGCGTTCTCCAGTTTCCGTGGCTACGGTCTACAAGGGGGATTATGTGGCCAACACTACTCCTACCTGCACGTCACTATAGTCCCAAGGCCCAAGGCAATTATCCCTGGTTTTGAACCCTAGACTCAATGAACTGTAACCCGTACGTCTTGCCGCTAGTCTATCGATTCCTATTTAAATAGAATTTTAACATTAACTTCTTTATGATATCAGGCATTGATCTAAGACTTTAGGGAAAAAATTAATATTTTTATGGTAGTATTATTACAAATGCAACTTCCGTATACATAAAAGAACACAACAAAGAAATTTTTTTAATGTTCAGCTTATTGGGGACCGAACTAGAGTATGCTATTTAATTCAAATTAAAATACTTTAAAAAAAAAAAAAAATAACGGAAACTCTTTGAAATCAGTAAACATAACTACTCTATAAACATTTAATCAAAATTAATTGTATGAATTGAAGTTGAAGATAAAACATTTCTTATGGGATTTACAGAAGTTGAAAGAGAACTGAAAAAGGGCAGTAATAATAAACACTAATACAGAGCAAGAATTTCTCTCGGATAGTTTTTCTTAACAAATTAACTCCCTTTTGTTGAATTTGTTTCTTCTTCATTGCTACTTTTCATTGAACAAAATTTTTGTTTGTTTCACTTCTATAACACAACCATTCTGCTCGCGAACAATGAACAAATTCTTTGTCAAACATTAATTATTGAATCGAACCCGTTCTTATTTTGTTTTAATCCACTCCCCATTAACGATCAATGATTACACTGTATAGACAATGGCCTGGACACAGTAGCACACGATAGAAACATTATTTCTCGTTTTTTGAAATGAATAGACAATATATTGACTATTTTACTCAGCACTCACAACATTTGGTTTGATTACGTTGAATTGTATGTTTGTTGACGTTATTCTCGGCCTCGTTTTCTTTTACCTCTTCGTTTTTTTGTATAGAAGTCATTAACTAGTTTCCAGGCATACGGTTTTTTTGCAGATGCCTATTTGGATATGCGTCTGATGTATTTGTTGGTCTACTCTTTCAGAATTTCGTTTTAGTTTTTTTATTCTCTTCTAGACGGTTTGCTCCCAATTATTTATTCCTATAAATATAATTGGCTATTTTGAATGGAATTTTACTTGAAAATCGGTTGTAGACGATTTTGTCATAGTGTTGCAAATGGGTGTTTTGCGTTGTTACTCCCCCCCCCCCATTCACTGCATTTGACGAAAGCAAGTTTCAGTCAGTATCAAGGACAAGATTTATTTTACGATTCTTTTTCAAAGATGCGGTGGACTAGCGCGTTCGGCTAGCGAACCGAAAGCCCTGGGCTCGAGTCCCGGTGTGAAGGATAGGATTTGTTCCCGGTTATGAAGGGCGTCCCTGTGTCTACCCAGCTCTGACCTTAGTTGAGGTAAAGTAAAGGCGGCTGTGCATTGGGCTGGCCACACAATCGCATAGTATGCCGTAGCAACAGAAACTGGTGAACGCTGCTTCACCAGTCATATGGATCAATCTGGTCTTGCAATATTTGCAAACTCCGCCACCAGAAGCCGTTTTCCCTAGTCACACCTCTGATGCACACACTTTACACAACATACATCTTTCTTAATACTCTAAGTTTACTGGATTAATAATCTCATCCAAGTGATGATCGAGCAATTTTTCCCCACAGTTTTAGACTTGTATATGTACAAAAACTTACGTTATTTTGAACTGTAGTTTCTTCGTATAATGCTATTAGTTGAAACCCCACAAGGGGTTGAAAAGTCATTAGACACAATCAATAGAACAGTCGAGAACCTGATTTCGGTATTTCAACATGAACTAGAATCTGCCCCCCTCCCGCCCATCGGCCCCCACCACCACGAGTTTAAGAGTAATTGATGTAAGAGCCCATAATATAAAGTAGATCTTTGAACATTTTCTCAATCAATAATTGATCAAAAGCATGTAAATGTAAATTTGAAAGGGAAAATATCCCATCCTTTATAAACATATTACATCTTAAAGAAGCTTTTTATATATTAAAAATAAAAACCAGCAATAGAAATTTCCCTGTTGAGCTGGGTCGCCATACCGGAACAGACTATACCTCAAGGACTTGCCCCCTTATGTGTAAAAGATATCGGAGATGCATATCACTATTTACTTGAATGTGAACACCTCAGCAGCCAATGGTACATGTATATACAAAAATTATTACTATAACAGACCTAATGTAGAAAAAATGAGAGAAATTCTAAATTCTAGTTCTTAAAAAGATATTGAAAAAAAACAAATTTGCCAAAGTACTACTGACTACTTAAAAAAAATATAAAAATTAACATAGTTTATAACAAACAAAAAAAATCTAGTTGAGTTCACGGTTTGAAGTGTTTGGGTATAAACCGTAATGTCATGTTTATTTTGTCACTGTGTTAACGCGAACTTGTAGTGAAAGTTATGTAACGTTGAGAGCTGATAAAATAAGGGCAAGTTAAAGCATTATCACACGTATTATTACAACTGTATATCTATTAAGGTTTTATTAAATTTTCATTTTTTAACGTATATCATAAAATGAGTTATCCCCCTAGTATTTTCTTTTATGTTACCTTAAAAATTAATTTATTATTAGTTTTATTATTATTATTACTATCTGTCCTATTATTATTGTCTCGATTATATTGCTTACCAAGGTTATAATGCTCTTGTTATGTCTTTGATTATGCCTTTATTGTACATATGTACTGTGTAGCAAATAAAATATTGTTTAGAGGGCGACCGAAATTAATTTTTTTGGTTTCGGCCGAAAACAAAACCACACCAAAAGTTATAAATTGACTTTTTGGCCGAAAGCGAAGCAGAAACCGAAAGTTAAACTACCTCTCGGCCGAAACCAAAACGAAAGGTAAATCGAACTTGCCAAACAAAAGATTAAAAAAAAACTCCACGGTAATCCCACACTCCATTTTTAGACATGCTTTGGTGTTATTAAATAATCCGTTTATTATTAACTTTAATTTTCTATTTCACACAGATTAATTCGAAATTATCAATAAGCGGAGTAATAGATGCAGCATTAGCGTTGCAATCTTAATTTTGAAATTTAAAGTGGATATTCGGTTGATGACCGAAAGTCAATATCAGTTTCGAAACCGAAAGCAAACCGAAAAAATAACATTTCAGCTTCGGCCGACACCAAAAGTATGCCGAAAGAGGACATGTGCCTACTTTCGGTACCGAAACCGAAACCGAAACCGACTTTCGGTCAGTCTCTTATATTGTTGTTGTTGTTATTGTGGCTCAGATAGATGCCCTATGCAAATGTAGAACAAAGACAGACGTTCAAATAGATATTGTGTGGGTTACATAGACAAATAGAGATATAGAGCGAAAGAGAACGAGATATTACAAGGGAAAGTGGAAAGAAAAAGAAAAATGTGAACAACAGAATTAGGGAGAAAACTTTGACAATGTAAGCAACAAAGGGATAAATGAACATTACAGAGATATAGGGAGGAAGACAGATTAAAATAGAGGGAAAGATGGAGAAATGAATAATAAATAGAGAGAGAGAGAGAGAAGGCGTAGAAAAAGAAATATATTGAAAGACAGAGGCGGGAAGATAACAAAATAGAAGGGCGAAGCGAGACACAGAGAGAGAGGAAAATAGTGAGAAAGATAGAAAAATAAATAGAATGATAGATAGAAGTGGGAGAAAGACACACACACACACACAAAAGACACAAGAGAGAGAGAAGGAAAGAGTTGCATGTACAACAAAAAGAGAAAAAGAGAGCAAGACAGAGAGAAATGGAGGGAAAGATAGAGAAATAAATAGAAGGATGAAGAAAGAGAGAAAGATTGGTAGCGAGACAGAGAAAAAGGAAGAGAGCGATAGAGGGAAAGAGAGATAAAAAAGATACAGAGAGGGAGAGAAAGACATTGAAGAAAGAGAAAGACTGAGAGAGAGAGAAGGAAATAGAAATGGAAAGATAAAGAGAAGGGGGAGGAAAAACAAGAAAAAAAGACAGGGAGAAAGAGTCAAAGATTAGAGAGGATTAGTAAAGAAATCGAATATCTTACAGATAAAGGCAGAGAGAGAAAGAGAAAGAAATGAGGAGAAATAGTTATAGATAACAAAAAACTTCCTGAAAGGAAGAGTTGGGGAGAAAGACCGAAATTGAGACCCAAATACATAGCCTACATATATATATTATAGAATTAGTACTTCAGACTTTGGAAGCATAATCACCAAAACAAAACATATTCTGCACTCAAAGACATTGAAAATCACATAAAGCCGTAACTAATGGCGTCTTTTTTTTTTGTTTTAGACTCAAAGCCACTGGAAGAGCCAGCGTAAGCTATTCATTATTACCATCTTTATGACTTTGAACTGCTCAATAACACACCATCATCATAATGTACGTCTGCAAGTCAAGGCTAATTAGATAAATGGTGTTAAATTCAATAAGATCGTACCGAACTTCCTTCCCCAGAAAGGACGGAGCAATCAGTAAAGATCTACATTTCAATCAGATAAACACGTTCTATACACACACAAACATTAATTTGAAACTTAAAAGAAAAAAGATATTGAAAGATATAGTATACTAGATTTCTGTGATTTTTGTTTGTTATATAAGTCAACATTGTGACCTATTGACATTTGTATTGCCTAAATTAGACCATGCTCAAAAATTAACGTATGCTATAACTTTTAAATGAATTATCATTCTGAAATATTTGTATATCTTCTAAAGTCCTTGGTGGGGCACGGCTGCCGAGCGGCAGATGGCAGATGGTCTTGGGTCCTGGGTTCGAATCCTGGTGAAGGCTGGGATTTGTTCTCGGGTCTGGAGGGTGTCTCTAAGTCTACCCAGCTCTGATGAGTACCTGAGTGAAAGCGGCTGGGTATTGTACTGGCCACACAATCCCATAGTATGCCAAGGCCACAGAAACTGGTGAACGCTGCTTCACCGGCCCTATAGATCAATTAGGTCTGACGGCTAGTTTAAAAGTCATCTATGTCATGTTGTGTAAGTCTAAAACAACTAGACAAACATTTTTTGTTTACAATAAATAAAACACCAACAATAGAATCAATGTTATAAATGAGTTAACATTTTATTTTAGCCATTAAGACTGACAGGTTAAAGGTCACTTTGGTTAACTCCTTACAAGGTCATGTGTTGCAATCTGTTGTGTTCAAACCTAATGGGCACATTCAATCTCTTTCTCTCTCTGTTTCTCTATCTTTCTCTCTGTCTCTATCTGTTGCTCTCTCACTCTTACCCCCCCCCCCCCCCTTTAATTAACATTCAAGGCCAGAAGTTCGTTTGATGTTGACTTTACTAATGGCGTAAATCACGCGAAGAGACGTCATAAAAAATAAATAAAAATGAAACGAGTAGGAGATGAACGGGTGTTACGTCCGCGACGAAGCCGAGGGTTTCAAACGAAAGAGTCGTTTAAAATTTACGACGGTTTCTAAGTGGAAAATTCTGGAAAAAAAATGAGCTTAATGTTTTAAAACTTTACTGCTATCAGTGATTGATGAAATGATAAATGAAGATTCTTGGAAGAGAAATATAGCTTCATAAAACACAAAGTTACTTAATTGTGTTAGACAGTTCTAATATATTAAATTATTGGCGCGCATTACTGAATTGCTAAAGTGTTATGTTTTCGGAATATGTTATTGCATTAAAAAGTGTTTGTTTTTTTAAAGTTTAGTTTAGAATCCACAAATTTGATGAAATCTGAATTGTTAAGACAGCTGTCTAACAGGGACGCAGTAACTAAGCCCGAGCGTGTAACTTATCTCCTTCTTCTAACTAGACTACAAAGCTGTTGGCTATCTCTGTAGTCAGATCATTTCTATGGTGCCAATTTTTTTTGTAGAAGCTCACGCGTAGACGACGCTCTTGTGGAGTTCAAAAATGGCCGTTATGATAGAGACATACAATACGGCTTAAAAAACAACAACAATAATGGTACATTGAAAAACAATACATGAGGTCAATTCCAAAAGCTAATATATCGCCTTTAAAAAATGGCTTATTATAATAAATAATTTAAGTAGTAATGCACACTTTTGATACCAACGCATTCACAATTAACTTATCCTTAAATTGTGGACTTTTTCCTCGGGTGTAACGTGGTCTCCACAGTAAAAGGAAGAAGAAGCTCATTTGGTTTTGTAAAATCTGCTTCTTTTTCTCTATATCACGTCTATTACACTTTAAACTAGAGACCGACCGAAACCAATTTTTTATATTCGGCCAAAAACGAAACCATATCGAATATTATACATCGACTTTCGGCCGCAACCGAACCCGAAACCAAAAGTTTAACTACAACTTCGGCCGAAACCGAAAAACGAACCGAAAATGCGAAAGAAATGATTTCAAAAGACTGCACCTTTATGTGTAATATTAACTAGTTTATGGACACTCTATTTGAGTAAATCATTCTTCGGAGTTATTAAATAATCAGTTATTATTATCTTCAGTCTTTTACTTCACATTAGAGATGTTAATATCCTTTTTTTTCCACAAAACCTATTTTCGGTTTAAAAAATTTGTTTTTTTTACCCATTTCTTCTCCTCCCCCCCCCCCCATCTCCGCCCCCGGGTAAATTAAGTTATAGTTTGGAAAAGACAATTTGCATTGATTATACTAAAAAATAATACGAAGGACCATTGATTCTTAGAGCGTGGTGAAATCTTTGTGAAAAAAAAAGGTTGATTTTGGATTAGCAGAAGTCAAAAGCTGTAGTGTCATGAATTTATAATTATAATATAAATCAGTGGATGTTTGATCTATATTTTACATCCATTAAAAGAATATTTGTAGAATATAAATAAAATCCCAGACACATCTATCTAGGGTTGACAGACGTCCGGCAAGAAAATTAACCGCTTTTGAAAAGAACCTTACATGCTCTGCAAAGTTGTTTTGTTAATTGCCCAAGTTGCTTTTCAGTCTACATTAAATAAAATGTTGGGTCAGTTTTACTAATATACAATTTTTGGCAGCTAATGCAATACAACTGAACTGACTGTGGATTGTGAAACACTAAATAAGTCACTCTTTTTGTCTCTCTTTATCTTCCTTTTGAAGTCCAAGTATCTCGCAACCTTACGTCTATCGGTCTGTTTGCCAGTTAAAAGAGCGTCCAGCTTCAGTGGAGAAATTCCAGTTCCAGTTTTTTTTTTTTTTTTTTTTTTTTTTTTCAAATACGTAGATCAAATGTCTGTACCGACAACTAGCGTTAACATCTGCATTTGCTGCTGTATGTGCTTGTATCGCAAATTCACAAGCAATATTCGGAATGCGAAAAAAACAAGACATCTATAAGTCGCCTCTGACAAACGAGTGTTTGCAAGGAATATAATATGTTAAAGAATTGTTTTGTGCTAATCAAACAGGGTTTTAAAATATTTCTTCGGATAAAAAGATAAATCAATCGTGGCACACAGTTATGAATGATTTCCTCCCGAAATCCGGTTTATGTTTAATATCCCTACTTCACACAGATTAGATGACAACAGTTTAATTAAATGAAAGTATCAATAAGCAGAGAAATAGATGCAGCAATAGCGTAGCATTTTGAATTTTTTAAATTAAATAGATATTCGGCTAATGACCGAAAGTCAATATCAGTTTCGGCCGAAACCATAAACAAACCGAATACTAACCTTTTGGCTTCGGCCGAAACCGCAAACACGTTGAAAAAGGGTTTTTACTTTTTTCGGTGCCGAAACCGAAGCCGAAACCGAATATCGGTCGGACTCTACTTTAAACACTTTCGGCATAGAAATATTTGTCAATATCTAACGAGTAAAATAAAAAAAAATATTTTAAAATATCGACGATATAATAAAAAGAAGGCAGCATTAATATTGTAGATACAATCTAGTCTACCTTTGCATATTTAATATCTTTTCCCCTCACTCTCTCTTTCTCTCTGTCTCTCTCGCTCTCTCTGTCCCTCTCTATCTCTCTGTATATTTCTCTGTCTCTCTCTCTGTATGTTAATTAACATTCAAGGCCAGAAGTTCGTTTGATGTTGACTTTACTAATGGCGTAGATCACGCGAACAGACGTTCGGTTTCGGCACAAAAAAATGTCTCGAATTTCGACGATTGCGTCGGATTTCGATGACTCCGAAGCTAACTCGAGAGCCAAAAAGTACAAAATGACGTGACGTAAGGTCCGTCGCATTGTCAAATGTGGAGACAATGGTCCAATTCGGTAACGATAAAGTGGAATCATAACAAAGCACTAGAATCTTGTAACTGGTTTATTATGTTGCGGCCAATACATCTTTAAGATCACATTCATACATTCAAGCAGAATTCTTTGTGGTACCAACTTGTTCTATCACTGCCATATCATCAAGTCAAGTCTCTATACGTTTCTTGGTTGGCAGGAAAACATCAAATACTCTCAAACATGTCACACAACATAGTGCGACTACGTTCTTCAAACTTAAACTCTTGCGCACCTACTGCAATCTATTTATTGACATTCATTCACAAATATATAATACTACTAACAACAATAGAGCGTTCTCAATGGGCCTGCCTTAGGTTTTTTAGTGACGTATTTGTGTAAATAGAAGGGTTAATCAGATCTTAGAAATCTTTTCGAGTTCCATAAACTGACACCAAATTTGAAAGACCTTTGATGAAGCCGGCTGGTCCAGCGGTTAGTTCACCGGACTGTCAACCAAAAAACCAACTGACACGTCACGGGTTCTAGCCCGGCCACCGGCGGATCCCTGTCGCCCTGCAGGAGTTTTGGGCCTGTAAACATATTTGCGCCAGCAGGCAGGATTGTGTTTACAGAGCGCACTGAGCATGCTAAAATAGCATAGATAGAAGCGCTATATAAGTAACCAATTTTAATTTTTTTAATCTGTAGCTGTAAGCCTGTGTCATATTTTCCCCGGGCAACGCCGGGCAATTTAACTTGTGTGATAAAAAGAAGACCAAGACACATAACTTGGAAATGAGTTTCTCACATGAAATGCATCAAAGCTTCCACCAGGATAGAGAGTATTCATTTAGTCATGGTAAACCAAAATTAAAGAACGGAAACTGATGACGACATCACACAATTTCTTTTTCCTCAATAAGACGCAAGTATGTACTCTCGAAGCTTTTTATGTAAAGGTTTTTTATTTGTGACGTGTATATAAAATTCGACGTGTGCAAGAGAAAGATGGTTAGGTGGACGTGTGCAAAAAGATGAGTACAACGATTGACGCTTTCAAAAGAGGGGTAGATGTGACGTCATACAGTACCTGTTTGGTGGAACGAACTGCCAAACACAATAAAAACAAGCGGATAATATTCACATTTTTAAAACAAAATTAAAAACCTTCTTACTCGATTCATTTGAAATAACATATAATGGTCGATGTCAAGTGCAATTTAGAAGATTAACTGTCATGATAAGCACTTTATAAAATACGTAATTTGTACTCTTGGCGTGTGCAAAAGTTGATTAGGTGTGACGATACGGCGATATTGACTGGATGAAACATTACTAGCGGAATGAAAGGTATTGGGTTTTTTTTCCGAATCCGAGTATTTTCACTTACTGTTTGCTGGATTCGGGAAAGAACCGAGAAGTGGGGTCAACTTCGGCGTTTCGCTTTAATATGCAAAACGTATTTTCTTAAACAGTAATAGTCCCTCCACATTAGTTTTATTCTTCTTTCATTCTATTCCCAAACTAGCTCTCTTAGCTCTCTTTCATTTTCATCCTTCTAATTAATGTCTTGCCCCCTTCTATCTTTCATAATCTATCGTTTAATTGCGCACCCTCCCGACAATCTCCGAATATTATTTTGTTTACCTGACCGTGTCATGTTCATCTCTTTATATTTTCAAAACAGTCACGCAGATCAACCATTTCAACTTCAGGTTTAGTTTCAATTCCTTTCCAGCCACCAGATATCTTTTGCACTTCTCAGACGTTTGTGAAAATGCCATTGTTATTTTTTTCTAAATAAAGAGTAACCTTTGACCCAAACTTTACATCTGACAATATCCGGTTTCCCAGCTAAAAAATGTCACGACATTCTTAAGATTTCTTACCGGCTTTCCCCCAATAAAGCCCAGTTTGCGTTATCTAGGACAATCATGAATGACACATAGAGCTAGTTGGATCTTACCGTCTTTCCCCCGATACAGCCCAGTTTGTGTTTTCTAGGACAATCAAGAATGACACATAGAGCTAGTTGGATCTTGAACTATTAGAAAAAGCAAATCGCGTATTACAAATATTTACAACCCACAACATGGAATCGATTGATGAGTCTTACCCAATGTAAAAATACAATAAATAAACGGACGGACTAATGGGCGGTACAGATTGTCTTTGATATTTTACACCGACTGCTTCCATCGACCAAGGACAAAACTCTAAATAATGATCAACGGACAAAGGAATTGGACACAGCGTATCAGTCAAAGAAATACAAGACGGTTAAAGAGAGAAGACAGGCAAAGAAAGAAGACATTGATGAAAAAAATATGAGAGACTTAAAAAAAAAAGATTTTTTTCAAGGTCGGCCGATGGAATGCACACTTGATTAGTTTTGAAATTAACAAAATATACGTACGCAAATAAAAGCACTTTTATGAATGAAAGAAATGTACTGGTACATAAAACGGTGATTGTCAAAGACGAACGGTTGAGTTATTTAGTGTAAAAAAATGAGTTTGTATAAAAATAGAAGCCAATGATGATTTATATAAAATGTACTTTAAAAAAACAAAAGAATATATTTGTCGGTCTAATTTAGTTTTTTCGAAATGTTTCTTTTTTGTTTATTGCCTAGATGTAACAAATCATAAAAGTTATTCCCCTTTTTAAAACTATTTTTACACCAGTCACAGTAAAAATGAGTTGTATGTAAGTAATTAAGAAGACAAAGCTAAACTGACAATATATAACAGAAAATAGAGAAACTGCGTCACAAAGCTTTGTAAATAATTTCTGATTTGAATGGTCGAAAAAAAATGGTTAAATTTCCTATCAACTAAATAGGCAGACATTAATATACACGTAGGCTAAGGTTATAAACATAAGCAACTCTTAAAAATAAAGTTTTACACATAAAATCCTTTATATTACAGCGGTTCCCAACCTGTGGGATGCAACCCCTTTGTGGGATCGAGCGACTATTTCACGGGGGGTCGTCTAAGACGATCGATAAATGTAATTAATATATTTTCGAAGGTCTTAGGAACCGAGACACCGCTCATCTATGCTTTTTTTCAGGCGGGCCCACCAACATGCAGATACATTTACCTACGAGTACCCGGTGTGATGACATCAGCGCGCTAAGCCTATAACATATACCCCCGTACAAATACTAGCGTAAAAGGCAAGGTTTGCGCCATAATGCACTTATGCAGACCAGTCACACATGTGTAGAGAGTTGCTGTGTTAAAAGCATCTTCTCTGTTAAAAGCAGTTACCAGCTATTATGTTTATAAGCAGCTATTTTGTTTAAAAGCAGCAGTATTTGCAGTAAAACGACATTTCATGAGTAGGCCTATATTGGAACTTAGTGTAGATGTTGCTCGGTCTGGATTTCAACGTTTAATACAGAATGAGACACCAAAAGTTATATAGAAGCTCACTGTACGATTCATTGGTAAATATTAGCAACGAGGACCTTGCTACAAGGACTGCAGGAAGTAACTAAAAGCGTCATAAGCTGTATTAATTCTGTATAGGCGACCATTTAATTAAACAGTTAGACAGAGCTACGCAACGGTGCAGCGAGTTGAATGCGATTAACAATGCTCGGGTTATTTGACCCAGTAGTTTGTCGAGAGGAAAAGTAATAATTTTTTCGAACTTCCTGGTGAACTTAGAGACCGCAAATTGTTTTTGATATTAATCACTAGGCTATGCTTTAATTACGTTCATTTTTTAGCCATGGAAATACACACTGCATATCAGATAATTACATTAGAAAATTCATAACCGGAGCAAACTACAGATATAAGATAGCAATGATAATAATATTATGATTCTGGGTCGCCACAACGTGAAAAGCTGTATTGAAGAGTCACAGCATTAAGAATGTTGGGAAACACAGCTTTATAATTTCTGTTTTAAAATTTATCTGTCCGAAGTATTTGCACTGTTCCATCACATAGTAGACTTAATACACAGCAAAAGCTATATAGGTCCTGGGCAGAGAGTTAGTTATGTATTCTGTAACTGTCGTCAGCGCATAGAACTGTCATCAACGGGATATGCGCTATACAAGCACCATTATTATTATTATTATTATTAATTATAAAAGAAAACCTTAATGCCGTAATGATATTATGCTGTCGATAGTTATAAAGAAAACAAAGTTATTTGGTTATGTTATATAATGAAAAAAACGCATAAAGAAAATAGTAGTTAACAAAATAATTATGTTCTTTATTATATGTATTTTATAATGCATTAGCCTCCCTAAGAGCTGCTCTTTGCTACAGCCACAAAGAAAATGAAGAAAGCGCAAAATTGCAGTAAGCACACCAAAGCATGATCAAGCATGTGTGTTCAATAGGGATTTATCAATGCGCATCATTTAGATTACTAAAATATAACCCCAAAACTGATTCGGGGAGTTTGGGCTAGTGTTATGTGGCTGAAAATTTGAAAGAATGTTGACCAAGGCAACATCTAAGTACCAAGTTTCAGATCGATATGATGACGGGAGGTGGGTCAATTAACCTTCCCAAGTTCAGATCGCCAGAACAATGATTTGGTAAGTTCATCTAAAGGATTTAAAACCTCTATAGTGCGAAGATAGCTACAATATTTTTTACTCTAACCACTTAAGGTCTCCAATAGACACCACTGCTCTAATATAGTCAAGCAGAGGCGAGAAAAAAAGGATGAAAAAGGTTGTTTTGTTTTATCCTCATGGAATCACTCAATGGAATCACTCAATGGAATCACTCAATGGAATCACTCAATGGAATCACTCAATGGAATCACTCAATGGAATCACTCAATGGAATCACTCAATGGAATCACTCAATGGAATCACTCAATGGAATCACTCAATGGAATCACTCAATGGAATCACTCAATGGAATCACTCAATGGAATCACTCAATGGAATCACTCAGTTGAATCACTCAGTGGATTCACTCAATGGAATCACTCAATGGAATCACTCAATGGAATCACTCAATGGAATCACTCAATGGAATCACTCAATGGAATCACTCAATGGAATCACTCAATGGAATCACTCAATGGAATCACTCAATGGAATCACTCAATGGAATCACTCAATGGAATCACTCAATGGAATCACTCAATGGAATCACTCAATGGAATCACTCAATGGAATCACTCAATGGAATCACTCAATGGAATCACTCAATGGAATCACTCAGTTGAATCACTCAGTGGATTCACTCAATGGAATCACTCAATGGAATCACTCAATGGAATCACTCAATGGAATCACTCAATGGAATCACTCAATGGAATCACTCAATGGAATCACTCAATGGAATCACTCAGTTGAATCACTCAGTGGATTCACTCAATGGAATCACTCAATGGAATCACTCAATGGAATCACTCAATGGAATCACTCAATGGAATCACTCAATGGAATCACTCAATGGAATCACTCAATGGAATCACTCAATGGAATCACTCAATGGAATCACTCAATGGAATTACTCAATGGAATCACTCAATGGAATCACTCAATGGAATCACTCAATGGAATCACTCAATGGAATCACTCAGTTGAATCACTCAGTGGATTCACTCAATGGAATCACTCAATGGAATCACTCAATGGAATCACTCAATGGAATCACTCAATGGAATCACTCAATGGAATCACTCAATGGAATCACTCAATGGAATCACTCAGTTGAATCACTCAGTGGATTCACTCAATGGAATCACTCAATGGAATCACTCAATGGAATCACTCAATGGAATCACTCAATGGAATCACTCAATGGAATCACTCAATGGAATCACTCAATGGAATCACTCAATGGAATCACTCAATGGAATCACTCAATGGAATCACTCAATGGAATCACTCAATGGAATCACTCAATCCAAGCTAAAGTCTTCATTGTTCAAATAGATGCAGAGAAATAGAAAAGCATGAATAGCGAAATGCCAAAGTTAATGAGATGGTTCTTTGAGCAATACACAAACAATGGAAGCGAACTGGTTGAAGAGTAGAGGACTATGTATGTGACGTCATGGCGTCTATAGTAACTCGACTCGGTAACGACGTCAATTTACCGGTATATCCTTAGAATCAAACTTTGAGAAAGAGAGAGAGAAAGAGAGATAGTTGTGAAATGGATGGGTTGAGAGAGTGAAAAAGAGAAAAATACATAGAAGTAAAAAGAAAAAATTAAAATTAGATCCTTGTATTTATATATGAAATTTCCTTAAATGTCCAGTGTTTACAGTGACCTCAAATTGGTGGGGGGGGGGGGGGGGGGGGACAGAGGGGGGCATATGCCCGGGGGGGGGGGGGCGACGCTTCTAGGAAGTGGCGAATAATTTAGCCTAAATAAAGCACTAAACATAACAGTTACAGTATGCAAGGGAGCGTCGCTGAAACGTTTGCCCTAGGGCGCTACATCCGCTTGTGGGGGGGGGGGCCCTGAGTGTTTATGCAACTAGAAAATACATACGCGTTTGGAATACTCCACCAAAATTGTAACAGGGTTTCTAAAAGTGTTGTTATACCTGCGATACTTAGAATAATCTCAATAAATATTGATTCTAAAAGTGTTGTTATACCTGCGATACTTAGAATAATCTCAAAATTGTAACTGGGTTTCTAAAAGTGTTGTTATACCTGCGAAACTTAGTCTAATCTCAATAAATATTGATTCTAAAAGTGTTGTTATACCTGCGATACTTAGAATAATCTCAATAAATATTGATTCTAAAAGTGTTGTTATACCTGCGATACTTAGTCTAATCTCAAAATTGTAACTGGGTTTCTAAAAGTGTTGTTATACCTGCGATACTTAGTCTAATCTCAATAAATATTGATTCTAAAAGTGTTGTTATACCTGCGATACTTAGTCTAATCTCAAAATTGTAACTGGGTTTCTAAAAGTGTTGTTATACCTGCGATAGTTAGTCTAATCTCAATAAATATTGATTCTAAAAGTGTTGTTATACCTGCGATACTTAGAATAATCTCAATAAATATTGATTCTAAAAGTGTTGTTATACCTGCGATACTTAGTCTAATCTCAAAATTGTAACTGGGTTTCTAAAAGTGTTGTTATACCTGCGATACTTAGTCTAATCTCAATAAATATTGATTCCAAAAGTGTTGTTATACCTGCGATACTTAGTCTAATCTCAAAATTGTAACTGGGTTTCTAAAAGTGTTGTTATACCTGCGATAGTTAGTCTAATCTCAATAAATATTGATTCTAAAAGTGTTGTTATACCTGCGATACTTAGAATAATCTCAATAAATATTGATTCTAAAAGTGTTGTTATACCTGCGATACTTAGTCTAATCTCAAAATTGTAACTGGGTTTCTAAAAGTGTTGTTATACCTGCGATACTTAGTCTAATCTCAATAAATATTGATTCTAAAAGTGTTGTTATACCTGCGATACTTAGAATAATCTCAAAATTGTAACTGGGTTTCTAAAAGTGTTGTTATACCTGCGATACTTAGAATAATCTCAAAATTGTAACTGGGTTTCTAAAAGTGTTGTTATACCTGCGATACTTAGAATAATCTCAAAATTGTAACTGGGTTTCTAAAAGTGTTGTTATACCTGCGATACTTAGTCTAATCTCAAAATTGTAACTAGGTTTCTAAAAGTGTTATTATACCTGCGATTCTTAGTCTAATCTCAATAAATATTGAAAGTATAGAAACCAATATTTTGAAATAAATATTTTTAAAACAATTAGTCATTAAACAATCTATGTTTAGATCTTTACGTACAAAACGTTCAGCAGTTAAATGAAATAGAAAATAAGAGAGAAAAAAATAAAAAATAAATGTCTAGCGCTGCCAACAAACATAATGTAAGCTCAGAGCGCATTTAACATTGTGCAACAAACAAGCAAGAACACGGATATAAGATCTAGGCTACAATTTATTAAAGCTATTTAGTAAGCTTAAAACTTTACAAACATAAGACAAAGCAAATGGATGTAACATTAACTGACCTAATATAATAGTTTAAAACAGTAGGGGTTTACAATTTTTTTTTTCTAACGAATGTAAATATTGAAATAATTTGTTGTCAAGTTCAGTGACGATCGAACTTGTTCGCCTGAGTTGGATGGGAAGTAGATTCAATACCCCCGGGCCAGATATTGAGATAAGAACATAATGAAATTAAGGTAGAGTTTGATGTTAATGGAGCAATCATTAATATTATTGACTTATATTTTATTTTACATACTGGGATTTAAAAAAATTGAATATAAACAACAAACAAACAAATAGAATCCCCACAAATAAGTAGTTATAAGTAAGTAATCGAAGTATCCCGTCGTACGAAATTGATCCATGGGACCGTTGGAGCAGCATTCACCAGTTTTTTTGTGTGGCCACGGCATACTAGGGGATTGTGCGGCCAAAACAATGCCCAGCCGCCTTTACTTTACCCCAACTAAAGTCAGTTACCCATCAGAGCTGGGTAGACTCAGGTATATAAATATAAATATATACACATATATAAATATAAATATTTATAAAACCTTAAAAGAAACAGCAACGATACGAAATGAAAAGAAATACACACCATCTGTTTTTAACAGATTCTTTAAAGAAGAAAGTATAAGAACAAAGTAGACAATACCAAAATAATAAGTTACAAAAACTAAAGATTCCTACCTCAGACTGTTACACACGAAACAGTAAGTTCAACTGACATCGATCTTACACCGAGGCTGCAGTCGAGTGCTGATCGCTTTTAATTTACAATAAAAGTAAAAGAAAAAAATAAAGGCGAATTAAGTTTAAAAACCATGCGCCGCGAGACAGTGACAGATTCGTGGAGTGTGAAGGATTCGGTCTCTGTGGAAGAGAGTCTGTGTCTGTAAGAAATCGAGTCTGTTTCTTCGGTAGAAACAAACATTTTGTGTGTGTGTAAATTTGTAAATACTGGAATTAAGGTAAAAATATAATTTCGGAATGAACATTTAAGACATGTTTAACTATTCTCTTTACAAATATTTATTGGTCTTTTTTTTTATATCCAACTTTTATTTTATTTATTTATTTATCTGTCTGTCTATAGATGCGGGTACTGGCTCCGTGGGGAAACTGGTTCCGTTCGGAGAAATAGTTCGATTATAGAAGTAATTTCATAGAGGAACCGGCCCATTTGTGGAACTGATTCCATCGAGGATCTGGATCCTTTACGAAGCTGGTTCCATTGAGGAACTGGCGCCACGGGGGAACTGGTTCCATCGAGAAACTGGCTCCACGTGGAAACTGTTTCGATAAGGGGAACATTTTCCATTGGGGTCCTCTAAAAAAATAATTATAAAAAAGAAAGTATTACTGTTTGCTGACAGTAGATGGATTATTAGTTTCACTAAAATAAGAACAACAACCACTCTACAACCAACCAAAAAAAAAAAAAAGAAAAGAAAAAATAATAATATTTAGGTACAGTGTGACCTGTTGATTAACTCAATGTCATTCAATATACTGCCTTAACACCAACAACTTCCCCAACATTTGATTTAATTATGTAATATTTGATTTCTACTTTCCTCCCTTACAATCTGAGTGGGTGAGGGGAGGGGAGGGGGGTGAAACAGACAATCTGAACACGACACAAGAAAAATGCTGAATAAACCTAATAATTAATTGTAAGTTTAAATCATGATTGACTTTTATCAAAGGCTTTTCACAAACAATAGTTTTTCTTTGTGAGGAATACTAAAAAATAAGAAGAGTCTGAAGTCGCTTAATGTATGTTATATTCTATCTTATCTGTTCCTTATATTTCTATGGAGCTGACGTCTATGTTGCATTTTGAATACAGTTTTAATACATGCTAACTAGTTGGTTTTCTTGGTTTATTCAGACAACCCATTCCAAGTAGGGAAATTGTTTTGTTACTTCGATCCCCAAGTTCTGCCTATTTTTGTTTAGCTTAAGATAAAAACCATGTCAGGGGTCGGCAACCTAAGGCAAGCGTGCTAAACTTTGCACGCCGAAGGATTTTCAATGGCACTCGGAAAAGGCCTCAAAAGTCTATTCAAATCTTTTATACAAGACATGTCTTACTACACCAGGCTTACTTTTCGACTGTTGGCACGCTGAATGAATTAGAAATCCTTATTTGGCACACTGTTATCAAAATGTTGCCGACCCCTGGGTTATGTTACCTCTTCAACAGGGAGATTCTACGCCAGTAAACTCTGGCAGTAGGAATGACGCTATTATATTTAATTTAAACAGAAAAAAATATTTTACTTTTGTAAGATAGAGTGTATCAATAAATAAAGCTTTGTAGTTATACAATTAAATCATATACACTAACAATAGATGAAGTAACATAAAAAAAAAAACAACAGCAACATAAATTGAGTTTATACATGGAAGATTTATTGAACAAAGGCAGACATTTTTTTCTTGGAAGAGAAATACATTACAAAACACAATAGTCAGAGCTTAACACATCGTCTAATCTAAAACTATTGGGGTCTCAGGTTACACTGAGTGCATCACTTGAGGACTTAATAAACTAATCCTACATAGAAGGATGTTATTTCTGCAAATGATAAAAGCCAAGTAAAAAAATGAATTGAATTGAATTCAATGATTTTAAACCGAAAGGCAGCTGGACTTTGATAGATTGTCTTTTGTTTTGATAAATCTGTTGATTTAGAAAACAACAACTTTGAATCGTTACGTGTAATAAGAGTATGCCTGTATTTTTTATTTTGATAATCTGTTTATCTTAAAACAAAAATCTTTGAATCGTTAAGTGATTAGTAATATGAGCCTGACTGTCATTAAAAAAAAAAGAAAATTACACCCAAAAGCAGAATTAGCAAAAGAAATATCTTTTTTGGGGGGTAAAATTTAATTAATCAAATAAGCTTTTCAAAAACGTGTACAGCCATCTAACGTCTGCTTGAAAAAAGTGTTGCAACCTTTGTACAGAATCTATAATATCTGCTGAAATTGATCTGAGATGCATTGAATTTAGGTTTCGGAAACGTACAACAAAAAGTTGCTTGTTTCAACAGCCAACACTTAGTCTATTTTATTTGCAGCTTTGTAACAAGCATATATAGATTAGTGGTGGCGAAGGGAAAAATGTCTTCTTCTTTTTTAAAATTCCAAACTGCAGCACAATATGATCTTGTGGGTCGTATGTGGCCCACAAGCCCCGCGTATTTGAGACCCCTTGTTATAAGTCATCTTTTTTTTTTTTAAATCTCAAAGTTAAATGACTTCTTTGTTGAATTGATGAATTCATACACACCTAGTTGTTTGTGAATACATGAGAAAAATTAAGGAATGGCTATAAGCGATGTAGCAGGATGTCATATTGAATGTCATCTAATCTATCTATTATGTGCAATCTCTCCAATCTAGTTTATCTAATCTATTAAATCTACTTTTTCCAATCTATTTAATCTATATAATACATCCACTCTATTTAATCTAACTAATACATCCAATCTTTCTAATCTATCCAATACAGCCAAACTATCTATAATCTATCTAATTTATTCAATGTATCTAATATATCTAATGTATCTAATCTATCTAATCTATTTGTCTATTTAACTGTCTTGTCTTTTTCTATGCATCTATCAATCTGTCTAACTGTTTAGATTTTTGATACTTTAACTCTGTTTTCCCATCTACCTACATCTATCTATCTATCTATCTATCTATCTATCTATCTATCTTTCTATCTATCTATCTATCTATCTATCTATCAATCTTTCTATCAATCTATCTATCTATCTATCTATCAATCTTTCTATCTATCTATCTATCTATCTATCTATCTATCTATCTATCTATCAATCTATCAATCTATCAATCTATCTATCTATCTATCTACCTTTTAATCTATCTAACAGCCAACAGATTTCTATATACTTTAATAGAACGACTACAAACAAACAATGACACAATCTGTTGTTTCTCCAGATTTGACTTTCATCGGGAGTTTCTACAGTTAGCACTTTAACCCTTCCCGTACCGACCTACTTCTATCTATGCTGCCTTCAGTTCCGCTATATACGCGCCCGGGACTGTAAGTGTTAAACCAAAACACGCACTAGAGAATCAGAGGCGTTGACTATTGTAGGAACAACATAATTCTCCTCCTATTTCTAAAATAGAGAGAGAATAGGGAGAAAAACTTGTGATCTAAACTCTAATGTGACCCCAGTTGGTCATAGACACCGTCGTTACAATAGAGTCAATAGAGAAAAAACAAAAAGAAATGACCGAATTGAATACTATGAAATAATTTGTTCATAGAATACATCTATTTAAATTAACATTGGCAAACAATAAATAATTTACCCGCTATTCTACAATCTTTCAAAAAAACTTTTTATTTATGTTTTTTTTTTGGGCTTTGTTTTGGGAGATTTCTAGAACATATGTAAGTTTTATCAAATGTAAACTTTAAGAATATGTCATACATGTAAGATTTGTTACTGACTACAGCCAGTTTAAATATTTATGTGTTTTTACCATCAATGTAAATCTCAGTGGTCAATGTCAAAGTTGTCCTGACCTTCAAGTTTCAAATTTAGAAGGCAGAGAAATGGATTTCGACTTGTCTAAATTTAGACCAAGAAATTATATCTAGAGATTTGCCGAGAGTTTGCAAAATATATGCTAACATGACACCATGTTTGTTTTTTTTTTTATATTATTTGAGGCCGGCTGTTCCTGCGGTTAGTTCACCGGACTGTCAACCGATACGTCGCGGGTTCTATCCCTGCCGCCGACCGATTCCTGTCGCCCTGCAGGAGTTTTCGGCCCAGTGGACGTAATAATCTACTAGAGCGCACTGAGCATGCATGCTAATAGCATGATAGAAGCGCTATATGAAAACAATTATTATTATTATGTCGACCTTTATTGCAATTTTACATTTGTAAGATTAACTCAGTGGATTCTCTCTAAAACAATGTGTTTGCTATTTAGTCGTTCTGATGTTATTAGCGTGGCCAGCACAATTTCCACCCACGCAGACTCACTTTCTCCTTCCTGTTAAAAAAAAAAGCTGAGATGGTCCGTCCATCCCCCCTCCTCCCATCTACCAAAAAAACAACAACAACAAACAATGAACATTAACACAAAAGCCACTACTGCTGCTTTAAGTTCAGTCCTCAATAGATCACAATCCCCTCGGAATGATAAACCAACGCTTTGCCACTAGCCCACGTCATTGTATGTTATGGATCATACTTCACATTGTGACAATGCATCCCCGAGGTCTTCAAAGAGAACTCTTTTACGTTGTCAAAATATAAACACAATAAAAACAACATATACCATATTAAATATACATAAATATTATACATGTAAAAACATTGTCATAAGTTGGTCATTATGAAATTTTTGCAATACAAAGATGATTAGTTATTAAAAGATCTGAATTTAAAACCAAAGTTATCTTTAATGTATACCACAGATCAAAATGTTTAACACAACAATCAAAACGAGACAAAATAATAAATTCTTGTACTAGCCAATGATAGTAATAAATAAATTGTGTAGTTTTTTGTTTGTTTGTTTGGTTGACTCTATCGAATACTTATACACGCAGTAAATGCACAAAATGGAATAAGGTTGTAAAAAAACATACATGAATAATTTACTAATGACAAAATAATATATATTTAAATAGAAATCCAAAACCCCTTGGGTTGAAACAGAACAGGAGATTTAAAAACGTATTTCTCATTTTTATAATGACGTGAAAAACTCTTTAGGATTATAACAACAACAAAAAAAAACTTCACTACAAAAATGTAGATTTAGGGCGCAAACAGAAGGGACTTTGGGGTGGGAGAGTGGGGGGAGGGGGCGCTATCACATCGAAATTAATCTTTGTTAGTTCTATAGAAGATGATATTTTTTCTTTGCTTTTAACAACATTTTGAAAGCGGTAAAATAGAAAAAAAATTTGCAGAAAAATAAGATATAGTCAGCTTATTATAAATAAAAGTCGATTTTATGCTGACTATTTGTTTGTGTCATACACAGACTCAAAACTGTTATATACTCGCGACTTAATTAATGTTATGATTAATAATCCTTCATAATTTTATGAATAGTGGCATTAGACTGACCAAGTTCCAGTAACTTCACACTAAGTTTAAATTGAGCTAGTATTATTTGAATTCCCATCAATGTTCACATAATATTCAATCTTTTAAATGTCAGGTAGATAACTGTTGTAATATTAGTAGCCTCATAAAGAAAACCTCGATTATCTTTCCCAGTCCTTCTTTTCAAACACATTATTTCGCGGGCATTTTGTAAACGCGGTTATTCTTTGACTTTGGAATAAAAAGCTTTCTTAAATTTAAGTAAGTAATTTTGTTATGCTTTATCCGCATTCTGCCTTTAGAGCAGAAATAAGCATTACCATTGAAATAAAGCCAATCATAGATGTTAAGGACGCACCGTCTAAAAAACAAAGAATATCACTTCTTACGCTTAAGCTTATCTGTGATTTGAATTACTCCTTATACGGGTAGATCTAACTAAAAGATTTTTATTTAGCTTATATGGTTCGTATTTTAATGTTTTTTAAGAATCCCAACGCTTAATAGCGCCATTTAGATCTAGATATCTACCTTTCTTTTGTGCCAGCGAATTCCATTAAGTGAAAAATAGAAATGGAGCGTAAGGTTATATTTTCATACAAAATTGTTAAAAATAAATGTAAGTTTATTATAAAAACTTTTCAATGAAGTATTGATTATCTTATCTTTCATAAAAAAAATTCGTATGTTCTTATCTTTTCTTACCAAGACTGCTGTCTAACAGTAGGCTAAGTTACCCAACCTACAACCCGTTGATATATTTACATCTTTGATAACGTATATTTTAGATATTTCACATTATAGTTAATACATGCATTTATATATAAATCAGTGGAATAATAATAATATTTATAAAAAAAACAAACCAACATAGATGATTCATGATTCAGACAAATAAACCAACATTTTTGACTTACCATATGACTACATTTTATCACAGAATACATTCCCAATAAGAGTGAATTATATTATTATATCACATATGCTAATCGCAATTTATTAAACAAGGGAAATAATCACAATATAAAGAATAAACCTACAAACCTACAAAATAACCAAAAAAGTTACATTTGTCTTTCGAGTGTTTAATGTCATGAACCATTGATATCTCAAACTTCAAGTTTAACGCGTTTTTGCAGTAGGTTTTTTTCCTGTTCCATAGCATTTAGCTCGTTAAAGAAAAATAATAGCACTACCAACATAGAGAATCTATGATTATCACTCAACTATCAAAATAAATAATCCATGATAAAAACAACAACAACACCTTACTTTATCCATGATAAACACAATCCACCAACATAGATAACCCATGATTTAAAAAACATCATCATAGATAATCCATGATAAAAAAAAGCCATCAGCATAGATAACTTAGGATACAAACCCAACAGCTTAGTGAATCGTTGATAAAAAAACATACTAATATAAAAAGTCCATGAGTTTAAAAAAAAAACACCAATTGGAAATCTACAGAATGCATCACAATGGTCATCAAACAGCTTCTCCCTTGTCCCCTACATACAGCCGAATTTTTTCGCGCTTAGACTCTTCGATGCCGTTGTTGGTCGGGCTGTCCTGGTCTGGGGTGGCGGCGCCCTTGTTCCGCCGCCGCTTTTGGTGCTTCCTGAAAGCGCCCAGAATGAGGAGCCAGACTTTCTTGCTGATGAACAGCATTGCCGCAACACATACCCCGAACAGGCCGACTATAAATACACCTGGGGAGTTTAAAACAAAACCACAAAACAATATATAGAGATTCTCTGTATGTAATAGCAAAGACTATATGACTATAATAAGATGGACCGCTTGTTCTTTTTTTTAGAGCTTATATGTTCTTTTTTTTTCGTGCGCAATCAATAAGGCTGTCTTAAATGACTTCTACACTCCTACGATTGCATTAAAGGTTTTCAAAGTGTTTCAAGTTATCAAATAGCAGAAATATCAAAGCAAGTGGTCCATCTTATTATAGTCGTTGGTAAAAGTAAAGACCAAATTGATCCATGGGGCCTGTGAAGCAGCGTGCACCAGTTTCTGTGGTCACGGCATACTAGGCCAGAGGACGGTAACCTTTCGATAATGGAGTGCAAAGTAGGATTTCTAATTCATTCAGCGTGCCAAGAGCCTAAAAGTTATCCTTTTCTAGCACAAATTTTTTTTTGTAGAAGAGGCATGAATTATTGCTCTCTGAAGTGTTCCGCGTGCCATTGAAAATTGCTCTGCGTGCCTAGTCTGTCACGCGTGCCGTAGGTTGCCGACCTCTGCATTAGGGGATTGCGTGGTCGGCACAAAGCCCAGCCGCCTTTAGTGCTTTACTTTTGCCAATTATATTTTTATATTTTTATATATAACAACTCAGGGACACCCTCCAGTCCTGGGAACATATTATATAACAACTCGGGGACACCCTCCAGTCCTGGGAACATTCCTTAGACTTCACCAGGATTCGAACCGAGGATCTTTGCTGCGCCATTTGAACGCACTGCCGCTCGGTCACCGGGCTCCGCTGTATTATTGAGGCTAAAGCCTAATTTCTTCAGCCACGTTCAATGGGTTCAAGTAAAGTTGAGCAATTTTATCTATAAGGCAAAAAAAAAAAGCAGCGCTCACACGGTTTCCGGAGCCACGGCATGCTAGGGTATCGTGTGTCCGCAACAAATTTCAGGGTATCCATCACAGCTGGGTTGACTAAGGGCCAACCTCAAGACCCGAGATCAAATCCTATCTTTCAGTACGACAGCTAAACGCATTGCAGCTTGGCCGCCGAGTCCGCCATGAACCGGTATAAACCCATAATCTTAAAGTAAATAGCCAATCAGTGAAGTCAAATTATGGCAGAAGGGCAAAAAGCACACTGGGCAATGCTTTCCCTCTCGTAAAAGACCCCGTTTATATTTATTACTATGTATTTCAAACAAGCTAAATTCCCGTGTATTTACAATCTTTTTTTTTAAAAAAAAGGTAATATTAATTGAAATAAAAACAAATTTAGAAAAAAAAGGTATGGACTAACTGCAGAATCGAACCCGGGTCGTCCGCATGGCAGTCTGATACCTTGTCCGCTCAGCTAGCGAGGGACACGTGTGCTAAGATAAATCGCAAAGGTGAAATATGAGGCTATAAGGTCACGTGTCTTTAAATAAACAAATTTGATTTGTTAAACACACACACTGAGCTACATATATATTTATATATATATATGTAAACACACCTTTAACAATCTTTTGAAGTAAGTTGTTACAGCACAATAAATAAAACTTGTTACGAAATTTGCCTTAGTGATAACGGGCTTGGACATTTCGCCCTTTAAAGTAGCTACCAAAGAATTGTTACTTCATTGAAACAATGGATGGAAGAAGAACTTTGACTGGAATGTGTTGACCTACCTGCCGTGTGGCTGAGACCAAACTTGATCTCCCCAGTCCTCTGGCTGTCACTGCCAACGTCACATGATCTCTTGTCATCCCACCACCTGGCAGACAGGCAAACGAAACATACGTGTGATGTAATAATATGCAGTGGACGTGGGCATGGGAGGTGAAGGTAATTGCACGGTGACTTTCAACACCTGCCCGGTCATATGTCGTATTGCATTCACGATGACATGACATACAATGTTTTACATAATGAGCTTTCACAATAAGACCACAATGAAATGATGCAATGAAATGACACAATGAAATCATACAATGAAATGAGACAATGAAATGACACAATGAAATGATACAATGAAATGATACAATGAAATGATACAATAAAATGATACAATGAAATGATACAATGAAATGACACAATGAAACGATACAATGAAATGATACAATGAAATGATACAATGAAATGATGCAATGAAATGATACAATGAAATAAAATGATAAATCCACAAAGGATGTGGGGCGTCATCTTATCTAATAAGTGCAATCTATCCAATCTATTTTATCTAGTTTATCTAATCTATTTAATCTATCTAGTTTATCTAATCTATGTAATCTATCTAATCTATCAAATCTATCAAATCTATCCAATGTATCTGATATATCTAGTATATCTAATCTATCCAAGTTATCTTACCCATTTAATCTATCTAATCTATCTGATCTTTCTGATCAATCTGATCTATCTGATCTATCTGATCTATCTGATCTATCTGATCTATCTGATCTATCTGATCTATCTGATCTATCTGATCTATCTGATCTATCTGATCTATCTGATCTATCTGATCTATCTGATCTATCTGATCTATCTGATCTATCTGATCTATCTGATCTATCTGATCTATCTAATATATCTAATCTAATCTATCTGATCTATCTAATCTATCTGATCTAATCTATCTGATCTATCTGATCTATCTGATCTATCTAATATATCTAATCTAATCTATCTGATCTATCTAATCTTTCTGATCTAGTCTATCTGATCTATCTGATCTAGCTGATCTATCTGATCTATCTGATCTATCTAATCTAATCTATCTGATCTATATAATCTATCTGATCTAATCTATCTGATCTATCTGATCTATCTGATCTATCTAATATATCTAATCTAATCTATGTGATCTATCTAATCTATCTGATCTAATCTATCTGATCTATCTGATCTATCTGATCTATCTGATCTATCTAATATATCTAATCTAATCTATCTGATCTATCTGATCTATCTAATATATCTAATCTAATCTATCTGATCTATCTAATCTAATCTATCTAATCTATCTAATCTATCTAATCTATCTAATCTATCTAATCTATCTAATCTATCTAATCTATCTAATCTATCTAATCTATCTAATCTCTCTAATCTATCTAATCTATCTAATCTATCTAATCTATCTAATCTATCTAATCTATCTAATCTATCTAATCTATCTAATCTATCTAATGTATCTAATCTATCTAATCTATCTAATCTATCTAATCTATCTAATCTATCTAATCTATCTAATCTATCTAATCTATCTAATCTATCTAATCTATCTAATCTATCTAATCTATCTAATCTATCTAATCTATCTAATCTATCTAATTTATCTACATAGCAAAACGGCTTAGGAACACACATTGACAGGGAGGGCTGGATTAGATCATTAAGAGGCTTCAGTACTCAAAAGATATTGATATATCTTCTATAAGTAGGCTAATTCAAAATATAATCAATAGTATACCATACAAAACAGCAAAATGTTTTGCAATTAAGCGCAAATTGCAATTAGATGACTTTGTTTATATAAAGTGTTTTTACAATTTTCTATTTGAACAAATGTCTCCAGCTTTTTATAATATGCAGCATTGCACCTTATGGATCATTGATTTTTGGTCAATTCCTGTTATGGAAGATTCCCTTCTTTCATGGATGACCTGACCAAGTGGTTATTTCCCTTAAGTGTTAATCCAGTTATAGTAAAGTATCCTTCGGACCAACTTGATCATAGGGCTGGTGAAGCAGTATTTAGCAGTTTCTGTGGCCACGGCATTCTATGTGATTGTGTGGCCAGCACAATACACATCCGCCTTTACTTTATTTACCCCAACTAAGCTCAGGTACCAATCAGAGCTGGGTAGACTCAGGGACACCCTCCAGACCCAGGAAAATAATCCTAACCATGACGTGGATTCGAACCAAGGCAATTCGGAACGCCAAGTCGAACGCGCTGGCGCTCGGCCACTGTTCAGTCATGGTGACATGTTAACTAAAAAAAAACACACACACACGTTGCCAAAATGTGTCGACTTTACTTCATCAATTGACACAAACGTACGAACTCGTTGATAATTATAAACTATCCACGAATCCGCTAACAATTCCTAGGCAAGACTCCACGGACAAGATGATTAAAAATATGTTAATTTTTGGTGTGTTCAATTGTCTAAATGTAAACAAACAACAAACTTACTTTTTCTTCATCTTTGCAATGAAGCCTTCTTCCTTCAACTTCAACAGGGCAATGTTTATATGTGATTTGAACCCTGCCCCTGGTAACATTCCGATTCCGTGTTCCTGCCACGTAAAAAACGAAAATTTCAAAGACAATTAAAAATGACCAACTCTTATATTAGAGGTGTGCGAAAAGTTTTAACAAATATGACAGCCAGACAGGGGCGAAGCCAGGTGTGGAGGGAGAGTCTAAAAACGGGCTCATTCCCCCTCCCTTTCAAGATTCAAGACGAATCTTATCATGTAAGTCAAATCCATGATTTAACACTTATCCTATCATATAAGTCAAATCCATGACTTGACACTAATCCTATCATGTAAGTCAAATTCATGACTTAACACTTATCCTATTATATAAGTCGAATCCATGATTTGACACTAATCCTATCACATAAGTCAAATACATGACTTAACACTAATCCGATCATGTAAGTCAAATACATGACTTAACACTTATCATATCATATAAGTCAAATGAATGAATTAACCCTTAACCTACCATATAAGTCAAATACATGACTTAACACTTATCCTATCATATAAGTCAAATCCATGATTTGACACTAATCCTATCATATAAGTCAAATCCATGACTTAACACTTATCCTATCATATAAGTCAAACCCATGGCTTAACATTTATCCTATCATATAAGTCGAATCTTCAAACATTACACTATAAAGATATCTACCAAACTCAAAGTCCCTGCTGAAAGTAAATGGGTTACCTGCAGCAAAATAGGAGTGCTGACGGCCATGACCTCACAGTACCTGTTCTGGAATGCCTCGTTGATCAGGTAGTCGAAGATGAGGGCGTGGGTTCCTTCCTTGGCCTTCTTCATGCCTTCGGACGCGTTGGAGACAAGGCCGTTGGAAGAGACAACCTTGCTCCAGATTTTGGTGTACACATTCTTGCGACCCTGGTCTGTGGACAATTGACAAAAAACAATTTATATCAATACCTGTTTGGCTATATGCTTTTAAAGCATGGGTGTTCAACAGGGCGACCTTTTAGTATGCCTACCTTTCCCCCCTCAGCGGTTCTAACGGATGTTGATTTAAATTCACTGTATTGAGAATGTGAATGCGTGGCCTAGCTTGTTCTATCAAATCATTTTAGGGTTCCATGAAAAAACAATGTTGCAGGAAAAATATTTTCTAGAAGGTCCTAATACTATTTTTTTTATTGAATTAGCACCTTCAAGCTAACGGTGCTGTTTATGTATTTATGTATCTATTCACATATCTATCTATTTATACCTCTATCTATAAAATGATAAAAAAATAAGCCAAATAATAAAGATCTATATCCCTATAATTATGTCTATAATTCTATCTATAAATTATCTCTTTACCTTTGTATCCTTAAAAATATATATATACCTATCTAGGCCTATCTTTCAATCTATTTATCAATCCATTTATCTTTCTATATTTTCTATTTTTACTACATGTTTATATATTTATCTATCCTTCTATCTGTAAATGATCTTTATATTTATTAATAAATCTTTTTGAGCGTCTTATTTATTCTATTCAATCTATCTTCTAGTTCACCGGACTGTCGACCAAAAACCAACTGACAGGTCGTGGGTTCTATCCCTCCCACCGACGGATCCCTGTCGCCCTGCAGGAGATTTGGGCCAAGTGGACGTAATAATCTTCTACATAGAAGGAACGTCAGAAAACTTATAAGATATATAAGAAAGCGCGCATGCTATTTAATTGAACAAGAACTTCAATACTGTGTGTACTCACCATTACTCAAGAACGTCATCGTTGCGCTTTGGTTAACTGTACTGACGCCCATCTTTTTAGAATCAGCCAAACTTTCAAAAGAGTCGATCGTCTCACCGAAATTCTGTCCAGAACACACACAAAAAAAATGGAGACAATTAATTACATGCATGATGAAACATCGTCTAGGCTCAAGATAAAAGTTGAGTCAATGTTAAGATGTTGAAACATTACTTAGACGCGTGTAAAACGTTTCAACAATGTATTCATTACTTTTGAAATATCCCCTAAAGGAGGGGTCGGCACCGTTTAGATAATAGTGTGCCGAAGTGGGATTTCTAATTCATTTTAGGAGTCTTTTGCGTGCCATTGAAAATCAATATGCGTGCTAAGACTTAGTAGGTTGCCGACCCCTGGCCTAAAGCAATGAAAACAAGTTTGGGCAATGGACACAAGTTTGGGCAATGGACACGAGTTTGGGCAATGACACAAGTTTGGGCAATGGACACGAGTTTGGGCAATGGACACAAGTTTGGGCAATGGACACAAGTTTGGGCAATGGACACAAGTTTGGGCAATGGACGTAATAATCCTTTATCTAGAAACAACGTCTGTTACATTCAAGAAAATACAATAGTTGTCACTATAACGGCCTACAGTATGACATTTCGCCAAGAAACGAGGTATTGGCTGAGTCAATGTACAAATTACGAAACTTCATCGCCTTGCACTATATCTCGCTTTATCTTTTCTCATATATTACCGACGCTCCTTCTATCAAAAATATTATTCCGCCCACCACACATCCGTGGTCCGAGTCTAGTCTTTGCATTTTTATTAGTGTTTTAAACATGTTACGTTACTGGTTTTCCTGGTTTGTTCAGGCTACCCATTCCATGTCCGGATGCCACTCAGGAAAAAAGAGTTCTTATAATATGCATAAATTTTTTTCTCGGAAAAGGGATAAGAAAAGTGGTTTGTCCTTATGTTTATTTGAGCATTGTAATAGAAACTTAGAATTTAATGCCTAAAGTATGTATTACTACTTAACATTAATAAGCAATGTCAAACTAGCTGATTTTTTTTTTGGACACACTGATCATGGCAAAATGACCTTGTGTGACCTTGTTGTGACCCAGAGTGACCTTGATTGACCCCGAGGGACCCCGAGGGACCTACCTTGATGGTCAGAAAGGCCGCCATGTTGGCCGTGTAGGTGGAGACTGTGATGAGAACAAAGAACAGGAACCCGGCCGTGAGAATTCTCTGGGAGATCGGAACTGGGGCGAAGTCAGTCCCTCGTTTCAGTAGAGTGCCGATTGTGAACCAGATGGTCTCCTGGTGGATCAGTAAAACTTAGTGTAAATGTATGTAAATGTATGTGCATTTATGTAAATGTATGTACATTTGTGTAAATTTATGAAAATTTAGAAAAATTAATGTAAATTACACAATTGTCAAAGCAACATAAAAACAAAGTTTTTTTCAAATCTATAAAGTTCCAGTCGTGAAACTAGAGGGAGGAGGGGGCGCCAGGCGCCAAAGTTTGACTAGGTTTGACTAGGCGCCAGACTGACATTTTACTAAACATCGTTGTACGTTAGCGTTATAAATAAGCTCCATTTTCAGCTCAGCCAAACCCCCTCCCGCCCCCGGAGTCTTTTCCTTAAGTTACGAAAACATGTCCAGACAATGATATATTTTGTTTCAATAGATAGTTTATAATAAAAAGAATATTTAGTACGACACGGTAAAACAAATTAATATACATTTTAATTTATATTTAAACTGCACATTCTAGTAAGGATAAACAGAATATATTTAAGTAACTATTATCAATTCTATTTATATTTATTTTTATATTATCAATTCTTTTTATATTTATGATATGACTTAAATGAATACCATAAAGCTTTTAATGGTCTGGTGTCGAATCTGGCGAAGTGTGGAATTCACTCATACGCTCCTATGAAGAGTACACCCGTGGGCTAACGCATGGGGGAATAACTACCTGTTGCGTGTCCGAGGACCATTGCACTGCCGAGAGGCTCCGAGACACGGCGAAGAGGAAGCAATGAGTGAAACAGCCGGGTGTCAACCTCGCCCTGGTGCCTGGATACACAGGCCCAAAGGTCTGGACTGATTAGTCCATCCCCCACCCCGTCTCGCAATCCACATTATAAATTGATGTGTTACAGTGCAGTTTTATCCTGGTTTTACCGTATATGTTGTGATGCGCTAAAACCAATGCAGTATATATATAATGTTACCAAAATTAAACTGTAACGGGTGATCCCGAAACGAAGATAAATGCAGGCGTCACAAACAAGAAGAACGGATCTCCTTTCGAAATCTAAACGCAGTCGATTCCGAAGAATCGATAGAAGGTCAATCTATAAGATCTATCGATCTAAATTTACCATTTAAAAGCACGCGTTATACTGCAACCTGGGTAAATCCGTAGGTTTGAGCCCAGAAATGCACTTTGATTAGAACATTTAAAATAATGCAAATTTGTTTGGTTTTCAAGGAACAAGGATAGCATCAGTAAATGTATATATGAAAAAGTCAGGAACAGTAGTAAATTCAGTTGTTACAAGAGATGTAGCAAGGATCTCTGGGAGAGAGTAGCAAGGATCTCTGGGAGAGAGTAGCAAGGATCTCTGGGAGAGGAGCAGCAAGGATCTCTGGGAGAGGAGCAGCAAGGATCTCTGGGAGAGGAGCAGCAAGGATCTCTGGGAGAGAGTAGCAAGGATCTCTGGGAGAGAGTAGCAAGGATCTCTGGGAGAGAGTAGCAAGGATCTCTGGGAGAGGAGCAGCAAGGATCTCTGGGAGAGGAGCAGCAAGGATCTCTGGGAGAGGAGCAGCAAGGATCTCTGGGAGAGGAGCAGCAAGGATCTCTGGGAGAGGAGCAGCAAGGATCTCTGGGAGAGGAGCAGCAAGGATCTCTGGGAGAGGAGCAGCAAGGATCTCTGGGAGAGGAGCAGCAAGGATCTCTGGGAGAGGAGCAGCAAGGATCTCTGGGAGAGGAGCAGCAAGGATCTCTGGGAGAGGAGCAGCAAGGATCTCTGGGAGAGGAGCAGCAAGGATCTCTGGGAGAGGAGCAGCAAGGATCTCTGGGAGAGGAGCAGCAAGGATCTCTGGGAGAGGAGCAGCAAGGATCTCTGGGAGAGGAGCAGCAAGGATCTCTGGGAGAGGAGCAGCAAGGATCTCTGGGAGAGGAGCAGCAAGGATCTCTGGGAGAGGAGCAGCAAGGATCTCTGGGAGAGGAGCAGCAAGGTTCTTGTGGAGGCTTTTCGCAAGGCTTCGGTAGGTGTGCCCTTTCCATTTTCAAATTCTTAAATTATTGACTCCGCTCGCTGTTAGAGGGCCTCCCCCTCCCCGTTTTTAAATTGCACACACCCGCGCAATCCATTGGTTACGGCACTGATGGTTACCTTTAAAGTAAATCTTCTCTCCGACTCGCTGCAGTAATCCATGGCGAAGAAGACGATGGTCACTAGAGTGGACGCCCCCAGGATGGCCATCCACAGCTCCAGAGAGAAAGGCATCATGAACTATAGAGAAGAATATCAAAGATAAGCATTAAGCAATACAAAACTTAGAACATGATATCATAGATTGACAAATACAATCAACATTTTTATATGCATCATAATGAGACAACACAAATTACACATATTTATACACATATTTATATTATATCATGGAGAAGTCAAAGATAAGATTAAGCCATATAAACTAAGATAATAATATTATACTTGGACAAAGTCATGCAAACAAAGACTATATATAATCAGATGGACCGCTTGCTATATTTGTTGTTGTTTTTACCGTGCGCAGCCAATAGCGCTGTCCTAAATGACTTCTTAACGTAGGCCGCCTACCCTAAAGATTTCCGCTGTATACACCTTTCGAATTCAAGCTTCAGTTTCCATGGAGAAAATCAAAGCGAATTGCTAAACCGGAAGTATAGAGCAGGGGTCGGCAACCTTTTGCTTATAGCGTGCTAACTCTGATCTCTAAATCATTCAACGGCCAACAGCCTGAAAGTCAAACTGCTCTACGATATACTTTTATGAAACAATTTATTAAGCGCCGTAACAAGACCAAGGTTAAAAGCAAGTGAACTTTATAGAGTTTTATATTTCATAAAAAAAAATTAACATGCTTGTGATTAACTTGCGATTATCATCTTTTTTTTTTTCTTTTTGTATTTAATAATTTCATTATTGAACGTTCACAATAATGATTGATGTCTAAAAAGATTAATTTAGTTGTCAAGATTTAATTCTAGCACCTGCTAATTTTTTTTATTTTTTTATTAGGCCTTTCGGAGTCTGGTATCTGCAACATCACTAATACCCTTTACTGACTTTTTGCCCCTAAAGGCGGGTCATCAATCGTGGATCAGCTCGTTCCACACTCTGCACAATCACTCTTACGTCAAGCATGAGAGCCGAGTGCAGACCAGCTGTAGTTCAGTCCGACCATGAATGAGAGCCAATACTAGAAAACTGAGCACGCTCCTAGTCTCGCAAGGCTCGGACAGCATACCGCTATCGGGTGTATTGTCTAAGCCGATCCCTACAGCTACCGGGTGTATTGTCCAAGCCGATCCTTACAGCTACCGGGTGAATTGTTCTAAATCTTGAACCGTTCCCTCCAGGTGCAAACTTATCCGCCTTCTGAGATCAGAATGTACGACACTCTGTTCCTAGCCAGAAGCGATTGCAGTGACTAGACTCCCCACACTTTGTGTGTAGAGACGCCAGAGTCGTTTTATTTAGTAACATTTAGTTTGATCTCAGCCTGAGATTTTCGCTCTTGTTTTAAGAATATTATGTTTTGGCATGATTAGACGTCAATATAATAAGCGGAACAGATACGTGGTAATAATACAACGTAGGTAGTTAATATACTGTGTACAGTTTAACAATGTACATATAATTACTTTACTCATCTAAAAATGCTATTTATATAGTTTTCAACTCTTTTTTGCTATAGTTTCAACACTATAATTGTAAGACACACATTTTTTTTCAATAAAAAAAAATGTAAAAACATTTAGAAATAGTAACGCAAAGAAACATGGAGTAATTATCTCCCTTTAATTCAGGTTTCCACATTTAAATTTAATTCTATAGTGATACCTGAGGTATCAAACAAGTTATTTATTGTAATATAACTAATATTACTTATTAATTATTATTTCCTTATATCCTTATATAAATCTAGCATCATGGTATCTATTTCAACTAGTAATTTAAGGAATACAATTATTATATTATAAATTATATTACGTTAAACAGTTGTAAATAAACATTTCCTGCATTAGTTGTTTAAGTCGACTCGGGAATTTTGAAAAATTAATTCCTACAATTACGTACTATAATATAAATTAAAAGTCTCTTATATTTATTAAAATAATAAAACAAATATACTTTTTTTTATAGAATTAACCATAGATTTTTTACGTTTTATTAAAGAAGACAAACATAAAAACTCAAATTAGCATGTAGGGTAGACCTATCCATTAACGAGCGCCTTGTGCTTGAATGCTTTTTGCTAGTTGTTCAGTGTTAGGTAGGCCTACATATTTATTTACTTATGACTTCTGAGTGGTCAAGTGTAAGTGGCCCCCTTTGCCTATGCTTAAAACAGCTTTCATGTGTGATAAAATCTGTTCCCAGGAGTGCTTTAGTGTAGGCCTACATCTGAAAATAAAAACATCTATCTCCCTTAGTGTGCCTTAAATAAGGAAAGAGGAAAAATGTTTTGAAATTGATTTCACAGCTAGATAAGTCCAGTTTCAATGCAAATTCATTTCAGTGGTCTAATAGTTCAATTCTTGTTGGACAAAAGTTCAACTAATTGAAATGTGTTGCTATGTCACTCAGAAACATTGGCTTCAACAGTCAGTTATACAAAACTGAACCCTCGTCTCAGTCAACGAACACTGTGTGCAACAGCCGATCTCTTTATTCCGTATAACTTTCTCGTAGAAGAGTTTTGAATTGCCTGTAAATCAATAAAAGGTGAAAAGCTATACAATCAACTATTTTAACAATAGATTCAATCACAGATCGCGAGTCCAATGTGGAGATCTTTACACACAAACTTTCCTGAACTTTAACACTCGACGTACAGAGTGATTTTCATGGTATAATTTGCATTGAAAAATCTCCTTCTGTGAGGTCTCCCTGGCGTTTCACTGAAAATCGCTCTGCGTGCCAAGTCTGGCTATGCTTAGGTTGCCGATCCCTGGTCTAGAGGGCAGGGTGTGGTCGATAATTCCGAAACAGAGTATTTGAAGTTATCAAATAGCAGAAATATCAATTCAAGCGGTCCATCTTATTATAGACTAGTCTTTGATGAAACATAATATTTCAATATGTATTATACGTGTACCATCGGTGACGTAAAAGTATTCGAAAATGTTCTTCCATTGGACCAGTAAAGGAGCGTTAAGCCAGTTGGACCAGTAAAGAAGCGTTAAATCAGTTGGACCAGTAAAGAAGCGTTAAACCAGTTGACCAGTAAAGGAGCGTTAAGCCAGTTGGACCAGTAAAGAAGCGTTAAACCAGTTGACCAGTAAAGGAGCGTTAAGCCAGTTGGATCAGTTAAAGAACGTTAAACCATTTGGACCAGTAAAGGAGCATTAAACCAGTTGGTCCAGTGGAAGAGCGTTAAACCAGTTGGGCCAGTAAGGGAGCGTCAAACCAGTTTTCGTGGCCATTGCATACAAGAGGATCGCGTAACCCACTACAATATCCAAATCGAACGAAAATAAATAAGGTAGCCACCAGAGCTGGTTAAACTCAGGGGAAACCCTAGTGTCCCGCTCCCAAAACATAGTATGGAATCCATCAGTTAATCCATCAGTGAATCTCGCAGTGAATCCATCATTGAATCCACCAGTGAATCCATCAGTGAATCCATCAGTGAATCCACCAGTGAATCCACCAGTGAATCCATCAGTGAATCCATCAGTGAATCCATCAGTGAATCCATCAGTGAATCCATCAGTGAATCCATCAGTGAATCAATCAGTGAATCCATCAGTGAATCAATCAGTGAATCCATCAGTGAATCAATGTATAATATGGCCATTTAACACCAATTTCGGCGTAGGCTGGTCGAGGGAAATACGAAAAGGGGGGAGGGGGAGTAAAACGAAATGGCCTGTAACGTCTCTAAGATGTATTATAAACTGACCTGAAAAATGGTTAGGTCCTCATCGGGCCGACTGACCAGGATGTTGACCCCAGTACTGATGACACCTAGGCTGAAGTCCAGGACCTGCTCGCGAGCGGAAGTGATCGAGATGGCACCACAAGCCAGAGTTGCATTCTGGTCCGAGATGAAATAGTGAGACAGAGATGGAATATTACAACACCCATTAGCGCTTTTCTCTGTTGATTTTAAAAGGCCTCCAAAATCGTTATCTTAATATGGATATTTAGCATGTGTTTATACACGTCTAAAAGTCACTTATAGTAATTTCTTTTTTAAGCCAACCTGTTGGTTAATGGCGATTATGGTCATTTAGTTTAGAAGTGTCCATGATATTGTGTGGTCAGTACACAGATCACTATACATTTCCACAATTATATTAACGTATCTTTCTGTCGTATAGAACTATATATCAATCTATCAATATTTCAACCTATTCATTTATCAGTTTATCAATCTCTCAATCTATCTACATATATATCCATCTATATATCGGTACTTCTAATTACCTATCTATATATCGGTACTTCTAATTACCCATCTATATATCGGTACTTCTAATTACCTATCTATATATCCGTACTTCTAATTACCCATCTATATATCGGTACTTCTAATTACCTATCTATATATCGGTACTTCTAATTACCCATCTATATATCGGTACTTCTAATTACCCATCTATATATCGGTACTTCTAATTACCCATCTATATATCGGTACTTCTAATTACCTATCTATATATCGGTACTTCTAATTACCTATCTATATATCGGTACTTCTAATTACCCATCTATATATCGGTACTTCTAATTACCCATCTATATATCGGTACTTCTAATTACCCATCTATATATCGGTACTTCTAATTACCTATCTATATATCCGTACTTCTAATTACCCATCTATATATCGGTACTTCTAATTACCTATCTATATATCGGTACTTCTAATTACCCATCTATATATCGGTACTTCTAATTACCCATCTATATATCGGTACTTCTAATTACCCATCTATATATCGGTACTTCTAATTACCTATCTATATATCGGTACTTCTAATTACCTATCTATATATCGGTACTTCTAATTACCCATCTATATATCGGTACTTCTAATTACCCATCTATATATCGGTACTTCTAATTACCCATCTATATATCGGTACTTCTAATTACCCATCTATATATCGGTACTTCTAATTACCCATCTATATATCGGTACTTCTAATTACCTATCTATATATCGGTACTTCTAATTACCCATCTATATACCCATTCATTTATTCAGCTATCTACTTATCCATCAATCCACCTATATATCTACGCCACTATCCATCTATCCATTCATCTGTGCATCCATATGTGTATCCATCTGTCTATCTATCCATCTGCATACCTATCCATCTTTCTCTCTTTCTTTTTTTCTGTCTATGTATCAATTCATATATCTCTCTATTCTCTATAATAATAATAATAATAATAATAATAATAATATTTGTATAGCGCTGCCAACAAACATAATGTAAGCTCAGAGCGCGTTTAACATACAACTAAGAATACGGATAGTTCCCTAGGCCGGGTGGCAGAGCTAAATTGATGATTAAAAAAGACAAAACACAAATAAATGTAGTATAACCGACCCAACCCATAAATAAGACAGTAAGTTTCTAAAGCATGTTAAATGTTATCTAAGGTAAATATTGAAATAATGAGTTTTTAAGTTATGTTTGAAAGTAACAGTAGAGCTTGTTCGCCTCAGTTGAATGGGAAGTTGATTCCACACCTTCGGACCGGATACTGAGAAGGCTCTAAGGCCAACGGTCGTTAGAGAGAAACGGGGCTCTTCCAGAAGCGATGAGTTTGCAGAACGAAGTGTTCTTTGCGGGACATAAGGTGTGATTAGTGCCTTGATATAGGACGAAACTCGTTGTTAAAAATCGATGTTCAGGTATTCATTTATCTACCTCTTTCTTTCTATACAATTATCTCTCTATACTTTCATTTATCTATATTTATCTATTGATCCCTCTTTTCATCCACGTATCTATCTAAATATATATCTTTCATACTTACCCCGGAGAGAACTTCGTTGACCATCCCATTCCACTTGTTGGTGCTCTCGGTTCGGGCTCCGTACAGATTACCTGGGCTGAGGTAGATCTCGTATTTGAACTTCAGCTCCTGGGACAGTTTCTTGATCAGGTCAATAGTAAAGCCTTCGAAGGGTTCGCCGGCCACAGGGCTCTCTCGTCTTATGACGAAAGGGTCTTCCTGAAGAAATATTACACGGTGGTTCTCAAACGAAAGCAAGGTACTGCGGAACTTTAGGAGTCTTTGAGAAATCTTAAGGATTCCGCGACCATTATAGACTGTAATGTTAGACGTTGTTAGCTGTTTTTTTTTTAAAGTTTTAATTTTATCCAAAGGATTCTTTAAAAATCTTATCCAGATTTCTGAATACAGATTTTTACTAACATTGACGCAAAGAGAAAGACTATACATAATCGACGCATGTCGAAACGTCCAGCAGAGACGCCACTGACAGAGATATGTGTAATCACTATTAGGACACGTCATACGTGCGAAACATTATACAAATACACCAAATGACACATACACAAAGGGGGCAGTAAGGACACATATTAACATGAAACAAAAGGCATTTCAAAACACACCACTAGCAGAGATAGTAAACGTGATATCGTAATCGGGACACCTTTCAGCGAGACACTCAAGGCAAGCGCGGGCTCTTTCAAAAGCTAGATTCGCCTGGAAAGACATAGCACATGAAGCGCACAAGACTAGTACCGACAGATGAATGGTAAATATACGAAACAGATCTATACACAGGGCACACATAGCCACACGACACCCAGTCAAACAACACATCCGAGTCATTTGACACACAGTTCTTCTTTAAGCTAAGGCTGCACTGCTAATAACTATCTTGAAATTAATGAGAGGCAAACCAAATTCAAATGTTCTTTTTTTTCCCCCAGCGTTTCTGTGTTTTGTTTTAGGGTGTGTTGGTAATGGCTGATATACACGACACACATATTCTCAAGACATAGGCCTACATAGACAGACAACCGAACAGACACACACAGACACACAGAGGACACACAGAGTTATTAGCTTTAACGTTTTACCTCCACCACAACTATCCTGACCATCTCCGGCATAATCCCAAGTTCCGGAGCTCTCTTGCTCTCCTGGGTGGAGTTGGTCAAGTTTAAACGAGCTTCTGACGTCTTCCCGTTAGGGCTCCACTTGGCTATCTAACGGACAAAGAAAAATGGAATGGACCATAAACAGAATTTTCGGTCTCCTTCGTGGAATTAGCCATTAAAAAAAATTGCCTTTTCCTTCCTATCCAACAAGACAATATATTTTTTTTTACATTATTAATGCTCTTAATTATCCAACGAGTTTATTTGAATATATTTGTCATAATGCTGATATAGTAAGTATGGGCTAATTGTTCTTAACCCTTCCCGTACCGACCTACTTCTATCTATGCTGCTTTCAGTTCCGCTATATACGCGCCCGGGACTGTAAGGGTTAATTTAATGTGAATTTAGATAGTGAATGAATGTGTTTTTATTTCAGTATTTCTGTATCGTTATCGGCTTTTAAATTAAGGTTTTCTTGTCGATATGATATGGAATGGGCTGGAGGGTATAAAAGCGTGTAAAAGTAAGGGATTGGGGACGCATGGTAGAGTATATTAGGAGTCAGCAACCTATGGTATGCGTGCTAGACTAGGCACGCAGATCGCTGGAGAAAAATTTTGCTAATTTCTTAAGTAGAACACGGGAAAGAATTGTTAAAAATCCATGAACAAACATAGTCCTTTCTTACCGTTTTGTACATGTCTTCCTCCCCGCCATGATCATACAGGTATAAATTGTAATTTCTCCGCTGTCCGTTCTGATCAAAGGAAATCTTGCCTGTACGCCCATCTGTTACGTTCGTCTAAGATTTTGGTAGAAATAAATACATTTTTAGAAGACATCAAAAATAACATTGGTAAAGAGGATAGCAATAATTACATTAAGTGCCATTAGAGGGTTTGACTGAATGTCAATGGAGTTTGAGTGAAATTCAATGGATTTTGAGTGAATGTCAAGTTTAACTGAATGTCAATATAGAATGACTTAACCCTTACAGTCCCGGGCGCGTATATAGCGGAACTGAAGGCAGCATAGATAGAAGTAGGTCGGTACGGGAAGGGTTAATTATCACCAGATCAACTAAACGATCAAATTTGAAAATAGATAAACAGAATTTCTTACCTTACTCTAAAATTTATGAAACTAGTTTACTACGTTTTAGCAGTCCGTAGAAACATCTCAATGTTCAGACAATGAACACAGAGCCCTTCTTTCACAAACCACCAATCAGTTTAAGAACATATTATTGACCTTTCAATGACTTATTTTGGCAACCTTAATTTACGAATTGACATATTAACGACGTCGTGATCTATTTAACAACGCGCTAACCTATTTAATGACCTACTGACCATTTTGGATACCGACTTACTACCACAGTATAGGTATAGAACAGATTGCGCAATTCCTATATGCGCAGTCTCTTAAAAGTGAAGCTCGGCTTCCGCCATTTTCTTTTGATTCAAGGCAGCGGTCGCTAGAAACGCTACTATAGTAAATTGAGAATGGCTGAAAGGCTTAATTTGTTACTAATATCTACTCTTAGCTAGTTTAGGACTAAAGCAAGGATACTAATATTAAGTAATATGGGGTTACAACTTGCCGTTGTTTATCCTTTACGGGGTTAGGAAAGCCATGTAATTTGACATGCTTATTTGTACGCTAATCAATCGTTTTCGCATCATCGTTGCAGCTTATTACACAACAGCCTTTTTACCTTTTGTCTGAAACATTAGCTTTGGGTGTTCGAACTTGTAGATTTGAAGAAAAAGACATTGTAAATAAGCATAAATATAGAGTGTAACCAGGACCGCTGCGTTTAAATAGTATGGCGTCGGTATTACTTCCGGAAAAAGAAAAGAATGCGATTGCGCATTCTGTTCTATATTTATTCTGTGCTTACTACTAACATATTATTCTAAGCTCTTCGCAGTCCTTCAAATAGTTTAGATGCATCTCAGAAATCTCTCGTCGTCTATCGTCTTTATTACTTTTCGCATACAGCGCGAAGAACGTGACCTAGCGACCTTACTGAAGACCTATTGACCTATAAACGGCACTATGCTATTTTTAATTTCTCTACCGACCTCTTTGATGCCTCTCAGAAACTTCTCGTTGTCTATGGTGTCCCTGTTGCTCTTCGGATACTGCAGGTACTTGTTGAGCGCACCTGAGGTGACCCGAGCCGCGTCGATGGCGGCTGCGTTGTTCTCTTCCACCGTGGTGCCCTCTGGGCGGATGTAGCGGTAGGCCAGGAGCTGGCACCTCCGGGAGAATAGTCCCAGCTCGTACATCTTGCTGGCGCCGGAGAACGGCTCATAGTAGGAGGCCTGTGAGAGAAAATGTTGTTTAAATGGTATTGCCCTAGCAAAACACTATATTGGTCGAATGATGGCAAAATTGTGTTTGCCAATATCTAAATCTTGGCCTAATGTTAGGACAATAATGGATCAATGTCGTAGTATGCTGTTGGAGTTAAACAGCATCGAAGAAGTATTGATGGTTTTAGATGGACGGAAAAGATATCGCGTCTCAACATGTGAGACGATTCCAAACCAAAGACCTAGTTGAAAGGAGATTCGAAACGGCAAGTAGGGCTGGATTGGACACACCCCGAGAAGACTACATGTTGAAGTGGCCAGACATGGACCGGAAGACCTCGGGGAAGGGGAGGATGAATAGACCGAGGCAGTCTTGGATGAACTTGGCTGCTAGCGAGGCAAACGTTGTTGGCCTCAAATAGATCCACCTGAGGAGAGCCATTAAGATCGATATCACTTGTAGAGGTGTAACCAAAGCGTTATGTTCCTATGGGGGACCCACAGGGTTGGGTGAAATAGATAAATAATAGTATATATACATTAAATTTGAGTTATTTGAGTTATGCATGTTGCCACTGAGCTATCAGAGCCATTCCTGTAGCCACTGAACTATCAGAGCCATGCATGTAGCCACTGAGCTATAAGAGCCATGCATGTAGCCACTGAGCTATCAGAGTCATGCATGTAGCCACTGAGCTATCAGAGCCATGCATGTAGCCACTGATCTATCAGAGCCATGCCTGTAGCTACTGAACTATCAGAGCCATGCCTGTAGCCACTGAGCTATCAGAGCCATGTATGTAGCCATTGAGCTATCAGAGCCATGCATGTAGCCACTGAGCTATCAGAGCTATGCCTGTAGCCAATGAACTATTAGAGCCATGTATCTAGCCACTGAACTATCAGAGCCATGCCTGTCAAATTCAATTCAAATTCAATTTTATTCAGTCAATGCGTTTTACATCGAAAATGTGTGATGTTGAATGTGACATCTACAAAAAAGAAAATTACATTACAATAATAGTAAGACACAACAATGAAAATTAATGAAAAAAAAACTATTATATCAATGTACATTATGATAATAATATACAGAATATAAGGAAAATTATTACAATTATGATCTTATTGACGCTTCTGTCTTGTATTATTGAACAGTTTAACTGCTTGCGGATAACAGCTGTTAACAAATCTGCTGCTACCTCTAAATGCTCGAAGGCGACGGCCATGTGGAAGAAATTCAAAATAGTGTCTCGAGGGGTGGGATTTATCCTTCATAATGTTAGTCATTTTACCTGTTAAGCGCTCTTGGTATAATGTTTCTAACGACTTAAGGTTAGTGCCAATAATTTTTTCTGCATTTTTGACAACTGATTCTAGCTTGTGTAAATTAACTACAGGTAGCCTGTCGAACCAAACTTCAATAGATCTAGTCAGTATGCTTTCAATAATAGCCCTATAGAAATTAGTCATTATCACTTTATTGACCCCACAGGACTTCAGCTTTCTAAGAAAATACATTCTCTGCCTTGCTTTCTTAAAGATATCAGTGCAGTTAATATCCCATGTTAGTTCATTGGATAAGACAGTGCCAAGAAACTTAAAATCATAAACTCGTTCTACATCTGATCCCTGTATAACCAAGGTTGGGGGTGGGGGTTCGTTTCTCCTAAAATCTATGATCATTACTTTTGTCTTCGATACATTAAGGTGTAAGTTGTTCTGGCTACACCAGCTCACGATAGTGTCTATTTGGCTACGATATGCGTGCTCATCTGCGTTTTTGATTAGGCCAGTAACCGTCGTATCATCGGCATATTTTATAACCAGACAGCCAGGCTGTTCTGCTTTACAGTCATAAGTGAAAATAGAATATAGTTTAGGTGATAATGGACAACCTTGGGGGGTCCCAGTATTTAACGTTATACTGGTTGACACATTGTTACTAATTTTAACCTCCTGTGGACGTTCTAATAAGAAGTCTAAAATCCAGTTACATATGTTAACAGGAAAAGAGAGTTGGTAGTTAAGTTTGTTGTACAATTGTTGCGGTGTAATGGTATTAAAAGCTGAGCTATAGTCTATAAATAATATTCTTGCATATGACTTGCTTAACTCTAAGTGGTTTAATACCTCATGCACATTTATTGCAATAGCGTCATCTACTGATCTATTAGACCTGTACGCGAATTGAAAATCATCGAAGTCTGATGGTAGTAAAGTATTAAAAAATTTCAAAACAATTGATTCAAAACATTTCATAGCCACAGATGTTAAGGCTACTGGTCTGTAATCATTTAATGTTTGTGGGGACTGCTTTTTAGGCACAGGCACAATGGTAGACTTTTTAAGGCATGTAGGGACCGAGCAGGTTGAATACAGGTGCCAGCTCTGCACTACACACTTTTAGTAGTTTTGTTGTTAACTTGTCTGGTCCAGCGGCTTTGTTAACTTTCAGTTTACTAAACGAGCGCCTTACGTCATGCTCGTCTACGACGAATGTAGCCACTGAGCTATCAGAGCCATGAATTTAGCCACTGCATCTTATAATGTTGCGATCCATAAAAACTCATTTTTGTTGTTGTAGTTTTGTTGTAGAGCTCAAGAGACTCCATTGCAATTCACCCTTCCATCGCTCATCAAGAAATAATGTCGAGCGAATGATTAAATGGCTATGATAAAATTAGGCTTACTAAGATGAATTAAAGCATAAGATAATGTGATATTGCATTTAGACATGCAGCAAAGATAACTTCTTACCGGATCCATGAAGAGGAAGGTGTTATCCTTCTCGTGTAGCATCCCATAGTTCCTTGCCTGTTAGAAATAGTTAACGGCATGCATGATAACTTCATTATCAGATAGTTAGGTTGCACAAACAGAATGTTAGTCTATACCATACATTATTTCTATTATTCTAATATATACCTTAATGATTACTAGTGTATATAACAATCTTAATAAGTATTTAAAAACCGTTATATATACACTAATGATAACTATGCAATAACTCTATCAAAGGTACATAATGACATAATCATTCATTACCTTAATTTTACTTATATAATAATTCAATAGCATAATAATTATAACGTTAATTCTATACCTAAATAGTAAAAATTTGAAAATTCTTTATCTTAATGATAACTATACGATGGCACTATACCTTAATGATAACTATACGATGGTACTACACCTTAATGATAACTATACGATGGTACTATACTTTAATGATAACTATATTATAAACCTTGATCTTAATGACAACTATACACACATTTTATAGCTAATAATAACTATACAATATTTTTTACGTCAATGATATCGTAGGCCAAACACAACGATAAAAGAATTATATACCTTTATAAGAACTATACGTATCAAATGATCCCTAGTGTCACGAGGGCTGCACACGATGATGCGCGTCTGGCTTGATAGCTGTGCGTTCCGGAGCACTTCCGCAACGCTGTCGTTGATGCTTCCAGAACGCGGGTCCACGGTGAACGGAATGAGAGACAGGCTGTTCTTCAGCATGGTGGCAGCCAGGTTGTGACATTCTGAAGTTCAAGGACAAGAGAGGACATAATAATCTTCTGAGTAGAAGGAGTGTCTCTAAAGTCTATAGTCTTATAACAGAGGTCGGCATCCAAAGGCACGCGTGCCGACTTAGCCTGCAAAGCGATTTTCAGTGGCACGGGAAAGACTCGAAATGGGCAATACAAATCTATTCTACAATAAGAAAATCCGGATGACTATGAGACTGTTGGCACGCCGAATGAATTAGAAATACTGCTTTGGCACACTATTATCAAAAGGTTACCAACCCATGGTCTCAACAAATTAAAATAAGCTGTACAATTTAAAGATTATGCTGATGTGCCATTTTAATGATGTCAGTAGTGTCAGTCCTGTCACTGTCAAAAAGTGTGTGGTAAGAAAACATATTATGTCAGTGACACATTTTTTCTTGGTGACATGCATACAGAGCACGTTTGTCAATGTCATAGCGCCCAGTGTCGTGAGGGTCAGTGTCGTTGGGGGCGATGACCTTAATTGTCAACAAAGCCGGTACTTCCCACCGCAGCTTGTAAACTTTCAGTAGAAAACATTATCTTGTTGACGTAGGCCTATTGCTACGTAATGCAACGCTACTTGGCTGTGCATAAAGCTAGGCCTATAATTAACTACTCCACACTGATAGCTAAACAAAGTAAGCTAGATATGGAGTCTCTCAATCAACTGCCAGTGCCATCATGATACTGATTAGTGCTTATTCTTACATATGTTAGTGTCGTCATGACATGTCAGTGACATAATGATACGTGTCCTTATCTATCACTTTTAAGTGACATGTCGTCAGTGTCAAACCTGTCAGTACCTTGGTTGTCCGCCGCACTCTCCGGCATGATCATCAGGGCGCTCTCGAACTTCTTCAGGATGAAGTAGTCCACGATGGCCAGGCTCAGGGCCTCGGCCGGGGGCCGAATCTCCACCAGGGTCTTCCACTTCATGGTGTCCTGCACGCGGCTCATGTCAATCCAGTCGAAACCTGTTGAAACATTCACAGGCCTGCATGTTACTCTTATTTGTCAAATCACATTGCATGTTAAACAATGAAAGAAGCAAAACTTATCAAATCAGTGCTTACCAGTATGGGGGAAAAGTTTCCTTTAACTATAATAGATTTTGATCACAAGTTGCACATATTAGTGTAAACTGTAAACACCGATTGCTTGCCGCTTTTAAATAAACCACAAAGGATAATTGTATGTATGGCGAAAGACTATAATAAGATGGACCGCTTGCTCTATTTTTATAGCTTATATGTTCTTTTTTTTTTCGTGCAAATCCAACAACGCTGTCTTAAATTACTTCTACGCTCCTGCGTTTGCCTAGATGTTTCCGCTGTATACAATTTTCGATTTTAATATTTATTTTTCATTCAGATAATCATAGCGATTAAATAAAACGAAATTGTACAGTACATAAGTGAATCGGGAATTCCGAAAAGAAGCCATTCGAGTCATCAAATAGCAGAAATGTTAAAGCAAGCGGTCCATCTAATTATTGCCTTTGCTATGGCCTAAGGTCAGATCCCAGAATTTAGAATGTAAAATCAATGTTATTTCCTTAATATATATCTTAAGCATTTTCAAACAGGTTAGTTATATTTCTTCACCATTGACAAATTGGAC